>OU612098.1:84045349-84792849 GCA_914767995.1 Thecocarcelia acutangulata | reverse complement strand
ATACGTACATTTATGCATGTGTGTGTGTACTCATGCACATATTCATTAACTGTTTATTAAATAATGCCCTTTGACAACGTGTGCCCACATGCACTTCTTTCATTTAATTGAATATTTTTTGTTTTAACAGCATCAGCACTAAAGAAAGAAAAAAAGTGTTTCTTTCTTTTGAGATATTACAATAAACTATCTTAAATGAATTTCCCCTTTTATTAGCACTTTTTACAGCAGCGATTCCCAAACAAATGTTTACAGAGCGAACTGTTCTAAGAATTGTACACAAATCATGAGCAAAAATTGTCGTAATATTAGGTACATACGTATTTTTATTTTATAATAAATTTCATGGATTCTATGTTTGGGAATCCCTTCACTAGACTTATAAGGACAGTTAAATAAAAAAGAAACGACAGCGTTACAAAAGCACAAAACACTTAATAATATTCTATAAGATACCGACCGGTCTTTTTATATGGATGCAATATCATGATCATATAAATGTTTATATACATATGCATACATACATATTGTATATACATATGTGTAGAAGTATGTATGTGTGCTTAAATGCATCTTGTTAAATTTACTAGACATCTATAAAATGCTTTAAAATGGAAAACAGGATTGTAGGTTTAACAACATTCTTTTGTTGACTTTTTTTTAACTTCTGGTTGCACAATGAATTTCTTTAACAAATTACACTGAACAAAAAAGGACAGAATAATCTTTAGAAATTCTGTAGACAGGAAAAAATAAACGTTTATTGAAAAAGCATTTTAATAGATCAACGAACTGACTGCCATAAATTAATTTTATTGATTTCCTTATTTTATGGCCATTTATTATTGAATAAGAAAAAAAAAAACAAAACATATTTTTTATTTTATTTCTGACTTTAGAAATTGCAAACAAAAGACAGTTGAAATTGCATAATTCCAGAAATTTTGTTTCTTTTCTCATTATGAGTAAATATTTGGAAAAGAACGGGAGTTTGCCGAAAAAAAGGCTCGTTCGTTAAACAACAACTGTTATGCATAACAATCCAGTGTTAACACACACATATAAGTAAACATGTCATTTTTCAATAACAAAAATGAGTAAACATTCCCTACTTTTCAAAGCAGAGGTTCTTAAGCAATAAAGCAGACTATCGAAGCACATTGCCTTCAATGCTCAAGTTTGCTTAAGAAACAGCTGGTATTATTAATTTCCTTACACGTCTAAAAAAAAAAATTTCAAGATTTTTTGTGCTGAAAACAGTTTAAATAAAAGTTAAAGAAATAACTTTACTTTTGTGATACACAACCAACATGTTCGAGACAATGTTGCAATGCAACAAAAAGCTAAAGAAAACAAGTTTTAATTCGGAAATAAACTAATTAAACATTTGTAGTTGTTTCATACCCTGGCTGAGGAAAAGAAATGAATTCCGCATACAAAGGCAAATATATATAACGAAACTTCCAGTCATTTACATAATTACATTTAGAATAAGAACAACATTTTAAAGTTTGTTCTTGTTTTGAATGTAATTATATCAGCTAATGAACAGATTCCTCATCTGTAAACTGGCCTTAAAAAAGAAAACCACTCGCTGCATCGTCCACAATAGTAATTTTGTACACTAATAGAAAAACTTTTGTAGATATAGCGATTTTTTGCATTAATGTTATGAATTTGTAAGTGTTTTTGGCCCAACGTAAAGCTTCATTCGGGTTATGAATAATGTTTCAATAAAGAAATAATATTCGTAAATAGAAATAAATTTGTTAATTGTGAAAATATATTCATTGCAAACAATGCAAGAGATAGATTGTGAAATTGATTTATATCAGGACCTGTCTAATATTTTGGTGATGGAGCAACTCCACGAGATGAACTATTCACCAGCGCACCCGTGTGGCTTGCTAGATTCACACGGGTCGCAACTTCTTTACAAAACCCCTTGCAGAAAACATGGACCTTCTAATTCCTCCTGAATACGATTTCTAAGACAGTCAATGGGTTTATTGAGTTGGTAGGTCGAAGCCCATTAAGAGCACCAGCCCTCAAGCAACTCTCCCATCTAAACATGAATCACCCCTTAAAGTACAGGTATCTGTTGCAAAGTTATCAAGGAAACTAATTCCCCTCCCTATGATTTTAGCTTTAAACCACAGCCAGAACAATTTAGTCAATGTACCTCAACCGCAACCGTTATGGTCTGCATGCAGAGCCTCCCGGGGCTTTGCTGATACCCGTTCTGCCAATTTTAAGGTAAGCGGTTCGGAAGTCCAACACAACATAAGTCATGCAGGTTCCTAGAGTTTTATTTGCTGTAACAAACGAGGGACTCCTTAACCTCTTTACCCGAAAAACAGAGTGCCCTGGTTAGGAATACTTTTCTAAATAATAAAGTTTTCAGCAAACCCTGAAATCAATTTATCTACAAAGCAAACATTTATTGCGTTTTGAAGTCTTATTAAAAAGAAGAATGCGGACATTTTATTGTTAGCATGGTAGTACAAGTTCTTAGATCTGCAAATCTCACCGTGTAAAAGCAAAATCTAATTGGTGGCATTTACATACGTTTTCAATTAAACAGGAACAATGCAGCTGATGCAGTACGGAAAGGAGCGTGTCTACTAATTCTGCCTTAATATAAAAATCTGCGCTCTTTTGCTTACAAAAGCAACAAAGTTTATCTGTTTTCGCAGAATTATGAAGTTTGTAAGCAAAATTTCGAAGTTTGTCTGGTAGCGACAGTGTAGTACTATTTAAAAAAGCTGCCGGGGACGACACCGCTTAATAAAGCAAGAGAACAAAGTATTGGTTAGAGTCTAAAACTTGGAAGAACTCTTAAGCCTGTTATACAGGGAAACGCAAAGAAGACTTCTTAATCCATTGACGAAAATGAAAAGCGAGAGAGAGAGAGAGAGAGAACAGAGTCAGTTCAATTTGGTTCTGATTTTAATGAACACTAAACGATAGAGTTTCTTGCTTGCCTGCAGAACAAGCCAAAGACCGTTAACACTTTTTAGGCGACTTTTTCTATCTTTTCAAGAACGCAGTATTAGGCGTATCTATTGGGGCATAATAATAGTCCAGAGAGAAAACAGTTCAACCTAAATGAAGAAAAGTTGTAGGACCGCAACTTCAAGCAAAAGCGACTCTCAGAGAAAATACGTCAATAACAGCGTTGCCAGAATGAAGATTTTACCTTAATTTTGAAGATTTTGCAAGTAAAATAAGATTTGAAGATTTTTTTTCTCAAAATTAAAATTTTTTAAATTCAGTATTTAAACATTTTATACATATGTATGTATGTACAAAGCTATATATACACATATTACTAATTTTGTAAAGGAAACTTAATTGAATTTTTATTTAAAAAATTGTTTTTGATGTTGTATTGTTGGAATAACGATTTCTTTTTAATATTTAACTATTTGGTATAAAAAAAGTCAGAAGCAAAAAATTTTCAGATTGTTTTTTCTTTGAATTAAGACTTATTTTTTGAGAAATGAAAATTTATTGACAAGTTTCTGGCATCACTGCTTCATAATTCAAATGGCGATTACAACCATAGCTGCCAGATTTGACAATAAATCGTCATTTTGACGATTTTCATGCCCAAATTTGGCGAAATGAAGATTTGACGATTTTTGTCCTAAAAATGAAGAATTTTGCTATAAGGAAATCATGGCAACATTACATTTTTTTATTGATAAGACACAAAGTGTAACTAAAGGCCTTGACACTATCCAATTCTATCGTACGATTCATTCAGAGGAAAATGTTCTAAAAGTCTGGCCAACTTCACTAAATCGGCTTCAAATGGCGTTGTAGTGTCGAATGATTGTAATAACTTATATACAGTAAAATAATTAAAAACTATTATTACCATAGTAACTTTATAGCTCAATTTATTTCCCGAGGCATCTACAATATTCTCATATTTCAATTTTCATAAAATTTCTCAAATCGCACTATTTGTCAAAAAATCTGTCACACAGTTGCATTTTTAGCACTTTTTCAGCACACGTGTTATGTTCCGTAGATATCACAATTTTCATCACGGCTTTAAGAAACAAAATTATACAGTTTTTGCGAAAATAAAAAATTAAACATGAATTGAAATGCGAGCACTTCCAATATATTAAAAATTATTTCAAAATATACTGAGATTGCCCTCTTCTTTTACAACGTAGACATATGTAATATTCTGCCAAGTTAGTTAAAATAAGGCAAAAATACGAAACTCTTTAGGAAACGAAACAATGGAAGGCATTCTTTATTATAAAATTTAAACTTCTTTGATATTGCAATTAAATTCAATTTATTGGAATTCTTCAAAGTCAGAGCGTTTTTGTTTTTTAATACCATACTCGTACTATGAGTACTTACGAGTATGTATGTAAATATAATTAATTAAAAACTGAATTCTTTAAAAAATATATAAATTTTTTACAAATTTGAGACCATAAGCCTGCATTAAAAATGTGGTATATTTTAAAATAAAAATGTAAAATACACTCAAAATTTGGTAGTTTTATAAGTCCGATTTTTTTTGACGATATTTTCCAAAATTATCGGGATATTGACGATTTCTTCCATATTTTTTCTGGCAGACCTGATTACAACTTCACAAACTGTCATTTAACGTTCTTATTTGGTTAGGTAAAAATGATTTTCTTTTATTCTTAATTTTCTTCGCACTTAAGTTTTTGAAGCTTTGATTTTGTTTAAAAATTGTATGAAATTTACTAAAAGTGTGGTAATATTGTTGAAAGATAAACTGCTTTAAAGTGAGAGCACAATAACTTGTGTTCGGCTCATAGTAGAACCGCCAAACGCCACAGTCAACATTTCAAATGTTATAATTATCTTAATACAGTTTCTTTGATCCAATTTTTCGAATAGTAAAAAATAGAAAAGCACACCAAAACACGACTAACCTTTTTATGTGTCAAAAACAAACCGACAATCCGATATGGCTGATACTGTGAACATATATATATAACAGACATGTGTACCAACATAACAGAAAAAAATGCGAAAATCGAACATACGTAACTCACGAAATTTGAAAATACGGTTATTTTTTAATCGTATGTTGTAATTAGCAATACTGCGACAACATCAAGAGTATTGTTGGCCAACCAAATTATTTTTATATACAATTATTGACAAAATACTTAATAAAGTATTTTTATATCAACTAATTACACTGGAACCTAATGAGATCGAAGTCATTTGCAATTATGAGACCCAACTATTTTTTGCAGTTTAATTTTAATTATTTAATTTTATCAATATATATCAAATATTTTTATTTTAATTTATTTTTTGTATGTATATTACATGAGTAAGTAATTCTAAATAAATAAAATAGTACTGTTTTTCCTGAAACGGGTTTTTTTAATTAATAGATTATGACCTAAATATGGTTATATGCTGATAAGGCTGTTTGTGACATTAGTTTAATCAAAGTAATATGGCGGAATAACATGGTTAGGTGTGATATTAATATGATAGATTTTATCAATACTGTGTTTGATTTTAATTACTCATATACCAACGCTGAACATTTTGCTTGCAAAACTATGGGGATGCAACTCAATGGCATTAATATATAACAATGTAATATTTTCACTACCAACCATATAATTCAACAATAGTGTGTTGCCCTTAGACTGTTGTCATATCTGCCATGTGTTTTTTTTTCCTTCTTGTAAGGGCTTTAGTAAAAGTGGTTTCCACATGATTCATAAGAGAAAAAACTTTTTCGTCAATGCTTCAGCAGAAATCTGTTTGTTTAACTTGTAATTTGCCGCTTTTAAGTTCTAAGAACACAATCGTTACTATTAAGTAATTATTTCGCTTCGTTATAATTATTTCATTTAAAAATCTATTTAAACTAAACCGGTTAGAGGGATTGAAATTCTAAAATTCTATTCACATTTGTCCGTTCTCTACAAGAATGCTGGTTTCAAAGCAGCAAACAACTCTGGTTTGGGAATCCCCTTCCAGTGATAGAAGACAAGAAGCTTAATGATGCAGATGATTATGATGATAGAAGATTCCATGGCTGCTGGTATTTGTTAATTATTTTTTATATGCATACATATTTCGAATTGTTTTTCAATGATGTTTTCTTTTGCAGATCAAGTCATGTTTGTTTCAATTTAAATAGTACATCAGTTTTATATTTAACAATAATAAATTTAAACTTAAAAAATTCTACTTCTAGTAAATGTAATTAAAGTTTTAATAACACTTTCCAAGGTGTTGCTAATTTTGCTTACTTTTTGCTGTTGTTAATGTTGAAAAATGTATTGTGATTAATTGTTTGAAACTTTTAAAGAAATTTTCAAAATGTTACTTTTAAAAACTTTGAATGCAACTGCTTTCATGAATATGGATTTCTTACTAAATTCGCTGATAAAACTTCGTTTCTTTTAAAAACACTTTGCACTGTTTTATGTTCTGCTTAATATTATTTTAAAAAATATTTAATTTTTCTTACAATTTTGCCTTATTATGTATGTAATTACATTGTGTTCATTTTATGATGATAAAATTATTTTTTTCAAATGTTCGTTCGCTTGAATAAATCCAACATCAATATCTTTGTTTATTTTTTTTTAAATAAAAGTTAAGAATATTTTATATAAAACTCGCGTCAATTTCTTCTTTTAAAAAGTCTTTTATTAACCAACAAGAGGAGGAGCAGTTTACAACCTCCTGCCAAGGCGAGCAAATATCAACTGATATTTCAAATTAACAATTTGTTAAAACAACAACCTCATCATAATAATGATATTGTTGTTTTAGTCAATGCATTGACTAATATCGAACTTCACAAACTCACTGTCAATCGGATCGTTTGGCTTTAAAAAAAGCTTTGCTAAAATGTACGAAAAGATATTCATAAAGATAAAAGCTTTTTTGCTTGTTTGACGAAGAGAACAAAGCAAATGCTGGTTATTATTGTTTTTTTCTTGAACTTTTTTTTTTTTTTAACAGAAATAACAGTACAAGAGGAATGAGAATGGCAGAGTTAATGAATGTGAGAGAATGAGAAAAGTTTTTTTATCTTTATTGAAAGTTTTATCTTGTTTTTGATTAAGAAAGAATGAAATATTTTTTGTTTATTTGCAAAAAATGTTGCCATTTCACACAAATTAAGAAAAGTTACTTCGTGGTAGTGTATTCCGCTACACTGCAGGGAAATGTTTTTATATTACATATGTGTGTAGTTTGGACAATATTTATGCCGTAAATACGGTTACAATCAATCTGGATTACAACTTTAAGCTTGAGATCTGATCAAAAGATAACCGTTATTTAAAATTTTTTCAAAAAGTATTTACTTATTCATCAATAACTTGGCCCCTTCAAAGTAATCCCCCTCAGAAATAATACACTTATGCTAACGTTATCTACAATCCTCGAAACACTTCTGAAACGAGCTTTTTGGTATCTCCAACAGCTCCTGTTTCGATTTTCTTTTATCTCCTCGATCGTAGCAAAACGCTTTCCTTTCATCGGTGTCTTTAGTTTTGGCAAGAGGAGGGCATG
Source organism: Thecocarcelia acutangulata (assembly GCA_914767995.1). Classification (NCBI taxonomy): domain Eukaryota; kingdom Metazoa; phylum Arthropoda; class Insecta; order Diptera; family Tachinidae; genus Thecocarcelia; species Thecocarcelia acutangulata. The sequence continues at coordinate 84,785,286 of OU612098.1, read as the reverse complement.
ATAACGGTTTTGTTTTTGGCCAAAAACTCAGGCACAAGCATCGATGTGTGAGTTGGTGCATTATCATGGTGCAAAATCCATGATTGTTTCTTCCACAATTCTGTGCATTACAGAAAAATTGTATCGCGCAAACGCCGCATAACTTCAAGGTAGTATTCCATATTGACCGTACGATCTTGTGGCAAGAATTCATGATGCACCACGCCATTGAAATCGAAGAAACCTGTGAGCAAAACCTTTACATTTGACCGAACTTTACTTGCTTTTCTCGGTCTCAGCTCTTCTGGACACTGTCATTTAGATGATTAGTCTTTGGTTTCAATGTCAAAGCCATACACCCGTGATTCGTCACCAGTCATGAGGAAATCTAGATCGTAGTTGATCGAAACATGTGAGCGAGCACCATCTGGACTTTCCATTTCAACGTTTCCAAGTATGCTTTGACCATTTTCGCCACATGGGGTCCAGCATTGTCATGTTGTAAAATCCCTTTATCATATCACTCGTTATATTGTGCGTTATATTCAATGCTCCGCTCAAATGCATAATTTGCATTCGGTAAGGATCGCCTGTGATTGCTGCTGTCAGTTTTAACAACTCATAATACAATGAGGTGAGTTGGTCCCACCAAATGGGCATGCCCGTAGAACCGTCGGTTCTACGGGCATGCGTCGGTTTGGCTGCCGACGTGGAAGCATGGAAGGTACATTATTCCCATAGTTTTCTGCGCTCAGTATTATCGAAATCATCTCAGTTTTCGTCTCTAGTCACAATGCGCTGTAGAAATCCCTGCCGCTTTTGCTTTGCAACCAACTGTTTACAAGCAAACAAAACGCCGTTCAACATCTCTCGACTTCAACTCCTTGCGGCACTCAATTCTTTTGTTTCTGACTCATTCCCACGACATTCAGGCAATTTGAAGTTTGTTGCATCACCCGCAATGATGCTGCCACTTATTGTTGTATTTGACATTTTTTTTATATTTAGTATTAAGATTTAAATACTTATTGTTAGTTTATTTTGAAGATTCAATAAAGAAAAAAAGCTGTCCAATTCTGCACCTTCGAAAACCTTTCTTCCACCGCTATGCTGGTCTTCGACGTTAAAACCACAATTCTTTCACTAATAGCTGCCACACCATAGGTTTTTGACAACATTCGATGGGCATCAGCCGCAGATTTCTTCCGCAAATGACGGGAGTTTGGCACGTAAGCTGGCATATTTACGTAGAATGCGTTCATCGTCCAGAGCTCATCCATTTGTGGTTAATTGCCCAGGGAGTCGTACTACGCATTACAGAGATAATTCGTTTTTCAACCGTACACTTCGTCTGTGGGACAAGTTGCCTGCAGACGTGTTTCCTGTCTGTTATAACGTTGGAAAGTTCAAGTCAAATGTTCACAAAAACTACTCCCTCTTTCCCACTCCTCACAACCTATTTTCCTAGTTCTGGTACAATGCACTGCATATGTAGGGGTCATCCCCTGAGTACTGGTCCAATATAAAAAAAAATGTTTTACGAGAATAACTTTATGATTCAGATACAAGTCGACTTCGATGGCATTATGTTTACAAATAGCTAAGCTTATTGGATGAAATCTACGATCTTTTTAGTTCGAGAATCACTTATCGCTACGGCCATCTATTGTAAAACGGCCATCTATTGTAAAATGTAAGAAACCAGCAGTGATGGTTAGACGGGTGAGTTGGTTCAAGAGCTGATGCTCTTAAAAGGGCTGCGGCCCACCAACTCCTGAGCTTTGTTTGAGTCTTTCAAGCCACACACGGTCGCTGATGAATCGTGAATAATACACATTGTGGATCAGATCTACCACGGCAGATGCTTATAGGCCATTTACCAAATCTACTGCTTTCGGGATTTCGAATCAAATCTAGTTGATTTTGACGAGATTTACCATACAAAATGAAATCTAGATTTCGACTAGATTTTCATGAAATCTGTTAGATTTTTTAAGTACCCTATTACACAATTGTGATTTTGTTTAGAATACTACGCTGCAATAAAAAAAACTATACTTTTACATGATGAATTCATTGAGATATACGAGTAGTTATTACTGTCAAACCTTTTGCAAACAATTTTGATTTTATGAAAATGAAATCTTGTTAGATGTCAAAAAAAAAAAAAAAAAAAAAATGGTTAAGATTTGGTTCCAGATTTTTATTAAAATCTGCTACATTTTGGGTAAATGTAAATGCCCTGTTATGCCGTTTATAGATTCCATGAGTTGCATATCGAGGTATGTATTGAGCTTGTACTGCCCTGGTTATTTTACTCAATTTTAATTTACGCTTAATGCTATTATATAATATGTATTTTCCGAAGTTTCAAGTAATTTCTATGGCGAACATATAAAATCCTACTCTGGCAACTCTGTTTTGATGCTATAAGTCTTATAGCTTAATCTTAAAACTTAATATCTTATAGTATAAGATATTAAGTTTTCGCTTAAACTACTATCACTCTTGAACTGTGCTTTCGTTTGCTTTATATTTATTTGTTGCTAAAGAAGCTTATTTGCATTAATTGGGAACCTGTTAAATGTGTTTAATACAACTGTAAACAATTTACTACAAACAAGTATCTGCGTCTAACGAGTGCCAGTATCTTAAAGATACTACTAGACAACAAATAAAATTAAAAAAACATGATTTAAGAGCTGTTCATAAAACAACAACAAAATGAATATGCTAAACATGTGAATAAAAAAAAAGTATTGTATAAAAAAGACATGATCGGCAAAAATAACAACAACAAATAGTTGTGGTAAATCGATGATTAATCCCAGATTTCTTGGAATTCGAAAACTTCGTCATATCGACTACAACAATAAGAAAAAGAGGAAGAAATTCATACTGTACCAGACACTTTTCAAAACAATGTGGCACATCTGTGTGTGTGTGTGTGCGTGTGTGTGTGAAACAGATGAGGGAGACTTGCAGGTTGCTTTCAAAGCCAGTCACCGTTATACATGTATACATATGTACGATCTATGTATGTATGTGTATGTACATATCTGAATGTTGAAAATGTATCTTTGTTTGAACTACAAATGAAAGTTTGTGTACAATTTTTTGTGTGCGTATTCAAGCGAACGGGGCTGCCTTTTCGAATGGCAAATTTCTTTGTCATCATCAGCATCTCTTGATTTTTTGTTTTGTTTTGGATTTCATTTTAAAAATGTTAAAATTCATATGAATCGAAATCGTTTAGTTTTAAATTTATACAATTTATAATAAATCTTTCATTTATTGATGTCTTAAAATGAGCGGTTATTTTGAAATTAATAAAAATATAATTGTTTTAGGGCTGCTGCTTCTGGTCTTATTTTATTTAACAACCTGCTTATATTTTATTTTCTTTTAATTTTTTAAGCTTGTTAATTTGTTAAACAAAACATCACATTAATACGAATAGTTCTTTATGAATGAATTGGTTTTCAATTTGTGTGCTTTCTTTCTTTCTTTTATAGGGAATTTTCCTAGTATTTCCGTTTAAATATTTTATCTCTTGTGATTTTTTTTTAGGTATTAAGAATGAATATTTTTTGTTTGTTTTCTTGTTAATAAGTAAATATTTGTATGTACGTGTATATTTTGGCATGATTAATATCGAAATATATTTATTTATAAATATATTTATTGAAAACTGTATGGTGGCAATTAACGCGGGTAATAACGGGTGCTTCAAAAAGAAGTGTTTGTTGCGCACAGCATAGATATATAAAAAGTTTTAAAGTTATGTTTATAATTTTTCCATGTAGTTCTGTAAACAACATTTTTGTTGCTAGTTGAAAACAGCATGTTGCTGAACATGTTTTGGTTGCAGAATTAAGTTATTTTGGTTTTAATATTATTTTTCATGTTTGTTATACCCTTCACAAAAATGTAAAGGGTATATACAAGTTTGTGATTCCGTTTGTAATTTCTACAGTTTTAATTTGCAACCCCATAGAGTATATACATTCTGATTCAGAATTAATGGAAAAGTCGATTAAGCGATGTCCGTCTGTCCGCTGTTGAAATACCGTTTCTGAGAAAACCATTAGACTTAGAAACTTTTTTCTTTCACCATTCTTTTACCCCATCGATTCATGGGTTTGATATTGAAATTCAGTAATATCGGTCCACGTATAGCTGAGATATATTCAAAATTCCGAAAAAATCCATTTTTTTTTTTGCAATTTTGTATGAAAATTTTTGGAAACAAAAGTTGTTTGTTTTGCTTCAAACTTCACACACTTACTAAGCATGGTGACTTAGGGGCAACAATTTTTTTTCAGATATCGGTCCATATATACCCGAGATATAGCCTAAATCGCATAGTCGCATAGGCAAAGCTAAGCAACTTTTTTTTGCTTAAAAGTAGTTCTGGTAATAATATAAGGTTATATAAATATGGAAAATGAAAATTTCCGATATCGGTCCATATATACCAGAAACAGAGCAAAACCGGGGTTTTCATGAAAATGTCGCGTAAGCGAACTTAAACAACTTTTGTTTGCTTAAAATCAGCTCTGGTAATAAAATAAGGTTATATAAATATGAAAAATGAAAATTCCCGATATCGGTCCATATATACCCGAGATATAGCCTAAGCCGGGTTTTTCATGAACATGCGGCGTAAGCAAACTTAAACAACTTTTTTTTGCTTAAAAGTAGTTCTGGTAATAACATTAAGTTCTATAAATATGGAAAATGAAAATTTCCGATATCGGTCCATATATACCCGAGATATACCCTGAACCGGGTTTTTCATGCAAATGTCGCGTAAGCGAACTTAAACAGCTTTTTTTGCTTAAAAGCAGTTCTGATAATGAAATAAGGTTATATAAGTATGGAAAATGGAAATTTCCGATATCGGTCCATATATACTCGAGATATACCCTGAACCGGGGTTTTCATGAAAATACCGCGTAAGCGAACTTAAACAACTTCTAACTAACATCTTTGTAGAAAAGAAAAAACACCAATGGGAGTATTTAGAGGATCCCCCTCAATATGGTGCCACTTTTCAAGGGTCCAAGAAATTATAAGTGGATACAAATCTAATTAGTTTAACAAGAAGACCTTTGAATTTTCATTCAAAGTTATTAAATTAACAAAGTTTCTTTATTTGTTGTCAATTTGTTTTCGTTTTATATATTTTACATAGCTATCACATACACACGTACACATGTAAAATACATGTTGCATTTTTTCGTAAGCAATTCCGAAACGGCTGTAAAACACCGTTCCTTAAAACACCTTACTGTGCAACCTAAATTAGCGCGTCAAGCGAAATTTATCTGTCAAAAATCCTCATGCACATACAAAATGTATGAGACCAACCCAAATAGCGCAGCGTCAATGCTGTGCAATTGGAAGATCCAATTTTGACAAAGCGTAAGAGAGAAAGCTTTACTGCCTCTCAGTAAAGTTTGCTTCAAAACCAGCGTTACTCACAAGGTGCATTAACATCTACATGGTGGCAGCACTACGGCATGTGATAATTTTTTGCTACTGGCAATATAGTAAGCCATTTACGTCAAGTGTATTGTTTACATTTTTGAAAGTGAATTTAGTGATTTGTTCTGAATTAAACATTAAAAAATTATTGTGTGAACATAAAAATACTTCATATAAAAATAATTTACAATTGTGAAAAAGTACTTTCATAGTTTTTAGTTGTGGAAAAACTTACAAATATTTTTGACAAACATAGCTTACTACATGCCTGTTTTGTTGTAAGTTTTCTCTAGTGCTGGCACCGTGTAGACGTTAGTAAACCTTGGTTACTCATTTTTTGCGGCCATTAGTAATCACACTTTCGGTGCTTTCTGACTTGTTTAGCGACTTTATCACTTTTTATTCACTATTTAGAGATTTTTATTAAACAAGCAATACTGTTCATGGCACAACGTTAACACTCTTATTTAAGTTACTTACGGCAGCGCAAAATCAGGGCGTTAAATTACGTTGCGCTTTACGCCCGAATTTAGGTTGCACTGCTAGAACGCATTGCGGTGGTTTCAGATCGCGCGTTTCTCAGAACATGGCTGATAACAGTATTGGAATAATTTGAATATGAGTTAGCTTAAATGAATTTTTTTCTTTGTTGTTGTTGTAGCAAAAAGTAACACCACTTTTGGCTTCAACCTGTATAATGACCAAATAAATAATTTGCTACACACTAATTTGAGTTTATTTGTTTTTTTTAGTAATAAAATGACATGTATATACATACATATACATATGTGCGTTCGTTTTGTGGTGAACTATAAAAAGTTTCTACGATTGCGAACGCGTGTCTTGTCTGGGTGTACCGGCTCAAGTAGAAATCTTTCAATATTTCTGCTGCCGCTACTGCAGCTTTTTAAGCTGTTTTATTTATTTAATTTTTATTTCATTCATATGTTGACTCGTATGCCTTGTGTTTTATATTATATTTAATTTTTGCGGCAGACAAACGTGCGTAAAGATTGTTAAAATTTTTATTAAGAAAGACATGGCAACTACAGCAGCGAGTATGTGTCATACAGCCATTAACTAAGCCAGCAGCCCAACCCAAATGTATTTAACTGCAGTGTAAATATGAATGGTCAAAGCATTAGGGGGTTCCAAATACATTGTTAATTAAACTATATTTATATTTACATATATTTATATTGAGGAGTCATTACTTAGTCTCTTACTATGCAGTTATAAATACTCGTAAGCCTATTTAGCAAAGATGTAAGTTACGAAAAATCTGCTAAAATGATGAAACAGAATATGATGAAACAGAACTAGGGCATGACGTTTTTCTCCATACAATATGGCATAAAATAACGCCAGAGAATGCGGTCGTAAAATAAAATCTATTATATTTTGGCAGCGATTTTTCTTATGCTCTCACTTTGAAGCAGAAAAGCTTTCAACAATATTACCACACTTTTAGTAAATTTTATACATTTTGTAAACAAAACCAAAGCTTCAAAAGCTTTACTGTGAGGAAAAATTAAAATAAAAGAAAAAGCTTTTTTTACCCAACAAAAAAGAAGATTAAATGACAGTTTGTGAAGTTACAGCCGTCGTTTCAATTATGTGCCTGTTTTCTCTGAGAGTCGATTTTGCTTGAAGTTGCGGACGTATTCTGTTTCATCATAATACGTCCGCAACTTCAAGCAAAAACGACTCTCAGAGAAAACTGGCACATAATTGAAACGACGGCTGCAACTTCAAAAAATGTCATTTAACGTTCTTTTTCGTTAGGTAAAAAAATTATGTTTACTTTTCTTCGCGCTAAAGCTTTTGAAGCTTTGGTTTCGTTTACAAAATGTATGAAATTTACTAAAAGTGTGGTAATATTGTTAAAAGCTTTTCTGCTTCAAAGTGAGAGCATAAGAAAAATCGCTGCCAAAATAAAATAGATTCTATTTTACGACCGCATTCTCTGGCGTTATTTTATGCCAAATTGTATAGAGAAAATCGTCATGCCCTAGTTCTGTTTCATCATAAAGTCTTTTGATAATCTGAAAACTATTGCTGATAAAAACATGAAATTTTGTGAAAGTTATCCTACTAATAAAATGCAAAGCGGGAACAATGAGCGTAACAGAAGAAAAAAAAAAAACATTCATTTAGCAGTATTTTTAAAGCTGTAGCCGCTATACGAGTATACGTAAAAATGTATCCAGCTGATAATAACCAAAGCAATGAAGAAAGTACAGCGTGTCAACCGGGAAGGTATACTACTGGCGATAATTCTGGGCTGTATGCGATGTGGCATCGTCTTGTTGATACCTCATGTTAATTAAGTCCAAGCTTTGGCATGTAGTTATGGTGTTAAAGAGTTCTCAATCATATCATGTTTTTGGTAAAATATTTTAACGACTAAAACACGTTGATTTATCGAATATTTTTCTATAATAAATTTGCCATGTGTCTACTACCAAATATCATCAGTCAAGCCAAATGATTACCAAAATGGCGGCAACACGAAGTAGTATACCTTCCCGGCGGATACACTGCATTTATTATTAGAATAATGGATAGCACACCCAATACAACTGTGTAAATAAGTTGCATTCGCAAATCTGATGGTGGACGAATGCCAGGAGGTGAACTAGTTCAAGTATTGCTTGCGGCCTATGTGGCTTACAAGGCTTGCAAAGGTCTAAACTTCTTGTCATATATTTGTAGCCATATGATCAAACTCCTTGCTAAAGAGCTCGAACCATTTTTTTCCTACTTCAATTCACCCGCCTCGCCTATATATCACTTCTGGTTCCTGGCGTTGCAGGTATCTGTTGCAAGACAACAGCTTTCCAGTACCAGCACTCATGATCACTATGTATGGTATAGATAGATATTGAGGAATTGGATGTTCTTGGAATGAAAATTCAACGTAAGGTTTACTGGAATAAACACATTGTTCATATTTCTGAAGGAGTATTCAAATGTCTGGGAGATTGAAATGGTCCAAGATGTAGTTCACACCATTCGGCCGGTGTCTCAATGCCTATTTTGGGGTTAACGCAAAGCGAGCGAAAAAGCTTGTCGATGGCAGAGCGGTATCTAACTTTATGGACCCACTAAAGCATCGCCGCAGTGTAGTTTGCATTATTCTGCATTATCGATACTACAGTGGATTTTGTTCTGACGAGATTAAGGAGATGTTCAAACACCATGGCTCATCTATTTGTGGTTATTTGCCCCGAAAATCACACAACGCATTACAGAGAGAATTTATTTTTCAGCAACACGATGCGTCTGTGTAACAAATTGCCTGCAGACGTGTTTCCTGTCACATGTAACGTTGGAAAGCCCGAATCAAACATCTGCAAACACTACTCCATCTTTCCTGCTTCTCATGACTTCGTTTGCTAGCGCATATTAAATGATTTCTCTAGAAGTTGTAGAGATGAGAACGAGGAAGAGAGTGTTGAGCACTTCCTCTGCCGTTGTTCAGATTTCGACATCAAACGGTGAGTAAAAAATGGGAAAATGTAGTTGCTAGTGATGGCCAATTTTTCGACTAAAAACTACCGTTTTTCACAATAAACAATATTTTTTCTTTTCTTTTACAACGAATGACACTTATTTGTAATCTAGTATAATTTTTCAGGATTTTGGGAGGTGTGAAAAAAGTAATTGATACCAAACGCAGCTCGATAAAAATACATTTCTGGGATGATCATACAGCGAAATGATGAAATTTTTTATTGATGAAATAATAAAGCATAAAAGCTTTTTTTTAAGCTTTCTAACTTATGGTATATTTTGAAAGAGTGTGGTTCTATATAAATGAACATCACTGTACTAGAGAAAATATTAACGAATATTGCTTCGAAAAGATTTGTGAGTGATGACCAGTGACTTCATTGATTATTTGTTAAAAACAACTTTTATTCAAATAAACATTTAAAAATAAAGTTAATTCAACCAAAAAGTTCAATTACCGAATTCAATGCAAACAATTTTACAACATTATGATATTGTTAGAAATTAGAGGTGATATCCAGAAATGGGAGTCTTTTTTTAAAATGTCCATAATGTGTTTAAAGTTATCTTAGAAAGGAGAGGCAAATTTTTGTAAAATGTAAATCCCTTTTTCAATTTCAATATTTGAATAAACAATTTTTTTCATGACACAATATCTTTATTAAATGTTTAGTCACCAAAACGAAAAAAGAGAACATCTGCATTGCCGAATCCAATTTAAAATTAAGATAACATATTGATTTCTTAGAAAACAAACACAGATTCTTTCATTTCCTCGAACATTTGTGTGTCTGAAATGGAGCACATAAAAAATAATTACAATAACAACATACCCAAAATATATTCGATCGTTTTTTCTTAGAATCAAGGCGAATCTAAAACACCCTGAAGGACCATTTAAGAGCCATTTCTTCAGTGTAAGTCAATTTTGAGTGGCAGCTTGTGTTCTTATCAATGACGTGCGCCAGGTAGCTTTATCAGCTGTGTTTAATTTGGTACCAAAAAAATTTCAAAATTTTATTGACACGCAACATATCCCCCGGGGCGTATGCCTAACCAGGGCAGTCTGTTTTTCGAGTAAAGAGAGGAAGGAGTCCCTCGTTCGTTGTAGCAAATAAAACTCTAGGAAACTGCATGACTTATGTTGTGTTGGCTTCCGAAACCCTTACCAAAGGTATACATTTGCAGAATGGGGATCAGCATGGCCCCCGAGTGGTTCTACTTGCAGTTCAACCCGGGCTGATCATGGTTGGGGTGCCTACCTTAGCTGGAACGATCTGGCTGTGGGCTGAAACCTAAAACGCAGGAAGGGGGAGTTAGTGTTCTTGATAATTGTTTGGTGTGTGGCTTTTTTCGGGGACTAACAACCTCCCGATGCCTTTACAGCAGATACTTGTGCTGTAAGGAACCAACTCGGCCTACCAACTCATTAAGCCTTGCCTTCCATTGATTGTTGGGAAATCACATACAGGAGGGATTAAAAGGCCCGAACTCCTCAACAAGAAGCAAAATTGCACAATTTTAAGCCTTCTCCGAAAAGTTACCCATCTTTAATACTATTCGGCTATTATACTTGCCGAAATAAAAGTCTCTGAAGAAGTATGTCCACAGCAAACCCGCAAACATATTTAAAACAATTATGAAGCTGTTCATCTTAAATTGTTCCAAAAAGCAAAAACACCATCAAATATCAAATAAATTTAAATAATTTTTGTAACAAAATCTGATGATTCATTTATTGTTCTTCGAACTGAAGATCAGCAGTACACAATAAACAAAAATATAAATAAATTTAAAACTTATTATTTTTTTTACATTTTAAGCAATTTCATAAAAAAAAATTTTTGTTTATTTTTGTTTTTTATTGTTTGCAATTAATTGATTTGTTTAGAAATGCTGAAAGATTTTATATCTTTTGCCAGTAACTATGAAATGACTAATTTTAAGTTTAAGCTGTTTTCAGGAGATGTTTACTAATTAATTACAATATAATTTTATTTACGTAGTGAAACAGTCAACATTTGAAAACGTCATACATTTTTCATGTCTCCAAAGAAGCATTCAAGGGTCTTGGTTTTTGAAACGGTGCAAGATGTACTGAACTCTATCCGATCTTCTTAATATTTATATCCGACCGAAAATGGTATAAAACTGTCATGTTTTGGGCGGAGCCTCAAAGTTTTATTTGAGGTTATTCGATCATATGCAAGAAGAAAGAAGATAAGCAGAATAGAGATGGATACCCAACGTTGCCGGTGTGTATCCACTACTGAGCATCTTCGCAGTGTGGAGTGCGTTACCCGCTACTGTAATGAATTTTTCTCTGACGCGACTAGGGCCCTCCGGCGAACAGTTTTTGCTTTGGTGTATGTTAAACCAGGGCATTCCGTTTTTCGGGTAAAGTGAGGAAGGAGCTCCTCGTTTGTTGTAGCAAATAAAACACTAGCAAGCCGCATGACTTATATTGTGTTGGCTTCCGAAACCCTTACCATGGGTATAAATTGGTAGAACGGGGATCAGCATGCCCCCGGGTGGTTCTGCTTGTAGTTCAACCCGGCAGATCAAGGTTGAGGCTTGGCTGGAACGTGCTGACTTTGGTTTAAATCTATCCCTGATAAAAGTTAGGTGCGTGGCGTTGTTTGGTTACTAGCAACCTCCCGAGGGTCTGTCGCCTTTACAACAGATACTTGTACTGTAAGGAACCAGTGGTGTTGGTTAACGAGTGAGTTGGTTTAAGGGCTGATGCTCTTAGTGGGCTTTGGTCTACCAACTCATGAAGCCTTGTCTTCCATTGATTGCTGGGAAACTGCATACAGGAGGGATTAGAAGGTCTGAACTCCTCAACCATAAATTGCTCATATGGCTACATACATATGGCTCAAATTGCTTCTTGCGTGAGCCCAGTTAGCCACACGAGGGCGTTGGTCAATCGTGAATAAATCACTACGTGGAATTGGTTCATCATCAGGTAAGGCCGTAAAGGCAGGTGCTGATTTAAATCTTTTTCACTACTGACGCAATTAGGGATCTGGTTACCGAAACCCACATATTTTTATGCAATACATGCTCATCGTCCATGGCGCATCTATGTGTGGTCATTTGCCCAGGACTAACGCGCTACCGGGAGAATTCGTTTTTAGCTGTAAAATTTGTCTGCGGAACAAGTTGCCTGCGGAACAAGTTGCCTGCAGACTTGTTTTTCATGTTTTAAAATCACTTGTTCTGTGAAGTTCCACTCGATTTTGTTTAATTAAATAAAGTGTGCTAGGAGCAATACGGCGGTCAAATTATTTAGTTATTACTAGGTTAGGTTTAAAAGGCTGTCAGCTATTTTAAGGCAGCCCACTTGGGTCCAGTCTGGTCCCAACAAACAAAATATTTGGATGTGTTTGACTTAACTACAAGTAAAAAAACAGTGTGACCAATTACGCGCAAAGAACATTTTACATATAATATGCGGGTTTCACGGTTTTATTTGTTTCAATATTGGATATATATGAGAGTACATTATTTAAGAGAGGTAAAAAAAAGAATGCGGTCCATTGCGTCAACCGGTGATTTAAATAGCATTTAGCCAATAGGCCCCCTTCTGGTTGAACAGACAGGTTAAGAAGCAAAGTTGCCAAATTTGCGAGAGTACTAATTCACATTAGATCCAAGAGAGTTCTGCAAATCTTTGTAATATTTTAAAAATTGTTCAGAATATATCCTATAATAAGATTTTTTATATCACTACATTTTAAAATCAGTACAAGAGGAAAAAGGCGAATTTCTTTAAATCGGAACCAAATACTCGTATGTTCTTATAGGTATTACTTATAATTTTATATTTCTGATTATTTTTTTTTCGATTTAAAAAATTTTTTTTTTTATTATTTTTATATATTATTTTATTCCTTTTTTGAAGATCCAAATAATAAAATTTCAATAAATTGTAATTTTTGCCCGTAACTGTCTCTTTAAATGGCACAGCCCTCGTACAAACTTTGATTTATTAAACATTTATTGCCAAAATTTAAATGACACTGAACCTGAACTTGTTCAAAAACATTTCAGCCAGACTAATATGTACTTTAGTATTTAACTTTCATCAGACAGAACGTTTTAATTACTTAAAATATTAGATAATATTTACTGGCTGATTATTCTCTTTCTCTCTCTCTCTCTCTCTCTCTCTCTCTCTCTAAATTAAGTGTTTGAACTTTTATTTTTCTTTTCAAATTATTTAAAATGCAAACTTCATTTCAGTCATTATTAAAAATTTGTGTACGCATGTGTTCTTTTTTTTAGGCAATTATTAAATATTATAAACTTAAAAAAATATAATAAATAAAACATTTATAGCTAATTTTATTTAAAATCAATGCACGTTATCGATTTCAGTGTCAAAATGTGCGAACTCAAATAGTTTCGTTTAAGAAAAAAATTGTTGTCAAGTATTTTTTTTTTCTTATTTATAAATAAAAAATATTTTTTTTTTGTAAATTTTTAATGGTTTTTATTTGCCAACAATTTTTTTAATGTTCTGGCGTATAAAACCGGTTTGTATCAAAGAGTTTTCAAATTGCAAATAATTTGTGTTAAAATAGTTTTCTGAAATAAAAACTTAAATGTTTAATTATGTAATTTCTCAAGTTAAATCAATTGATGAGAGAATAATTTCAATGAAATTTTGAACGTTTGGCATCAATTATTAAATTTGAAGGGGCTTAACTGATTTAATTGATTTCTAGAAATACCTGACATATTTTGTAGAACATATTTGTATGCAACAGAGAGTGGCAACAAGTATCAAAATTTAGAGTTTACACAATCGTTTACTTTTGGAAATAATTCTTAAATTTAATGGAATTTAATATTTAATTGCTTTCTACAAACACCTGTATGACATATTTTATATAATCTATTTTTAAGCTACAGAGAATGGCAACAAGTATCAAAACTTAGAGTATACTCAATCGTTTACTTTTGGAAATAATTCTTAAAGCTAAAGGAATTTAATATTTAATTTCTTTCTACAAACACCTGTATGACATATTTTATATAATCTGCGGAGAACGGCAACAAGTATCAAAATTTAGAGTATATACAATCGTTTACTTTTGAAAATAATTCTTAAATTTAATTGAATTTAATATTAAATTGATTTCTAGAAATACCTCTATGACATATTTTATATAATCTATTTTTAAGCTACAGAACATGACAACAAGTAGCAAAACTTGAAGTATACTCAATCGTTTACTTTTGGAAATAATTCTTAAATTTGATGGAATTTAACATTCAATTGAATTCTACAAACACTTGTATGACATATTTTATATAATATCTTTTAAAGCTACAGAGAACGGCAACAAGTAGCTAAATCTAGAGTGTACTCAATCGTTTACTTTTCGAAATAATTAGTAAATTTGATAGACTATAATATTCAATTGATTTCTAAAAATACCTGCCTGACGTATTTTGTATTATCTATTTGTTAGCTGCAGAGATTGGCCACAAGTATCTACATTTTATATATATTCAATCTTTTGGAAATACATAATCCTTAAATTTGATATTTAATTAGTTTCTAGAAAAATACTGTATAACGCATTTTGTGAAATATATTTGCAAGTATCAGAAATCGGCAACAAGTATCGATCTTTGGAGTAAACATAATCGTACAGTTCGCAATTTTGATGGTGTTTAATATTTGATCGATTTCTTGAAAAAGTTATTAAAAATATTTTATATAAAATATTTGCAAGTATAAGAGATTGGGATATAGTGACAAATTTTGGAGTATACACAGTATTTGGAAATAATTTTTAAATTTGATCAAATTTAATATTCAGTTGTATTCTAGAATTTACTGTATAACCCATTTTGTATAACTTTCGGGTATATACAAGCGTTTACTTTTAACAATTTACTTTTAGCATCAATTTATAAATTTGAAGGGGCTTAATTGATTTATAGAAATATCTGCCAGACAAGTATCTTAAATTTGATGCGGTGTAATATTTAGCCGAATTCTTGACATTACTGCATAACATTTTTTATATAAAATATTTGAAATTAGCAGAGATTGACAACAAGTATCGGATTTTCGACTCCATGCTAACTTTTGGCAGCAGTTCCTTAATTTGATGGATTAACCGTTTTTTTGAAATATCTGCATAACATATTTGATATAAAATATAACTTTTGTAGTGCATCGTTTACTTTTACCAGCAATTGATAAATTTGATGGTGGTTAATATATAATTTATGTCTAGATATATAGGGTGTTTTTTTAAGCCCGATAGAACTTGAAATTGTAAAAAATAACACAAAAAATTAAATTGTAATCAAAATTTTTTTTTATTCGAAAGATCAATACGTGACATTAACATTTAAAAATGATTTCGGGCATATGGGCACCGCGGCTGTTCTTGACGAAGCACATTCTGGACGTCCAATTTTGGGCCACTTTTTCGAGCACTGCTGGCCGTATGTCACGAACAACACGAACAATGCTGGCCTCCAAGGCGTCAATTGTTGCTGGTTTATCAGCATAAACCAGTGACTTCACGTAGCCCCACAGGAAATAATCGAGAGGTGTCAAATCGCACGACCTTGGAGGCCAATTGACAGGTCCATTTCTCGAAATCAATTTATCGCCAAATTTTGATTTCAGTAAGTCGATGGTTGCGTTCGCCGTATGGCACGTAGCGCCATCCTGTTGAAACCACATCTCCTCCGGATCAATGTCATCCATATTTTCAAACAAAAAATCATTGATCATGGTGCGGTAACGATCTCCATTGACCGTAACGCGAGCTCCGGCCTCATTTTTGAAGAAATAAGGTCCGATGATGCCACCAGCATGAAAACCGCACCAAACAGTGCATTTTTCTGGATGTAATGGAGTCTGTAGGGTCTCTTGTGGATTGGTCTCACTCCATATGCGGCAATTTTGCTTATTAACAAACCCGTTAAGCCAAAAATGCGCCTCATCGCTGAACACAATTTTGCGATAAAACAACGGGTCTGATTTTCAAAGTAAATTTGGATAATTTCGTAGCGTTGTTCAAGCGTGAGTCTATTCATGATGATTTGTCAGAGTATACTGAAACAAATAAAAAAATGTTTCATCAAAATTTAATTTTTTGTGTTAATTTTTACAATTTAAAGTTCTATCTAGCTTAAAAAAACACCCTATACATATACTCGTAGACTAAATAATTTTTCTATTATATAAAATATTTTTATGTACCAGAGAATAGCAACGGCTATCGAATTTTCGAGTATATTCGAGTAGAAAATCTGGTTGGCAAAAATAAAATATTGTTTCAACCAAAAAAAAAAAAAAAAAAGTATTGGAAAATTTTAACAAAAGACTAAAACTTCTGTTAAAATTTTATAATACTTTTTGTTTTTTTTATTCGAAACAATATTTTGTTTTTGGCCGTCTGAACTTTCAATAAAACCAAAACTCAAGTATGATTAAATTGACATATTTACAAATGCTACACCTTGAGTAGGAGCCAATCAAGTATTCGACATTTTCACAAGCTACAGACAAACGGGAACATTTTATATAATTGTATAAAATACTATAATCACAGTTCTGTAAAACTAAATAACTTAATCAGAAAGGAATACATCACGACAAAAAAAGGGTGTTCAAATGTCAGGCGTCCTTTGCATATGAAAATCGCTTCAGGGGTGTAATACGAAGCTTTTTGTGGCGGAAAATTTATGATGTAGATGTAGAGAATATGTGGTGGCTACTTGGCATTCAGCAAGAGAAACAACTAATGTTTCGAAAGGACGGGTCGGAAGTCGCAGTGTCTTGGCCAACAGGATAATTTTTTAGAATCAAAAATATTAAGCAATCTTCTCCATATTAAAAATATTAGGGTCCTTTTTCTCTTTTATGTTTCTTTGTGAAATAAGTTTCAAAAAATTATGAAAACTAGAATAATTACTTTCCCATAATACATAAATATAGGTCAGTACATATAAGGCAGCATATAGAGTAGTAAAAAAGGCCATACCTCGCCTTATACTTGAGGGCAAAATATGTTGCATTAATCACCCCTTTTCATGCTGCATATTTAGAAAAAACAATAGAAACAAGTAAATGGCAGAATAGTTGTAACATTTTTGTTAGAATAGAAAACGCCATTAGTTTATCTAAAAATAAATACTCATTTAAAAATAAACACTCTTCATTACAGACTCACCTTTAATTGCTGAATGTAATTGAATAATTGAATTGAGTTTATTTTTTATGTTTCGTTACGGAATTTTTTCAATATCTATTATATGTTATATATGTATATATATTTCGCAGGTTATTTCTTTAACAAAAAATTTTTTTGTGTGTTATATTATTTTTACTAAATAAAATATTTTTTAAAGTATATTTATATATAATATCTATTTTATATAATATCTATTTTCATAAAATTTACGCCCGCATTTTATTTTTTTATTTTTGTTAAGTTTTGGCAATATTTTTGTTTATGCTTGAAAGATTTTTGCAGTAAAAAAAAACTACCAGGTTTGCCTAAACATAAGCAAACTTTGCACCTGTTTCACCCACTTTACAGCAGCCTCATAGGGATATGAGACGCTGGCAACCCACATGACGTTTATAACCACAAAAAGTTATTATATGCCGACTGTCCGTACTTTTATGAAAACTGCGTTTGTGAGACCATCGCTGTCAACGACTAAACGACAACCGATTTCTTTTGACTTGAATTGATCGATATGGATTGACGAGTAGAAGATGTGCAGTTGCAGCTGCGCACATATTGCTTGAACGATTTCAGGGTATTGATATCCCTCGCAGAGGTGACATGAATTGGCCATAACAAGATTTTTTCATGTGAAATTTGCTAAAATTTGAGGTCTCTGCTAATAAGGCAGAATTAAGTGTTGTGCTTGCACTCTATATAATCAAGGCTATTGCAGAAATTCAGCTGGATATTCGAAGCAAAGTCGCATCCTTATATACCTATTTTACTCAAGCTAATAAGAAATTTTTTCAACCTTTTCTTTATCTTGGACCAGTGCTCAAGGGATGACCCCTACATAAGCAGTGCATTGTACCGGAACTAGGTAAATAGGTTTTGAGGAGAGGGAAAGAGGGAGTAGTGTTTGTGAACATTTGACTTGAACTTTCCAAAGTTATACAAGCCGGAAACACGTCTGCAGGCAACTTATTCCACAAGCGAAGCGTACGACTGAAAACGAATTCTCTCTGTAACGCGTACTACTATTCCCCGTGCAATCGACCACAAATGGAAGAGCTCTGGATGATGAACGCGTGCTACGTAAAAATGTGTGAGTTTCGGGAACAAGATCCCTAGTCTCGTCAGAGCAAAATCCATTGTAGTAACGATAGAACAGAGTAAGGCACCCCACACTGCGGCGATGCTCCAGTGAGTCAATAGAGCTAGATACCCTACTGTCACCGATGAGCTTCTTCGCCCTCTCCTGCACACGGTCGAGTAACCCCAAAATAGACTTTGAGGCACCGGCCCATAAATGAGAGTTGTATTCCATTTTCGGTCGGATGTAGGTGGTATAAATAGTAAGGAGATTGGATGGAGTGAAGTACATCTTACAACGTTTCAAAAAAGTCGAGCCACTTGAATGCTTCTTTGGAGACATGAAAAATGGGATCAGTCCAACGAACATCACACTGTATCCTTATTCTAAGAATGGCAAGAGCATCCAATTCCGTAATATTTATACCATCCATGAGTATAGATGAAGCAGCATTTCCGGTCATTTGTTTGTGTGTTAATAAGCAACATTGGGTCTTACGAGCGTTAAAGGCGACCCTGGTTTTACGCAAAAATACAGTTTCTATCAGGTTTCTTCATTTTGCTGTAAAGTTGGAATTATGTTAGGAGCCGAATAAACTGTACAGACTGCTTGGCAATCATGCTAACATATTACATTTGTATTGGTTGTGCCTGCTGGTTGAAAAAAATTATGCCGGCCAAATATCACTTTTATCCCCCGCCAACAAGCTGCAGAACAATTGTTCTCGTCTGTTATAGCGCATTGAAAAAAAGTTATTAATTTGTATTTGTATGAATTTTGTTTGTGCCGTTTGTGTGCAAACGGAAAGTGTATGTTTGCCAAACGGTTTGCGTAGTCTATTAGTCCATTAGTAAAGGCCTTCCTACATGACATATTATTTGGTTTTATGGTTATATATTTCATAGTTCTTATTTATTCCTAAATTCTTATGTGCAATTAGATAATCTTTAAAGATTTTTCAGAAAGTCTTGGCATAAATCTACCGATGAGACACGACAACAGCTATCGAAATCCTTTCAGACATGTTTTGACTTACTCATACATCAAACTTTGTTTGATTGTCATATACATACATATGTATGTACTCATAATAGATCAAAGATAAATTTTTAAAGGAGTGACTGCATTTCCTTATTCCAAACTAAATTGTCACTAAGAAATCAATATATGTACATACATACATATCGCTCCTTTATTGCAAGATAGTCATATCTCAAAAAATGGGCTTTTCGAGTTAAAAATGCAGAATAGTTAACAGTACTACCTTTTATATCGAGCCAAAAATTTACTCAAATTGCTTTTAAACTGTTTTCTCTAGGAGACATTTTCTATAAAAAAATTTCGAAGACTGGAAACTAAAAGTTTAAAGTTCTCGAAACAAGTTTTTTGAGTTATGAGTATGAGCGATATGTACTAACTGAACTATTCTATATTCACAGTTGCATTTTGCTTCACACGACAATCGCGATAAGATGTGAGTGAATGTGTGCAGAATACCAGATATTATAAAATAACTAAATATTACTAATTAATGTGTCGTCTCTTTTATCTCAAAATTCATGTTGTTTTGTTTTCTGCTAGATAAGAAAAGTGCTTTAACTTTAGCAAGAATAAACAAAGAATAATAATAAATAAATAATTTAGACACACGATTAGATCAGATATGTTTTGTATACTACGAGTATTTGCTAAAGAAGGCTAAATTGATAAGATTACAGCGGAAGAATAAAAGTTTTCTTTAGAGATGATAAAAAATTGCACAACTTTTATTTCGTTCAGAATTGCGAAAGATTTCAGGGATCTCAAAATGTTGTTAATTTGTAAAAATTATTTGCTTCGACGAATTTATGAATAAAATAAATAAAATAAAATAAAGTTTAAAAAACTAAAAAACAAGCTTTAATATCAAACTGAAATAATTATCCATGTAACCAGATAATTAATCGTATAAAGCGTTGCCAGATTTTTTGGAATTCCCAAAATCGGCTTCAGAAATCGCCAAAATCCTCCACATTCACAAAAATTATACAGAAACTTTTAACAAGTTAGATACACATTCCACGACCAAAACACGCACCGAATATAAAAAATCGATTCCTATTCGTTTAGCGAAGCGGTTCTGAGTTTTTTGAAAATTACCAAAATCCGCATCTCCAATTTTCTCACTAAAGCAGTATCACTGTATATACAGTTTCATATGCCTACATACGAGGTCTGATCACAAAAATAACCCTCATTTAAAATTTTTTCAAAAAGTATTTATTTTTTCATCAATAACAAGCTTCCTTTGGGATGATTGGGATTTAGTTTCAATGTCATAGCCATACACCTATGATTCGTCGCCAGTTATTACCTTT
This sequence comes from Thecocarcelia acutangulata, assembly GCA_914767995.1. Classification (NCBI taxonomy): domain Eukaryota; kingdom Metazoa; phylum Arthropoda; class Insecta; order Diptera; family Tachinidae; genus Thecocarcelia; species Thecocarcelia acutangulata. The sequence continues at coordinate 84,764,635 of OU612098.1, read as the reverse complement.
ATGAGGAAATCGGGATCGTCGTTGACAATGTTCAACAGCTCCTGAGCCATGTCCATGCGACGTTGTTTTTGCCCAAAATTCCGTAAATTTAGTAAAAAAATTTAAGAGCACACCAAAACACGACTAACCTTGTTATCTGTGAAAAACAATCTGACAATCCGAAATGGCTGGTATTACAGATATGTGTACCAACATAACAGCAAAAAATGCGAAAATCGAAAATACGTAACTCACGAAATTTGTAAAAACCGGTTTTTTTTAATCAGACCATGTATATTAAAATATGTTCTATTAAAATGGTTCTATGTAACAGTAATGTGTTAAGTCTCAACAATAACATGTTTCTCTGAAACATAATGTGGTACTTGTATAATACTATACACTTAGCTACAACCATATAATATTAGTATTAAAAAATAGTATTTGTGAATATAAATTGTCAACTCAACCATATAATTTTTGCGTATAAGCATGTAAGAAATTATATAAATAGCTTCTACAATTCACTTTTGACAAAGCTGTGCTTAAAACACATAGAACACTCATGATGACGACTCATGCTAGAAACACAATTGCGACGAAAAACGAGTTTCGCTCATCCCAACGAATTCGCCGGCAACTATTTGTTGTATAAATTCGTCGTGTGAAGCTTAATACCAACGAACTTTTGTGTAGATAACATTGTTTACAATGGTCCCCTTATATATGGTCCGCTTATATAAATCCCATGGATTTTTGAACAAATTATCTGAGGGACTTTCTATTTTGAGAACAATTTTATAAATTTTTTACTACATATAATTTTTTTTTTATTTGGGACCAGCATTCAGGGGATGGCCCCTACATATGCAACGCATTGTACTGGAACTAGGAAAATAGGTTATGATGAGGAGGATTAATATAAATATAAAAAGTATGATTTTGTGAAAAATATATTTTTATATAAGAAATCTGGCCACCTAGTATATTTTGTTCCTCGTTCGCTGACGAAACAATTAGAAATAAATTTATTTCAACTTTCGCTGAGTATAACAAATTTCAGGTGCATTTTCATATACACCAATGTGCTATTTTTGGCGACGAATACTCGCGACCGAAAATTCGTCCTTCGTCGCAGTTGTGTTCCTAGCATAACGTTTGTCAAAACCTTATCAATACTAATTCCTGCTGCTTATATTTTCCGGTTTTTATAGGCAACGTTGCAAAACAATTTTATTGGTTAAAACATTAATAATCGTCAATCAGTCCACAAAGCCCTAATCGGCTGTGTTATAACGTCCAGGTTAGTACTGGAATGTCATAACAGGTTAATTGAACTGGCCAGCCAGATCCAGATTACTCTGGTCTGGGTGTTAGGATATGATGATCATTATGGCAATGAGATGGCAGACATCTATGCAAACAAAAGGAGCAGAAGAACTCTTATTGACCGTACTCCAACATTTAGCTTCAACAAAAGTCTCCTTAACAAGGAGTTGAAGAAATGGACTGAGTACATGGTGGCGTAACCTTAGAACGAGACTTGAAGAAACCAAGAAATTGCGCAGCTTTGATACAAAGAGGGCCGAACATGCTCTAAGACAGGAAAGGAAAAGCTTGAGACAGGTGAACTTACAGGTCATTATACCGACCTTAAGTTTTTATACCGGATGAACACTTCTAATACAGAAATCTGCAAATTTTGTGGTGAGGAGGAAGAGACAATGGAGCACTGGATCACCCACTGTGGGGCATTGAGGCGTAGGAGATACGGACTGATAAAAGCGGTTACGTTTAATGTACAGAACAGCCAATAAAAGAGTTTCTCCGGCTTCTCGATGTATATAAATCGTGGGGGGGTAAGCGGAAGCGCAATAGATCAGCAATGGTCACGGCTCAAGTGACCGTTACGGGCCACATTTTATGCAAATAGTAAAAAACTTGAAGAATTGTTTAACACAAAACAATTTATTCATTTAATGATGTTAATAATGCAAGTAAGAAAATTGCATTATTTGTGTGTGTATAAAAATTTTATATTTTTGAGTGATTTTTCTTCATTCATAATTAAAAAAGATTTACTCGTTTATTATTTATATTTTTCTTTGGATTTTGATGTCATTTTGTTCACATTTCTTTTTATTTAATATATAATATTTTTCGCACTTTTAAATTTTTTTATTAAGTTGTGTATATATTTTTCTTTAGTAGCAAATTTTATTTAATTAAAATTTTTCATGTATTTGAGTTCCACTCCTCGTATTTATTTCGGTTTTTATTCCACTATTCCTTTTTTCCGTTTAAAAATTTTACTTCTTCATTTATAATAATTTCTTTGTGTTTGTTTTAATAACTGTTATAAATAATTTTCCACATAAACAATAATATTTCTCTAGTTCTTATTTAATAATAAACTTTTCCATTAGAGAAAAAAAAAATGCCAGAATAAAACGCAACAAAACTCAACCTTTTCAGTGCACGTACTGTTTTCGACTCGTTACCGTCTGTTAATGTAAATTTTTACTCTTAACTTGTCTCGCTTATTATTAAAAAAAAAAAAAAAACAATAATTGGCGTTGCTTTTGTCTTTGTTGTTATTTTTGTATTTGTATTTTTAGCCCTGTTGTTCAAAATGTAATAGTTGATTTCTTAGAGCGATTTAATTTTGTAATCAACGTAAAGCGAAACCTTTTCTTTTAATAAATACTCGTATAATAGTTTTTCTCGGTGTATTGTTGTTTTAAATAATTTTTAATGTGGTGGTTGAAATGTCGTTGTTGTTGTTTTTATATGATTTGTTTGTTGTTGTAAAAAGTTAGTACTCCGCTAACATGGCTAGCTGTTCTAGCAACCACCACTACTGCTACAGTCTTAAATTAATGGTGCCTGCTCACAGTAAAACCTTTTATTCCAAATGACTCTTCTCTTCGGCTCCACAAATTCTAACGCGTTCTCTTGCTGGAATGCTCAATTGTCACGCGAAATATCACTACAACGAAAAATATTCCTACATAAATATTATTTGCTACCAAAAATAGCGATTCTGTACCCTACATCAGTTCGTTAGTGATATTATTTAATCGATTTTGTAAGGGAGTACGAGTAAGTTACCAATTCGTGTCTTTCTTAGAGGTTTACTCTAACCGAATTTAATATATTGTGAATCTGTTTTCGAAATTCGAGGTGATTGAAAGGTTTCGTTAAATCATTGAATTTTTTTTCGTAGTTCGAACAGTATGATGGTTCTAGAAAATTAAGTGCCTACTCGAAATTCTGATTACGGCAACCTTGTAAATAACACGTCAGGCTAATCTGACGATGGACCAATTCCACGGGATAAACTAGCTCATGTGGCTTGCAGGTAAACTTTATGTCGTATGTTTATAGCCATATGAACCAAGGTCTTGCAAAAGAGCTCAAACCTTCTAGTACCTCCTGTTTATAACACCTGAGATAGAATCTCCCCGGGAAACAGGTAATGCTTTAGCATATACCTATCCAGGACATTCTGTTTTTCGGGTAAAGAGGGGAAAGAATCTCTCGTTTGTTGTAGCAAATAAAACTCTAGGAAGCCGCATAACATATGTTGTGTTGGCTTGCGAAACCCTTATCAAGGGCATAAATTGGCAGAAAGGGGATCAGCATGGCTCTCAGGTGGTTCTGCTTACAGTTCAATCCGGACTGATCATGATTGAGGTGCTTATCTTGGCTGGAACGTTCTGGATGTGGTTGAAACCTAAAACGCAGGAAGGGGAAGTTAATATCCCTAATAATTGTTTGGTGTGTGGATTTTCGGGGACTAACAGCCTCCAGAGGGTCTGTTGCCTTTACAACAGATATCTGTACTGTAAGAAACCGGTGGTGATGGTTGACAGGTGAGTTGATTTAAAGGCTGATGCTGTTAGTGGGCGTCGGCCTACCAACTTGTGAAGCCTTGTCTTCCATTGACTGCTGGGAAATTGCATACAGGAGGTACTATAAGGCGCGATATATGGCTACAAACATATGGCAAAAATTGCTACTTGTGTGAACCTGGTAAGCCATATGGGGGTGCTGGTGAATCGTGAATAACTCATTCCGTGGAATTTTTCCCTCATCAGATAAGGCCGTAAAGGCAGGTGCTGATGTAAATCTTTTTCACTGCCCCATATATAATTCGACATTGATATTCATCAGCACCTGTCTTGACGGAAATATCTAGTGATGGATCAACTCCATGGGGTGAATATTTACGATTAAATAGCGCCCCCATGTGGCTTGACAGCTGCTTTTGCCATAAAATTGCTGTCATATGAACAAAGGTCTTTCTGAACAGCTTGGCCAATTTAATCCCTCATGTATAACATTTTCCAGACAATCACTGGAGGACAAAGCTAATGAGTTGGTAGGCCGAAATTCATTAAAGGCGCCAGCCCAATGTTCACTACTGGTTCCTTACGTTAGAGGCATCTGTTGCAAGACAACAGTACAATAGTAACTCCACAACAGTAATATACAACAGTAATTCCACTTCATGCCATTTAGGTATAAACCACTGCCAGCACGTTTTAGCCGAGGTATGCACCACAAGCATGAACAGTGTGGACATGGTCTGCAAGTAGAACCTACAGGGGAGTTTGCTGATCCCCGTTCTGTCAGTTATCCCTTGGAAAGTAATGCGGCTGCCTAGAGCTTTATTTGCTACAACATATGAAGAATTCCTACTCTTCTAAGCCCTAGAAAGCTGAATGCAGGCTAAACCTGCTCAGTAAAGGTCTAGGCCTTGCGACTTGGTAGGGCTAAGTCCATAAAAAGCATATACATCATGAAGCACTATTTGGCCCGTCCTGCACTTTTAGTCTCAAACCATAGCCAGTATCTAGACAGATCAATAACGTCCAGTGCCAGGTTGATATGTCAGACCGAAGCTAGGGGCATGGTGATTCCGGTAGCAGCATTTAACCCTTGGGAAGAGTTTTGGAAGTCTCAGAGCAACCTAATTCTTGCCGGAACTTCCTGGAGTTTTATTTACTGCAACTAATGAGGACCACCTTCTTCTCAAGGCCCCAGAAAGCAAAGTGCCCCACTTTGGAACATGCCAAAGCAAATCCTGCTCTCAGGGTTGGCAGACTTCGGATGGACATTAGAATGTAATAGCTGATTTTTAAAAGGTGATTTAAAAACTTTTTGGTTGATTGATGAACGGAACTTTCCTGCAACAAAGGAGAAAAGTCTTCTTCTCTAACCTCCATTTTGAAAATAACGGTTATTTGTTTACCATGTACATATGCATATTATAATAATTATATGAAAAGCTAATGGAAATCCCAAGGCTCGTGAATAAATTTGTATGGCGAAAAACTCGTTTCGACAATTTCCTAAAAAATTTGAGTGATCAAAGTTTATAAACCTTTTTGTAAGGTAATCGATTAAAAGTATTTTTGTTTATTTTGGCTGGTTGGTCTGTAAGGCATTTTAAAGTCGGTCTATATTCCATAAAATTTATGTTTCTATATTTAAGGTCGGATTGTTGCTGCCAAACAATTAACTACTCATTTGAGTTTTGTATTTCTTTTCAAGTTGTGTTGGTGTTCTTGGTGTTCGTATAAAGTAAAATAGCTCTCAATTGATTAGCGCCATCTAAGAAATTTGTGTTTGATGTTTGTGGGTGCGCTCTGTTTTGGTTTTAGGAAAATCAAAATGAAAATATTTCAATGTTACGGGTTGTTGGGGGTTTTTTTTTTGGAAAACTACCTGAACTCACACATTTAACTCTCCCCTAAACATATACAAACAGTGGTTATAAAAATATTAAAAAAAGTAAAATAGATTCTCTAATGTGAAAGAAATTTCGAATAAAAAAATTTTTATATGAGGTCTGATAAAAAAAAACCGTTATTTTAAATTTTTTCAAAAATTATTTATTTATTCATCAATTGTCCCCTTCAAAGTATTCCTCCGCAGATATAATACACTTATGCCAGCGTTTTTTCCAATCCTCGAAACACTTCTGAAATACGCTTTTTGGTATCGCCAACAGCTCCTGTTTCGATTTTTCTTTTATCTCCTCAATTGTAGCAAAGCGCTTTCCTTTCATCGGTGTTTTCAGTTTTGGGAACAGGAAAAAGTCAGCGGGAGCCAATGCCGGTGAATACGTTGGTTGAGGCGTGATAACGGTTTTGTTTTTGGCCAAAAACTCACACAGAAGCATCGATGTCCGAGCTGGTGTGTTATCATGGTGCAAAATCCATGATTGCTTTTTCCTTAATTCTGAGCGTTTCTGACAAATTGCTTCGCGCTAACAGCGCATAACTTCAAGGTAGTATTCCTTATTGACCGTACGACCTTGTGGCAAGAGTTCATGATGCACCCCGCCTTCTGAACGCTTCCAATGGGATGATTGACCTTTGGTTTCAATGTCATAGCTATACACCCTCTCTAACAGTGATTCGAGGATTATCCAAAATCATTTTCTTCACTACTTCAATGTTGTAAACGTGCTCGGGCGACCGGGACGAACATCGTCATTGATATCTTCTCGGCCTTCCTTAAGTCGGTTATACCACAATTGAACTTACGTTCTGCTCATAGTAGACTGGCCAAACGCCACAGTCAATATTTCAAATGTCTTTGCGCATTTAATTTAATTTTTTACACAAAACTTAATACAGCTTCTTTGATCCATTTTTTCGATTAGTAAAAAATCGAAGAGCACACCTAGCACACGGCTAATGTTTCAAAACCTGTCAAAAACAAACTGACAACGCAAAATAGCTGATATTGGCAACATACACAGGGTGGCGCAAAAATAACCTGCCGATGTTTTTTGGCTGCAATTAAAAAAAAATGAAAAACTTTGATTCTTCTTGTGGATTAATTTTATTTGCTCTTTAAATTTTTTTACATCAAGTCGAGAATATGATGTCATGTAAATGGACGCAGCCACAATTGATTGTCATTTGAGCCCTTTTTATAGCATTTTCCATCACATTGGCCAAAACTTCAGGCGAGAGGTCCTCACATTCTTGACGGATATTGTCTTTAAGAGCTGCAAGAGTCTGAGGCTTGTTTGGCATAAACCCGCGACTTAAAAAAACTCACAAAAAGAAGTCTGCAGCGGTCAAATTAGGCGATCTTGCTGGCCAGTGCAAATCGCCAAAATTGGAGATTCGGCGCCCGGAAAATGCATCCGTCAGCATATCGGTTGTGGCACGTGCAGTGTATAGCGTAGCACCGTCCTGTTGGAACCACATGTTTTCCAATCCCAATTCATCAAGTTGCGATAAAAAGAACTCGTTGATCATTGCTCTGTAGCGCTCACCATTTGGCCCGCGACGTCTTCGAAGAAAAAAGGTCTAGTGACTCCCCCAGCGAAAACAGCACACCATACAGTGACTTTGAGCGGGTGTAACGCCTTTACGTGTGTTACATGCAGATTTTCAGTGCCCCAGAAGCGTAAATTTTGCTTATTTACGTACCCACTAAGATGGAAATGGGCCTCATCACTAATGATTATTTTTGATGAAAAATCATCTTCCTCTTGGGGTCAAATAAATAGTCATCAATATTCCGCGTTCTGGAGCAGTATAGCGTAATATTGTTTATTAACGTGTATTTCGCATGTGTTTACTACACAAATGTCAAAACAGAACTGATATTAAAGGCCAATCGCAAAATTTATAGCACTTTCTGATAGGAGGATTACTTTTGCACCACCTTGTATAACAGATATGTGTACCAACATAATAGAAAAAAATGCGAAAATCTAACATACGTAGCTCACGATATTTGAAAATAACGGTTATTTTATGATCGGACCTCGTATATTGTACATGTACCTATATTTGGCAAAAACAACTACTTAAATATGTACGTACATATACAACAGATATAAAGCAAGTCATTACTTAACTACTTCTTAGTAATGCAGGTGGTAAATACTATGAGATTTAAAAGTATGTTCTTAGGTAAGTGCAACACATTACCAAGTTTTCGCTAGCTAGTTTTCAAATCATCTTTATTTTCTAGCCATAAAATTGTTTGGATATAATATTTCGAATTCTTATAAGTATTTTTGATGTTTGCACGTTTAATATTTATTATATATACCGGTAAACATAAAAATAATTGTAAATTTTTTAAATTTCGTTTTCAAAATCAATAAAGTCTCTTAAAAATTATAAAGATACCCTCCTTGATCTTGTTAGATAAGTTCCTCTGTAAGGCAACTCACAAAGCGTGAGTGTATAAAAAGCACCATTTTAGCGGAATTTTTTAAAAACCCGTTTAGGGGGAAAATGCGGGGGTTTTAGGGTACTGAAAAGCGCAAAAACTAGCGCGATTGATAACCGTGTTTATTAGAAGTGGCCCCCCGTCTAGATTAGCAATAAATATCTTCGCAATAAAGCAATAACGCCGGCAGAACAACGGTACAAAATTGCTTATTGCTTTGCTTATGTCCAAGGTATGGGAACACGTATTTATGACATTTCTTAATTACAAAAAAAAACCGAATAGAAAGGTTGAACGCAAAAAGCAACATTTTATTGCAAAGAAATGAGCTAAAGTAGAAGCAAAATAACTTAAAATTTTATTTTATCTACTTTTAAGAATTATCATATTTTTTTATATTTTAGCCCATGTATTTTTGTTTTCCTGTCCAATCTCTTGTACTCTGGACTTTTAAAGTTCTAAAGACAAGAAAGCTGTTTGTACAGCGTGATTACTTTTGTTCCATGTAAAATAAAATTTCACTTGGAATATCGAAAAAATTCAAAATTTTCGTTGAATCAATAGTTTATTTCATTATATCTCCACAAGATATAATGGTGGAACAAGTTGCCTGCAGACGTCTGTTGATGTCTGTTATAACGTTGGAAGGTTCAAGTCAAATGTTCACAAACACTACTCCCTCTTTCCCCCTCCTCACAACCTATTTTCCTAGTTCTGGTACAATGCACTGCATATGTAGGAGTCATCCCCTGAGTACTTTTAAAAAAAAATATCTCCGCTCAAACATGTCATAATTTATGCTAAAATCTTTTTTACCCGAAAAAAATCTTCAAATTTTTTTGAAGCCCTAAACAATCTGCAAAGTTACTAGGAAGATAAGATGTAACGTCACAATGAGTATAAAAGATGTTAGTTTTCCATTATGTTAATAAAATAGCCAGTAATGCCTAAGGTTTTCCCATCTATAGACATTATAATGAATTTTATTTATTTTTTTTGCAATTTATACTTTGTGGTAATGTGTATCAGAGACTGGTTAATATCACGTAAGGCACTTTATATTTTTAGAAAAATCTAGATAATTTCTTTATAATATATTATTCTTATTTAATAATCAGAAATAGAATTCTAAGACACCAGTTAAAATTATTTCCATTTTCTTTTATTGATCACATTGTTTGTAATTCAAACAATTAATAGATACAGTCGAAGTTGCTTATGACGAATTTTATTAAAAAGAATTTTTTTTGATAACAAATTAGTTTAGAGCACACTGAGTCATTATATAAAAATTATCATAAATAATTTCAAATCGCACGATTTGTCAAAAAAATCTGTCACACAGTTGCATTTTTAGTAATATTTCAGCACACATGCTATATTTCGTAGATCGCAGGATTTGGTAGGTGGCAGTCTTGTGTAAGAATAATGTATCACGGCCTTTAGGAACTATTTTCCAATATATTTTTCTAAGAGGTGTATGGAAGCTAAAAACTAAAAATAAAGTTTTCTCGCTAGGAGCTTTTCTGAGTTATGGCGTTGTTGCAATAAAGAAGTGATATGAAAAAACGACTCCACCAAATAATACCCTTCTGTGGATGTAATGGAGTTTCGACAAAGACCTGTCGACTATTTTCACAAATGCTGCAATACTGCTTATATACGTACTCATCCCAGTGAAAATGGTCTTCATCGGAGAGCAAAATTTTGAATGACATTCAATATCGATTGACGAACAGAACAGTTATTTTGATTTAGTGTAAGCCCATCCATTATGAAATACTAAACTAATGTAAAAACACGGAACTACCAGCTATTAAAGCCACTTTTACACCACTATCTATTTCATAATGTCCTTGCCAAATTTAGCACTGCAAAATGCATACATGGGGTGTAAACGCGGTATAGTTGAAAAAAAAAACTAAAAACCACGCTTCGGTATCAAATTAATTATCCATATAACCCGATAATTATCCATATAATATGTTCAGATTTTTTTATGGAATTCCCAAAATCGGGTTTAGGAATCGCCAAAATCTCTTACTTCGCCGGAGACAATATACAAAATATACAAACGACTTAAATTTTCGTAATAATTCGAATGATCGTTAATAGTTCAAATACACAGCTAAAATGCGCACCGAATATTGAAAACCGGTATCGAACTGGCTAGCGAAGCGGTTCCCAGTTTTTTTTTTTTGGAAATTTCCAAAACCGACTTCAGAGTTCGCCAAAATCGCCCCACTTCATCGAAAGCAGTACGACAACTTAAATTTTCGCGCTAAAGCGAATGATCGTTTGTAGATCAGATGCATGTTCAACGGCAAAAAAGCGCACCGCTAGCGCTAAGTGGATCCGAATTTTTTTTGGGAGTTGCCAAAATCTGCATTGTTAACTCGAAAAGCTCATTTTTTAGATATGACTATGTTGCAATAAAGGAGAGAAATATGTTTACATTTGAGGAGGTGCAGAACAAAACGAGCTTTTTGCATTTTTACAGCAAATGCGTTTTTGATGTATTTGCATTAATTTGGCCATGTTCTACTGGAAAAATCTTATTTGCATAATAATACTTCCCTACTCATAGAAAAATTGATACAGAACAAAACGTGCTTTTTTTTCTTCTATTTGAACAAAACGCAGTTTTTTGTAATAATTTATTTTTGCTTGTCTCATTAAAAGTAGAGATGGGATTTGTTCGAATCTCGCTAGAACCAGCGTGTGTGATCACGATGCAAAAAAAAAAAAAAAAAAAAAAATAATAATAATAATAATAATAATAACGCATACACATGCGTGCACCTCTCTAATTATAACAGTAATACAGAGAGGGAGATATCGAATGCACTTGCATTGTAGAAAATATTGGAATAAAAGTTTAAAAATTTTGTTTATTTCAAAACTAACGAAATTGAAATTGATTTAAATTAAACTACCTTATACTAACTAACAGGTTCCCGCCTTTCCTTTCCATCTCCGCCCAACCATTCCACTCACACCATATTCCTATAACTTCTTTTCTTCACTCCACTATCTTACTTTTCAGGCAATCACAAAGGGAACGACTCTTGGACCCAAGAGAGCTGGACAATCTATACTATTCCGGGGTATCCAGCGGCTGCCTACCTAACCTACCCTATACTAAATAGAAATAAAATTTTAATTAATTAAGTTCAATTGATATTTTTATTGAAATATTTAATTCAGCTCAAAAATATATTGCACCCTAAATTTCAGGGAGAGACAAAAAACTATGTAGGAATGGCTTTAATATTTAAAGAAAATATTATTCCATTATGAAAAAATTCAATATTGAAGAGGGTTCTGCTATAATTTTTTTCAATTTTACATAAAAAATTGACTTTTTTAGAAAAAAAAATCAGTTTTGCAAAATTTTGAGTTATGACTCTTTTGCATTTAGAGTGCGATATATGATTCAATTTGAATAAGAGAAAATTCTCTTACATTCAAGCTCAAGTAACAAAAATATTTACATATCAAAAATATGCTCATCAAAACGTTGTTTATACATTTTGTTTTAAACAAAACGTGCCTTTTTTGTTTTGTTTTAACAAAACGTGCTATTTGCAAACTAAAAGCGCTCAAATTTCGTACAACGTTAATATTTGCTGGGGCGAATTATTGCTGTTCGATGCATTTTAAAATAAGGAATGAACTTGTTTGATATTTTGGAATCATGCTATAAAATAATCGGGTGAAAAAATAATCTTTGATTTTCCAATATTTTCAAATAATCAAAAATGCACGTTTTATTCTGCGACTCCTCATTTTATATATTGTATAAAAATTACAGTTTCTCTATAACCAAATTTCTCTGTAACGTAAAAGTTCATCATTCTTCAGCTTCTACGTTATAGCAAGTTAAAGCAAAGTTCTGCTGTAGTTCTAAATTTATTCTGCTGGCTATTTAGAACGATTTAAGTTTTTCAACGAAGTTTATGTTAAAGCAAAAAATGCTTTACTAAGTATTATTTAATTTAGTAAATTTGTGTTGTTTTATTTATTTTTTCATGTGAACAATTATTTAATGTAAATAATTGATTATTTTTTGCTCAATTATTGAAGAATTTTTTCAAATGCGCCAAATGGAATATTTCATTATTGAATTGATGTTTTATTGATTGCTGAAGTGACATGGTTTGATTTGTTTGTCAATTTCAGTTGTTTTACAAAATAAAAAAAAAAAAAAACAACATTAATATTTATTAAGTTAAACGCCGTTTTTTTTATTCCTATTTTTTTTTTTCAAATGAAAAATTCCTGTATTATCCATATTATAAAGTAAAATTGTTTAGCTTAAATTTCTTATTGTGGAAACAATAAAGTCATTATAAAAATCAAAACACTTTGTATATAAAAATTTCTTTATAAATTTGTATGCATATAAATGCAGATATGTGTTTGTATGTATGTATGTAAGTATGAAAGTAATTAAGAATTTTCCAAATGCATAAAAGGGATTTACCTATTTCCAAAGTTCAAAAGCTGCATGGCAACAACGTTAAAGTATTAAGATTAACATTGTTTAAATGAAAACTTAGACGCTTAATAGCCACGTTTGCTCCCGAGCTCTCCCAACATTTCTGAAATTAAATAACCCATTTTGGCATTATTTAAATGAAAACTAAACTGCTTAGTAGCCACGTTTGCTTCAGTTTCTAAAAGCAACTAACCCATTTTGGTAGCGAAATCGGCTCTACGGATATCCTCATTAATAAATGCTTCTTGACGCATTTATTTAAGAATATTTATTTGCCTTTAGAATATTTATAACTGAGTTGACAATATTATAAGAGTAACATGGATACGTTTATTATCTGTTAATCATATGGTTTCAAATCCCCAGAAAACAGAGTATCCTGGTTTGGTCTACGTCAAGGCAAAACCTGGTGGGTTACTCTCTATTGCGATGCAAAAGAAAAATTTAAGAATTGGTACCCTGTATTGCGTTTTCGTATTCTCTTTTCGCATTTTATTTTCTCTTTCGCACTTTGTATTTTAACATTCTTCGCTATTGTTTATTTTGTGGTACCGGTACTGTTTCGTTTTTAAACTATTTCGCGAAAAAGTTTGCGCAAACTGCACTGAATGCCAAATTATACTCTTATCGCATCTACCTTTCGCATCGAATTACTTTCGCATCGCAATAGAGAGTAACCTCCCTGTTCCCTGGAACAGACGCATGTGATGTATAAAAAGCATTTACATCTACACAAGGCCATTGTTTGGTGCAGTGTTCAAGCGGGAGGAGTGAGTGGAACGTGTTTTTGGAGGACTCCATCTTTCTTTCGGGCTACTTGCAGTCGCGGCCTTATGCCAACAAGCCTCAGACATATCCATAGCACGCAATGGATCAGCGCATTAAGATTGTGGGAGTTCAAATCAAAGTTCATATGGTCAGCATCATCGACCAAATGCGTCTGCAATCGGCGGAATTGTCCGCAAATTCCTGTAAAACAGATCTGCAGAAAATAAGAAAACACCAAGAATGAGTTTCTAGTGCAGGTTATGGGCAAGCGGCGTCATCGAGTCATACGTAATGACGTCAGGCAAGCAGTTATCCTTAGTGATGTTCGCTATAGCGAGATGACAATGGGCTTCTTATGGGCCGTATTTTTTCTTTATCTTGAACCAGTATTTAGGGGATGAACCATACATACGCAATGCGTTGTACCGCAACTAGGTTTTAGCGTAATACAAATGTTGTAAAGAAGCATTCAAGTGCCCGGGGTTTTTGAAACGGTGTAAGATTTACTTCATTCCATTCGATCTTCTTACTATTTATACCGTGCCCCAAAGTTTATTTTGGGTTAACTTGACTGTGTGTAGGAGAGGGCGCTCGTAAGACCCAATGTTGTTTATTAACACACAAACAAACGACCACAGATGCTGCTTTATCTGTACTCATGAATGGTATAAATATTGAGAAATCGGAAGCTCTTGATGTTCTTGGAATGAAGATACAGTGTGATGTTCGCTGGACTGAACACATTTTTCATATCTCTAAAGAAGCATTCAAGTGCCTAGGGTTTCTAAAACGGTGTAAGATGTACTTCACTCCATCTGATCTCCTTACTATTTATACCGCCTATATCCGACCAAAAATGGAATACAAGTCTCATGTTTGGGCCGGTGCCCCAAAATCAATTTTGGGGTTACTCGACTGTGTGCAGGAGAGGGCGAATAAGCTCATCGGTGACAGTAGGGCATCCAACTCTATTGACTCACTAGAGCATAAATGCAGTGTAGAGTAGGTTAATCTGTTCTACCGTTACTACAATGAATTTTGCTCTGATGAAATCTTGTTCCCGAAACTCGAACATTTTTACATAGCACGCGTTCATCATCCAGAGCTCATCCACTTGTGATCGACTGCCCGGGGAATCGTACTACGCATTGCAGAGAGAGCCGTACGCTTCGTCTGTGGTATAAGTTGCCTGCAGACATGTTTCTTGTCTGTTATAACGTTGGAAAATTCAAGTCAAATGTTCACAAACACTACACCCTCTCTCTAACTCCTCACAACCAATTTTCCTAGTTCTGGTACAATGCACTGAATATGTAGGAGTGATCCCCTGGGTACTGGTCCAAGATAAAAAAGTAAAATATATTATAAGGAGGAGGAAAGAGGGAGTGCTTGCGGGCGTTGTACTCGAATCTATTATTAAGAATGCGAAAAGACCAAAACAAACTTTATAACAACATTTAGAGTGTTGGAATGGAATTAGTTAAAACTGATCAGTGCCCGTTATTTATATATGCGACAAGGCTTAGACTAATAAAAATTGGTCCAACAGCTCTCCCATTGCAAGGTAATGGATTACATTGAACAGAAATTAATAATAAACATATAAAGAAAACACGGACGAAAAAAAAAATGGATGGAAGCCAAGACACTATTTATTTCCGCTACTTACTGCCGCGCAAAATTAATAATGAACTGGACGACAGTAAAGAAAACACGTGTGCTTAGGATGGAAGACAAAGTACTACAGTGAGAATATGGGCCTGGATGAAATATGATTCCAATAAAATGGTGCCGTTTGCAGCAAAGTCAACGAAACAATATTCCCATTCACAATCTTGTGCAAATAGCCTTGAATCATTGCATTTGCAATATAGTGGAGTGTGTTTTTACTCTACACTAACAAAATACACTCAAAAATGTCACTTTTGGAATTGCAGAAACATGCAATCTCAAATACACAAGATTGTGAATCGAGTTAATGTTTTTTTCTTGCGCGAGAATTGGTCGTCACGATCATGTGATTTAACATCGTTTTTCTTCTTTTTTTTTTTGGGGTTTTTAAATGAAAAAGTCGTTATTATCTATAGATTTTCTTTTCTTTCAAAAGTAAGAACGCTTTATGAAATAATAAATATGTCATATATGTTCATTTGGGAACGATTGGAAAATGAAAGCTAATTTGCATTGATAAATATTTGTTTTTATTTCGGAAATAAGTATATTGACTCACCTTTTTCCTGACTATATAAATTAATTAATCCTTGATGATATATAAAACATACACAAGTTCAAGCACGATATTTGACAGCTATAAATTGCCTCTTATCGTTTTCTTAAACAAAACTTTTAATTTAACTGTTAATTATTCACTGTTACTTAAAAAAGCTTTCCTTTTTCTGGTCTTTTGTCTCGTTTTCTATACACTTTGTTTTGATTTTTAAGTCTCACGCTTTATGAAAATGCTCTTTAACACTCTCTTTTATACTCCGAACAGAAACACTTTTTGTTGTTGTTGTTAAAGGTATCAAAAGCTTTCATTAATATCCGCTTAGCTCCGGAAGTAAACTAACAATTAATTTGCAGATACAAAATTTTCACTTTTTTTGTTTAAAAATTTTACAAAAAATTGAAAACCGTTAAAATTTTATTTTCTTTTCTTCAAATTAATCCGTCCAAATTTTTATTTGCAAAGAAAGTCTGTTCCTGGAGTAAGAACGCGTCTAGACTGAACTTGAATGCTGAATTTTTAGATATTTTATACCCCCAACAATCTACTCTGATAATTGCGATCTGTTGCAGCAGCAGTAGCAGCAGCAGTAGTAGCGGCTGCAGTTAGTTTTACTAGATTTTATGATTGTTATTGTGGCAAAACATCAGTGAGAGTTATTACTCTCTTATGACGTGCTAATAAACTGTCAATTTCATTTGTGCAGTTATTGCTTTTGTGTCGTGTTTTGTTTATTGTAACAACAACTCTATTATAATTGGGGATAGAATTCAATGCGTATTATTTGTTTAGCTGTTCTGGCATTGCCTTTTCAGTTACAGTTCCTTCTAATGTGTCATTTCAAACTCGTATTCGTTTTATGTCCGTTTTTAAGTCTACTCATCTTCATCATCTATCATCAGTACGGTCGCATGCTGATCGTTAACTTGCGTTTGTTCACGCTACTTTTAAAACCGACTGCAGATTAATTTATAAGTAGACTGTAATTTGTGGACACTGTTTTTACATTGCTCACATCTACCGTCTACTATCAATTAAAAATATTTTTCGGTAAAAATTAAGTTAAAAAACAAAAGAGAATTATAAAATGTATGCTTGCTTTCATACAAGGGCTCATAAACAAATAACCTTTATTTTCAATTTTTTCCAAAAGTATTTATATATTCTTTAATGACTATCTTGTCCCCTTTAAAGTAATGCTTCTCAGATATAATACACTTATGCCAGCATTTTTTCTCATCCTTGAAACACTTCTGAAGCACGATTTTTGGTATCGCCAACGGCTCCTGTTTCGATCTTTCTTTTATCTCCTCAATCGTAGCAGAACGCTTTCCTTTCATCGGGTTCTTCAGTTAAGGAAAGAGGAAAAAGTCAGCGGCGGCCTAGTCCGGTGAATACGCATGATAACGATTTTGTTTTTGTATAAATTGTATAAATTAAAAAAGGTTCAATATTTCCAAATAATTCGTTCGTCCTTTTTCTTTTTTAAAAAATATTTAATGTATTTTTCAATATTTCGTCTCCCTTTGGAAGACTTCTTCGGGAAAATTTGTTTTTTTTTTGTGTGTAAGCTCAATACAAAATTTGTATTGAATTTACACACAAACAAATTTTCCTGAAGATGTCTTCCAAAGGAAGACTAAATATTGAAAAATACATGAAATATTTTTTAAAAAAGAAAAAACCTTGAGCTGAACGAATTATTTGCAAATATTGAATTAAATAAAGGTCAAAGCAAATAGGATCAGGAATTTAAAAAAGTTTCAATTATAAATCTTATATGTGTGTTTATATGTGTATTTATTTTAGAATCATATACTATTGTGACGTTCAACACTAGTACGATTGATCGGAACAATAGAATTTACAATTTTACAATAATATGGGTGGGAATGATAAAATTATATGATTGGGCCTGACAGTTAAATTTTAATTTTTATAATAACAGTATTAGTCATGATACAAAAATTATAACTTTTACCAAATATATGATTGTTATGTATAGTTTTGGTTTTTGGCTGTACTAAGTTTTATTAATAAATCGGATTGAAGCCATATTATGTGGTTGTGTTCAATCATATAATTTAACAATAGTATTTTGACCTTAAAATATTGTCATATCAGCCATATTTTTATTCCTACGTGTACTACTTTCATAAAATAATTATTTTGAGCTGAAGGCCTACGATGCCTCTCATTAATATTATAATTTTAATTATAAGTTCAATAAATAAATAAATACACCTAAAGAAAAAAATATGGTTGACATAACAATATTTTAAATGCAAAATACTATTGTTAAATAATATGGTAGAGCGCAACCACATAATATGGTTTTAATCTGAAATTTTTTTCCACAACTAAGTGCAGCGAAGAACCGACATTTTATTATTTAACCATATACGTGGTATACGTTTTATTAATGACTACCAACGTTATTGTAAAAACTAAAATTCAACTGTCATGTCCAACCATATAATATTATCACTCCTACCCATATTATTGGAAAATTGTAAATTCTAATGTCACTCTCAACGGTACTAGTGTTAAAGGACACAATGTTATATGATTATTTATATAATAATTACACATAAATACAAACTTCAATAATTGAAACCACAGTTTTCTAACTCGTTTAATAAATTTATTTTTCAATCAATATTTTCATACAAACTAGATTAAAATCAGTAAAATTTTGCGAGATCCTGTTGTTTTGGCAACATTGATGTATCTTTGCTTTGGCCCATTTATGTACATATCTATAAAAAAATATGGAATTTAAATACATTAAACTATATGCATTTGCCCATATAAAATCTTATACAAACCTTTTTGCTTTATTTGGATCATGCTGCTATTTCCACCAAAAAGTAAATATTTATAAATTTGTTTTTTTTATATTTTTACCATTATTAAAATTGAAAAAACACAAAAATTAAACAACAAACTAAATGAAAACTATGTATGAATATAAGCAAATGTCAACGTGTGTAAAACCAACAATAGCTAGTTTATATTGTAAACAAACATGTGTTGTAGATAAATGCTTTAACCATACTTATGTTTTTAATTAATAGTCTATTATTGTACGTAATAAAAGGTTTTGTTATATTCGAACTTTATTTTTAAACATTATTATTGCATTCAACCATTTTTTAAAATGATAGAAATGTAATAATAGAAATATGAATAATTGAACACTCACATAATTACAGTGGATTAAACTATATTGAAAATTAAAAAATATTGCGAGCGGTAACAATACAAATTGTGACAGAGTATATACTAATGTTGTCACAACAATATTCCAAATTGCCTTTTCTTTGCGTGTAGTCTTCATCTAATCACCAATCCAGGAATCAAGTTAACAAGGTTATTCTGAAAGTTTAATTATTTTGCGTAGTAAAAACTAAAATTTTAAATTCCATAAACCTGAAACGTCACTCAAAGAAAAAAGCATCTTCATATTGAGCCATCAGAATTGTGGCATCAATTTTATGTAAATAGTCATCAGTAATATTAAAATAGACTTCAATCTAAATGACAAAAGTCATCAGAGAATTTTCACATATACAACTACAACTGTGGTGATATCAATAGAATTAAACCTTTTATTAATAGTTATAATACCAATCAACAAATTTAAAACAGCTTGCTTTCTATGTTTCCCAGTTGTCTATATGCCCCCATTTCATAGGAGCTACCCTAATCATCAGTAGACTTTGGAAATTATTGAAAGATATTCTCAAACTTTCAATTTTATATTCCAACAATCTAAATAAATTGCTGAGAATTTAAAAAGAAAACTGCTCTCATAATACCTGTCATAAAAAAAAGCTTTTTCATTTATTGAAATTAGTGTGAACTCAACTTCGAGAATAATATGACCTCTCTATATATTAGACCGATGAAAAAAAAATTAAACGTTTCCTTAAAACAGCTCTGCCGAAAGCAGGGTGGTTTTTCTAATCATCTAAAGTTTTTTTTTAAATAATTTTTCTAAAACAAAATTGTTTTTATTTTAATTTTTGCCTTTGTTTCCTGAGCTTCGCAACATCCATATTAATTTGATGTTTTGTTTTATTTTATTTTCATTTGTTTCTCTCTTTTGTTGTTGTTATTAATATTACAGTTGTTTGTTGTTTTTGTTTACTGTCATAACGAGGGGTTTATGTCTCATCTTATTTTTGTTTTTGTAACAGATCGATTTCAACACTAAAAACAGGTTATTGCCACTGATTTTTTTGAAGTTTTTATATTTATATATTTTGTTTTACTAAAATTACTTTTTTTTTAATTTGTGTTTAGTTTAAAATGAATTTCAGTCGGTACAAGTTTTTGGGGTTGAAGGTGTTGATTAGTTGCTTTTTTTAACATTGTGTTATTGCTGCTGATGCGTTGAAGCTTTAGCCAGCAAAAAAAAAAAAAAACTAAAAACAAATTAAAAAACGTGACATGCAACCGTATGACAAGTAACGCCCCTGTATGTTCTGTTGTTGAATTAGACAATATTATTAACGGTAACTTGACATAAACAGCGACATTTTTATACAAAACAATGTTCATAATTTATATACTTGTATACAGGCCAATAGTTTATGGCCACCAGGTAAATTTATTGTGTGACATTCTACTCCCAAAGGAAGGTGGGGAGTTTGCTCAGTTTTTAATTAAAAAATCGATAAACCCATATGTGTATACACATTTAGAGATACACATACATACGTGTGCAAGTAAGTGTGCCTTTATAAAGTCATGTCTCGCGGAATATTTGAAGCTTGCTATGTACGTAATATCTAATATTTCATCAATTAACTACTTGACAAACCTTTAGGATTTTTTTTTTGCGGTGAGGAGGCAAATATGCAATACACACCCCAGAATGAGGTCCATTGTGAGTTGTGTTGGACGCCGCATATAGTGCAGAACGACTAAAAACTTTTTACCTACTCTAAGGGAGAAAATGCACTCTGGATATATATATAATGGGTGATTTTATAAGAACTATCAGAAATTTAAAAAAAAACACATAAAATTCAGAAAAATGCATGAAATATTTATTTGGATCGATAGTTGGGTCGATATAATTTAATGTTTGGAGATTATTTCATGCAAATGTTGGCCGCGGCTGCGCCTCAAATGGCCCATCCGCTTAGTCCAATTTTGGCATACTCTTTCCAACATTTCGGCCGGTATCTCACGAATAATGTTGGCAATGTTGGCTTCCAGTGCGTCAATCGAAGCGGGCTTGTCGCTATAGACATTAGCCTTAACATAGCTCCACAAAAAATAGTCTAGAGGCGTTAAATCGCACGATCTGGGCGGCCAATTGACTGGTCCCAAGCGTGAAATAAACTGTTCACCGAACTCGCCTCTCAATTGGTCCATTGTTTCGCGTGCTGTGTGGCATGTGGCACCGTCTTGTTGAAACCACATGTCATGCAAGTCAAGCTCTTCCATTTTGGGCAAAAAAAGTTTGTTATCATCGCACGGTAGCGCTCACCATTCACAGTAACGTTGTGATTCGCATCATCTTTGAAGAAATACGGCCCAATGATGCCGTCAGCCCATAATCCGCACTAAACGGTTGTTTTTTGTGGATGCATTGGTAGCTCTTGCAATGCTTCTGGCTGCTCTTCACTCGTCGCTGAACACAATTCTTCGATAAAAAAGTGGATCTTCATTTAACTTTTCAAGAGCCCATTCACCAAAAATTTGGCGTTGTGGTAGGTCGTTTGGCTTCAATTCTTGCACCAACTGTATCTTATAAGGCTTCACACCCAAATCCTTCTGCAAAATTTTCCACGTAGTGGAGTAACAGAGGCCCAATTGCTGCGAACGGCGCCGAATCGATAATTCACGGTCATCACCAACACTGGCCGATACGGCTGCGATATTTTCTTCAGTTCGCACTCTACGTAAGCGTGTTGGTGGTTTATGTCCAACAATGTAAATTTGGTGCGAAATTTTTTTACAATAGCCCGAATAGAAGCCTCAGTAGGTCGATTAAACTGACCATAAAATGGAAGAAGCGCGCGATGAACTTTCTTAACAGAGCACGCATTTTAGTAATAAAATTCAATAATTTGCAAGCGTTGTTCGTTTGTAAGACGATTCATGATTAAATTATAGACCAAACTGAGGATGTTTGACAGTGACACAAGATACAAAACGTGCGTGAGCTGTCAAAACTAGTGTTGCCAAAAAGATAATAGCAAAAAAATCTATATATATATATATATATATATATATATATATATATATATATATATATATATATATATATATATATATATATATGTATATATATATATATATATATATATATATATATATATATATATATATATATATATATATATATATATATATATATATATATATATATATATATATATATATATATATATATATATATATATATATATATATATATATATATATATATATATATATATATATATATATATATATATATATATATATATAGTATATATATATATATATATATATATATAAATTTTTCAATTTTATCCAAACTGCTGGAATCCGCAAACCCGAAATTGTACAACTTGAAATACTATTACTACCATTTTACGAAATGGAAAGTCAGATAACCATCGGATGTTTTCCTCACAATTTCCACTTTTTAAGAAACCTTCCATTTTACTCTTTAGCTAATTTTTAGATAAAAACTTTTTTCCTGTTTGCAAACTTTCTGATTACTTTTTCAGTTTCATATGTATGTAAACAAAAAACAGCTGATTATTCTATTCTAGTCCTAATTTACCAAAAGACAAGTTTCATGAAACTTTGTACAGGAAATGAAAGAATATAGTCTCTCATTTGCTCCCAAAACTGCACAAAAATTGTGACGTCGAACCCTTTTGGACGACTTTGGACTAGTTCAGACTGTTATATGATACTCTAGGGGAAAACACCTATTATTTGGTTACCTAAACGAATAGATGAAATTTATCCAATGAAAAGGTTCGTGCAACTTTGCACAGGAAATGAAAGAAAATAGCCTTTCATTTTCTTTCAAAATTACACTAAAAATGCTACGTGGAACGCTTTTGGCCAGGTTTGGACTAGTTCAGGCTATTATATGATACTCGCGGGGACACACCTATTATATAAAATTCCTTCCTCACAAGGTAATGAAATGCATTGAAAATAAATTAATACTGAATTTGATGAGCTGCCTGCTTCTTAGCCGAAACATTTTGACTATGGTTTAAACCTAAAGCTGCAGGGAGGAATAATTAGTAATCCCTGATAATTAAAGTGCATGTACGACTTTAGAAACATACATAATTGAAGTGCCCAGTTATGTCGTTCGTTGCAATTGTGTTTATTGAATAATGTTTAAAAGTAAATTTTACTATGACGATCAGGTGATTTTCAAATAATTTTTTTTATAAGCTCAAGAAATGTAAAACATATGCATCAATGTTGCCGTTTTCGCACAGCCTATGATTAGTTTAGATCAGAAGTGCCCACCCTATGCGCATAACATACACATGTGTGTATACACACATGTGCACAGCTACAACACTTTCGCTGGCTTTGCTTATTGAATAAAATTAGTTTTTCCTTTAATGTATTGGTGTTGGCTATTCCATATAGAACTTTTGGGCACCCCTGGCTTAGATCATTTTGACCGCATTGTAGGAGGGTTGCCTGTTTTGGAATTAATACTGAATATAAAGATAAGAGTATTAAGCCAGGGAATTAGCTTACTGCTGTGTATTTGCAGCTTGACGAACATTTTCGTTCCCCAGCTTAAGTCCCTTAAGTCATTTTATATTCCAAATAAGAATAATTTTTGCATTTACAAGTTTTTTGCTGTTAACATGTCGCTGAAATGATTTACATCATATTCACCATAAAAATTATTGTTTTTCAACAAAATAATTATAAAAAAAAGTATATGAAAAAGTTATCGTTTTCTGAAAACAAAAAAAAGAGGAAAATAAAAACGTAAAAAACGGCAGGCAGGCAGGCAGGCAGGCAGGCAGGCGTTCGCTCAAATGAACTTCTTAATAAAACCGAGGCTCAAAACAAAACAAAACAAAAATTTTTTATTTGCACACACACACACACACACACACACACACACACACACACACACATATATATATGTACAAGGGGTCATTAATACGTGCAGCGGTGAATGCGCCATGATGTGAATTTTAAAATCGAATATATAATAAAATTTTACATACATACTCGTACATACATATGTATCAAAAAACGATTTTTGTAAGTGCATTTTATGAAACTTACATAAATTAATGAAAAGAAAAAGAAAAGCAATTGCAATAAAACCAAATTTATTTCAAAGAAAAAAGAAATTTCTACCAAGTTACGAATATTCGCCATAAAAAACCGAAATTATTTAACAAATATTATGGCCTTAAGGCCATAAATTTTTCCAAAAACAAATTTTGTTGATGAAATTTAAGGAATCAAACTGTCTCGTTGGCTAAGAATTAAAAAAAGGTTGCAAAATAACAGGGAGAACTAATAACATAATAAGTTTAATGCCGTTTTTTCGCATTAACTTTTATAATTAAAGGCAAAAATATTCAGGAAATTTTTCGCTTTTTTTCAATCATTTCACTTCAGAATTTTAATAAGTTGAAATGAAAATAATAAACTTCTGCGGCCAAGATATATTCACACACTTTTTCGCAAAAAGAAAAATTAAAGAAGTTTTGAATTTTGAAGCATTTTATGAATCTTTATCTTTATCGCATTATGGGAAATCTAAAAAAATATTACGAAAGTCGTAAAAAAATTTGTCATATAAAAATTGTGTTTCCTTAAATGTATTGGTGTTTACTCTTCCATATAGAACTTGTGGGCACTACTGGCTTATACAAGATTTTTTCCAGGACTTTTGAAAGGAAACACAAGATGGCTATTGGTCTATACTCACCATTTGCTTTGGGTTAAAGGAATACTTTTAGCATGTTTCCATTTTAACGGAAATGTACAAGTTTTGATGATATTATTTAGGAAATAAGTAACGTATGGAAGAATCAGAGGCATAATAATTCTAACAAATTTCAGTTGTATATTATCTGTATCTACAACATTAGATTTTATTAAAACGCAAGTGGTGATAACGTCGAATTCTTTTTTGAAAACTGTAAAAAAGTGAAATTCGTGCAGCGATTAAACACTATTATATGAAAGGAAAAACGGCGAAAGAGACAAAAGAAAAGCTCGATAAACATTACGGTTAGTCTGTTCCCTCAGATTGGGTGGTAAAATATAGGATTGCTGAATTTAAACGCGTACCATCAACAGGAAGGCCAAAAGAAGTGGTTACTAAAGAAAATATTAAGAAAATTATCGATAACGTTCTGAATGATCGCCGAGTCAAGTTACGTGAAATTATTGAAATGGTAAACATATCATATGTTCGTGTGTACAAAATGAACATTTGTGTATGAAAAAGCTACCGGCAAGATTAGTGCCGCGCTCGCTCAGTGTCGAAGAGAAACGAGTTCGATAGACCACTTCACAGTGGACACAGGATAAACCGTAATACTATTGATTTTAATAACTGCTGATAAAACGTGGTTCCACCACTACACACTTGACAGTGAAAATCAGTCGAAACAATGGGTGTAAGCTGGTGAAATCGGCTGGCAAGGTTACGGCCATTATATTTTGGGGTGCACACGGCATATTGCTCATCTTTTCTCTTGAAAAAGGATCCACAATCATAGGAAAGTATTATCGTGCATTATGGGACCAATTGATTGATGCAATCAAGGAAAAACGACCACGTAAAGAAGAGAAAAGTGGTCTTTCTTCAAGACAACGCACCGGTTTACACAGTTTTAGATACGATTACGTGAAATACATTTCGAATTTATTGATCATCATCCTTATAGTCCAGATTTAGCTCCTAGTGAATTTTTCATGTCTCCATAATTTAAAAAAATGACTCACAGGAAAAAGATTCATCTCAAAAGAAGAAGTGATTATGGAAACTAACGAATATTTTGAGGGGCTGCCAAAATCATATTATTTATATGGTATAAAAAGTTGGAATATCGTCTAAGTCCCAGTTTACACACATCAGGTTTCCTTGCTCAATTCTGCTTCAATTTCCCTTTGAACTTGCATTTACGTTTACACATAGAAGCTTTGTGTCGTCAAGTTTAAGTTTTTTTGCCTTCAAGTTTTCATATGTTTTTGACATTTGTTTTTAAACTTGACGGTACGATCAAGTCTGTACCCTTTTCCATTCACTTCTTCCCATTTTCCCATAAACTCAAGATTTGACGGATCAAACTTGATGTGTGTAAGCCAGTGGTGCCCACAAGTTCTATATGGAAGAGTAAACACCAATATATTTAAGTAAAAACCACTTTTATTTAATATTTTTTATTGTAAAAAGCAAGAGGATTTACAACAACAAAATTTACACTGATAATCACTGTCGTCAATGTTTACCAGCAAAACATGCGAAAGTGTTGTTGCTTAGCTCTTGTGTGTGTGCAGTGAAGAACGACAAAAAAATATATAAGACGAAGTTGTTTGTATATTTTTCATTGCTAGTGCTGAGCGCAGTTTGTGTGTATTAAGGAGCACAGCCCTATAGCTAAGCACTTTTACCAAAACAATTGAGCATCAAGCGCATAGGCCTGGGCATGTCTGGTGTAAACTGTCACTTACTAGTCTCCTTTAAGTGTATTAAGCTTAAAGGAGAAATAAATGATTTTTGAAAAAAAACGATGATTCAAATAAAAAAACTCAGCTGTTTAAAAAAAAAATTTTTTTTTTCCTACTTAGATAGCTTCAATATCAATCCGCTCTCGTATGTTGCCCTTAGAATGCAATGGTTATGATAACCATAAAATGTCTGAAGCGTGTGTGAATTTTGCCTGAATTCCTTTAATGTTAAATATAAAAAAAAAATACGACAATTTAAACCTGAACAAACGGCGACCAAATTTTTGATCTTGCAAAAAATATTTCCTGATTGCTTTCAAATTATCTGATTGATGTTTTCTTTTAACAAATTTTAATTATTTTCAAATCAAAAAGAAACATCTTTCATAATTTTATTTTCCAATAACGAAATTTAGCTTTTTTTTTAATCATAATAATAATTAATTTGATATTAATAAGGCTTTTGTTGTTATTGTTCAGTTTTTAACTCTTTTAATTGTTAATTTTATTCGATTTTATTTGATTGTTTTAACAGATTGATGGAGTCTTTGTTTTGTTAGATTCATTTTTTTTTTTTTTTTTTTTTTTTGTGATAAAAAGACGGAGTGGCGAGAAAATTTACAAAAAAGGAATTAAATTGAATTGTTTTCTTTGCACTCCTCTCGAAAAAAAACAAATATTTGATTTATTAGTTAATTTATAAACGTGCTGGAATTTTGCTTCAAAATTTAAGGAACATTGGCAATTTGTTGTAAACAAAGATTTTTGCTAAAATCATTTATTTTCCTCCTTTGAAAAGTCGTCTCTGTAGTTGTAAGTTCAGTGCAACTGTTGGTTGCCGCGTTTGACTCTCTAGACATTTTTTCTTAATGAGCAAATAAATTCTCGCTGCATGTATGTGTGTATGTGTGTGTGCACATGTAAGTCAGTATTTGTAACAAATTTTATTTCAATGATTTTGAAAATTAAATACAAATAAGGAAACTGTTCCACGGAAATGTTTTGTTTCATTTTTTTTTTAACATAAAAACTCAAACATTTCACTTTGATGGAAACGCTTCTTGAATTTCAATAATTTCAATTTGTTTGCATTTGAATTTTTCAGTTTATGTATTTCGTGCATATGTTTTCATATTTGCTCTACATATGTGTGTACTTGTTTTTTTTTTTAGCAGTGAAACAATTTTGTTAAAGTTTTTGCTAATTGTAATTAAAATACTTTCTCGTGCGGCCTGTCAAAAGAGAATTTTCCTTTTTGCTAAAAACTTTAATCAGATTTTGAAATATTTTTGCAATTGAAAATGGCATCAACAACTTTCCTTTTAAACATTGTTTCCATTGGAAATGTTTCTAGGGCAAACTGGTATTTTGGTATTGGAAATTCGATTTTTTTTTATTGTGCTTCAGTTAATTAAGCAGTTAATTAGCAGACGTTTTCGAAGGCGATCTAGTTTTTACACAGGATGTGTATGATGTTTTTTTTAATGAAACTTTTAGGTAGTAATTAAAATTGTTTTGTGTTGCAATTAGCTATGACATAACAAATTGT
Source organism: Thecocarcelia acutangulata (assembly GCA_914767995.1). Classification (NCBI taxonomy): domain Eukaryota; kingdom Metazoa; phylum Arthropoda; class Insecta; order Diptera; family Tachinidae; genus Thecocarcelia; species Thecocarcelia acutangulata. Next base: position 84,736,705 of record OU612098.1, on the reverse strand, counting down.
GCCGTTATAGAACTTCAAAGCTCACAAAACTTTTGAAATCAGTTTCCACATTAACAAAGACAAAGTATTCTGGGGAAAAAAAAAAACAAATTGTGGCGTTATAGAACTTCAAAGCTCACAAAACTTTTGAAATCAGTTTCCACATTAACAAAGACAAAGTATTCTGGAAAAAAATTTATTGATAGGAAAAAACCACACAAACGTAATTTTTCATGGGTGTTTTCATCATTATATTCAGTGACCATATTCGAATACTACGAGGACGGTTCAGAAACTTCTTAAGTTAAGTGTTTTGGAAACTTCCATCTCTGCTACGAACCAATGTTAAATTTTGTTTCGATCTGGTAACTCCTTCATATAGAAACAGATGTTCACAAAAGACGCATCCGCGATTTTTTTACAATGGAAAAATTAGAAATGCGTGGTGTCATTAAATATTTACATGAAAAAGGTGGATTGGGACAAGAAATTCATAATGATATGGTGAATGTGTTAGGTGAAAGTGCTCCTTCATATGCAACAGTAAAAAATTGGGTTGCTGAATTTAAACGTGGTCGTACAAGCATTGAAGATGAACCACATAGGGGACGTCCAAAAACGGCAACAACAACAGAAACTGTAGCCAAAGTGCATGATATGGTATTAAATGATCGACGAAGAAAAGTGCGTGAACGAGCTAATATCATGGGCATCTCAAATGATCGAATCCATTTCATTTTGCATGAAGAACTACAAATGAAACAGCTTTCTGCAGGATGGATGCCGCATTTGTTAACAGTTGACCAAAAACGCATAAGAATGAACATTTCTCAAGCTTGTTTGGATAATTTTACGAGAAATAAAATGGATTTTAAGCGTCGTTTCATAACTGTTGATGAGACATGGATCCACCACTATACACCAAACAAAAACAACAATCCAAATAATGGACTAAATCCGGAGAAAGTGCCCCAAAGAAGGCCACAGCACTTCAATCGGCTGGTAAGGCTATGGCAACGGTTTTTTGGAACTTGAAAGGTATTTTATTGGTTGACTATCTGCAAAAGGGTAAAACAATAAATTCAGAGTACTATTGCAACCTTTTGGATCATTTAAATGTACAAACTCGAAAAAAACGTCCTGGCTTACAACAGAAAAAAATTATTTTTCATCAAGACAACGAATTAAAGTACGAGTGGCTTGATTTAGCTCCCAGTGACTTTTACCTGTTCCCAAATCTAAAAAAATTCCTTGCTGGAAAGCGTTTTACCTCAAATGAAGATGCAATTACAGTTGTAAATTACTATTTTGAAGACCTTGAGGAAAACTATTTTAATCAAGGGATAGAATTGCTAGAAAAGCGTTGGACTAAGTGTATTGAAGATTCAAGAGATTATATTGAAAAATAAAAATATTTTTGAAAAACTAACTATTCTCTTTCATTGATAGGCTAAGAAGTTTCCGAACCGCCCTCGAACCTATATTATATATAAAAATTTTAAAGCACTCACTTCAAGGGGAATTGATACCAGGTAAATGCAAGAGCAACAAATGCAACACTACAAAACGAAAACATTTTCAAATGTCAAGGGAAAAATATAAACAGAAAAGGGAATTAAAAAAAATAACAAGTAAGAGTGTAGTATATTCGGTTGGGCCGAATATAAAATACCCTTAACGATAGTCACTTACATATATACTATATATTACAAATTTTAGCTCGGATAGCTCGGATACACATATTTGGACCAACATCGGGGAAAAAATGTTTTTGTCTTGTAATCACCATTTTTAAAAGAAAATCTTTCATGGAAATTTTCATGCAAAAATCGGTTTAGGCTATATCTCCGCTAAATATCAACTGATATCGGAATTTTCCATTTTCTGTATTTCAATTACTTCGTTTTATAATCAGAACTGGGATCAAGCACAAAATATTTTTCACTAAAAACCCGGTTTAGACTATATCTCGGGTATATATGCACCGATATCGAAAATGTTCACTTTCTGTATGTAAGTAATCTTCTCTTGTTGCCAGTACTGATTTTAAGCAAAAACAAATATGTAAGTTTGCTTATGCGACATTTTCATTAAAAAATCGGTTTAACCTACATCAATGAAATTTAACGCACTACCTACTTTAATAACAATGATATCGCAAATATTTTTGATGAATTTTTCATCTCTACGTTCTCCACAAATACATATTTATAAAAATTCATCATATCCACACGATATACCATCTGCAACATCAATTTACATTCTCTCTCTAGATGTTTCAACCACCTTGAAAAATATAAGCTAGAAAGTACTGAACCTGGTCCTGATGGCATTCCGAGTATTATTGTAAAAAATTGAGTTGTATCTTTGTTTGCAACTGAAATGTCAGTCCTCAACGCATATAAGTATTCATTCAACGGCCTCTGAACATCGAAGCTGTATTAAAATTTAAAAGGAAATTGTTCTTATTAAGACGAATTCTAAGTGCAAACCCGTGGAAGCGCATATGAAGTTCTCTAGAAATGAAATCAGTACCTTTTTGACTCATATCAAAAAGAGTTCACGTTTTATTTAGCTCATAAAAAGTGAACTATTCCTATTGTTCTTACGTAAAATAGTACTCTGTTTTATCCGAGTTCATTCATATGTTTTCAAACTTCATTGTATAACGTTTCCATTGATATACAACAGCTCAATGGCTGTGGAGAAGCAATTTTGGATCCCCTTAAGATTCTTTATATTCAAGTTTAAATGTATTTGAACTTTTATCACAACATGGAGCATCTTACTCATATCAATAATTTGCTACAGTTACAATACTTTTGTAAACAATTCAATTCATTTTCATTTTGCTTTCGAAGGTTCAATAGTCTTTTCGTTTACTTTAACGCACGCTTGAACGTCAGAGCTCGCCTGCTTAGTCAGCACGTGTTGTACTAAAATGTATCAGTCATTCGAAGGAGTCATAACATGTTTACATTAAATACTATTATGACGCATTTAAATACACATGTATCTAAACACTCCTACATAATATGTTTGTCTTGAAAATCAATCGTTCAAAGTAGATATTTATGTTTGTATGTAAGTATATGCATTTATTAATTAATTTTGTTTATCTGAACGACAAAGAGTTCATTTGGTAAAATCAAAGGTATCAAAATTTGTTGTTGAAAAAAAAAATGTAAGATAGATATTGAAAAATATTTATCTTGAGGTTTCGTAAAATAAGGAAAAACTGTATCAGTGCGAGTTGAAGTTATGCAAAGAAAGTTGAATAGCTTTTGCAAAGATACGTTTATGAAATGTTTCTTAGGGAATTCATATTCTGAAAGAATTTTGTTCATATTTTCAATATGCAATATCACCAACCGGAGATATCATCATCTTAGTTTATATTGTTTCCTTTTCCTTAAGGCCGATAAAGTGCATCAGTCCTTAAACAACTGATCTATCTATCGATGGCTTCTGGTTTCATACACTACAGGTATCAGCACTTCGGGGTCTATAATTGGTCCCCCGACAACCAAACTTGCAACATACTTATGAGGAAATACTAATAACCGCTCCTTATAGTTTTAGGTCTAACACACAGCCGGAATGTTTCAATCAAGATACAGGCACCTCAACTACTTCTATTAATAGAATGATCTATAAAGTTAAATATCCTGGGGGCTTTGTTGGTCCCTGTTCTATCATTTAACACATAGTGAGAGTTCCTGAAGTCTAATACAATCTAAGTCCTACGGTTTCGTAGAGCTTCATTTTCTACAACAAATACAAGAAATTTCTACCCCTCTTTACGCCAGAAAGTGAAATGTTCTGATTAAACTTTCGTATATATAACGATTTTTTGCATTAATCTTATGGTTTTGTTGTTGAGCCAACGTCAAACCTCATTCGGGGTACGAGTATTGTTTCATTAAAGTAATATCTATCTATATACTTAACTATACAGTTGCAAAATAAATTTGCAAAGTATAGGATGCACAGCTTGGACGGGGTGACAGGGACCATACGCCAAGATGGTACTAACAGTACTTTTGTAGCGTCGCGGTGATTAACTACAACGACCTATACCTTCACATAGGAAGTTGCATCGTGGTGAACAACGAAATACCTCTAAAAAAAAACTGTAAACCAACACAATTAGTTGAGGCACACCATTGACCAATGCGAGTGAGACGCAAAACTCTCAAACACAACAAGTTTGACCGCACTTAAGAAATAATCACGATGACGCGAAAGCTATTCTTCAGCCCAGAGCTGCTTTACGAGTGTTGCATTAAAGAAATAACAATCGTAAATATAATGAAATTTTGCATTGCAAACGACAAACAAATTCATCTTTAGAGTTTAACAGTCAGTGTCTGTGGCAGGTATCAAATCTGCAACCTCGAAAATATTGGTCGAGAACTCTGCCAAATCAGCCATTAGGTACATAATTAAGTACATTTATGTTAACCGGATTGTATCGTAGCTTTTACGAAAATGTTACATTAATGCAATGCAATATTTTTATTATAATTGCTACACTACTAAATGTAATATATATATATTCTGGCACTAGAAGGCCACTATAAGCTTTTTCGCGCCAATGCATTCTACTCTCTTGAACACTTTCATGCATTCTATACTTTACTTAAACTCCATGCTTTTCTCAGAACCCTGAAAAGCGACGTTATTTACAACGCGTGTTAGGAACTTTCAGCTGTCTTCTGACTCAGAACACATAAGCCATCTTTATTCGATAATTGTTTAGCCTAAAAAGCAAACAAATCGTGATAACTTTATCTAGAAAAAAACCCCTTCAACAATAAACAAAATTTCCAAAAACATATTTCATGCACATCGCAGTCAGATATAAAACAACAAAAAAAAAAAAAACTTTTTTAATTTTGCAAAAAATTCAAAGAAAACAAAATTAATGCCCCACATTGTTCGTATGAAATGCCGCACAAAATTGATTACAAAATAACTAATAAATACGAGTATAAACAATTGTAATTGCTTGTTGTTTAATAGCAAGCCTTTAAATTTATTATCTGATATTATTAGTAATTTATTAAAAAGAAAAAAAAAATCACTACTGAAATAAAAGAATTTAATTGTTTTCTAATCGCCTTTCTGAGACGATTTGTTATTCAATTAATCTATTGGCTTATATTTTGTTTATTCGTTGTATAATTTATTCAATGTCTAGTTGAAAACAGCGAAAAGATAGAAATCACTCATATCGCTCATTCGCCACAAGACTATCATAACTCGATATACTCGTATGTTATATCAATTATGGTGGTTTTGTGTCTGTGAAGTCTGCTGAGAAGGTGTGTGTGAAGTCTGCTGAGAAGGCCTTCAATTAGGTCTTCTAAGAAGGCCTTCAATAAGACCTACCGCGTAGGGAAGTATGGAAGAGTTTGGCTGCCTAGGACATCTTGTGTAAAAAATAAATGAAAACATATTAATTTTCCTGACGATGATAACAAATTGTTATCGAAATACTGAAAATAAATACTATTGAATCTTTTATAAGAAAATAAAAAACGATCTTTAGCTGCAAAAATAAGAAATATTTAATTATAGATAATGTTATAAAACATATACTAGTGTTATTGCAACCATATTTCAAGCTGCCTTTTCTCTACGTGTAATTTCATTTGCCATGGTGTTTCAATCTTTTGTGGAATAATGTTCTCTGCATCGCTTTAGTGTGCGCTTGTTGAAGCCTAAAATCACTAGGCATTTCCTTTTATATGAGAATGCATTGTTTAAGAGCACTAAAAAAAAAGAATGTGATTCCCACTAGTTTTTTTAAAGGGCATTTTGGCAATAACACTGTAGTGCTACTATTGATTGAAATTTTTCTCTGTTTAAGTTTTTAGATGATTACGATTACTTTACTTTAAATAATAGTTAATGAAAGAAATGCGCTCAGTGTGAATTTAAATAATTTTTTGTTTTGTTTTTGAAACACATACCCACAATAGTTGCACTTGTAGCAGCGTTGTCGTCATAAAAGTTGTTAACTGGACGACATCTCAAGTACTCGCATGATTAAAATTAATTTCCTTATATTAATTAATATGCTGCCATCATTTTGATTGTTAGTTTTTGATTATAATACATATTCGTACTGGTACTAGCAGATACATTAAAGATACAAACAGGAGTGAAATAAAGAGTATCGTTAGCTCAATATGGAACGGGCATCTATCTCACGATTTGCTAAAGCTACAATTTCACTGTGTTTTAACACAAAATTTTCGAATAAAGCTTCTAGTTAAAAATATAAGACAGATAATTAGTATACATGTACAGAAAAAAAAATTATAGAAAAAATAATATTAATAAAATTTTTGTCTGTAAAAATAATTTGTGTGTATGTATAATATGTTCATGTATACCCAAGAAATAACTCTGGATATCATATCTTGTTTTTGTTGAAACAATAGCTGCTTTCCATCATATTTGTTTTACTCCACAAAACAATCTGCTTAATTTTTGTTTTGTTACGAGTATATTAGCGTCACATGTATGTGTGTAACTCTGGAAACCCATGCCGTATGAGTGATCATTACATATGTATGTAAAACTATATATACTGCTTTAGGGCGAAAGTTGAAGTTGCCGTATTGCTTCCGGTGTAGTGGGGCGATTTTGGGAATTTCCAAAAAAATCGAAAGCGCTTTGTTAACTCGTTTGGAGCCGGTTTTCGTATACGCTGCACGTTTTGGCCATGGATCGTGTATCTAAACTAATAACAGTCATTCGTTTTAGAGCGAAAATTGAAGGGATTTTGGCTTTTTCCCAATGCGATTTTGGCAACTCTCAAAAAACTCGACATTGCTTCGCTAACCAATTCGAAAACGGGTTTTCATATTTGATGTGCGTTTTTGCTGTATAACATGTATTTAAAGTATTAACTTTAGTACAAAAATTAAAGTTAAAGTATTTCTTCCGGTGAAGTAGGGGTACTTTGGCGGTTTCCGTTATCGATTTTGGGAGTTTCCAAAAACGCGGAACTACTTCGCTAACCAGTTTGGAACCGATTTTTCAAATAGGGTGCGTGTTTTGCCATGGAACGTGTATCTGAACTATTAACGGTCATTCGCCTTAGTGCGAAAATTGGGTTGTCATATTGATTCCGTTGAAGTGAGGGGGATTTGGGTCATTCCCGAAGAAAATTTTTGGTAACCCCAAAAAACTCGGCATTGCTTCGCTATCCGGTTCTAAAACAGGTTTTCACATGCGGTGCGCGTTTTTGGCGTGGAACGTGTATCTGAACTATTAACGGTCATTCGCTTTAGTGCGAAATTTGAAGTTGACATATTGATTCCGGAGAAATGAGGGGTTTTTAGCGTTTCTCGAGGCCGAATTTGGGAATTCCCAAGAAACTCGCCATTGCTTCGTTAACCGGTTCGAAAACGCTTTCTTATGTTCGGTGCGCCGGTGGAACGTGTATCTGAATTATTGTTAGTCATTCGCTTCAGTGTGAAAATTAAAGTTGCAGTATTGCTTCGGGGGAAGTGGTGGGGATTTTGGGTATTCCCGAAGCAGATTTTGGAATTCCTAAAAACTCAGTTTTCTCCGTGGAATGTGTATCTGAACACGAACAGTCATTCGCTTTAGTGCAAAAATTCAAGTTTCCGTAATGCTTCCGGTGGATATTCCTGTCACCGATTTTGGGAATTTTCAAATAATTCGCAAGTTCTTAAAATAATTTCTTACTTGTTAGTACGCCTCGAAGTGTGTTTTTTAGTTTTTTATTTTTTGTTATACAATACAATATAATATTATTTGTTAATGAAAACAGTATTTTGTGCTAAATATTCTGATATATTACTGTTTTTATTTGCTGTTGTGTGAAAAATGTTCTCACCAAATGTTCATACAAGAAAAAACTAAAAAATGTCTGATGACCATTTAATCGAGTTTATAGATTCTGTAGAAAGTCCAGTGGAAAGCACAGATGAAAGTTTTAATTGCGACGACAGCGTTGTTGATTCAACTTATATTTTTAACACTATCGAAGCCAATGTACTGCCAGGATGTAGAACAGGCCTACACCAAAAGCATTTTGAAAAGCAAAAGACCGCGATCTCCATGACAACAGCTGGAGCTAACGGACTAGCAATTGCACTTAGTTTTGGAGGTCTCCTTGAAGGTATGATGCTCGTTAGGCTTTTCGTCTATAAGTATAAATCTTTTCTTTTTAAAAAGATTGGAACACAATACCTAAAATTACGAAAGAGCGGTTAAAATTGGTAAGGCGCGAGCTCTTGTTGCTGTTGCATGTAAATGAGGTAGTCTTTCGAGGTAATTCCTTACTTCCATCGGCCGTGAAAGATGGAATTTCTAATGAAACTCTTCAATTACTTTTTCACCAACGATATTATTAAAGTGTATCAGGTATTGGGAAAATAGCAGTTCAGCAAATTGCTGACGTTCGGTATGATGGTGTGGATCATTTTGCTATTTGGGCAGACCGGAAATCCAAAAAGAGGTGCAAGCTTTGTAAGAAATCTGATACTCAAGATTTGCTCTAAATGCAACCTACATTAATGTGGTCAGATGCATAAAAATTCGATTACCACTTTCGAAAATAATGCGTATTTTTACTTATTAGCTCGTTCTTTTTAATAAAACTTTTTTTACATATAAAATTTACTCATGGTGTTTTATTATAAGAAATCCGGCCAGCCTTTCTAAATACGGTGTCCAGTATATTTTTTTTATCAGTATTTCATCTAAAAATTTAAATTTATATGGAAAACATGGGCTATATCCTAACATTTTTACGGTCTTGCCGGTTAGAGAGTTAAGGCCTTATTAGTTTTTACTTTCTGTTGCCGTTCTGTGACGTTCATTTCTGTAGCAAATATTTTACAATTACTTCTGCCGTAAAAATAATCAGCTGTTTTTTTTACAGAAAAACGTTGGAATGAAGTATAAAATATGTACATAAATATTATCTTGTAAAAAAAAAAAAAAAAACAAAAAAAGAAACAAATCAATAGTTTAGAAATGGTGATCAAACAGCCCACTTTTCACAATCTGCAGAGTTTATGACACTTCTTATAGAAAAAATAATTTTTTTCAATTTCAATGCAATTGTTTCGTTAGCTGTGTGGCAAGTGGCACCGTCCTGCTGAAACCACATATCGTCTACATCCATAGCTTCCAATTCGGGCCATAAAAAGTTCGTTATCATCTCACGATAGCGAACACCATTCACAGTAACTGCCTGACCGGCCTCATTTTGGAAAAAATACGGCCCGATGGTGCCGCCAGCACGTAAACCGCACCAAACAGTCACTTTTTGTGGGTGCATTGGTTTTTCGACAGTCACTCTTGGATTCTCATTCGCCCAAATGCGGCAATTCTGTTTATTGACAAATCCACTGAGGTGAAAATGTACCTCATCACTGAAGATGATTTTCTTCGAAAATTTATCATCATTCACATAATAAGTCTGGATAACTTTAACACGTTGTTGGATTGTGTATCTCTCCATGGTTCAAATTGAACAAGTCTGAAATAGAGAAATGTCAAATAAAATTCGGAAAAAAACTTGGCGTTTAGGTGTGGTTCACATTCAACATCGGCCCTTGAAATTTAACCACCCGATAGTTGCTTAATTGATAAAAATGTATTAATTTTTAAAATCTTTATTTAAAACAAATTTTTTTAGCGTTTGACAAAAAAATATTATATACATTAGAATAAAAAGTTAATGTTTCCATACATGAAAAAAGTAAAACATACGCATAACTGGGCGTTACTTAATGTTGAATTCTATTTTCAACAAATAAGTCCGCAACAAAACAACGAAAAAGTGAAAACAACTGATAGTTTATATTGAACAGTAAGAAAGCAGCTGATCAGAACGGAAAAGAACGTACAAACTAATTCTGTTTTAAATCATGAATATTTTCAACCAATTGTACGTATACATACGTATTGATTTTCCAGGATCACTTATATTGGCAACTGGCATAAAGACAGAAACAGAAAAGCTGACTGACACAGTCAGTCACACGCAGACTTTAGACAATTCGCAGACAGACACACCACACCGAACACCCGTATTCAAGTTGTAATTTATAGTAAGCAATTAAAACTCATCACTAAAACAAACACATTGCAGTTGATGCCGTAAGTTTTGTTTTTGTTTTTATTATTTTCAGCAGTTTGATTGACAGGTCTGGTCACTTTGGAGGGTTAAATAATTAGACAAACTAAATCAACACACACAATAACAGCAACAAGCTGTTTTAATTGCAATGATTTTTCGGTTTTTGGCAAATATTCAATAATACAAAACTGGTCGATATAACTGAATTTATTTTATGTAAAAATTTAATTATTTTTAGGAAAAAAACTAGTTAAATTTAGCTAATGACTTTGTACGAGAGTAGATATAAAATTATTTGACATAGACTTTACCAATATATGATATTTATAGCGTGGTACTTTTTCTTGTCATATTGTCATATTTTATTGACTTGTGAGTGTGATCATTTCACATATGGGTGGTGAATTCGATTAAGTTTTCCCTTGAAAAGCTTTAAGAATGGCAATTGTAAGACTTATTACTTAAATATTATTTATTTATTTTATATATTTAATAATATAATTATTACAATAAATATATAGAAAGAAGTGTACTAGCTGCAATGGCCTTCGACTCGAATTTAAATTAATTATTTTAGATACGATTTTGAAATTTTGTATTGAAATGTTGCCATTCAGCTCCATTGGATCATGGAAAAAGGGTCAAAAACTTATCTAAAGCCTTTCAAGCTTAGTGTATTCAATTATTTTTTCTTGTCTTCTTTGATCAAGAGTTATTCTCGGGACAATTATTGTTATAATTAAAAATAATTCTTGGAGAGAGCCAAGTTTAAACTTGAGCCAGACAAATACCATCATTATTTATGTTTATGTTCCTTTTTTTCCTCTTTAAGACCTGCTTTAGAGAGAAAAACTTTTTTTAATGGCAGGTTGATATAAACAGAACTTGTTCTGCATAGCAACGATATGTTTTAAAGCTAAAAACTCTAAGGTGGCCACACGAAAGCATACTTTAATGCAAGGCGCATTAACGTCTACACGGTGGCAACACTAGAGCAAAATTATAACAATACAACAAAAACAGGCATGTAGTAAGCTATGTGCATCAAAAATATTTGTAACCTTTTTCACAACTATAAACTATAAATGTATCTTTTCATAATTATAAATTATTTTTATTTGAATTATTCTTATGTTCATAAAATAATTTTTAATGTTTAATTCAGAATAAAACACTAAATTTACTTTCAAAAATGTAAACAATACATTTGACGTCAATAGTTTACTATATTGCCAGCAGCAAAAAATTGTCACATGCCGTAGCGCTGCCACCTTGTAGATGTTAATGCATCTTACTTTAATGTAAATGAATTTATGTTGCTGCCGTATTGAAAATAATTCAGGAGTGGACGACACGACTACAATTGCTGGTTGCATAATTTGCTGTCGCAAAGTTATGCAGTTTTCTGTGGTCTATGTTTTGAATAGTTTAAGATTTATTAAAAAATGGATTTTTTTAATTAAAAACATAACTAATCGCAGTATTTTGCATGTTATGGTTAAAGTTCCTTCATTACTTGGTAAAACTAAAAATAATTTACGAAATTTTGCAGAAGTACGAGTAATTTCTGACGGCTTTTATCTGTCAAAGTTTGAAAAGCCTCATTGGAAACTGCTTTAACCCAAGCCATGAGTAAGCTGATTAAGCAAATTTTAAAAGAAAATAAAACTTAAATTTTACTAACATTTTGATTTATAGAACACTTTTATTAATGGAGTCAATGGCTCTATATTTGTGATTGCAAATATATGCTATCAATTGTGAACTATCTCTGTTGGTTTAGTTTGCATTACTTTTTGCAAAGCACGAAATTCGCAGCTGATTCATAATTAGAGTAGAAAATAATTTACTAAAATTTTAGTCGATAATAAATATGCCAAAAAAATCTTTAAGGAGCAGTTAATGGACTTTTTAATAGAAAAAGCGATTTTAAGTTAGATAAAAACATCGATTGGTGTTATTTGAGTTATGCGAGATGAGCGACATCAACTAGGCGGTGATTATGAACTAATTGGCTTGGTTCGCAGATTGTCAGCTCTCGATTTGCAATTAACTATAGGTTTTAAGTATTGCATATACACATAAGACTACCAAGTGCATTGCTGAGCATTTTATTAGTGTAGAGTAAAAATATTCTAAATCTTTAGTTCAATGATGCAATACCATTTGCACGAGACTGTGAATAGAGCTAATGTGCAATAATTTACTCTTAGTACAACAATTAACCTGCTGGGTAGAGTTTATGATAATTCCAGTCAAATGTTTCGCACTCGATTCTATTGAGTAATGTGTAGTTTTTGTTGGCTTAATACTCGTAGTAAATGCAAGTGATTGCTTTTTAGTCAAAAACATTTACGACTACTTTCGTAGATGATTTTTTCATAATTCTAAAATGTTTTTTTTTTTTTATTTTTAAATTTTGTGACTCGTCAACAGATGTTTAAAGCAAACATTGTTACTCCACCCAATTTTATGGAAAATTAATGTGATTGCTGTGGCTATTTTATTAGTTATTTTTTTATTTATTTACTTGGTTTTTTCTCTCTTTTTTTTGCAATATAAATAAATATTCATAAAATAATTTAAAAACATTTTTTTTTTTCATTGAAATCATGAAATGTGTGTTTTTGGTGCTTAAGTTTTTTATTACCCTTTAGCCACACGTTTTGCGGTTGGGCTTTTTTGGCTGTTAACGGTGCTAAAAAAATAATGATAAATTTAATTTTATCTAAGGAATAAATATTCATATTGCAAATAATGCAAAATTATTATTGTAGCACTATTCACTCCGCGGGGAACAGGTTTTGCCTTGGCGTATTCCTAAATTGGGCACTCTGTTTTTCGGGTAAAGAGGGGAAGGGGTCCCTGGTTTGGTGCGGCAAACAAAACTCTAGGAAGCCGCATGACTTATGTTGTGTTGGCTTCCGAAACCCTTACCAAGGGTATAAATTGGCAGAAGGGGGATCAGCATAGCCCCCGGGTAGTTCTGCTTGCGGTTCGACTCGGTCTGACTCGGACTCGGGGTGCCTACCTTGGCTGTAGCGTTCTGGCTGTTGTTGAAGCCTAAAATGCAGGAAGGGAGTGTTAGTATCCTTGATGATTGTTTGGTGTATGGCTTTTTTCGAGGACTAACAATCTCCCGAAGATCTCTTGCCCATACAACAGATACCTGTACTGTAAGGAACCAGTGGTGAAGGTTGACGGGTAAGCTGATGCTGTTAGTAGGCTTGGGACTACTAACTCATTAAGCCTTGTCTTCCTGGTAAATTGCATACAGGAGGGATTTGAATGCCCGAACTCCTCAACAAGAAGTTGCTCATATGACCGCAATCATATGGCAAGAATTGCTGCCTATGTGAGCCTGGTAAGCCACATGGGGGCGCTGGAGAATCGTGAATAGTTCACTCCGTGGACCATCAGATTAGGCCGTAAAGCCACATGCTGATGTAAATCTTTTTCACAACTGTAGCACTATTTATTAAAAAGTATTTTTATTTTGCAAATGTTTATTAGAAAAATTTGTGCAAAATAGTTTGAAAATTTGGTGATTTCTTGAGCGAGAAAATTATACTATAATTGCGGAGTTCCAAAAAGATTAGTTAAAAAAATTACTTTTATATTATTGAATAAAAATTGAAGTAAGATTTTTATATCCGTTAAGTTGTCGAAAACCGTAAACTATTAAAAACACGAGCTAAGAATAAAGTGTAGTCGCTGATGCGCAGGGAGATAATTACTATTGTTTTTCAAAAGTTTATGTTTTCTTCTCATTAAAGTCCGATGTTCGATGTCAGTGTCATGTTCTTTATCAACTACTTTTGACAGCTGAAGTGTGAACTCGCCTTTTACACAAACAAAATAACTGTTGTTTTTTTTATTTTTGTAGCGAAGCGTCTACCTTGTTTATTGTATCATGTACTAATAGAGTGTTAAAAACAGCTGTTTTCCTTAGATAAAGTCCCGGGGTAAATGCTAGTACAAATATATTTTTCAACTGATATTACGTTAAGAAAATTAAGTAAAATTAGTAGAATTTAGTAAAATCTTGGCTTTTTAGCAACATTAATGCATTTTTGATCTAGTTCACATATTGTATGTAAAATACCAAAAACTAATTTCATTGTAAAGTATACCGCCCTAATAACATGTACACAACGTTTTGTCCACTATTTCTTCTTTTACATTTGCGGTAGATTTATCTTTAACATTCGTAGTTATTGAAAGCGGAGTTTTTTTTTGCTTTTTTTGGTGTTTCATTGCAAGTTTTATGAATAAAATTAATGAGTTTCCCATGAGTCAAAGTCAGGAATATTATCTTCTGACAGTTTGAAGCAATGAATGGGGTACGCACTGAGCGTGTGTAACGGTTTCTTTTGAAACGCTTTAAAGCATTGCATTCATCACTTTGTCAATTGGATTGAAATAAAATTAATTTTTAAAAATTCTTAGAAATTATATGAATCTGAAAATGAAATAATGTGAGTTACATTTTTTTTTGTTCAACAATTATGTATCATTAATAACAATAATTTAGGATGAACTTGTACATTTTCACTGAAAACAAATTTGCACACAACTCGCCATTGGAGTGGAAACTTCGATTGTAGAAATGAAAGTAAAATCTTCGTTCCGGCAACGCTGAAAATGAGATGGTTCAACTGAGAAGCTTAGATGATATACATTTTTTAGCGGTGTTCGTGGGTTTAACGAAGACAGTGTATCTAGGGTAGTGATGCCCGAAACAGAAGTTCATAGTTTCGCTTAGAGTGAAAATAAATTTGCACTGGGAGAAAAGTTCGCAGTTAAAAAAAAATCGTTTTACTTACAATTTACTTAAAATTGAAGTAAAAGTAAATAATTAATATATGAATTTATGTTTTTAGTAATCCTAATAAATTCTATATGAAAAAAAAAGGTAAAAACTATGCAAAATACAGAGAAAAAACAAGGTACAAATTCTAACACCGATGCGCATGTTCATTTGACGCTGTATTATTGACGGCTAAACTAATGAGCGTAAGATTGTGTTTGCTTTTTTACCACTTTAATACCATGGGTGGGCATCGCTAATCTAGGGCATTGTTCACTTGCAATGCCCGCAAAAGTAATCGCACTTATAAATGTATTTACTGAGTGTTCTCTTTGTGGAGACCACTGATCTAGGGTTAAATAGCTATAAAAACTCTCAGATAAAACTTTTGCTTCGCTTTGCGTTGCAAATGCGCTTTGACATCTAAGATAAAATATACACACTTATGTGAAACATGTCACATAGTGTACTTCTAACGCAACGTGAAGCGAAAAGCTCGGCAACTCTCATCTTTTTACGCCTTGAAGTTTTTTCTAATAGCTTCAAAGCTTTATGCACTAAGAAAACAATTAGAACCAATTTTAGTAGTGCGTCCAATAATATTTCTAACTTCTATTATCATAAGAAATGATTAAATATAAAAATTAACAACCAATTTTTTTTTTTAGATAAATAAACAAATCGTGAGCGTTGTCAAAGCTTTTATTGTGATATACAATTTGTGCTTTGTGCTTTTCTGTTAAAGTTTTTAACTTAACGCAAAGCGACAAAGTTTTATCCACGGCTTTAGGGCTTGAGCAATATTCGCAACTTTCTTATAACTTTCTTGTAATTTTCTTATTTATATATGAAAAGAAAATTTTGTATAATAAATAAAATTTATATTAAACAAATGCTTTTATTTTGGAATCAACCATTAACATACTATTCTTTGTTCAGTTTTTTTTATTTATATATGTATATAATATATAAATTTTCTATAAAATATATTTTTTTAGTTTAGAACACTATTTGTTAGAAGTTCTTTCACCAGCACAAAATATTTTCGCCAGCGTATTATTTAAGTAATATATTCTTTTTTCTTTACATAACATTAAAATAATAATTTAAAAAAATCTGCTGTCACGCTTTTTACATTAAAGGTGTTTTGCCCATGATCATCAATTCAAGGTCAATATGTACAAGTGAGTTTACTTTTTATTTCACTTGAAAACGAAAACAAAACAACTTGAATATGTTTATTTTAAATCATCTTCCTGCTGTCGAGGAGAGCTGATGGTGGCCGCAAGTTCCTTTGTTCCAATAACAGTACGGCAAAATATTATTTTAGTCTGATTTAATTTCCTTTTTTTTCTCCTCGATTCAATAATGGCTCAGTGAGTGGTAAGATTTTGTCAGTCATGTGTGAGAAAAAATAAACAATTTAAACATATTTATAAATAATAAAATCAAGATATTAATTGATGCTTGTACCTGTGTAAAATGCCTCGTTACGTACAAATTGTTAAACAAAAGGGTCTGGCAAACAATGACGATTAATTGTTTTCGCCCCGTTAACAAGGAGCTGAGAAGGGCTTTTCAAAGCAGACAACAAGATTATTGTCTTGACTTGAATTGATGCATTCAAAGCTTGAAGTGCTGTTGTAGGTGTAAATGGCGCAGATAACACGACGCAACAAAAAGCGGTAGTAAATCGAGCAAAATAAGAAAATAATGAAACGGCAAGAATATTTAATAAGCAATAATTATAGAGTAACTTTTGTTTTTATTTAATCATTTTGAGCTCTTTGAAGAAATTACATTAAGATGTTTTAATTTTGTATTTGGCAGCTCGCATAATAATTCAGTTTAATATATGCTATTGTAATGACGGCGTAAAATTCCCGTGCCTCTTATAAAAACTTTTGTAATAGAGCTGGGATGGTGACTTAAAGTTCAGATGGGCCAGCAAGAAAAATATGACCGTTGCCCACGCTGTGAAAAAGATTAAACAATATAATAAAATATGTACATTTTGTTATTATATTGTGTTTCATTAAAATGACACTATTGTCATTATTTATATAAAGTATTAGTAAACAATTGTAAATTATAAACATAAAGTACATCGTCCTTAGACACTTCACAGGCATTATAATGACACCATTGTGTTAAAAATAATACCATATCTTAAAAATGACACTATTGTCATTAACATTTTACCATTGCCATATTTATTAAAAGTATTAGTGAATAATTATAAATTATAAACTAATAGTACATCGTCCTTACACATCTCAGGCATTATGATGATGAATGATGAAAAATGATGCTATTGTCATTAAAATTTTACCATTGTCATATTTATTTATAAATTGTAAACCTATTAAATATGAAATGTAAAATACTATTGGTAGACCTTAGGCACTCTGATGGCATTAAAATGATACCACTGTCTTCAAAATGATACCATATTTTAAAAATAGCACTATCGTCATTAAAATTTTACCATTGTCATATTATATTATTTAATAATTATATATTATAAACTAATAGTACATCGTCCTTCACAGGCATTATAATGACACCACTGTCTTAAAAAATGATGCTATTGTCATTAAAATTTGACCATTATCATATTTATTTATAAGTTGCATTAGCATTAAAAGGATACCATTGCCTTAAAAATGATAGCATATCTTAAAAATGACACTATTGTGTTAAAATTTTAACATTGTCATATTTATTTAAAGTATTAGTGAGTAATTATAAATTATAAACCAATAGTATATAAGCACATCATTGGTATTAAGATGATACCATTGTCTTAAAAATGATACCATATGTTAAAAATTACACTAATGTCATTAAAATTTTACCATTGTCATATTTATTTATAAATTGTAAACCGATAGTATGGACCTTAGGCACTTCATGGCATTAAAATGATACCATTGTCTTAAAAATAACACCATATCTTAAAAATGACATTATTGTCATTAAAATTGTACCATTGCCATATTTATTTAAAGTATTAGTGAATAATTATAAATTATAAAACTAATAGTACATCGTCCTTAGACACTTCACAGGCATTATGATGATAAATGATGAAAAATGACACTATTGCCATTAAAATTTTACCATTGTCATATTTATTTATAAGTTGTAAACCGATAGTACATAGACCTTAGGCACTATATTGGCATTAAAATGTTACCACTGTCTTAAAAGTGATACCATATTTTAAAAATAGCACTATCGTCATTAAAATTTTACCATTGTCATATTTATTTATAAATTGTAAACCGATAGTATGGACCTTCATGGCATTAAAATAATACCATTGTCACTATTGTCATTAAAATTTTACCATTGTCATATTTATTTATAAGTTGTAAACTGGTTGTATATTGACCTTAGGCACTTTATTGGCATTAAGATGATACCATTGTCTTAAAAATGATACCATATCTTAAAAATGACACTATTGTCATTAAAATTTTACAATTGTCATATTTATTTATAAGTTGTAAACTGGTAGTATATTGACCTTAGGCACTTTATTGGCCTTAAGATGATACCATTGTGTTTAAAATGATACCATATCTTAAAAGTGACACTATTGTCATTAAAATTTTACCATTGTCATATTTATTTAAAGTATTAGTGAATAATTATTAATTGTAAGCCAATAGTATATAGACCCTAGGCACTTCAGTGGCATTAATATGAGACCATTATTTTAAAAAAGACACCATGTCTTAAAAATTACACTATTGTCATATAAATGACAGCATGTCTAAAAAAATTGCACCATTGTAAGTAAAATTACACAATGTGTATTTAATGCCAACTTTACATATTGAGAATTTGCGAACTATGTTATGTCGAACCATATTAGATCTACAGGATATTACTGTTTGATGATGCACTTTATGGTATACGTCTTCAAAAACGGTGTCATTTTCAATAGTGACCGGTAAAAATTGGTGTTCTCGAATACATTTTGTAAGTGTTATCGGCAGTGGTAACATGGCTGAGATCATATTTAAACCTAAATATAAAATTTTCTATCTCATAAAGCCCTTTTTATTTATATTATAATTAAGATAAATTTTTGTAGTGCTTTGATTTAAACTTTTCCAAGTCCAAAAATACTCTGTACAATGGAAAAACTTTGTCCAAGAAAATAATTTTTTTTGTGTGAGTCCCCCAACAGCTAGCCAAAAGTTTTTTACGTGTACCACATCGGTAATACCTGTTTTCAATCGTCTACAGTCGCAAAAGCTGGGTAACATTCCAGCTTTCTGATATATATTTTGTTTTTGTAAAGCAGGAAATGAAAACCTCCCGCAAATGACGAGAATTTGGCGTGTAAACTGATATACTTCATCAAGAATAGCTTTATGATGCAGACACAAATCAACTAATATTTTGATGGGGTTATGTTTACAAATGCCGAAGCTAATAGTATGACATCTAAGATCTGCATTCATCTATTGCAAAACGGTGGAAGCAAACTTGTGTACCTAATACCAAACACGACGCCGACTGATCGACGTGACTAGAGCAAATACCCATCTCTGCGTGTACTAAGCGTTTTAAAAAGTTTGCTGTTTGTCTTTTCTTTTCTGTTTCCAAATTTATGACAAATCACGCTCAATCTCGCTTTGTGGTCAAACACTGAAATCTTCCTTAACGTTTCAAATCTTAAATTCAAATTATTCGCTAATAATTAATTTTCGATGTGAACAGTCTTACAAGTTTTATTAAGAAAAATATTTATGATTTCAAGTATCAATTATAATTAAAAAATTTCAATCCTTTGCCGATTTCTGCAACATTAAAGTACGAACAGATAATGCCGAATTGAAATGACAACTTGACCACAATTTATTTAAAATAACTTAGACGTTAATTTATTGTGATTAAATTTATAAAAAGATCGCATAAAAAAGTGTTTTACAAATTTTGGGAGTAAAAGTTCGAACAAACAATGGTCAGTACTGGCAAAATGGTACGAGCTACACCCTACACCCTGCACAGTGGGTAAAAGTTATTTTTTTGTTTTGTTAACATCGCTATTTTCATATAAGTTCTTTTTTACATATGTATATAAATTTGGTTGAATATGGGGAAAAATATTGGAAAATATAAGAAAAAAATAAGAAAAAAGAGAAAAATCATCATTCATAAATTATTTTATTCTTTTTAATACGAGTAGTTGCTTCAAAACTTGCGTTGCTTTTTTCAACACAATTCCATCATGAAATAAAAACTTTATTGAAAAATAAAGGATGGTTCAACCATAATTCACTTATCGTCAAGCTTTTTGCCCAACTTAATTTAATAATTTTTTTTTCAGTATTTGCCAAATTCAACCATGGAGAGGTACACAATTGAGCGGCGCGTTTAGAATGTTGAAGCCTGGCTTGAAAATGAGCTTTCACATCAAAATGTATTCCATGCACTTCGTGATTCTTTTGGTCAGCATAATCGTCTAAGTGAGTCCACCATCGAGACAAATTGTATGCAAAATTTCAGCAAACCGTGTCTGTAGAAAATGTGAAAACAGCTGTGCATGTTCATCTAGTTCGTTCTGCAGAAAACACTGCCGCCATTCGCGATAGTGAGCCAAAATATTCGTCAACCTTGGCTCCGTGAATGGTGTACGCTATCGCTAATTGATAATGGACATTTGTAATCAGAAATTTAGGATATGAATCTGGACTATATTTCAACACACTTTTGCACGATATTTTCAATGGCCCTGTTATCCCACGACGTAACGATGTTAATTGGCGACCAGGATCATGTGATTTAACACAGTTCTTCTTCTTTCTGTGGGGATGTCTGAAAAAAGCATACGTCAAGGATCCAAGAAAAATTCAAGAGCTAGGGTGTGGATATAGAATTGATTTACATCAATACCTGCCTTGACGGCCTTATATGATAATGTACCAACTCCAAGGTGTGAAATATTCACGACTTACCAGCGCTTTCGAGTGGCTAACAAAGGTCGTAACTTTTGCATAAGTTTGTAGCCGAAAAGTTCGGACCTTCTAATCCTTCCTATATGTAATTTCCCAGACAGTCAATGGAAAACAATGCATAATGTATAGGTGGGCCGAAGTCAATTAACAGCATAAGCCTTTAACTAAATCACCCTTTAACCATCACAAGTGGTTTCTTACATTACAGGTATCTGTTGTAAAAAAGTAATCAGGGAAAATAACTCACCAAAAAATTTTAATTAAAAATTTTGGACAATGAGCTCTAGCAAAAATTTTGTTTAAATGCTCTACACTGAAAAAGTTTTGTTCAGAAATTCTCTGAATTTTGAAATTATTTTTATGAATTTTTTAATTATTTTTCAACCATTGTAACTTTTTATAGAAAAAATGAAACAAATTTTATTAGATTATTTTAATGAAAACCTTCATAAAAGTAGTGAAACATTTTAATAAGAAACATGACTTATTTTCATTAAAAGTATGAAAGACAAATCATATGATTAGTGAAATAATTTCTCTAGATCAATGAAACAATTTCATAAAGCACATGAAAACTGTACATTATATTAATGAAAAAGTAACATTTATTTAATGAAATAAGATCTTTGTTCTAATGTAATATATTCATTAAAAATATGAAACTTCTTCATAAGGTCAATGAAGTTATTTCATTTATCTAATTTTATTATTCATTGAGCACCTGAAAAATTTACATTAAATCAATGAAATAGTTACATTTGTTTAATGAAATAATATCATAACACACATTAATAAAAAATGTTCACAAATGACTGTAATAAGATCAATGGAATTATTTCGTTTATTCATTGATACTTTATTTCATTACACAAACAATATTATTCCTTGCTTTTGTGAAATTGTACCTAATTATGATAAAAGAAAATGTTGAGCAAGTATTCACCAAATAAAACAGATTTTATTAATTCAAATGACTTCAATACACTGGTATTTTAATTTTTTAAACTATTGTTATGCTGATTTGAGTGCATGTACATATGTACATACATACCCAAGTTTTTAGAAATTTATTTGTCATTGATCTAATGAATTCTATTTCATTGGAATTATGAAACTCATAAAACTTTCATTATAATAAAAAAAACTTGACATTTTTTAAATTGTAGCTTAAGATGAATAAATGCCCATTAATATATCTTACCAAAATTCAAAAAGTTAAAAAAAATTAAATTTTGGTGTAGTCATAAATCCAATGATTTTTTTAATGAAACTATGAAACTTAATGAAACCATTCTGATGGAACTATTTCATAATATATATGAAATTTCATGCATATTGTGAAAAGTTTTCATTGGATTAATGAAAAATATTTAATGAAACCGTTTCATTAAATATATAACGCATACTTCTTTCAGTGTAGGGTGCACAAAAGCTAACTAACGAAATTCAAAATTATAATTTTGATCACGTTTTGTGGTCATTGGACGGTGGATAAATATTTAACCAACAACAAACAATCAAACAAGAGACCCGAAAATATTTAAATTAAAAATCAAAATCCATAAAAAATATTAAAAAAAAGTAAAAAAAAAATGAAATAAAAAGAATTTAAAGTGCATTCTTTTATTTTGTTTTATTTATTAACTAAACAATGCATTAATTCAAGTGCTCAAATAAAAATGTCATTGACTCAAATCGTTTAAGTTTTAGTCGAAAAGATTAAAATCAATTCGGAATTTCTGGCATAAAATCTGGGGAAGTGGATTATTTGTTTATTCGTTTTCAAGTTCTCCGGTCACAAATGATGTCAAATGAATGACTTTGTTTTTGCTTGAAGGTTGGCTTAAATAAATCTTAACAAGGGGAATTTCCTCAAATTTGTTTTTGAGATCAAAATTTATGCCAAGTTTAACTTTTACTTTTAAATTTCTTGCAATTTTGCGAACGGATGGAGTTTTGTGTTTGTTGGTCGAAACAAATTTTTATGAATATTGTAAGACCAAGGAAATTTTTCTGGCAGTAATTAATTTCTGGCCTGTTATAAACACGTAGAAAATTCTAAAAAAATAATTTATATATGTACATGTAGAATTTTCTAAAAAATTAAATGAATTTACTTATTATTTCTTTATTTCGACCGTTTTTTTCCTTTCTAAATATGTGTAATTAGTGCGAGTGAATACTTTTGATATATTTACTTTCTGTTTTTGATGTAGGATACCCAACTGACCATACACGAGATAGATAAAAAGCAGAATATTTCGGTTTTTATTCAATCCAATTTTAATTTAATCCAATGACGTTAATGAATAGGACAATAATTCATTTAATACTTTAGAAAAATGTATGTTAAAGTAAAAAAAAAGGTAAAACGATGTTCGTAGAGGCTTCTGTTTCAAAGTTATATCGGGTGGTTAAATTTCAAGGCCTGATGTTGAATGTGAACCACACCTAAACGCCAAGTTTTTTTTTCGAATTTTATTTGACATTTCTCTATTTCAGACTTACTCAATTTGAACCATGGAGAGATACACAATCCAACAACGTGTTAAAGTTATCCAGACTTATTATGTGAAAGATGATCAATTTTCGAAGAAAATCATCTTCAGTGATGAGGCACATTTTCACCTCAGTGGATTCGTCAATAAACAGAATTGCCGCATTTGAGCGAATGAGAATCCAAGAGTGACTGTCGAAAAACCAATGCACCCACAAAGAGTGACTGTTTGGAGCGGTTTATGTGCCGGCGGCATCATCGGGCCGTATTTTTTTCAAAATGAGGCCGGTCAGGCAGTTACTGTGAATGGTGTTCGCTATCGTGAGATGATAACGAATTTTTTATGGCCCGAATTGGAAGATATGGATGTAGACGGTATGTGGTTTCAGCAGGACGGTGCCACTTGCCACACAGCTAACGAAACAATTGCTCTTTTGCGCAACAAATTCAATGGCCGTGTTATCTCACGTAATGGCGATGTCAATTGGCCGCCAAGATCATGTGATTTGACACCGTTGGACTTTTTTCTTTGGGGTTATTTGAAAGAAAAGGTGTACGTCGATAAGCCAGCAACAATTCAACAGCTAAAGGATGAGATAATTCGGCACATTAACGGCATAGAACCTCCATTATGCCTCAGGGTCATCGAAAATTTGGACCATCGGATGGAGGTGTGCCGCCGTGGTCACGGCGCCCATTTGGCCGATATTTTATTCCATACATAATTGAGTAATATATATCATAATAAAATAATATTACAATAATTTTCTAAATAGTTTGTGTTTTATTCAAAATCAACATCGGCCCTTGAAATTTAACCACCCTTTAATAAGTTAAAAAATTGTTTTAAAAGTTACGGCAACCTTAGCTACGATGCAGCGACACCAATTCGCCGTGTGTTTTAAACTACATTTTTGTTTTATTTTATTTTTAACTAGAATTAGGGATACCATGTTCACGACATATATTTGTTCAACTTTAGGTTGACCAGCGAGCTTAAGGTCTTTTTTGGAGTTTTTAGTTTTTTTCGGTTTTTAATTATCTGGCAATATTTTCCTTTCCTTTGAATAGCTTCTTCAGGCCAAATAATATTTATTTAATTTCAATTTTTAGAAAAAAAGAGGGGTAAATTTAACAAAAGGATACAATACACTCGTATTATGCTGCAAGGAAGAAGAAAACGTATTTTTGCTTCAATTTGTCGCTAAAAATAGCAAGCAATATCATTCGTAAGTATAATAAAAACGGGTTAATTTAATTACATGATATTTAATAGTATTTAAATAAAAGAAACAATTTTTTTTTTGTTTTTTGAAAATTACGTTTTTGTACGGGCACCACCCTAATGATTAGAGAAAGAAGCTATGTATGTTCTATTCTATTGGTAGTCGGTCATATATTCAGTGCGTTTAGGAGCCTTATGCAGTTCTAGTTAAATGTTCCTCGACGCTCTTTGAGGAGCGCTGTTAGGGGTTAGATATGTTCACAGGAAAGGTAGAGTGGGAAATATTAGTACGAGTTGTTCTTATATTTAACCCCGCTAAAACAACTCAGAGACAGCTATGAAGTTTTTTGTGGATTTTCTACCGCTGTGCCCTACCTTTGACTCCGATGCAAAGTCATTTATCCCCATCCTTCCATTCTATTTATGTGGCCTATGCATTTTTTTTTTACCAAATCCCACAAAATATGAGGTCGCAGATCCAAATTCAAAGATCATGCAATAATCCACCCTTAATATGCATATGTTGATACTTCTTCAATGCGAAACTCTTTGTTTTCAAATATATTCATATAAGCATTTAAACTTCAGAGAGGGTGCGGGTGTGTATATGTGCTGTTTATAAGATTTAATTTCACCGCATTTTCCTGATTAAACAATTGTTCATAACTGAACTTGAACTTCACAAGCGGCACTTAAAACAAATATGTAAGCAAATAATGAAATTAATTTTTTCAAAGGAATCTCATTTATAAAATCGTTTCTTTTTATTATTTTGAACATTCCATAAGTAATATAATTTCTTATGATCGCTGCAATTGTTTTAAAGAAAATTGGAGTCAACAGATTCCATAAACTGCACCTGCTAATGACAAGTTGGCTGTCTGGCTGCGTGCCTGTTTTGTTCTCATTGTTTGCGGAGTATTATCACCGCACAATGGGACAATCTGCAAGATAAATGAAATTTATCAGTTATATCAAATACTTTACAAGTTCGTTTATATATTTTATAGTCGAAAGAATTAGTTCATTCGCACTCTAGGCGAAAGAAAATTGATTTCGGGGTTTTTCTAACTTTATTCTATGCGAAATTATTTCGTTTCGTGTTTCATTGTCCCAATTCTCCATTTTAGTTAAACTTAAAGATCAATCTATAAAATGCAATAAAATTGGAACAGGTTAGTTACACAGAAAATAAGTTATTATGTTTTTTTTTGCTAGCAGCTTTCATCAGCCACCCTGTATTTACACATATGTATATGATTGTGCTTAGTCTATAAAAGATTTGGAACCAAGAGGTAAAAAATTATTTCAAGTGACATTTTATGAAAGTAGTCAAACTTTGTTGGATATTTAAAAATAATTCACACTAAACCCCATAAATCTTAATTTTGAGAAAAAGATCTTTTAGAAGATCTAATTTAGTTGAAAAATCTGCAAAATTGAGGTGAAATCTCTCTCATCTCTCATTTTGGCAATGATGTGTCTAAGTCTTGTGTTTGTAAATGTGAGAAGTAAGAGCAGCTTGAAGAGGGAGAACTGCTGATATTTGAGTACAGACCAGTGATCACCAAAAATCATGTTTTTGCTTGATTAACTCATACACTAAAATTTGTAATCAGCAAAAATCAAGCAACAAAGTTCAACGATTTTTCTGAATTTGCTTTGACAGTGAGTTGTATATATTTGAAACATGTATACATAAATTTTTCTTCGTTTTTCTTAAATTCTATTTTAGGTTTCACGTACCTAATAAATCAATTTCATGTCTATAAAAATTGTTCTTATAAATTTTGTAGATGTAGGTATTTTAAGTCTAACTGCCAGTTCGCCGATGTCGAAAGGATAGTTTCATTCGCACT
The DNA here is from genome assembly GCA_914767995.1 of Thecocarcelia acutangulata. Classification (NCBI taxonomy): domain Eukaryota; kingdom Metazoa; phylum Arthropoda; class Insecta; order Diptera; family Tachinidae; genus Thecocarcelia; species Thecocarcelia acutangulata. Next base: position 84,710,225 of record OU612098.1, on the reverse strand, counting down.
CTAGGTGAAAGAAAATTTATTTAAGTTCTTTTTAACTTTATTCTATGCGAAGGATGTGTCAAAATTCAATTTAAATACATAAGTTCATGCGAACGAACAATAGTGACATAGACAAACCCAAATTGATTTGAATGTGGGTGACTAGCTTTCTTTCGCCTACATTTTCATTCGATAACGTCGTTACAGGCTGTAATTTAATTAATAAATATGTACATTGACTTTTAGTTCTACGTGTACTTTATTTTTATTGTTTTCCAAAAGATGCATCGATTTTTGTTAATTTGGTTTTCTTTCAAAACAAAAACTCAGAAGCAAGAAATCATATATTCATTTATACTCAAGCACGAACACCTTAACGATGATTACACTCACATAGCGAAGATTTTGACCATTGTGTTACTGATTAGCAAACATCTGTGCATTTGCGCGGCTGAACACAAAATCATATTTGAACGAAATATAATGTTTTTCATGTTGTTGAATAAGTATGATTTTTTCTGCAATCGCTCAAAGCTGTTCTCTGGTACAGACTCGTTGTGTTCGTACATTATTATTTTTTTATTATGTAGTCTGTAACCTGCTGCCTTTAATGCTATGAATGCATATATATCGCTCCTTTATTGCAGCATAGTCATAACTCAAAAAACCTTTTTTCGAAAAGAAAACATTTAAAATTTTTAGTTTCCATACAAGTTTTAGAAATGTTTTTTAGGAAATATCTCCTAAAGGAAACAGTTTAAAAGTAATTTGAATACATTTTTGGCACAATATAAAAGGTAGTACTGTTAACAATTCTGTATTGTTAACTCGAAAAGCTCATTTTTTTGAGATAAGACTATGTTGCAATAAAGGAGCGATATGTTCTGCTTTATGCTCTAATTTAGGTTGCGCTGTTAGGTAAGATATGTCAGCCAATCGTTTAGAAAAATACCGTCTTAGAATTTAAATCTGCAAGGATTAGTTCTTGCAGAATTAAATAGCGGCAAACTACAAAGAAGCTTTTTTAATATTTTTTTAATGTCTCTGTATTTCGTTTTTTTTCTCTCTCTATACTTATGATTTTCCTGTAAAACAGCCCATTGTGCTTCCTTCTTAGACACACGCTTCAAACAGTAAAAATAATCACGTATTATAAAATATTAAAGCAAAAAATGTTTCTCTTCAGTTTTATTTTCTTCAACCGCTCAATTGTATCCCTTCCCTGCTCATAAAATACACAAGACAACAATAAATTAATAAATGATTTCTTCGTTTGGTTGTCTTTTTTTATACATATATATTTTGTTTATTTATTGCAAATACGTACATACATATGTTTGTTTTATTGTTTCAAAAAAATATTTCCGTAATTTTTAAACGTACAAATTCTTTTAAATCTGCATTTTATGAGTTGTTGCAAGTGAATGTTGTTGTTGTTGTTGTTGGTGTTGGTGTTTGTGCCGTTTTCTGTTGTAGTTGTTTTATTGTATTAAAACGATTTTAATGAAATAAAGAAAAATATAATGCAATTAATTAATTGTGTATTAAATGATTGTAATCTCATAAAAATATGTAATTGTTGATTTTAATAGATTGATTTAAATCGCAGGAAATTAAAACTCAAAATACTGATCGCCTTAGAAATCGTTAATTGCTTATTAAATCATTTTTGGAAGTTCTAATTGCTTTTTTCCGTCGAAAATTATTAACTTCAAGTGCAGTTTTCATTGTCTTCTCGCTTAGTAGCCCAAAAAGTTAAAGCCGCATAATAATTTATCAGGCCTTCGTATACGTAAAATGCCAAATTGAAAGACAGACATGTCATCGGCCACATTCATATCCAGCGCCATTAATTTTTCAGCCGCCAACGGATGCCAGGAGCCGAAAGTACAAGCGGAATTTATCTGCAAAGAAAATCACGAAAATGTGTCAAATACCAAAGTTATAAAGAGACTTAATAAAATATTGCAAAAAGAAGTTTTATTCAAATATTAACATTTTTCTGCACAAAAGCGAGAAGTTGCCGTTTTTTTTTTTTTGGTGGCATCACATTTCAATTCAATTTTCCTTAATTGCCCTGATGAAAGCACTTGAGTTACAAGTATGTACATGCATACATTTCGCTCCTTTATTGCAACATAGTCATATCTCAAAAAATTATGTTTTCGAGTTAACAGTATTACCTTTTATATTGTGACAAAAATTTATTTAAATTATTTTTAAACTGTTTAGTTTAGGAGATATTTTCTAAAAAATGTTTCTAAGACTTGTATGGAAGCTAAAAAATTTTTTTTTATGGAAGCTAAAGCTTTTTTTTTTAGTTAGGACTATGTTGCAATAAAGGAGCGGTTAGTGTTTGCATGTATTTTGTGCGCTTTTGAGAGTTTAAAATGATTGATGTCAGTTTTACCCACCTCTTTGCTGTAGTAATGGCAGCGGCCATTTAGACGAGTTGACGGTATGTATTCTATGAAGTCAACAACAGGACAATGAGGTAGAAGTAGAGCAAGACCTGCAGAGAAGAAAAATTTACAATTTAATGCTTTTTTTTTTGAAAATAAAGTTAGTTAAAAGAGTGGATGCGGAAACTAAAGTGATAAAGTTTCCATGCAAGTCACAATATGAAATTACTGATTAAAGGAATTTGTTTGATAAATGAGTCAAGTTTCTTCTCTTTTTTTTGTAATCAAAAAGGGAACGAGTCCAGGACCCAAGTAAGCTGGACAACCTAGACTATTCCGGGGTATCCAATGGCTTGCCTACCTTCTTCCTTTTTTTAAGAATTATACTGTGCATGAACCTGCTTTAAAATACAAGAACATTTTTTCGGCAAACTAATCAAACCAGCTTTATTTATGTATGTATACGAGTATAACTACAGCTCTTGTATTCATAATTGGGCTCTCCAGCCACAGAGACTAATATATAAAATATAACAGACTAAAAACACTAAGCGTTTAATGATGGTCCCCCTCAGTGGCAGACACATTAACAGCCACTCTCTAGTCCAATCACTAAGTATAATCCAGTAAGTAGCTATGTAACACCACAATCACTAGTATATATACTACTTATGGAAAACTCAAATAAAAGTAGAAAAACAAAGGTTAGGTTAGGTAAGCAGGCCGCTTGATTTCCAGCAAGTACCCGGAAACTCCAGCTCACTTGGGTCCTGTAGGTCGTTCCCTTTGTGATTGCCTGAAAAAGTTAGTAAAGGAAAAAGAAAATAAATGGTAATAGGGATATAGAAGGAGTGAGGAAGAGGGAAAGGAGGTGGGAAACTATTAGTGTGGCATTACTTGCTGATTTACTAGCCATCCGCTGCTTCTAATGAAAGAAGCTATCGCAGTCGGTTTGACCGAGGCCAGACATGAAAGGCTATTGAAGCTCCGCTCGCCTAAGTACCTTAGACGATGATGCTCCAATGCCGGGCATGTACCGAGGAGGTGAAGGATTGTCTCCTCCTCCTCCTCGTCTTGGCAACTTCTACAGAAGTCGTTCTATGGTAGACCCAGTCTCCTGGCATGGTTTCCGAACGGGCAATGTCCAGTGATGACTGCTACCGTCATTCTTAGGAGAGATCTAGGAAGTTTTAGTAGCTCTCCTGTTCTCTTAGAGTTAATGTGCGGCCACAGGCTTCTTGATATAAGGCATGTGGGCTCTGTGTGCCACCTTTCTTGGGCATATTCTAGCGTGTGGAGTTTTATTCGTTTCCAACACGCTGACAAGGGTTGTCCGCAAAAGGGGTTTATATCCCTATCCTCTAGGGCTGTCCCTTTTTTGGCTAATTCATCAGCAATGTTGTTGCCATTATTGGACCCATGTCCACGTACCCATTTTAGGGTTAGGTTAGAATGTCTCGTTATCTTATTTAAAGATATCCGGCATTCTTGGACAAGACTAGAATTAGTATATATTCCAGTCAGGGAGTTGATGGCGGCCTTGCTGTCTGTAACTATCATGATATCCCTTCCGAATATCTTGTGGTATATCAGCCATCTGGCCGCTTTATTTATAGCCGATATTTCGGCCTGAAGTACAGTACATCCGTCTGCTAGTCTGAAGGCAATTTTAGTGTTAAATTCCTCTATGTAAACGCCACCCCCAACCCTTTCTCCCCTTCTGGACCCATCCGTGTAAACATAGAAGTATCCAGGTTCTATGGGAGATTCCTCAATTATGTAGCCGAAACTCCTTGTGAGGAATGGTTTTGGGGTGCAGTAGTCAATAAGATCGGGGACTTGGTCTCCTTCAATCTCTAATATATTAGTGTGTCCCCACGGTCTTTGGGTCCATGCTCCTGCCGCGTTCAACTTGATCGCGGCTTTCAGTGCTATCTGCCTGGCTTCTAAGTCGCATGGCATCCAGCTCATGAGTGCAAAAAACAAAAGAATCATTGTCTATTCTCTATAAGACTCTGAAGAAAAATACTGCAAGAGCTTAGCCTGGAGTACACTATTAGCATGTGAGAAAAAGCATAGCAAAACAGGAAGCACATTCCATCAATGGTCCACTCTGACCATAAATGATATTTTAAAAAACGAAGTATAAATTCTATGTACAAATATTTGGGGATTCCTGGTCGACCGTGAAAAAGCAAACCAGTGACAGAGTGCTCTAATTGCTTTATTCTTAATTATTTGATAGTTGTGAAAAAGATTTACATCAGCACCTGCCTTTATGGCCTTATCTGATGATGGATCAGTTCCACGGAGTGAATTGTTCATGATTCACCAGCTCACCTGTGTGGCTGACTAGGCTCACACAATTAGCAATTTTTGTTACATGTTTGTAGCCATATGCACAACTTCTTGTTGAGGAGATCGGGCTTTCTAATCCCTCCTGTATGCAATTTCCCGGCATTCAATGGAAGACAAGGCTTAATGAGTTGGTAGGCCGAAGCCCACTAGCAGCTTCAGCCCTTAAACCAACTCGCCTGTCAGCCATTAAAACTGGTTCCTTATAGTACAGGTATCTGTTGTACAAGCAACAGATCCTCGGGAGGTTGTTAGTCCCCGAAAAAAACACGCCAAACAATTATCAAGGTTACTAACACTCCCTTCCTGCGATTTAGGTTTCAACCACAGCCAGAAAGTTTCAGCCAAGGTAAGCACCTCAACCATGATCAGTCCGGGTGGAACTGCAAGTAGAACCTTTACAGAAATTGTAAATGTAAGATTTATCCTCCTAGCATGCATCGCTATGTAACAAGAGGACATAGTCTAAGCCACCACCAAAGTAGGCAACCTTGGCCGCAGGGAAACGCCTCCAAGCCATTTACATACATGCCATGTTAGTCTCACCAGATCAGTCGAGTACAGTGCATCCCCTACAAGTTGACGCTGCACTTTGTTCTTACTATCCTATCAATAACCCTTGGCCTTACCCCGGACCTCGGCTTCTACCAGTTCATCCGTTACAATATTTCCGGACACTCGACTATGCCCCGATATGATCTTATATTACCCCGAGAGAAATATTATTTGCCTTATACTTAACACTCACCAATAAATCCTGAACTGGGTGGATTCCTTCTTATCGGTCGATTGCCAGCAAACATTTGTAAACTCTGCCACAAACGCCAAATCGAATGAGGATCAATTAGAAAGGCACGTGATTTGGGATAACGACGCCGATACATTTCGTAGTTCGTAAATAAATCATAATCAGACGTAGTCAGCCAATCTTCCAGTGAGCCATTGTATTTGCCAGGGTCCCATGCGGCAATTGTGACATTTTGGAATATGGGCGCATGCGTGAAATCAAACTCTGGTTTTGTGACAACCTACAGGGATGACAAATATAAATTGTATTATTTGCAACATAAGAAAATAATCAAACAACAATGAACGACTAAAAATAAAGAGAAACAAATCAAAATAAAAATTTTTATGCACATTTATGTATGTAGGTATTTCTGAAATGCATAAAAGTATAATAAATTAAAAAAATAACAAATTGTTATTAATTTTATTTGAATAATATATGAGTGCATAAATATATAAGACATATACTACAGTGACTCTCCCACAAAAGAGCTCGATGTATCGTCCTAAAAATGTAGCTTGGACTTTGTAAAGATGACATTTAAAATATTTCGGTTCCCTCTCGGGAGCTGAGCCAATTTTTGCATGTTTTGCCAATTTGATAATCTATTTCCTTACCAGGGTATAAGATGTGGGTACCATAAGAAAGGGTTTTTAAGGTGCGTTCAATTGTATATACAATTTGTCCAAGAACGCTCATCTAAAGGGTGGTTAAATTTCAAAGGCCGATGTTGATTTTGAATAAAACACAAACTATTTAGGAAATTATTGTAATTTTATTTTATTATGATATATTGGTATTACTCAATTATGTATGGAACAAAATATCGGCCAAATGGGCGCTGCGACCACGGCGGCACACCTCCATCCGATGGTCCAAATTTTCGATGACCCTGAGGCATAATGGAGGTTCTATGCCGCTAATGTGCCGAATTATCTCATCCTTTAGCTGTTGAATTGTTGCTGGCTTATCGACGTACACCTTTTCTTTGAAATAACCCCAAAGAAAAAAGTCCAACGGTGTCAAATCACATGATCTTGGCGGCCAATTGACATCGCCATTACGTGAGATAACACGGCCATTGAGTTTGTTGCGCAAAAGAGCTATTGTTTCGTTAGCTGTGTGGCAAGTGGCACCGTCCTGCTGAAACCACATATCGTCTATATCCATATCTTCCAATTCGGGCCATAAAAAGTTCGTTATCATCTCCCGATAGCGAACACCATTCACAGTAACTGCCTGACCGGCCTCATTTTGGAAAAAATACGACCCGATGATGCCGCCAGCACATAAACCGCACCAAACAGTCACTCTTTGTGGGTGCATTGGTTTTTCGACAGTCACTCTTGGATTCTCATTCGCCCAACTGCGGTAATTCTGTTTATTGACGAGTCCACTGAGGTGAAAATGTGCCTCATCACCGAAGATGATTTTCTTCGAAAATTGATCATCATTTTCATAATAAGTCTGGATAACTTTAACACGTTGTTGGATTGTGTATCTCTCCATGGTTCAAATTGAGTAAGTCTGAAATAGAGAAATGTCAAATAAAATTCGGAAAAAACTTGGCGTTTAGGTGTGGTTCACATTCAACATCGGCCCTTGAAATTTAACCACCCGATATGTAATTTTTTAAGGATATTCTCTAAAAATGAACTGTTTTTGAATTGTTTGTTCGGGGTGTTTGTAAAACACTAAAATGCCAATATAACATATGTTAAACTTTAGTCGATTTAATTAAATACGGGTTTCATCTTTTTTTTTGGAAAATTGTGCCTTAAAAACTTTTCTTACGATCCCCACATCGTATACTAGTTTGTTGATAAGGAAACAAATTCTTAAATTGACAAAACATGCAAAAATAGACCCTTTTTAAAAATGGTCCAGCTTTTGAGAGGTCAAAGCTAGAGCCGAAATATATTCATTGTCATCTTAAAAAAATCCAAGATTAATTTTTAGGGGGTACCGGCGTTTAATAACTGCGGATATATGTAGATGCTTTCGCATTTGCTTCGACTTCTGATTCCAAACATGCAAACAGTCGCAATTAAACTATAGACAAAAAACGAAAAGTTATACGTTACGAAGACTTCTGCAGTCGACATGTTTGAATAGTTTTTGGTTTGACCGACTTCAACTTCAAATAAGTTGGAAAGTTAAAGAAAAGACTTTGTTTGCAATTGAATATTGTTGTCAGATCCTTTTTGTGATGTTGAAGAGATTTTAATATTGTTTTTTTTTCTATGATTTTTTTTTTTTTTTTTTAGTTTTTGCAGCTTACTTTTTTATACTTTTTAAACAAAATTGAACCAAAAACAGAAAATAAAAATAAAAATTTTTTCGAAAAATTTTTTTTCTCAGCAAATAAAAGATTTTAAAAAAATATCACATCACCACGAGTACTTACAATACGCCCATTAAAGTTTGAAAAATATTATCCTGTTCAAAATAAGAATAAAACACTTATTATTGCTAATTTTATAAATTGAAATTGTAACAGGTAACTTTTGAACGAACATTTTCTGCTTTGAAGATCGCAGTAATGTTTGCATGTTTGAATTCGGAAGTCGAAGCAACAGTTTATGTTTGAATAGCAAAAAATTGAGATGTCGAAGAAAAAGCGCAATCTTACGACTTTTGCTATTTTGACTGCAGTTTTTTAAACACTGGGGGTATAGCTTGCACCAATTCACTTCCATACAACTTGAGTCGCTCTAATATATACCATATATATAAATACCTGATAAAAATGTGTGAATGTTCGTTTTAATAAAAATTTAAATGAAAAATAATAACATACAACAAATCAAAATGATTTATTTTTTATACAGGAAAATTTATAAAATTAATTGCGAATTAGCGCAAGTTGTACGTACGCATCGGCGCGAGACCACGGGTGAAGACAAAACATTAAATCAGTGATGCCAACTTAGTGCTTTTGCCACCTATTAAATGTTATAGTATATATGTAATATAGTATTTTATACCTTTCAATCAACCTCTTGCAGGACCTTTTAGAGGTATAAAAATTGTTTTTAATTTCGTGAATAATATCATGGGGAGACGCATGATACTTTGCAGATTTAGTAACGCAATACCAGCACTGTTTCTTGAATTAATGATCGCGCGTTCTCATATGCACTTAGATCGAATGGGTGCGCACTACACCATATGAAATTTGCTTGAGATTATTGTCTGAGTTTTGTCGCATATCCCCAACCTTCTCCCCCCGTGAAGCAGATTTTGCTTTGGTGCACGCCTTATCAAAGCTTTCTAGGCATAGAGGGGTAGGAGTTCCTCTAGGAAGCCGCAAGACTTATGTTGTATGGGACTTTTAAAACCCTTACCAAGGACTAATTGGCAGAACGGAGATTGACAAAGGACACGGGAGGTTCTGCTTGCAGCCGATCTCGGTGCTGATGATGGTTGAAGTGCCTACCTAGGCTGAAACATTCTGGCCATAGTTTAGACATAAATCGCATCAAACAGAACTAGTTTCCTTTGTAACTATGGGGCAATACCGGTTTTTGGGGGTAATACTCGTAGTCCCCGATGTGCTGTTGTCTAACAATAGATACATGTAATGTAAGGAACCAGTGGTGATGGTCAGGCGTGTGAGTTCTTTAAGGGCTGATGCTCTTAATGGGCTTCAGCTTACCAATTCATTAAGTCTTGTCTTCTATTGACTGTCTGGGAAATTATATTACATATAGGATTGATTAGAAGGCCTGACGAGCTCTTCAGCAAGGGCTACAAACTTATGGCAAAAGTTGCGATCCGAATGAGTCTTGCAAGCCACACAGGGGCGTTGGTGAATACTGAACAGTTCATCCACTGCAGTTGGTTCATCATCCGAGAAGGCCAGTAAGGCAAAGGTGGATGAAAAAATATGTCCATAATCTACTCAAAATGCACAAAGTTTCCTAAAATGTGATATGGCTAGTGTAACCAGGCATGTGAGGGTTAATATTCGAGATCATGATCTTATAACGGCTGTTTTTTTAGTTCACTATATGATGTTTATATGGCAGACTGGAAAAATTTTAAGCTTTTAAAAAAATAATGATTTGCTTTATTATTAAGTATTATTGAAACATTTTTATTTTTAAGCTTTTAATAATTTATTTAGATTGTTGGGATGTTTGAGAATATGTTTGAGAATATTTTTCAAAGTCTAATGATGATTAGGGTAGCTCCTATGAAATGTCGACATATAGACAGCTGGGAAACGTGAAAACAAACTGTTTATAATTTGTTTCCTTCATATCTTATAACATTATGTAAGTCTATTTTACCTTTTTGCTTGTAACAACACATTTAAGGCCCCGATTCACTAACCTACACGATCGTACGTTTCATTCACAGGAAACTGTTTCAAAAGTCTGGCCGACTTGAAAAAATCGCATAAAAATGGCGTTGTAGGCTACACTATTATACAAGTATAATTGCAATAATTTTTATACACAATAAAATAATTAAAAACTTTTATTAACATAATAATTTTACGTCACTTATATTTTTTTCTCTAGGCACCAACAATATTCTCATATTATTTACAATATATACCACACTGATCGCACAGAAACCATAATGTTTTGAAAAGTTTCATAAATTTTTTCAAATCGCACGATTTCTCAAAAACTCTAACGCACGGTTTCATTTTTAGTACTTTTTCAGCACACATGCTTTATTTAGTAGATCGCAAGGCCTTTAAGTGCATTTTTTCTATTAGTAACGTGTTGTTTGGCTACCAAAAGTTGGCATCACTGCATAAAATGAGACAGAAACAGATTAAGAAGTTAAACTTACTTGTGAATTCACCACACGTATGGTCGTTTTACTGCCCACATCAACTTCGTATCCTCGAGTTGGCGCATGATTAAATCTCATTACGATGTCGTGAGTATCTGAACGTCAACGATGATGTTTTTTATTATTATTATAATTTATTTTTATTTTTTTTTGTAAAGATGATAAAAATTGGAGTAAATTTAAATTTAGTTTAGTGTTTATTATCATTTTATGAAATTTTTGGTATCATAAACTTATTTAATAACATTTTTTTAATACTTGTGGGAATATATTTTGCTGCAGTTCCACGAAAAACGTAACTAAAGAGCGTCAGTCGGTGGCAAGAAAAATATTTTATTTTTGCTTTTTACAGCCAGTTAAAGCGCTTAAATTGAATTGCGGTTCAAGCGGATTTCCAAGATTTATTAAAAATGATTGTAAAAAAGTTTTATGGTTGCAAAATAAAGCATACAATGCTTTACTAAAAAAACATTACTTGTTCTTTATTATATAGTAACATTAAACAAATTATTCTGGAAAAATAGGATTAAATTTTTTTTGCACAGAAGACAATATTTTGTTAACTCTTTAAAAGCACATAAGAGTGTTGCAACCCAGTGGCGTAGCTAGGTAACCAAGGGCCCTGGGACAAATTAAAAAATGTGGCCCCACTGCTATGTAAACTGATTATGAAAAATATATAAAATATACAAATACTTTAGAAATTCTGAGCTACTTAAGCCCTTTTTTGTGCACTGCAGGGCAGGTAATAAAAATATCATATAGTAACAAGATAAATTACAGTTAATACTTGGTGTAGAATACCGAACGTAGTACGATTTTAAAAAACATCTGCTATTCTGGTTGATGTTCAGAAGGCTGTAAAGCCCTCTTATCAAGAACTTGATGTTTTTCGTTTTTACTTAATATTTTGTTCGTGAAGTTTCCCAAGCCATAAAAAGATTTGTCGCACACATTTTCGAAAAATGTAGAGGTCTGTGGTTCCTCCAAACCCTCCACAAACATCATCTACGCTCACATGATCGGAGGCGGAGGTATCTCTAGCTGCAAGAATTGTCGGATCTTCTTTAGTAGGCTTCTCAACCAACACTGCAGCTGCCACATTATTTGACTCATTATCAATATTTAATATTTTGGCCAGATGTTTTTGCGATTTTTGTTTTCTGATCTTCTCTTTCTTGGCGTTGTTTGCGTTTCAATGCACCACTGAGTTTGTTAATTTTACACATAATTTTAGTTAGATAAAATATTTAAACAATACAATATTGGAATGTTAGATTAGGAAAAAGAAAGTAGTGAACAATAGAATATGCTAAAGCAGTTTCAAGTTATGTTTTTGACATAATGACTACACGCATGTGCACTTGACGTAATAATTTTTTTATTAAAATTTTTTTTGGTTGGTACATATGTACATCGGGTTTTAGTTCAAGTTTTTCCTTTCTTAAGTTTTTTTTTTCTTAAGAATTACAATACAAATTTGCTGTGATCAATAATTATTGATTGAAGAAGACAGGAAAAATAATAATCAAATCTTTAGCTAAGGGACAACCAGCTGTATCGTAGTCGTTACACTACTGATCACCACCCACTGGGATTTGAACTCGGGTCATGGTAATTTTTTCACCAAATGTGTTAGCTTTCACCTTAAACCGATATGGAATCTATCTACAAGATCTGAATAATATTCGTTTAATCCTACTCTCAGTAATCTATGTGAATGAAACCGCTTAGATCACAAAAAAAAAAAAAAAAAAAAAAAAAAAAAAAACTGTGACTATAACCTTATTGGCTAACACACGTATCTTGCCTTTCTTTGGTGAAACCCACTGTTTTGATGGTTTCTTGGTCTCTAGGTTATTGTGATGGATCATATCTATGGTAAAGCGATGGTGGGAATATTCGTCGAATCGGAGTTGAACATCGCCAAATACTCGTTTAAAATTGCCCTACGTTAAAACTCATAGTAAAGTGTGAGCAAAAAAACAAACAAAAAAACGCAATTGCCGCACTCAATTCGATGATAGCTTTTGAATATCTACATATTCATATAAAATATTGTTACGCGCTTTTATCCCATCTAACCCAATGTGCGAGCTGTTGATCTGCTTGTTATAAATATACACGCACATTTACGCAAATAACATGAAACTAAAAACATAATACACAAACAAACAAACATACTTTAACTAAAGCAGGCACAATTCCAAGTAAATCAATCATAAATGATTTTATTGTTGTTGTTGCGTTCTTATTGTTTCACAAGCATGTATGTGCTTGCGTTGTATTTGTATATTAGAGCCTAGAATTATCAATAACTAGAAGGCTCACAAACAATGCAGATGGTAGTAAAAAAAGTATAAATAGCACTCCATCCTTCACTCCATCCGACCTCCTTACTATTTATACCACCTACATATATCCGACAAAAATGGAATACAATTTTTATGTTTGGGGCGGTGCCCCAAAGTCTATTTTGGGGTTGCTCGACCGTGTGCAAGAGAGGGCTTATCGGTGACAGTAGGGTATCCAACTCTGTTGACTCACTGGAGCATCGACGCAGTGTAGGGTGCGTTACTCTGTTCTATCGTTACTACAATGGATTTTGCTCTGACGTGATCAGGGGTCTTGTTCCCGAAACTCGCACATTTTTACGTAGCACGCGTTCATCGTCCAGAGCTCATCCATTTGTGGTCGATTGCTCAGGAAATCGTACTACGCATTACAGAGAGAAATCGTTTTTCAGCCGTACGCTTCGTCTGTGGAACAAGTTACCTGCTGACGTGTTTCCTGTCTGTTATAGCGTTGGAAAGTTCAAGTCAAATGTTCACAAACACTACTCCCTCTTTCCCCCTCCTCATAACCTATTTTCCTAATTCTAGTACAATGCGCTGCATATGTAGAGGTCATCCCCTGAGTACTGGTCCAAGATAAAAAAAAAAAAAAAAAAAATAGCAGGCAGATATTTGCCAGAGGTACAGTTTAATTTTAAACGTTACGCAAGTCAATCGTAAGTCAGAAAAGTAAGCAAGGCTAGTGTGTAATATTTTGTAATGAACAAGTGTCTGTATCATTATTCTATTTGCAATTGAAGAAGCCGCAAAAACGTTTTTAAGTGCAAAAACGTAACAATATAATGCAGTCTTTCAGTTGAGATGCGTAAAGCCTCAGCTAAGCTACTCTCCACAAATTTTAATGACCACTTCTGGCGTTATGATTTCTTCTGGGTGACCTGAACTTATAGCAGCACTAATGCTGGTACAACTACAATGGAAAGCAGTAAACCACTTTTTAGACAACGAAATTGGAGATGAAATGTTCCCATAGTATTTCTGAAGTCTTTCTTTGGTTTCAGTGAGGTTTTTTTTATGCAAATCTAAGGCTTAGTCCCGACATGTAGTTCAATTTTTTTTATTTATGTTTAACTCACGAGGCTGTATGGTTTTAGTAGTTCACAAACGCAAATTAATAGTGAAAGACCAATGTAAGCGGCATGCGGCGGCAAGCAGTGGGCGGCAACAATGTGATCCATTTACAAAAAATAGTTTTTTTTTTATAAAAATATTCACACAAAATTTCCAACATTTTGAATTTAATTAAATTGGCAATGCCATTAAAGGCGGCCGAGCGGCAATGTTGAATTCAATTCAAACTAAAAGCAAAGGAACAAAACGTATAAAAATAGAAGAAAAAAAAAATTTTTTTTTCTGTTTTAACATTTTTAGCAATTAAATTTATTTATTTATTTTTGCGTTGAAAAACTCAAAATGTTCGTTTGTTTAAATTCCGGTACATAAATTTTTACTTTAATTAGCCGCGTTCATTTGCCTATATAAAATAAATTCAAGCGGCAAATAAAACAGTTGGTTGCCGCTCGTTGCCACATGCCGCTTACATTGGTCTTTCACTATAATGCTAGGAGCACAACTGCGACGAATGACGAATTTTTGGTCGCGAACATTCGTCGCCAAAAATAAAACCCATTGGTGTATATGAAAATGCACACAATCATGATGTTGATAGAAATTCTTCATACTCAGCGAAATTTGAAACAGATTCATTTCGTCACCGAATGACGAAGAAAGTAGTATCAGCTGACCAGGTTTCTTACATAAAAACAGTATTCTTCATGACGTAATACTTTTTATAATTTATATTAATCCATGTGGTAAAATATGTATAAAGATGTTCTCAAAATATAAAGTACCTGAGATAATTTGTTCAAAAATCCCTCTTTCGGATGGGGTTTATATAGGTTTACTTTTAATATGGCCACCTTAGTATTTATATTCATTTTTTTTCTCTGCATGGAAGGTAAACAATGTTCGTTGATATTGTGCTTTACACGACGAATTTATACAACGAATATTTGCCGGAGAATTCGTCGCGATGGGCGAAGTTGGTCTTTCGTCGAAGTTGTGTTCCTAGCATAAGTGACATAGCTTGCTCAAAACTAGACTGTAGTCCGTCAAAAGATGAGGATTGACGGTAATTGACTTTTAATGAAACTCTGCAGCCGTCAGTCACTGTTGGGTAAATTGGAACGCACACGGAGTTATAAAAAAATTAAATTTTTTACGCGAGCAGAATATGCCTTAACGTTCACTTTTTGTTCTTTTTTTATATTACCTAATAGTGTAATTGTCTGCAAAATCATTATTAATGACTATACTCTACTTATTATACATGTGTCTAAAAGTGTATGTCCAATGGACAATTTTTTTATTTCTACTTACCCACAAATCTCCCCAGTTTTGAACCGGCCATCGATCCTGCGCTGGATATAATAGCGCATGTCTTTATATTTTTATTTTGACGGAAAAGTTTCTGCTTGGGAAATAGTTTTCCAAATTGCAATTTATTAAATGGCGGATCTTTGCGTTTCAGCACACGAACACCCGCTTCCATTACCAGGCATGTCGAGGGATAATATTGTTCTTCAAAACTGTCACCAAAAACCGGTTTAAAATCAACATTGTAGAAATTCGATTCATTTAATGACTCCATCATGGCCTTGTCGAAGGCACGCAGGATACGTTCTCTAAATATCATCGTTTTGTTTTCACATATCTGTGAGTATTTGTCATGACACAGATAGATTTTCGGATTTAGAGTAAGTTTTGTTGTTTTTGATACTTTAAGACGCGGATGCGGAGCAAGTTTGGAAGAATTGATGGCTGGATTTTCATGGGATTCAACGATGAATTTTTCGTTGGGATTCCAGCGCACATGAAAAACGCTGCGTTTTTTGCGTCGCAAAGTGTTGGTGAAAAGTTCTGTTTTGAAAGAGATTATATTCATTTATTCATTGATATTTTTGTGCATTCAATGTTTTGCACATTTTTGTGTGATGTAAAAAAAGTGTATGGTAAATAAAAACACATGTTTTTTTAATGTTGTAAAAAAAAGAGGAACATATTTAACATATTTGTTGCTTAATTTTATTTGATGATTAATAGTGTTGCCTTTAATTATTAATAAAATCTGGCAATAGTTTTGTAATAGACTGTTACGCATTTGCATCACTTTTAGCCCACTGTGAGGTGGTGGAGGAAAAAGCATACAGAGTGAATTAAGAAAATGCTTTTTTTGTGATAATGTTTAGAATGAGTAAAAGTTTATTTTAATTGTGGAAATTAAAAAAATAAAGATTAACTAGAGGCTAAAACTAACAACACACCACTGACTTTTAAGGACTTTTATTTATTTATTTAGTAACTATACAGTTGTAAAGTAAATTTGCAAAGTATGGGATGCACAGCATGGGCGGGGTGACAAAGACCATAATGTCCAAGATGTCCAAGATATTAACAGTACTTTTGTAGCGTCGCTGTGACTAACTATAACGACCTATGCCTTCACATAGGAAGTTTCCACGTGGTTAACAATGAATAACCTCAAAAAAAAAAAAAAAAAAAAAAAAAAAAAAACCAATACAGTTAGTTGAGGCAAACCGTTAACCAGTGCGAGTGAGACGCAAAACTCTCGAAGACCAAACAACAAACACAAGCCTGACCGCACGATGAGGCGAGAGTTATTCTTCAGCTCAGAGCTGCTTTACGCCTGACTTTTAAGGACTATTTGAAAAACAGATTTCAGTTTGTTCAATTTGGAAATTCAAAGAGCAGCTTACTGCCTGTTCGATATAGCGTTCCACAAGGTAGAGTGCTGGGTCCACTGCTTTTTAAAATGTATATCAATGATTTAAAAAATTTAAATTTTTTTGGGAAATTGGTCATGTTTGCAATTGATATTTGCCTTTTCTATAAATACAACCACGAAAAGGCGTTACAAGTACAAATAGAGCATGATACTGCTATCCTGGCAAAGTTTGTTAGATTTAATAAATTAGTTCTGAATTCGGAGAAAACAAATTTCATAAGATTTAGACGAAGCGAAATGAGGAAGATATGGTTGTTTATATAGAGGGATCACGAATCGCAGAAACGAAAGTTGTTAAATATCTGGGTGTACATTTAAGTAATAATCTCATGTGGGATAAACATATTCTAAAACTGAAGTCCAAAGTATCTTCAGCTACTGGAATTTTATAGAAATTTAAAAATATACTCAATACTAATGTAAAATTATTCATATATCAATCGATTGTTCACTCACATTTGACCTATTTGCGTTAATGTATGGTTTTCGAAATTCAAGTTCTCTAAAACTGTATATAACCTGCCAACACCTTATCCGTATATACAATTGTATAAAAATAAGGCGCAAAATATTCTACTGATTCGTGGTTTATATAAAAATCAAATGCTACTGCATGTTTTTAAGTCAGTACGTGGAATAAGTCGAAAGTCCATCAATTTCCATCAAAACTTAACAAGAACTAAAAGAGTTACAAGGCAAGCTAGTTACCTTCAAATAGCACGATGTCGGACACGGCTAACAAAACAAAGGGTTATGTTTGCTGGGCCAAGTGAATATAATAATTTACCACCTATTTAATAGAAAATGTGTTTCCCACATTTTCTATTAAATTGAAACAAAATGGTTTTCACTTGTTATTTGGAAAGTATTGCATACAAATACTTTTTTGTTATTTTAAGCAGTTTTTTATATAATCTACACAGAAAAAATACAATTAGCATGCAATTCTGCAACATTAAGTTTAAAATCATTAAGTTCATGTTCATGTTCATGTTCATGTTCATGTTCATGTTCATGTTCATGTTCATGTTCATGTTCACGTCCTCAACGACCTTCTCTATCAAACTTCCAACCCTATCCACTCTTTCGCAGATGACAGCAGCATTTGCCACTTGTGCTCATTTAGTTATAGGCCTAGCCTATCAGAGATCGCTGCCAAGTGGCTAAATATGAATAGTATTCTTCTATTAATCTCCGAATGGGGTCGTAAGAACAGGGTCGCTTTTAACACTCGTAAAACCCAATGCTGTTTATTAACACACAAACAAACGACCGCAAGTGCTGCTTCATCTGTACTCATGGATGGTATAAATATTGGCGAATCGGATGCTCTTGATGTTATGGGAGTGAAAATACAGTGTGATGTTCGCTGGAACGAACACATTTTTCATGTCTCTAAAGAAGCATTTAAGTGCCTCGGGTTTTGAAATGGAATAAGATGTACTTCACTCCATCCGACCTCATTACTATTTATACCATCTACATCCGACCGAAAATGGAATACAACTTTCTGGTTTGGACCGGTGCTTAAAAGTCTATTTTGGGGTTACTCGACTGTGTGCAGGAGAGGGCGAAGAAGCTCATCGGTGACAGTATGGTATCCAACTCTATTGACTCACTGGAGCATCGATGCAGTGTAGGGTGCGTTACTCTGTTCTATCGTTACTACAATGGATTTTGCTCTGATGAGATTAGGGATCTTGTTCCTGAAACTCGCACATTTTTACGTAGCACACGCTTATCGTCCAGAGCTCATCCATTTGTGGTCGATTGCCCAGCGAATTGTACTACGAATTACAGAGAGAATTCGTTTTTCAGCCTTACACTTCGACTGTGGAATAAGTTGCCTGCAAATGTATTTCCTGTCTGTTATAACGTTGGAAAGTTGAAGTCAAATGTTCACAAACACTACTCCCTCTTTCTCTCTCCTCACAAGCCAACAATGCACTACATATGTAGGGGTCATCCCCTGAGCACTGGTCCAAGATAAAAAAAAAAAAAAAATAAAAATATGAAAATGTAAAACATTATAGCCGAAAAAATTTTGTTTTTGATTCACTTATGCATTTGACAGGCTTTTCGTTTAATTTGGACATAAGCTTAAGCCACTCTTTGCCCATTGTGATTACTTCTTAAAACTTTTTGTGATTGCGCTCTTCGGCACAACAATATTCCGATTTAAAAACGTAATGACATATTTTGCGTAATATGAGTTTTAGCCCATTGCTGCATGTTCCCTAATTGTATGCTTCATTTTTTATTGAGATAAAAAAAAAATATTAATATGAGCCACTGTGCAAGAACATTTTCCATCAAAACCTGTTGCTTTCTCTTCTTACACGCACACACACAAAACGGCTAATATCAGACATAATTCCATTAACAACTTTAACGGCTTTATTATTAACTTACCTCGGCTGCTGCGTGTGAAATTCACCACCGTACGGTTGTGTGTGCTTTTACATTTCGCTGTTAACGTTGTTGAGTTTTTGGGTTTAGTACTGGACTGAGCTTTATGAAAGCTTTTAACATGTTTTTGTAATGTTGTTGTTGTGGTTTTGTTTTTATTTGTCAGCGGTAAGAGTAAGTAAGTTTTGCTGTTGTTGCTTTTGTTGCAGCTACTGCCGATAATTTTGTTGTGAATTTTGTTGCTGTTGTTGTCGCTGATTGTTTTGGCGCAATTTCTTTGAATTTGTGTAAGTAGCACAATTAACAATGTTAAGTATTTTAACGTTTTAATTGAAGTTTTTAACATTTTTTAAGCATTTGGTTTTAGGTTTTTTGTTACTTTATTTCTTATTTTATAACAGTACATACATACATATATGTATGTATGTTTGTATGTTATTCGTAGTTCTTTTTGTTCTTTTTTTCTTAAATAATGGCAAAAAATTTGTTTGTTGCTTAAGCACTATGGTGGCAGTTTTATAACTTTTTTTGTTGTTGTTTATTTTGATTGTCTTTTAAGCTGCTGCTGGTTTTGAAGGTCAAGAAAAATTTATATAATTTGACGTTATTTATAGGGGCTATAAAACTGGAAGAAGTATTTATTGTGTTGAGTATCTGAAAAAATATAAAATGTTTTTGGGATAGAGCAAACAATTTTAGAGTTTTCTTTTGTCAGAAATCTTAATATACTAAAGAAGAGTATAGGTAGGCAGGCAGCTGGATTCTCCAAAAAGTACCTGGATACTCCAGCTCACTTGGTCCCTGGAGGACTTTACCTTTGTGATTTAAAAAGAATATAGTACTTGGCGAAATTTCTGGGCAATTTTTCCATATTATGATCACCTCAAACGAGAAAACTATTCACAGTGTCGCAAATAAATTTCTCGTCGAGTACCTTACCGAGGGCTTATTTGGTTGAATACTCAACCAACAGTCTCGAGGTAGCAGGTTCGATTCTTCCCAAAGAGTTGCTGTAGACAAGCAAAGAACTTCAATTTTTTTTTTTTTTTTATAAAAATAAAACAAGAAATATGGAAAGACAAAGATCATGATACTATAAAGCTACACACTCAATGAATCTCTGAAACTCTCGCAGGAGTTTAACTTTTCGCAGACATTGATTAGATTGATGAATTATTCATTGAGTTGAGCATAGAATCGTGCAATATTTAGAATTCAAAATGTGTGATAACAAATAAAATTGTCTATTTTGAGCAGAAAGCAATCCACGTAATACCGAGTAACGTATTCAAGAAAAGGTTTATTTTTGGCAGAGGTATTAGTCTAGCAGCATCGTTGGCTTATGTTTGTTTGAGAACTATACTTATTAGGCTGTTACCGTTAATGGCGAGCGCTAAAGCTGGGTGATTATTTGTGTCTGACTTCGGTGAAATAGGCAGCGTTGTCAACTCGTTGCATTTCACACCGGTTTTGGTGCTTTTTAAAATTATTTATGCGATTTAGTCGGTGCGGGATGCACTTTTTTAATTTTCGGTGCGTTTTTTAAATTTCAATGACACAAAATCAAATTCAATTCAACTTTTGGCTTTAATATAAGAAAACAAATTAATCAAGTGTCCAAAATTTTTATGTTTCATTCTGCGTGGAAAACGTATCATAAATAAACTCGTATGCGCAAAGAAAATTGTAAGAAAACGAAACATTTTGTTTTATAAAATTTGCTGGTTTTAGAGAGTGTTTTGCTATCAAACGATTAAGCTAAGTTTGTCAAATATTGCATTAAATGTAGTCTCTGAACAGTGAAGTTAGTTGGTTTTATAACTTTTTATGATCCGTTATTCGTAAATTCTGTCGACAGTAATGGTTGGATGCCCCTGCAATATAGTTTGGACGACGGTAAGCATATTTTTGTGTCCCTGATAATAGGCAGTAAAAGTAACAGCTGATTTACGTCGACAGCAAATATAACTAAATGAGAAAATTCCGTTGAAATACCGTTTCTAAAAAAACCATTACACGTAAAAACTTTTTTCTTTCAGCATTCCATTACTTAACCGATTCATGGAACCGTTAATGAAATTCAGTAATATCGGTTCACATATAGCTGAGATATATCCAAATTTCCGAAAAAACCTCTTTTTGCTATACAATTTTGTATGAAAATGTTTGAACAAAAATTTTTTTTTTTTTTTTTTTTTTTTTTTTTTTTTTTTTTTTTTTTTTTTTTTTTGGTTTTGTACATTTGTACAACGGGCTATAGTTCAGGTTTTTTCTTTCTTCAGTTTTTTTCTTAAGAAGGATTTTTTAAAATACAAATCTGCTGTGATCAATAATTTTATTGAAGAAGACAAGGAAAATAATAATCAAATCTTTAGCTGGTGGACAACTAGCTGTTTCGTAGTCGCTACACTACTCATCAGCACCCACTGGGATTTGAACTCGGGTGATGACGTATCATGATCTACTGCTTTAACCACTAATAATTAGGTGCAATTTCACAAAAGCAAGGAATAGTATTGTTTGTGTAATGAAATAAAGTATCCATGAATAAATGAAATAATTCCATTGATCTTATTACGTACATTTGTGAACATATTTTATAAATGTGTGTTATGATATTATTTCATTAAACAAATGTAACTATTTCATTGATTTAATGTAAATTTTTCAGGTACTCAATGAATAATAAAATTAGATAAATGAAATAACTTCATTGACCTTATGAAGGAGTTTCATATTTTTAATGAATATATTACATTAGTACAAAGAAGTTATTTCATTAAATAAATGTTACTTTTTCATTAATTTAATGTATAGTTTTCATGTGCTTTATGAAATTGATTCTTTGATTTAGAGAAATTATTTCACTAATCATATGATTTGTGTTTCGTACTTTTAATGAAAATAAGTCATTCTTTTTATTAAAATGTTTCATTACTTTTATGAAGGTTTTCATTAAAATAATCTAATGAAATTTGTTTCATTATTTCTGTGAAAAGTTACAATGGTTGAAAAATAATGAAAAAATTCATAAAAGTAATGTCAAAATTCAGAGAATTTCTGAACAAACTTTTTTCCGTGCAGGAATCATGATTTTGTTATGAAAATAAAACAATAAATTTTCTAAAAAAAAAAAAAAAAAAAAAAAATAGAAGACATCAAGCTGAAAGAAATTATAGTGAATAATTGAATAATAAAAAGGTCAAAGTAACTGGAAGCAGGATAAGTTATGATTATAAATATTATTATTAATTTTTTTTTTTTTGGTGTTTGTGCTCATTTCACTTTTTTTGTATATAACCAATGGCCGTAGAAATAATAATTAATTATTACTAAGCTATTCAATAAATATAATAACATTATAACATTTTTTATTTGCTTTTGGGCTATTTTGTTTTGCAATTTAAGCCTCTGTCCCACGATATCGAGCGTTAACATTCGTTTGCCTTTATTTATAAGAATTTACTCATAAAATTGGTTTAGAGACTTTAAATGAACTTTCTTTGGCGAAGTTCAGCCATCGCTGGTATTAATGAGTTTCAACACATCACAATTCAGCCAGTTTGTTTATTTTCACTAAATCTTTCTTGTGGCTGAAAATCCTTAATTGACTTTAGTGCGAATATTGTGGAAGATTTAAATAATTAATTCAATGAATACAAGCGGCTGTAAAAGCCTTTTTACTTTATATATTTGTATTGCTTTTGTTTTCAAGCCAAACATACACTCATACATTGACACTAACAAGTTTGTTGTTATCCTTTTAAGCTTATCATGCTTTAAACCTACACACACGCACACACAGAAAAAAACCCGTATTTACAAAGTAAACATTGTGTAGCAAAATTAACAATTTAAATTATTTTTGTACAACACTTCACATCAAATTTAGGTTTCTTTCCATTGAACGACATTGCAAACTGTTTGAAACGTTAATTTCAACTCACAAACAATTTTGTGCCAATTTAATTAAACAAGTCACTTTCGCTGCTGCCAAGACGATTTAAGAATTTTTAATTGTTTCTTTTTAATTATTTTTTGTTTGCTTGTTTTTCATCATGGCACGCGATTCTCGCATACAAACACACTCACACACATGCCCAAACCATTTTCATAGCAAAATTGAACAGTTGGCATCATACACACGCGAGAGCAAAGTAATTTATACCAATATATATGTAAGTATGTATATATACATCTATATGTATGTAAAACAACAAAACACTTGACCAAGTCTTTCAAATTCCTAAAACAGTAGTAGTTTTTCTTTTTTTTGTTCTTGACTTTCCTATAGTTTTGTCGTTACGCGTATTTTTCACAACAACTTTCCCTTTCGCCAGTCGAAACGTATCTGAATTTCGTATTTTTCTTGAACAACCTGCCGAAAATAAAAATCAAATCAACATGAAAACAATGCGTGCATGTGCTTTCATACTGCTGCTACAAGCTCGCTATTTGGCCGACTAACTGACTAAGTGTCGGCAGAGTTGACACACACACACACACACACACACACACACAACGAATTTTTCAATTCTGCCACTATTCAATACGAAGGAATAAATTTTAAATATGTAGACAGTCCTTAAAGTATCTGAAATTAATTCTTAAGCATTAAACACATTCAAGCCAGCAAACAACCGACTTCAATATCACAAATATAAAATACATGCATTTAAATGCGAACGTTTATTTTGACAACAGCAAGACGACACGGCTGCAGGTTGTTGTCCATGCTGATTTTTATGTCACAGTCGAATTAAACTCATATCTATTTTTGTTGGCTACAAAATAAAAACATTTTTTTTCACCAGTAAAAAAATTTATAAATAGCTTGTTTTTTATGCTTCCCAGCTATCTCTATGTCGACATTTCATAGGAACTACCTTAATCATCAGTAGACTTTGGAAATTTTTGAAAAATATTCTCAACCATTCAACTTTATATCCCAACAATCCAAATAAATTGCTGAGAATTTAAAAAGAAAAATGTTCTAATAATATCCGTCAAACCACAAAAAACAAGCTTTTCTATTTATAAACGTCTCTATAACATTTCTTTACGAGACGTTTATAAATAGAAAAGCTTGTTTTTTGTGTTTTGACGGATATTATTAGAGCATTTTTCTTTTTAAATTCTCAGCAATTTATTTGGATTGTTGGGATACAAAGTTGAATGTTTGAGAATATCTTTCAAAAATTTCCAAAGTCTACTGATGATTAGGGTTGTTCCTATGAAATGTCGACATATAGATAGCTGGGGACATAAAAAACAAGCTATTTATAATTTTTTTTACTGGTATAAATGTTAGAAGCTTAAATAGCGAATAAAAAACTTAATTATTTCATTTTTTTTTTCACTTTATTATTTTATTTATTGAATCTGCATAAAAATGTAATGACAATAAGTATTCAAATCTTAATACTAAAAAAAATTGTAATTAAAGTCCTGCCAGTGCTGGACAAAACTTTACTTTTATACGAATATTATTTCAGAATTCAGTCATCTGTTTAGAGCTCTAATGGTAGCCAAAGTATCCCTCCACACAAAACAGTGCGACCAGAGAACAAAAATAAATACGTATGTAATAAAAAATTTTGCTTTTTGAAATATTTTATTTTAATATAACAAATGTGCTGTTCATATAGAATATAGACGTCTAAAAAATTTAAAGCTGCTCGTCTGTGTTCTATGAACAGCACATAAATTTTGTTAAATATTGTTCAGCGTCAAACATTGAAAAAATTCAAAGGCGACAAAACAAAATTCTTCGAGCAATTACTGCAGCTCCATGGTACATAAAAAACTCCCGAATTCACAAGGATCTGTGTGTTCCACTGGTAAAAGATGAGTTTTCAAAGCATGCGACAAGGTATATCAGCAAATTGGAACTGCACCCAAACCCTCTTGCACGAAACATACTTAATTTTAGTGGTCACACTCGGTTGAGAAAAAGGGGTACATTTGATACCATCAGAGGGTTAAATAGGTAATATATCTGCATATATATTACCTATATATATATATATATATATATATATATATATATATATATATATATATATATATATATATATATATATATATATGCATACATACTTAACCTCAAAATAATAATTCCTAATTTGCTAAAATGACTAGTTAAGGGCCAAATAAGGGCTTGGCAAAAGTTTTACGTTTGTAAGAACAGTTTTCGTTGCTGGCTTGTTTGTACAAATACTTGAAGCATGTTTGCGCGACTTTCGTTTTGAATGTTTGTCTTGGCTAGCGCATAGTTTTGTCACTTCAAAGATATTTCAGTAGTCGACAGCACGACTACAGTGGCCGGTTGCAGCATTTGCTGTCGTGAAGTCTGCTGTCGTCTATGCGTTGAAAACTTTAGAATTGAACTATTTCCCTGTTGAAATTTTTAATAAAACAACACAGAAAGTTTTTCTTTGTAAAAATTATATATGTGCGTATTAGAGGAGGCTCATTGCATGATTTTTGGATTTGGATTTTTATTTTGTGAGGCTTGGTAGAAAAATACACGAAACAAAAAATTAGAAGCCTAGCCTTGGGGGTAAACGGCTTTGCATCAAAGTGAAAGCTAGAGCAGTTTCCTAAAGCTTGATTCATACATTGCTTTCGAATAAAATTTTTGTCCGGACAATTTTTTTTTATATATAGTTTAACATCTCTTTTCTAGAGGAAGATAAAATATTTTTTTACGAATAACTCTTAGTTTGAATTGGTTTAATTTTATATTTTGTCTGGACAAACTCGAGCTGAGCTGCCAATAGGTTACATTTTTTCACACAAAATTGTACCGAATAAACAATTTAAATAGTAATTTAATTTCCGATGAAATGAAAACAATAACATATTAATTTTCCTGACGATGATAACAAATTGTTATCGAAATATTAAAAATAAAGACAGTTGAATTTTTTACATTAAATAAAACGATTTTTAGCTGCAAAAATAAGAAATATTTGATGAAGAATTATTTTTACAGAACCTTTGTTTGAATTCATGAATTCCTTTACAGGTACGCATTCATATAATATACTAATTAATTCTGCGAGTTTTGTTATTGAACAAAAAAAATGTTTTTTTCTGTGGAAAATAAATTTGCACTCCTTTCCGATCTAAATAGTTATTTCCTTAAGAAGATTTTTCCACTCTGGCCGTCAAAGATAATTGCTTTAGATTTTTTTTCGTATTAATGATTTTGCTTTAAAAATCTCTTTCAACTGCTTTCGTTCATTACGACACAGTCTGCCTAAAAGCAGGCAATACGAAATACTCGTACGTATGAGCAACGTCATGAAATGGGGTGTTTGTTGTGTTGTGCTTTTTGTTGCCTGCAAATGAAGTTGTGCGATTGTGTGTATGTGTGTGTGTGTGTGTTTCTTTGTGTTCGCCTGTAGCGAACGGTTTCATACCACCAACAAAAACTGTTAACATGCCACCGAATCGTTGGCATCGTATTCACAATTTTGTTATTTTCGGCATGTTGGTTTCAAGTGTTGTTGTATTTTAAGTTGAATTTATAAAATGTTTCTACAACAACCAGATGACGATGGCACAACATCGTTGTTATTTTTTTGTTTGTTTGTTTTTGTGCTGCTGTGGTAAAAAGCTTTTAATATTTTAATCTTATTTTTGTAAGTAAAACAAGACTGATACACAAAATTGAAAACAAATTATCGAAATTTATTTTCATATAATTTTATTTTTCTTTCTAATAATAACAGTAACGAATGTGACGAAATGGTTAAGTTATTTGTGTACAGAGGAATGAATATAAAATTTGTATGTGAATTTTGTTGGTATTTTATCCCTATAAACTTGAGTAATATTAGAGTAATGTCATGACTATTTAAGTGAGTTAAGCGACGGATGAAATACAAGTATAAATCGGGAAAAATTTAAATTGGGGTTTTACGATTTTCTTTTATATATAGCGTAAAATTTGCAGAAAGCAGAAAAGTTTCTATGATTGTAAGCTATTAGACTCTACAAAAAAATTGCCAAGCAGACGTCAAATTATAACAAAAATCATAAAAAATAAATAATTAAATATAATAATAATAAATAAAAAAATAACTGATTGCTTAGCGACAACAGAATGCAATACAAACAACTGTGATTATAGCAAATTGAATATGGGCTGATTTATACGGTGATTTAAATGTCTTTTTTTGTAATACTCTTTTAAAGCTTCTACCAAAAGCACGTTACATTTTTACTATGATTTTTAAGTCATGTCGTTTTTTCAATTGTTGTCGTTAAAAAAATCGTTTGCCCCTTTTTACCTTTTTGGTAGTATCGATGTGGTTACCTTGGCAGTCGAATGAAAATAAAACAATTTAAAAAATAACAAACGAGTCAAAAGAAATTAGAGAAAAAAACTTGAAAAAATTTTTTTAATTTTCAAAAAATTTCAGTACAAAAGAAAAAACATGCCTTTTAGACATGGCTTTAAATCATCGTGTAAATTGGCTCTATGTGATCAATATGAGACCAAATATAGATGAACAAATAAACAAGAGTTCGGTGTGTGAATTGGCTAAGCGGCCGGCCGTATTGAAAATACATCATGTTTACATGGTACTGAGTTCGAATCCTAGTGGCTGCTGATGAGCAGTGTAGCGTGTGCGAAACAGCTAGTTGTCCCCCAGCTTTAGTGTATTCAGTTATTTTTTCCTGTTTGTTTTCATCTAAAGTTATTGATTGCGGCAATTATTGTTATAACTAAAAAATTATTCCTGGTGAAAGCCGGATTTGAACTTGAGCCGAAAACATCAATCAGATAGTATTAAAAAGATTCAATAAGTTCAACTATTTATCGTTAATACAGAAAACAAAACCAAATTGCTTAGTTTTCTTGACTTATATTTATTTATACACTTTAATTTTTTCCAAATTTCCCTACCTCAAGTCGAGGGAAGTGGAAGTCTCATAGGCTGCATTTCTCCCGCAGGCAATACAACGTGATCAAAAGGCCCCAAGTAGGCTGGTTTCATGAAACTGGCGGCCTGTACAACCTAACATAACCCTCCCTGCCTCAATTCTTACAGAACCACAATAAAACGATAAAATCGAATCATTTCAACTATGTTGTGCCACAAATATATTCCGCTTGTGCATTTATATGCAGAATCTGTCATTACCTTTCATCTCCCCTAACATTAAAAGTTTTCTAGCTTTTGTTTGTTTTATATTCAAATATTCTTCATTTGTTTGGAACCTCATTTAGAGAGTACATACCAAATGGGCTGAAAAGGTCTGGGTCTAACATATAGCTGGCGCTAGTTTTATAACAGTCAGTTAACACTAAGCTCCAAAAGACAGCTGTTAAAATTTCATGCTATTCTATTCATTAGTTTGTGAGTTATTGTGCCAAGAGTGACGCTATTTTTGTTACACTGGATCAAAAACAATTTCGAGTTTTAATTTTATGCTGCTTCTTGATGGGAAAAAATACCCTTCAAGCAAAGCAATGACTTGAAAAGTGTTATGGGGACTCCGCTTCATCAGAAATAACAATAAAACGTTATTTGACGACTTCAAAAGTGGTCGTAGAGATACCGATGGTGCAGAACGCTGTGAACGTCCAAATGAGGTGGTAACACCAGAACACATAAAAAAGGTCCACCAAATTGCTTTGAACTTGTTGGCCTTATATTGCACGAGCTTTTGACTATGAGAAAGCTCTCTGTTCAAAGTGGGTGCCGCGTTTGCCCAACTGTTGAACAAAAACGAGAACGTGTTGATGATTCTAATCATGTTTAAACGTATGGACATGTTTAAACGTAAGAAAGCGGAATTTTTACGTTTTTGTGACATTGGATAAAACATGGATCCTTCACTTCATTTCGGAATCAAAACGATCATCATCTAAGTGGACAGCAACTGGCGAACCCATCTAAAACGCCCGAAAGCACAACAATCGGCTAGAAAGGTTATGGCTTCGTTAGGATATGCATGGTGTAATATTCATCGAGTATCTTGGGAAAGGAAATACCACTAACAGTGAATATTATATAGTGTTGTTGAAGTGTTTAAAGGCCGACATTGCAAAGAAACGTTTGCATATGGCAAAGAGAAAAATTTTCTTTCTTCAAGACAACGCACCGTGTCACAAATCAATCAAAACAATGGCAAAACTACATGAATTTTTTTTAGATAGATAGATTTATTTGCATTTCATATAATTAGAATTCAATTCATTATTGTTGTCACATCATCCAGGGGGTATTGTTGAGACAAGATGGCAATTAGATTACTTCTTAAAATAAATGTAGTTTTAAACCAAAATTTAAAACTGAAATTAATACATAGCATTATAATAAAATGTAGATTTATCTACGCAAAAGCACTTCAAAATTTTCAAATAAATATTCTTTTAATTCTTTCTTAAAAGTTAAAATAGCGTTAATCGTTTTTAACCTTACGGACAGGCTATTATACTCAAGACTTCCGGCATATTCAATCCTTTGCTGCGTTTTCTACAATCTCTCAAAATCAAATGAGCTTCTTGAAGCTCATTTGATTTTGAACAAAGTCGATAGTGTGATATCCAATGCTATTTATAGATTTGAACATATAAATTAACAGCCTGTTCGACGATATCGAATGAAAATGTATGGGAAAGAAAGCTAGTCACTCACATTCGAATAAATTTGGGTTTGTCTATGTCAGTATTGTTCGTTCGCCTGAACTTATGTATTTTAATTGAATTTTGACACATCGTTGGCATAGAATAAAGTTAGAAAAAACCCAAACCAATTTTCTTTCGCCTAGAGTGCGAATGAACTTATCCTTTCGACATCGGCGAACAGGCTGTAAAAGTTTATATTTATACTTAAATTAAACTTCCGAATTGCTTCCAAATCCACCGTATTCGCCTGATTTAGTTCCCAGCGACTTATGACTGTTCGCAGACCTGAAAAAAAATACTCGCCGGTAAGAAATTTTGCACGAGTGACGATGTTATCGCTGAAACTGAGTCTTATTTTGAGGCAAAAGATAAATCGTTCTACAAAAGTGATATTGAATTGTTAGAGCGGCGCTGGAATGATTGCGTTGCTCTTTATGGAGACTACGGTGATGAATAAAGCTAATTTTGAATCACAAAAACTGTGTTTTCTTTGTTAGATCCGGGACATGTGTTAGATGCACAGAAGCATAATTTGGATAAAAATATTTAAACAATTTAGAAGCATTGCCCTACACCGAAATAAATTCCTTCATTAATATAATGAATATTGACATTAATCTAATGAAAATTTTCATTATTTTTCGTCCAATGATGGCCTTTATTGGACTAATGAATCTTGTTTCACTAAAAATTATGTAATGAATATATTCGTAAGATTAATGATAACTTCATTAAGTTAATGAAGCATGAATCATAATATTTATGAATAGTTTACATTAAAACATAGAAAATATTCATTAAGTTAATGACTCAATTTTATTAGTTTCATGAATTTGGTACATTAACAATAAGTAAAATTTTCATTCCTTTAATGAATCTTCTTCATTATTCAAACGTAATTTTTTCATTAAGCCAATGAATGTGTTACATTATTTTTATGAAATATTTTCACTAGTGTAATGAATACATTTGTTGAACCAATGAAAATGGTTAAATGAACTAATTTGGTGAAAAATTTTCTTCATTCTAACGAAATAAAGTCATTAGTTTAAGGAAGAGTTGCATTATTCTAATGATCTTTTTTCATTAGAATTGTGCTACTGAAGAGAAAGTAAACAATTTTTTTTTATATTAAGCATAAAATAATTTTTTATTGTTTTAATACACTATTGAAATTTTTATTAAACAATTTTTTACACATTAATTAATATATAAAATAATTTATTTTATCATTTAGTTAGTAGTTGTAATATATTTATCGTCTCACTTTTACCAAATCTCTAAAATTTTGCACTACACTGAAAAATATTTGCTTCATATTTCCAATGAACCCCATTCATTAGATAATTTTCATTAACCGAATGAAAAATTAC
The DNA here is from genome assembly GCA_914767995.1 of Thecocarcelia acutangulata. Taxonomy (NCBI): domain Eukaryota; kingdom Metazoa; phylum Arthropoda; class Insecta; order Diptera; family Tachinidae; genus Thecocarcelia; species Thecocarcelia acutangulata. The sequence continues at coordinate 84,679,295 of OU612098.1, read as the reverse complement.
GTTCCATGAATGAAGATTCACAGCATTAATGAAAATATTCATTAGTTTTCATAATTTCATTAGAAAATTTCATTGGATTTGTTATAAACAATTTTTGAAGGCTGGGTACAAAATTTTAGAGATTTATTAAAAGTGAGATAATAAATATATTATAACTATTAACTAAATGACAAAGGAAATTATTTTATACATTATTTACTGTGTAAAAAATTATTTTATCAATAGTTTTTTAGTTGTTATGAAAATGTTCATTATATTAACTAAACTTTTCATTAGAATTCATAAACTACCCTCATTTTAAGTACCTACATAGTTGAAATCAAAAGCAAAGAGATGGGCTCTTCTCTCGTTTTTTGCTTAAAGGAATATTTATTCTGTTACAAATGCAACAACAAAGTCACACTTAATTTTTTCCTTAGCCTTCGTTGTGAACAATTATGTATTTATACTATAGATTCTATAGCCAAAGCAAACGTTTTGTTTTTGCACGCAACGGGACTTTTTTTTTTGTTCTTCAAAAAGCAAAACATCACAAGTTTCCAAAAGCAGAAGCAAACGTTTAAAAAAATAAATGAGTTTGCAGCAGTTCATTGTTTAAAAAGATTTTGAAGTCAATAGACAAAGTTTATGAAGTGTATGAAAAATAAAATATACTTAATTATCCAAAATGTCTACATATGTAACATTACATATTATTTTTTCAGTTATTTTGTGTTGAATTAAAATGTTTTGATTTTGAATTAAAATATTTTGATTTCCTTTTTAATGTATTAATATTATTAATTTTATTATGCATTATAATTAAAACAATAAAAAATTATTTTATGCTTAATATAAAAAAAATTGTTTAGTTTCTTTTCAGTAGCACAATTCTAATGAAAAAAGGTTATTAGAATAATGAAACTCCTCCTTAAACTAATGATTTTATTTCATTAGAATGAAGAAAGCTTTTCACCAAATTGGTGAAGATTTTTATTGGTTCAACGAATTTATTCATTAAAATAGTGAAAATATTTCATAAAAATAATGTAACACATTCATTAGCCTAATGAACAAATAACGTTAACCTAATGATTTTTTTCATTGTTTTAATGAAAAGTATTCATAAATATTATGATTTATGCTTCATTAACTTAATGAAGTTTTCATTAATCCAACGAATGTATTCATTAAATAATTTTTAATGAAAGAAGATTCATTAGTCCAATGAAGGCCATCATTGGCCGAAAAATAATGAAAATTTTCATTAGATTAATGTCAAAATTCATTATATTAATGAAGGAATTATTTTCAGTGTAAGCCTTCAAAAATTTTTTATTACAAATCCAATGAAATTTTCTAAGGAAATTATGAAATCTAATGAATCAATTTTAATGAATATTTTCATTAATGCCTCATAGTCTTCATTGATGGAACGTAGTTTTTCATTCCGTTAATAAAAATTATCTAATGAATTGGGTTCATTAGAAAAATGAAGCAAATATTTTACAGTGTATGTTTGAAATATACTCGTAATGAAATGTCTTACCAAACTAAACAAAAAGCAAGTATCAGCTATTAAATCAGCTGTCGAATAAAGCAGTGTTGTGAAGCACAAAAAAAAATACTAAGTATTATATTTTTAAATGCCTGCAATTAGTAATATTTAAAAATACAACGTCCCACAATGAAATGACCTTTTACTAAAAATATTTGACAGCTTTAAATAAAGTCATCATTAAGTACAAACTCGATGATAATTAATGCAATGACAACAATTTATTAACACAAATTTATTTGATGTCGATTTTAAAATTATCAATAGTCAACAGAAATTGAGTGTACGAGTATGTGTGTGTGTTTCTTTTAACTTCATCACATAAACTTAATTCTGATAGAGCTGAAAGATAAATTTATGAAAATTCAAAACTACTGCACTGCCGAGAAAAGCAAAATGATATAAAGTAAATAATGGCGTCATAATAAATTCATGAGTAGTTTTTTTTTGGTTGTGCTTTTAACATAAAAAGTCTTAAGAAAACACAAATTTGTAATTAACGACTTTGCTAGAGTTAATATTTAGCACTTAAAGCACTTAATTAATTCTAAAATTAAGGAGTTTATAAAGCAATGAAAAGTAATAGATAATTGGTTGAAGAGTTCTTCATCGATTCATTGTTGATGAAGATTTTATTTTGGTGAATATTATGGCCAATTTTCATTCCCTTATTCACTGGAGATACATCTATTGTTTGGGATGGGCTTTGCTTTACTTTTGAATCAACTGAAAATCGTGCGGGAAAGCAAAACTATGTCAAAGTTTCAAATGCATCGCATTCTCTAACAAAGTCTTGTACACAATGGCATTTCTTCGTCATATCTTGCATTTCCTCGTTTTACGTTTTTCTAATTGAAATTATTCATCATATTTTCTTCTGGGCAGAACTAATAACTGAATTGAAAATTTTTCAAAATGCGTGAAAGTTTGCCCAGGTGGAACAGATATTATGCTAAAATAATTATAGTGTTTACGGGTCGGCGATATACTCGTCAGCAGTGATCCATGAGGAAAAGGGAGTTGTCTTGGCATATTTCTAAATTTGGGTGCTCTATTTTCTTGATTCTAAAAGTTAATTGATGGATCGGTTGTCTAGACAATAAAAACTTTAGGCAGAGAATGCATGGTTTCGGGCTTACATGGTTTTACGAAATCTTAGTTTCTTTTTGGAAATATGAAAGATTTCGCTTTATTATGCGCCAGTGATGCTCTTCTCATAGAACATAGATATGAAAGCTATTATGTTGGGTACCTGCCAGGATAGCCTTATTCCACGGTGGACTTTAAACCGTGTGAAAACAATGCGTTCACCAACTCCATATATCATGCATGAGTAAAAATTCAATCACATATTATTTAGAACATGATCTTCCTCTTGGTTAAGAGCAGATCATTTCTAATACTCCTTCCGATCTCTGGGTAGTGGCACCCGGTTGCAATGCAATTCAACACCGAAATTGATGAACTACCTCCGCGATTTGGGTCTAAACTACAATCACCACGTTACACCCCAAAGGACCGCACCATAATATAATATAATAATAGAATAAGTTTCTGGGGCTCTTGGTTCCCATAGTACCAGATTTGAGTTTCCCATCAGATTTCGTAGCCTAAAGACTACTGCCAGTTTCGAGGTTCAGGCAGTCCAGGGACTGATCATCCTGCATCAAACCCAAGAACTGATACAATCAAGTACATATACAAATTCAGTCCGTCAACAAGGGGAATTATTTAGCACTCAACTCACAATTCTGTCAAATACTACACGAGCAACTGCTGCCAATGCCGCAAATGTGTCGATAGCATACTACTAAAATCCCTAATATGACACACCCTTATTACACCCGTTGCCTTCAAATTTTTGATGTCATCATAAGGACAACATACTACCAGAATACGGTTCCAGTCCTGATCCCATAGAACAGTTGTTCGGCTCTTTTTTTATGACTTTTATTCCTTCATAGTTGAGCAAATGACGAAAACACATGCGTTGTTTTGTCGTAATTTGTTTTCAGAAAATTATTAAGAACTGTTGGTGGATGTAAACACAATTGAAAAAAATAAATATTTCAATTGAAAAAAATAAATAAATAATAGCATAAAAATTCAAAATCAGGTTTTTCTTTTTTTTCCTTTAACATGTATGCAATATCTGAGCAAAACGTAAAATATTTTTTTGTGTCTAAAAAATTTGTATAAAATATGTCTAAAAAATATTTATGAAATACACTCAAAATATTGAGTATACGAGGTCTGATAAAAAACCCGTTATTTTCAAATTTCTTGAGTTACGTATGTTCGATTTTCGCATTTTTTCTCTGCTATATTGGTACACATGTCAGTTGGCAATATCAGTCATTTCGGACTGTCAGTTTGTTTTTGACAGATAAAAAGTTTAGTCGTGTTTTGGTGTGCTCTTCGATTTTTTACTATTCCAAGAAGTGGATCAAAGAAACTGTATTAAGTTTTGTGTGAAAAATTAAATTTGGTGAGTCTACTATGAGCAGAACACAAGTTCAATTGTGGTATAACCGGCTTAAGCAACGTCGAGCAGATGTTAATGACAATGCTCGTCCTGGTCGCCCAAGCACGTCAACAATCGATGCAAACATTGAAGCAGTGAAGAAAATAGTTTTGAATAATCGTTAAATCACTATCTGAGAGGTTGCGAACATGTTGGTACATAGTTCGGCTCATTCCAAGCAATTTTTACGAATGTTTTAGGCATGATTGTTCCAAAATTGCTAAATTTTGAGCAAAAACAACGTCGCATCGACATCGCTCAGGAGCTATTGAACATCATTAACAACGATTCAGATTTCCTCAAAAAGGTCATAACTGGTGATAAATCATGAATTTTTGTCTATGACATTGAAACCAAAGCCCAAGTATCCCAGTGAAAGCGTCCAGAAGAGGCAAGACCGAAAACAGCACGTCAAGTTCGGTCAAATGTGAAGGTTTTGCTCACTGTTTTCTTCGACTGCAATGGCGTGGCACATCAGGAATTCTTGTCACAAGGAATACTACGTTGAAGTTGTTTAATCTTAATCGATATTGCCCGGGTGCGTTCTTTTAACCCGTTGAGAACTGAGAGGAGAGGTCGTATTGAGAGGCAAGAGGGAGCCTCTGAGCTACTTATGGGAAAAAGAGAATAAAACTCCAAGCATTTCTTACTTACATAACAATCCACTTTATTTTATTTTTTGTATTACTTATCGTTAGATTACTTATATATGACGGGCCACACTTGTAAATGATCTATTCTAGATGAGCGTACAGTCCCTACTAAAAAATCCATAAAAATCAAAACTTCAATACTGATGCCTGTTTTATCGACAAGCGAATTCAAACGAAATACGGTGAATAACAAGAAATTCACCACAAGTGGAATTAGTTTAGAACTAAAGGCAGGATTAGTTAGTAAGTTCTTTTCCGTTCTGAATCAGCTGTTTTGTTTCTGTTTCATATAAACTTTATGTGAATGGTTTGTTTTCACTTTTTCGTTCTGTTCTGTTGCGGACTAACCTCATGAAAATAGAATTCAACGTTAAGTGACATCCAGATATGTGTATGTGTTACTTTTTTCTGGTATGGAAAAATGAATTTTTTATTCATATGACTACAAATTTTTTTGTCGAAAGCTAAAGTAATTTGTTTTAGTTAAAGATTTTTAAAATTTAATATATATTAATCAATTAAACAACTATGGATGTTCAAAAGAATATAATTTATAAAAATAAAAACATTATATTTTGTATAAGAAACGTTGTAAACATTTTATATTTTTCTCTTGCTTGTGCTTCACTGTAAAATCAGCTGAAACTTTTCACAGAAAAAGTAATTGTAAAATATTTGCTACAGAATAGAACGTCACTGAACGGCAACTGAAAGTAAAAACTAATGAGGCCTTAATGCAAACTACCGTAACGGACGTTATATGCACATATATAAATTGAAAGTTAATAAAAATAATATAATTTCAAGATTTAATAATAAATTCAAAATAAATAATAAATTCAAGAAAAAAGATGCCGCATTTAAACAGAAGTAATGCGCCATTTGCACGAATCAATTCGTCAGAAACGCACAGAATTGTGGAAAAAAAAAATAATGGAATATGCACCATGACAACGCAGCAGCTCACACATCGATGCTTGTGCGTCAGTTGTTGGTCAAAAATAAAACTGTTATCACGCTTCAACCACCGTATTCACCGAACTTGGTCCCCGCTGACTTTTTCCCGCTCCAAAACTCAAGACACCGATGAAATGAAGCGTTTTGCCACCATTGAGGAGATAAAAGAAAAATCAAAACAGGACTGGTTGGCGATACCAAATAGCGCGTTTCAGAAGTGTTTCGAGGATTGGAGAAAACCCTGGCTGAGGGCGATTACCTTAAAGGGGTCAAGATAGTTCATGAATAAATAAATACTTTTTAAAAACATTGAAAATAACGTTTATTTTTTATCAACCCTGTCAAAATAGAATGCGAAAGTTGGCTCACAGAGTGATAGTATTCGTTGTTGATATTAACAATTAACTCAGGAAAATAACCGAGTAGAAATAACCGTAATGGAAACCAATCGGTTTGAAAAAGATCGTTTTCAGAAGATGTGATAGAAAACAATCGCTTTTGGAAATGTTTTATACATCATTTTTTAATGATTGCTTTTTAAAAATCACAATATTATATAGTACGATTGCAATTAAAGTAGTAACCAAAAATATTTTTTTTTCTAATATTTTAACATTTCCAAAACAACTAATACATGTTCATCACACTTTTTTTTCTTTTTTGAACACAATCGTTTTGAATTTTGATTTCTATTATATACCTGAATATTAAATTTCAATAGAATTTAAATTCTTAACCTTCATTGCTTGAATGCCACTTTATTTTTAAACAGTTCATTTTAAAATTATTTTGAACAATTTAACAACTTCACCTCTTGAGCATCATTCATGTTTGATTAAACAAGTGCAATGGATTTCATCCCCCACAATTTGTTTTATTTGTACAAGGTAAAGGGTGTTTTTTTAAGCTAGATAGAACTTTAAATTGTAAAAAGTAACACAAAAAATTAAATTTTGATGAAACATTTTTTTTATTTGTTTCAGTATACTCTGACAAATCATCATGAATAGACTCACGCTTGAACAACGCTACGAAATTATCCAAATTTACTTTGAAAATCAGACCCGTTGTTTTATCGCAAAATTGTGTTCAGCGATGAGACGCATTTTTGGCTTAACGGGTTTGTTAATAAGCAAAATTGCCGCATATGGAGTGAGACCAATCCACAAGAGACCCTACAGACTCCATTACATCCAGAAAAATGCACTGTTTGGTGCGGTTTTCATGCTGGTGGCATCATCGGACCTTATTTCTTCAAAAATGAGGCCGGAGCTCGCGTTACGGTCAATGGAGATCGTTACCGCACCATGATCAATGATTTTTTGTTTGAAAATATGAATGACATTGATCCGGAGGAGATGTGGTTTCAACAGGATGGCGCTACGTGCCATACGGCGAACGCAACCATCGACTTACTGAAATCAAAATTTGGCGATAAGTTGATTTCGAGAAATGGACCTGTCAATTGGCCTCCAAGGTCGTGCGATTTGACACCTCTCGATTATTTCCTGTGGGGCTACGTGAAGTCACTGGTTTATGCTGATAAACCAGCAACAATTGACGCCTTGGAGGCCAGCATTGTTCGTGTTGTTCGTGACATACGGCCAGCAGTGCTCGAAAAAGTGGCCCAAAATTGGACGTCCAGAATGTGCTTCGTCAAGAACAGCCGCGGTGCCCATATGCCCGAAATCATTTTCAAATGTTAATGTCACGTATTGATCTTTCGAATAAAAAAAAATTTTGATTACAATTTAATTTTTTGTGTTATTTTTTACAATTTCAAGTTCTATCGGGCTTAAAAAAACACCCTATATAACGAAATCCTTTGTCGACGAGATCAATACGAGTATAAACAATTTCGTTTTATTTTTCTTTTGCCTGAAATACAAAAGTGAAAGTTAACTGCCATTTGGTTTTGGTTTACAAAGTGAACAGGGAGTTGTTGTTTGCTTTGACTCGCTAAAGTAAATGCCGTTTTAGACGTTGCTGCTATTTTGCTGTGGTCTTCACTGCAGTGCCAGTGATTGATTTAATTCGTTGGCCCAGTTGGTAAATAGCGCTCATACGAGTATAGGGTGTTCTTTTATAGAGTTATATAACTTTAAAGTGGAATACACAAAAGATGAGTTTTTACTTTAATATTGATATAAAATTTACTTTATTCGTAAAATTATCTTTCATTATTATTATCTGGCATTGTAACATAAATATGACTTCTGGCATATAGCCGCTAGCACTGGCTCAGACGTAGTCTAATCTGGAGGTCTAATTTTCGATAATTTTTTCCAAACTTTGTGGCCGTATTATCCTCCAAGTGGTCAATCGTTTAGGGCTTATTGGCTTAGGCTAACGACTTCATATAGCATGGCAGAAAATCATATGATTCAATTCATGGGTTTAAGACATTACCAAACCTTTCCTACAATAACTCAGCTGTGGCAGTATCTGTGCGACATGTTGCACCAACTTGTTGAAACCATAGCTTCTGCGCCAGAGATCTGCACCGGTGCACCGCAACTATAAGTACACCGGCTGTTTACCCAATCATTTTTACAACCGAGTATTTTAAACACTTTTAAAGATTAATGCGGTGGTATTTACACCTGTCGTTTGTTAGCGAAATCTTGATACAACAAAAATGTAAGCAATCACTTTCGTATCTTGTGCATTTTTTTTTAGAGCAAAAGACCACAAAAAAGAGTATTGCTGTTACTAGCACTTAGTAAGAGCAACAGTTTGCGTGGTTTCTATTTTCGTTTCGAGTCGTCACAAAATCAACTCTTTTTTCCCAAACAAAACTAATTTATCCATCTTTTTTTTCATTTTTTAAATTTTTATATAATTGATTTCCGTCGCTTACATTGAGTTTTTCATTTTTGTTTTAAACTTGAGAATTAACATAGATTATATTAGATTTTACAGGGTGCTAGCTATTAAAAAGTCAGCCTACTTGGTCCCATTATTGAGAATTACTCTCAAAAACAAATTGATAAAATATTGAGTGTCAATTATTTGTATTCAAATGATCTTCAAATTGAATTCAAGTTTTAAAATCAAGCCATTGAAAAAGGCTTGAAAATTATGCTTAATAACAAGTGATAAAAATATTTTGTGTCAAAGGTTTGAAGCTCGTGTTTGCTGGGTGTTCCATATACTCATACACATACATATACGAGTACAATGTATACTCCTATTGTACATGCATGTGTTCGTTAATAAATTGAGTGACAACCGTTGAAAGCGAGTGTTTGTTTGAAATTTGCATTTGCACAATATGAACTACAAACAGGTATTAAACAACTTTTTCGTGACATCTTTTCCCCCTTTTCGGGTTTGAAACTGACGTTGAGCTTGTTTAATGAAATACTTAAGAGAAATTTTCAAAATGTCGCTTCAATCCTATAATGGTTTTAATTTTGGTTGTTTAAGAAGAAAACGAAAGTTAATTTATATATGAAAACTCTTTTAACTCTTTTTTTCTAGTAAGTTAGTTTAAAATATGAACAAAAACTGTAAATAAATGTAAAATATCTATTTTTACTAGTGTCAAAAATTTGGTTTTATGACAATATAAATCGTATAAATATGTTCGTCGGACATTTCATGTTCTTAGTGAGAAAAATTTATTTAGTTACCAATACTTAAGATTTTCTCTTTCCGTAATACGAGCACCTTCCTTATGCTGTAGGAAAAATATGAAGAAAATATAGCTAGCTTAGGCGAGCTGTTCTCGAGCTTTGCGCGCGCTTAGCAACACATTTTGCATTTCATTTCACTTTCTTTATGCATATGTATAAATACATAAAGCTTTAAAGCATAGTAGGCAAGATCAGAATGATTGCTGGCAATTACATGTCCTTGTGCCTGATGCTTGGCCAATTTTATGCTTGATGGCCTATCAATCACTTACTTTACTATTTCCAAAACAAGCTGATATTATTGAAAATAATATTGAAAATTTTATATTGTTTTGAAGTTTTAATGCTTCTGTTTTATAACTTTTTTTTTATTTTGTTCTTTTAATGCATTATCATTGAAAACCATTCACAACAAATATATAAAAATTCTAGAAAATTGTTTATGCTTGATGGGTTGCCGGCGTACACTGAAAGAATTATGCGTCATATATTTAATGAACTGTTTCATTAAATATTTTTCATTAATCCAATGAAAACTTTTCACAATATGCATGAAACTTCATATATATTATGAAATAGTTCCATCAGAATGATTTCATTAAGTTTCATAGTATCATTAAAAAAAATCATTGCATTTATGATTACAACAAAATTAAACTTTTTTTAAAATTCTTTGAATTTTGGTAAGATATATCAGTGGGCATTTATTAATCTTAAGCTACAGTTTAAAAAATGTCAAGTTTTTTTTATTAAAATGTAAGTTTTATGAGTTTCATAATTCAAATGAAATAGAATTCATTAGATCAATGACAAATAAATTTCTGGCTACCAAACTTGGGTATGTATGTACATATGTGCTTGTACTCAAATCAACATAATAATACTTAAAAAAAATTTAAATACCAGTGTATTGAAGTCATTTGAATTAATAAAATCTGTTTTATTTGGTGAATACTTGTTCAACATTTTCTTTTATCATTTCACAAAAGCAAGGAATAGTATTGTTTGTGTAATGAAATAAAGTATCAATAAATAAATGAAATAATTCCATTGATCTTATTACGTACATTTGTGAACATATTTTATTAATGTGTGTTATGATATTATTTCATTAAACAAATGTAACTATTTCATTGATTTAATGTAAATTTTTCAGGTGCTCAATGAATAATAGAATTAGATAAATGAAATAACTTCATTGACCTTATGAAGGAGTTTCATATTTTTAATGAATATTTTACATTAGTACAAAGAAGTTATTTCATTAAATAAATGTTACTTTTCCATTAATTTAATGTACAGTTTTCATGTGCTTTATGAAATTGATTCTTTGATCTAGAGAAATTATTTCACTAATCATATGATTTGTGTTTCGTACTTTTAATGAAAATAAGTCATTCTTTTTATTAAAATGTTTCATTACTTTTATGAAGGTTTTCATTAAAATAATCTATGAAATTTGTTTCATTATTTCTATGAAAAGTTACAATGGTTGAAAAATAATGAAAAAATTCATAAAAGTAATTCAGAGAATTTCTGAACAAAATTTTTTCAGTGTATATAGCCCAGCCTAAATTAGCAATCAGGTCAGTAATCAAAAAATTTTATTTCCCAGCAGGCGTTGCGATGTTACAAGTACTCACGAAGCTTCACACATACTATTACCGCGCCTGATAAGCATTTTGACCGTGTATACTACGCTTAAGAATTGAGATAAAATCTCATGGAAATGTATTTTTATGTTTTTATGCATATAGTGTATTTAAAACTTAGTTTTAATGATATTTAAGTTTATTTACTTTATTAGAAATATTGATACCAATAAAAAATACAAACATCTTGTTTTATGTTTCCTAGCTGTCTAGTCGGCATTTCATATGAGCTACCCTAATCATCAGTGGACTTGGACAGCACTGAACATTTTTCAAACATAATAATCTGTTTGTATTTCTGATTAAAATTAGATTAGAAAATTTTGACAGCTATTCGTAAATTCTACCAACAAAATGCGTGTTGATGTTTGTTGGTGTTGTATTTATTGTAATTCTGCCACTACCTGTATAAAGCTGCCTTGATCCAAATTATGTATGTATTTATTTTTGTTCTTTCTCAGCTGAAATATTTTATAGCTGTAGAAATAAATAAATAAATGATCAAATTTCTATACATTCTTTCAGCCATGTTCCCAGAAACACGCGTTCTGAAACCGCTAGGCGTTCTGAAATACGCTTAATTGATTTTTAGGCGTTCTAAGGAACGCGCGCTTTACTGGCGTTTCGGAGTTTTTTCCGAAAAAATACAACATGTGTTTTACATACGTATATACATATGTATGTGGTAGTTATATAAAACGAAAAAAAATTTGACAACATATAGAAACCTTTTTTTAATTTAGTTTTTTTAATTGAAAATGTGTAAAATTCTTCCAACTTTTTATTGAAATAAAAAGAAAACATATTAAATTTTAATTGTGAATAATTTTAGTGCCTTTGGCGAGTTCAGTTTTAGCAAATTCTATCAGTTCACTTCAATATACACATGCGAGTTGAAGTCGCCAATTTTAAGCGATATGCGTTTTCCAGAACACCTATTTGGCGATTTCAAATCGCAAAACCATACTTCTTGCGTTATACGTATCTCAGACACCTATTTGGCGTTTTCAAATCGCAAAACGCAAAATTTAAGCGATTTACGTTGCTCAGAACAGGCCTGGCTTCAGAATTGGCTTTCACTAGTGACTCACAAAAAAAATAGTATATTCCGTCTTTAGTATAGTTGTGCCAGTTTTTTACATCCCTGCATCAACGACGGAGAGTTAAGTTGAATTTTCCTCCTAGTATCAGTTAGCCTACAGAAACAACTGCACTTAGCGAGCTGGAAGTCAGTCCATCCTGCGGGAAGTACTTTCTCTTTATTTTTCGCTGGGAAACGTTTTTGCCTTAAATCTGGCTGGCAGAAGCTCAACTTAGCCGCAAAACTTACAACTAGCATTTTGTGCTGCTAAGCCGGTATATTTATTCTTTTTTTTATCTTTTTTAAGGAGTAAAAAATGGAAAAGCTTTTGGCTTGTCTGCAAAGACATTGTCCTGGGATGAAGAGATATTAGTTTCGCTGATAATTTTGGTGCATGCTGGCTTTTGGGGGCTAACAAATCCCCGAGGTGCTGTTGTCTTGCAACATATACTTGCACTGTAAGAAACTAGGAGTGATGGTAAGACGGATTAGTTGGTTAAGGGTTGATGCCCTTAATGGGCTTCGGCCTACCAACTCATTGTACCTTGTCTACCATTGACTGTTGGATAATTACATACAGGCAATGCAAAAAAGCAAGTTTTGTTCCGCGGCTACTCATATTAGTTGTTTACTCAATGTTTTAAAAATTTCTTTATCGTAAAGTTGCTTACGACACTTTGTCCTAAAAAAACTCATTATCATGTTGTTTTTGAAAAAAATTTCCTATCAAAATTATGATTCGCCAATTTAAAATTAATAAAAACTTTTAATTGAGGAATTTTTCACTTGAAGCTTGTGGCAAATTTTAATATTTACTTTGAAGGGAGACAATTCTGGCACAATTTTTTCAAAACTCATCTGCCATTTATGTTATTTTAGTCTTATTAAAACAAAGCACATAATAAACCAATTTAAATTACAATACTTGCCTTTAATAATTTGTGGCCCATTTCATATTTCTATAACCTTATCAGTTCTTGTTTTAAGCGCATTTTTGTGCACAGAAATTTTGACGTCGATGTTTGGCAAAATTCATATTTTTTGCTCATCTGTAGAAAACATGTTAATTTTGCCATATTTGTATGCAATTGGATGAGTTATAAACCAAAAATGTGTCAAAAAAGGCGTTTACTTTTAGGGCCTTTTTCATTTTCCTTTTTCAATTTCCAAATCACTCTCATTACCTACTAGCACAATAGCTTAATATTGTGAAAATAGCATTTCTCTTTCACGCTTAATGCCAGGCACATAATTGGGACGAACGACAAGTTTATGGTCACAAATATTTGCCAAAAATAAAACACATTGGGAGAGAAAAAGGGGGACCCAACATAGGGCCATAATATTTTATATATACACATGCGAAATACACGTTAATCAGCAATGTTACGCTACACTGCTCCAGAACGCGGAATATTGGTGACTATTTATTTGACCCCAAGAGGAAGACGATTTTCAGCAAAAATAATCATGAGTGATGAGTCCCATTTCCATCTTAGCGGGTACGTAAATAAGCAAAATTTACGCTTCTGGGGCACTGAAAATCCGCGTGTAACCCACGAAGAGCCATTACACCTGCTGAAAGTCACTGTATGGTGTGCTGTTTTCGCTGGAAGAGTCATCGGACCTTTTTTCTTCGTAGACATCGCGGGCCAAATGGTTACTGTGAATGGTGAGCGCTGCAGAACAGTGATCATTGAGTTCTTTTTGCCGTAACTTGATGAATTGGGATTGGAAAAAATATGGTGTTCCAACAGGACGGTGCTACGCCACACACTGCACTTGCTACAACCAACATGCTGAAGGATGCATTTCCCGGGCGCTTAATCTCCCGTTTTGGCGATCTGTACTGGCCAGTGTGATCGCCTGATTTGACCGCTGCAGACTTCTTTTTGTGTGACTTTTTGAAGTCGTGGGCTTATGTCAAACAAGTCTTAGACTCTTGCAGCTCTTAAAGACAATATCCGTCAAGAATGTGAGGACCTATCGACGGAAGTTTTGGCCAATGTGATGGAAAATGCTATAAAAAGGGCTCAAATGACAATCAACTGTGGCGGCGGCCATCATATAATCGACTTGATGTAAAAAAATTAAAAGACCAAATAAAAGTAATCCACAAGAAGAATCAAAGTTTTCATTTTTTTTGTTAATTACAGCCAGAAAACATCGGAAGGTTATTTTTGCGCCACCCTGTATATGTTGCCAATATCAGCTATTTTGCGTTGTTGGTTTGTTTTTGACAGGTTTTGAAACGTTAAGCTCTAAACACTTAGACGACAGCAGACTTCACAACTTCACGACTACAAATGAAGTTAGTTTCAAATGCTGCCGTCTCATCAGCAACATAATTATTTTAAAGGCAGCAGCAGCACTTATGAGTATTTAAACAATGCAAATTTCAGAGGTGCCACATATATATTTAACATGAATAAAATTAAAATTACCGACTGAAAACGTAAAAATATCTCGTAAAGCTGTAAAAACTAATCAATTTATTTGTTTATTTTATTTATGTGAAGTTTATTTCTATTAAATATTTGAAAGAAATTTTAGTTTTTATTGCTGCCAATTTATATTTATAGTGGCAGCACTGCATTTACTTTTTGCTGCTTACGAAAATAGAAATTAATCTAAGTTGGCAGCAGCAGCAAATGCTGTTGTGAAGTCGTGCTGCTGTGATGTCGTTAAAATAATCGTGTGCAAATAAACACATGTATTTTATTTTTGACAGATTGCTGCTTACTGTCTGCTGTCGTCTATGTGTTTAAAGCTTTAGGCGTTTTTTGGTGTGCTCTCCTATTTTGTAGTATTCGAAAAAATGGATCAAAGAAACTGTATTATATAATGTTTTGTGTAAAAAATGATATTAAATGCGCAAAGACATTTGAAATATTGACTGTGGCATTTGGCCAGTCTACTATGAGCAGAACGTAAGTTCAATTGTGGTATAAGCGGTTTAAGGAAGGCCGAGAAGATATCAATGACGACGTTCGTCCCGGTCGCCCGAGCACGTTTCCTACCGATACACACATTGAAGTTGTGAAGAAAATGATTTTGGATAATCGTCGAATCACTGTTAGAGAGGGTGTATAGCTATGACATTGAAACCAAAGGTCAATCATCCCATTGGAAGCGTTCAAAAGGCGGGGTGCATCCTGAACTCTTGCCACAAGGTCGTACGGTCAATAGGGAATACTACCTTGAAGTTATGCGCTGTTAGCGCGAATCAATTTGCCAGAAACGCTCAGAATTAAGGAAAAAACAATCATAGATTTTGCACCATGATAACACACCATGATGTAAAAAAATTAAAAGAGCAAATTAAAGTTAAATTTTTTTTTTTTAAATTACAGCCAAAAAACATCGGAATGTTATTTTTGCGCCACCCTGTACACACATTTGGTCCAGGTTGCTTTTTACTCAAAGAGAGCAGTAATCAATTTTCATCTAATGTTAGTTGACTATTTTCTCCGGACCATAAAAGGCCTTTCACTATTCACTGCAACTATCCTGTTCATATCGTTACTAGCAGTGACGTTGAACTATTTAAGTTTCATTATCGTACAAAATGTTTAACCACGAAAACATCCAGATGTATTTGCTTGTATGAAATGTCAAATAAATGCATTTATGCTTGTCTTTGATATAAAGTACATAAGCTTCAGTTAAATTATGTCGGTAATAATTATCAAATTTTCAGGCAAACTTTTATAATTTAATAAATAACACTTTACTAGAGTTCATACAAACACACACACAAATGAGTAGAGCGCGGAAAACAGTAAATAACTAGTCCCTCTGATACACTTTACTGCAGTTGATGTTTTCAAAGTAAATATAATATATATTTTGATGTTGTTTATAAAGTGTGTTTTATATTCCTTATACTAGAGGACCGCAAAGGCAAAATTGAATAACAGAAAATCATCAGTGCTAATTTTAAATATTGTAGAGCTTAAGGAACATTGTTATCAGATGTTACAATATTGTAAGTTCTGGCAACATGCTGACAAAGTAGTGACAATGAAAAATTGTCCCGCAGAAGTAAATTGTGTGTTCAGACGATCGTAAGAAAATCTTACAATTTCATTGTCAGACTATGGTCTGACAAATAGTTCATCTGACAACAAAAATTGTCAGTTCACACGGTTGTCAGATTGTTAGATGAAAAATATTGCCAGACATGTTGTAAGGCATTGCCACTTATCTATATCAACAACCATCTGTTTGGCAGTGTTGCCCATTAAACTTTTTTCTGACAATGATGCCATTGTCAGGTGCATTAATTTTATACATCTGACAATTATAACTGAGCTTACAGTACCAGCCAATTATCTGGCAATGCAGACGAAGAGTGTTCTCACGATTGTCAGATGCCTGACAACATTTTCGTCTTACAATTGATTGACAATGGTTTTTCTGACAACGTTGTAAGTTAAATATTGGCAGTTCACATGATTGTAATACATTTTCACACAATTTTACTAGCAATATTGTAAAATCTGACAACCGTGTGTACGTAGCTTTACGAGTATATACAAATGAGAACAGAAATGTCCTTAAGCTGAAAATCAGCTGCGTTACAGTTTTCAATAAGTAACAAAAGCAGTGCAAATATCCTGAGGTGGCAACACCGTTCAAAGGCAGTTTCACGTAAAGAAATTAAACCAGTGTTGGTCAAACAAATAAATTCATAGTCACATACTTGAAAACGAAAATGTATTTTTAAAAAGCGACGCAGCGGGTAAAACTAATTCGGTGATCTTTGTCGACATGTAAGCGAAGCATCAAGCTAGTTAGTACCCAGATATAATTTTACAGCATCTGCGTTCTGCACTAAGGCTTGTAGTTAGATGGATGGGGCACGAATAATGGTCTAGGCGTGAATTTGCAGAAAACGCAGTTAGAACTCTTTACACGCTGTGTAGACAGCGGTATGTCAAGTCAAGGATGGAAAAGGCAGCTGTCGCCTTATTATTGTGTTGAAGCACCATTGGGAAGACGTGGGGAATAAATTCTTTCAATTCCTAATGACCATTCGGCAAGGCATGTGATGGAAGGCCTTGCAGAAAACCATCTACTTCAAAATCGTAAACAGGATAATGCGCATATAGAAAGTGTTTTTCACAATACTGAACTGGCTGCCGGCTGATCTTATGGTTAAGCCGTGAATTCGACTATTAGGCTATGGTAAGGTGGGGCATGGAAGAAGGCGACGCATGATCATGCCTCAATTACGGGAAGTATAGTGGTCTTTCTGGATAATATTGATTAGTTTTAGCTGGCTCTACAACCTTCCTCTGGAGAGCAGGTTTGGCCTTGGTATACACCAAACCAACGGATTCTACTTTCTAGAGCAGAGAAGGGAAGGAGTTCCTCATTCGTTGTAGCAAATTAAGTTCTAAAAAGCCGCATGATTTATGTCCAAGGATTAACATTGGCAAAGCCAAAAAAGTTCTACTTGTAGACCATTCTGGCATTGATCAAGGTTGAGGTTCCTGTCTCTGCTAAAACTTTCTGACTGTGGTCTAGGCCTAAAATCACAGGCGAGGTTTCCCTGATAACTTTGGTGCATGCCAGTTTACAAGGTGCAGTTGTCTTGCTAAAGATACCTAAACTGTCAGGAACCGGGAGTATGGCTAGATGGGTGAGTTGATTAATAGCTTATGTTCTTAATGGACGTTGGCCTACCAGCTCATTTAGCCTAGATTGTCTGGGAAATTGCATATAGGAGGGATTACAAGGCCTGACCTCTTCTGAATGGGGGTTTCCAATATGGCAACAAATTTATGGCAAATGTTGCCACCTGTGTGAGCCTTTCAAGCCACATGGGGTGCTGGGGAATCGTGAATAGTTCACCCTGTGAAGTTGGTTCATCATCTGATGAGTTAGGTGTTGATGTAAGTCAATTTCCTCATTCTGCTTCTACCGACAAACGATTTGATATAATCAGGCAAGTACTTGGTGGTAGAAGTCATATTCGGGAGTTTTAGAGGCCAACTTTATTCCCCTGTATGACAGACACATTAGCTTTGGGCTGCAATATGAGTGTAGAGTAATGAGGCCAGGTCATAATGAGGGTAGAAATCTGGTTTAGGGTACTATACGGTATACAGGGATGATATCCAAATTTGTACTGAAAGTAAGGCTGCGTTGAATGCACTATAGGGGCTATATATTAAGTCCAGGTTGATTATTGAATGTCGTATATCTCTAAATAGGTAAGTATTGATTTACATTAGCCTGGCTTAACGGCCTTATCTGATAGTAAACCAACTACGGGGGAGGTGAATTATTCACGATCCTTGCAAGCCCCTGTGTGGCTTGCAAGGCTCACACAGGTTGCAACCTTTTGTCATAAATTTGTAGCCATATGAACAAGTCCTTGCTAAAGAGTTCAGGCCTTCTAGCCCCTCCTGTATGTAATTTCCCAGAAGTAAATGGAAAACAAAGCTTTGAGAATTGGTAGCCTAAGTCCCATTAAGAACATCAACCCTTAACCAACTCATGCGTCTAATCATCACCGCTGGTTTATTACATTATAGGTAACTGTGGCAAGGAAACGGCACCTTGGGGGTAATTAGCCCCTGAGAACTGGCAGCGTACCATAGTTATCCCCTTCCTGCGATTTTAGGTTGAAACCGCAGCTAGAATGTTTCTGGTAACCATCACCAACACCAAGATGATCTATAAGCAAAACCTCGCGACAGCCTTGCAGATCCCCGTTTTGCTAATTCATCCTTGGTGAGGGTTTTGGAAAGCCTACCACAAAAAACGCGGTATAAACAGAAAAAAGTTAAGTGTTTTGGAAACTTCCATCTCTGCTATGAACATATGTTAAATTTTGTTTCGATCTGGTAACTCTTTCATATAGAAACAGGTGTTCACAAAAGACGCATCCGCAATTTTTTACAATGGAAAAATTAGAAATGCGTGGTGTCATTCAACGCTTTCTGCAAGCTGGGTGCCGCATTTATTAACATTCGACCAAAAACGCATAAGAATGAACATTTCTCAAGCTTGTTTGGATCGTTTTAAGCGAAATAAAATGGATTTTAAGCATCATTTCATAACTGTTGATGAGACATGGATCCACCACTATACACCAAACAAAAAGAACAATCCAAACAATGGACTGAAGCTGGAGGAAGTGCCCCAAAGAAGGCAAAAACACTTCAATCGGCTGGTAAGGCTATGGCAACGGTTTTTTGGAACTTGAAAGGTATTTTATTGGTTGACTGTCTGCAAAAGGGTAAAACAATAAATTCAGATTACTATTGCAACCTTTTGGATCAATTAAATGTACAAATTCGAGAAAAACGTCCTGGCTTACAACACAAAAAAATAATTTTTAATCAAGACAAGGCACAAGAGTGTTTTAATAATGGCTAAAATCAACGAATTAAAGTACGAGTTGCTTGACCACTCACTTTGTTCTCCTGATTTAGCTCCCAGTGACTCTTACCTGTTCCCAAATCTAAAAAAATTTCTTGCTGGCAAGCGTTTTATCTCAAATGAAGATGCAATTCCAGTTGTAAACCACTATTTTGAAGACCTTGAGGAAAACTATTTTAATCAAGGGATAACATTGCTAGAAAAGCGTTGGACTAAGTGTATTGAAGTTTCAGGAGATTATATTGAAAAATAAAAATATTTTTGAAAATCTAACCATTCTCTTTCATTGATAGGCTAAGAAGTTTCCGAACCTCCCTCGTAAGTCATGCGGCTTCTTAGAATTTTATTTTATCTACAATGAACTAGGAGCAACCACCCCTCCCTCTATGCTCTCAAAAGCAGATTGCCCTGATTTGGTGCTCCCCGGTGGATAAACTATCTCTAAATTAGATAGCAAGACATTCGAACCTGGATTTTTTTTTTGGTGCAGGACCATAGTAAAGTGCACTGCAATGCTGTAGCGGACATAGTGACAATAGCAACAGTCCGGTTACAATGAAGTGATGTAGATGGTAAGGTAGACTTTGAAGGATTGCGTTGGACAGTTGGTCTAGTGAGGTTACCGGTCGAATATTGAGGCTGAAACCCAAATGGGCTGGCTTCGCTAGTCTTTAATGACTGACAACCTGTTAAACCTAACCTAATCTAACTTAATATAATCTATGGTGTGGCTATCACGAAGATTTATATAATACACATGTGCAAGCATCGCAACAAGTGAACTTCGTGTACTATACTCTCGCGTATAGGAAGTTGAGTTTTTGGCCACCGTTGAATCAAACCAAAGTAGCAACTTGTGGCTCAAAATATAATGAGAGGTAGTGAATTTTTCAGGGGAACGGTTATAAGCCTGTCTTGGTTTCGTTACCTTTTAGGACATTTATCTAAATACAATTGAAAAAAGCCTTAAAATTTTTTTTATAATTTTTTATTTATTTCTTTTTTTGAACAATAATTATTTTCCTTCTGTTTTTATTTTCATTTTATTTAATTATGTTAATTTTTTATTATTCATTTGTTATAATTTTTATTTTTATTTATCAATTTTTATATTATTATATATGAATTAATTTATTAATTTTTTTCTGTATCATAATCATAATAATTCTCTATACAAATACATTCAATAACAACAATTTTTTTATTTTTTAATTTAATTTTATGACCTTTTTTTTTGTTTTTTTTTTTTAATTATTTTTACTTATTTTACAAATACCATATTTATTAAATTATTTTTCTTTTTTTAATTTTTAATAATATTTTAAATTAATTTAACTTAGAACTAAGTTTAAGATTAATTAAATTTATTAATTAAATTTAATTTTTGTTTGTTTTTTTTTTTTTTGTTAATGGAGTTTTTTCAGTAGGAAATTTATTTTAGGGATTTTTTTTTAACTATTTCATATTAATTTATTTTATTATTTTGTTTTTTTGGAATGGTTGACTGGTG
Organism: Thecocarcelia acutangulata; assembly: GCA_914767995.1. Lineage (NCBI taxonomy): Eukaryota > Metazoa > Arthropoda > Insecta > Diptera > Tachinidae > Thecocarcelia > Thecocarcelia acutangulata. The sequence goes on along the minus strand of OU612098.1, from coordinate 84,658,348 downwards.
AGAAATATTGAATAATTTTTAAAGTTTTTTCCTTTAATTTGATTTATGTGGCTTATTTTTGTTTTTAGTAATTTTGGTTTTGTTTACTTTTTTGTTTGTGTTTTTTTTTGTTTGCTTTTTGTTTATATTTGAAAAAAGTTTTGTTTTTTTTTTTTTTTTTGCTTCAAAATTGTATTTTATTTTCTTGATGGGAAAAAGTTTTCTTTCTTTTTGGTGGAAATAAAATTTTTTTTTAAAAAGAAACAAAGAAGTTCTTTTAAATTTTTTTAATCATTTAAGGTTGCAATTTTTACAAAAATTTTGCAGTTTTTAAGTTTATGATTTGTATACAAAATCATATGTTTTTTGTTGTTGTTATTGTAATTAATTTTTTTGTTTTTTATATTCTGCCGACTTCAACTTTGTTAAATATCTTGTTTATGCCTTGATACGAGTATTATCTCTAAAAATTATTTAAAGAATTAAAATGTTCTAAGAAATTAAAAAAAAAAAAAAAAAATAAATAAATAAATACCAATAAAAATTATAAATAGCTTGTTTTCTATGTTTCCCAGCTATCTATATGTCGACATTTCATAGGAACTACCTTAATCATCAGTAGACTTTGGAAATATTTGAAAGATATTCTCAAACATTTAACTATATATCCCAACAGTCTAAATAAATTTATTGAATTATATCCAAATTCAGGTATCTGTTTTATTTCAAATATTTCCAAAGTCTACTGATGATTAAGGTAGTTCCTATGAAATATCGACATATAGATAGCTGGGAAACATAGAAGACAAGCTATTTATAATTTTTATTGGTATAAATGGTAGAAGCTAAAAATAGCGAATAAAAAACTTAATTGTTTAAATAAATAAATATTAATGAAAAAAATTATAAATTATTTACGAATTATAATTATTTGCTTTTAAGAAACAAGCGGAATTAGAAAACGAAAAAAAAGGAATGGAACTTCAGGATATTCAATCCAACCGGACACTCAAAGCGGGGCCGAGATATTCAATAGAAATAGATTAGAGTGCAATAGAATAGAAATTTTTTACATGAAACTTAAAGATACAGCGCGTCTTTTTGAACAAAATATTCAAAATTTTCAATAAATATCTCTATATAATGAAATTTTTGTATAATAAAATTTTCTGGAATTGACATAAAAAAAATTTTTTTTTTTAAATTTTTTCTAAATTAAAATATACTTTTTAAGTTGTATTTATTTTTAGAAAAATTTTATTTGAACAGCAATTTTATTTTCAACTCTGCTGAAAATATCTTCATTTTATTACAAATTCTAGACGAAGTTTTTCAAAGAAAAGCGATTTAAAAAGACTAATGTGATGTTTATAGAACACAGACGAAGACAGACTCGTCTAGAAAGTTTGTTTGAAAGCTACAAATTTTTTTTTAGTGATTTCCATAAGCTACGTACACACGGTTGTCAGATCTTACAATATTACCAGTAAAATTGTCTGAAAATGTATTACAACCGTGGGTACTGCCAATTTTTAACTTACGACGTTGTCAGAAAAACCATTAACAATCAATTGTAAGACGATAATGTTGTCAGGCATGTGACAATCGTGAGAACACTCTTCGTCGCCATTGCCAGATAATTGGCTTGTATTGTAAGCTCAGTTTTAATTGTCAGATGTATAAAATTAATGCACCTGACAATGGCTTCATTGTCAGAAAAAAGTTTGAGGGGCAACACTGCCAAACAGATGGTTGTTAATATAGATAAGTGGCAATGCCTTACAACATGTCTGGCAATTTTTTTCATCTAACAATCTGACAACCGTGTGAACTGACAATTTTTGTTGTCAGATGAATTATTTGTCAGACCATAGTCTGACAATGAAATTGTAAGATTTTCTTACGATCGTCTGAACACACAATTTACTTCTGCGGGATAATTTTTCATTGTCCCTACATTGTCAGCATGTTGCCAGATCTTACAATATTGTAACATCTGACAACCGTGTGTACATAACTTTACAAATTTTTTAGACGAGTCGTTTGCTTTTTTCCCCATTTTAGTGCGTTTTGAAATTTTTAAGTTGACAACGCCGCGCACTACAGAGAATGCTGAGATTTGCGATGGCTGGATGTACAATTCTGCATTGGGCGCCATTACTCGAAAATTTGTATGAAAGCTACAAAATTTTTTTTAGTGATTTCCATACAAATTTTTTAGACGAGTCGTTCGCTTTTTTCCCCCATTTTGGTGCGTTTTGAAATTTTAAAGTTGACAACGCCGCGCACTACAGAGAATGCTGAGAGTTGCGATTGCTGCATGTACAATTCTGCATTGAGCGCCATTACTCGAAAATTTGTATGAAAGCTACAAAATTTTTTTTAGTGATTTCCATACAAATTTTTTAGACCAGTCGTTCGCTTTTTTCCCCCATTTTGGTGCGTTTTGAAATTTTAAAGTTGACAACGCCGCGCACTACAGAGAATGCTGAGAGTTGCGATTGCTGGATGTAGAATTCTTCATTGAGCGCCATTACTCGCACATGTTGCCGTATTTTTTTTTTTTTTGGGTTTATGATTGATTTCAACAAATAACATTCATCAAGTCAAACAATTCAATTTAAAATTTAGGCATTTTCATGTTAACTACTTATATTATGGACTACGAACAAGTAATTGAAATCAGCTTCGAAAAAATGTTTAAGAAATTATATATTTTTTATAAAAAATTAAAACAAAAATAAAATTTTTCTTCTAGAGCTGAATTAATTCTGTTCATGGAAGTTTTTTTTTTTTTAATTTTGATATATTTATAGTAGAATTTTTAAGTTATTTGTTTTCTTTAAAATTTATCTACAATTACATAAGTATGATTTTTTTTGGTTTTTTTTTTGTAATTTTTTATATAAAGTTTTTTAAACATTTTAATTTTCGTTTATTCTGGTATCATAATTCTTTTTTTTATTTTTGTTATTTTAAATTGTTGTAGTACTAAATAATTTGGTTTTGTGTTTTTTGCTAAATCTTTTTTTTTTGTTTTAATTTTGTTTTTGCTTCTATACAAATGCTCTAATAAAAAAATGTTTTTTATGTTTAAGTGTTTTAATGTTTTCCTTTTAACCTTTTCTTGTTAAATTTTCTTTTTTTATAACAATATATTTTTAATATTTTTGAATTTCTCTTCTGCGTTTGTGTTTTATTATTATTCGTATGTTTTAAATTTGTTTTTTGTTCTTTTTTTTTTTTTAATTCACTTAAAACGGTTAAATAGGCTTCTTGATTTCCTTCGGAATTTGTTTAAATCTTTTTATTTATTTTCTTTCGTCGGTAATTCAAATGTTGTTGTTGGCTTCTTAAATATTATTAAACTCTTTATGTACTTTTTCCGTTAAAGTAATTCGTCAGTTTTTTTTTGTTTTTATTATGTTGGGTTTCTTTTTATTATTATTATTTTTACTTTTCATACCTTTAAAGTGTAACAAAAACGAAAAAATAAAAAAAATTTAAAAAAAACACAAATTTTTTTTTGTATGATGAGTAGGGAAAAATTTAAAATACATTTTCAAAATGGAAAAATAGTTTTTCTTAACTGCCAGCAGTTAAAAAACAGATATAAAATAATAAAAAAAAAACCATTTCAAATTAGTTGTGAAAGCAGAAAAGATTTCAAGTGATTTGAAAACATATTTTTCAAAATTTTAATGTTAACTGTTTAGAATGAAGGCATTTTACATATTGCTATTGATTATTTATTCATTTGTTTACTCTTTTTTGTTTTTAATAAAAAACAAAATAATAACACAAGAAGTGAAAAGAAAAATTAATAAAAAAAAATATTATAAGAAAAGGGCAGTTTTTCCTCAAGGTCAAGTGTATGTAAGTGTTAATGGCAAATTGAATCCAGCAGATGTGCAAATCAGCCCTAAAATCATTATCTTTTTACGCGCTAAGACTGGAAATTAAAACTATCACAATAGTGGTAATCACTCTCTATTGCGATGCGAAAGGTAAATCCAATAAGAGTATAATTTGGTACTCTGTGCCGTTTGCGCAAACTTTTTCGGGAAATACTTTGACAGTGAAACAACACTTGGGCCACAAAATAAACACTAGTGAAGAATAACAAATTGTGCAAAAAGGAAAAACTAAATGCGAAAGCATTTAGTTTTTCGCAATACAGGGTACCAATTCTTCGATTACGAACTATTTTTCTTTCGCCTCGCAATAGAGAGTAACTCCCCTGCAATCTTAGCAGACATACTCGAGGCAGGTTTTTTTTTCCTACAAAGCGTGAGAGTCTTTTACAAGTGACAAGCAAATTAATTAAAAAAAAAAACAGCTGATTTTAGAGTAATGAAAACAATAAATATTTTTGGATTGTAAACTAAGAAGGAAGTTAAGAAAAGAAATTGCAAAAATGTAGTTTTTCAGATTTGGTTTTAAATTTTTATCGAACTAAGAGTAATGCCTAAGCCAACGGAAAAATAACTAAATTGTAAAGTTTTTGTTTTGAAATGCTGTTGATGAAATTATATTCATGGATATTTTAGAACACAAAGCAACTCACATTCGCAACTTTTCAAACTCGCCTGGCGATTTGAGAACGCCAAATTCATTTTTAGGTGTTGTATGACTTTTGCGTTTTGCTTGCGAGTCGACATAATTTGAATGCTACGAACCCATGCTTTATCAAAAAAAAATAAATAAATTGAAAATTTCAGCAGCATTAATATTATACATTTTGGGTTAAAAATGCAATCGAAAAATGAATTCGTAGAAGTTTATTTCCAGAAATACTTATTGCGTTGGGCTAGTGTTTTAAGAACAGTTTTTTATATTGCGTATATTTTTTGCAAAACCCGTATGAAAAATCGTCTAGTTGTGATGCTAATATAAAGAAAACCTATTTAATTTGATATATATGTAATTTTATTCTTTATTTAAGGTTTCGTTTAGTTTGAATTCATCAGTTCGCTTTGGTATATTCTTGTGATTTATACTAGCCAAGAATCTGGCGATTGTGATTCACAGAACACCTGTTTTGTGAGTTCAAGACACAACAGCAAATTTCATGCAAAATGCGAGTGTCAGAATATTCCCGATTCCCAGACCAAGATTAAAGTAAAGTTTTTTAAGCGCAAGGGTTTTGATTGTAAAAAGAATCGGCTAACACAGCCGTTTAATTACTGAGAATATTTGCGAATACGTTATGCATATTTGTTTAAATGTGGCAAATTTCGATTTCATACACAGTAAACCACGTTTAATTACCTCACTCAAGTTGCTGTAATTTTTGGGTAATTGAGCGAATAAGGCATTAAAGCGGAGACGTTTAATTAGCTCATAGAGGTAATTATGCGAAGACGCTTTAGTTCCTCTAAGAAGGCATTTATCCAAATGGACTTAAATTAAATCAAAGTCGTTACATACGTCAAAATAAAAATTAACGCAAAAGAAGTTTTTAAAATAAAATATTTTATTCAATAAAAACAAAAAAAAAAAAAAAAAATTATACATATATACATACTTATATAGAAAAAAAATAGCAGGAGTACATGCATGTATGCATATAATAAAAGCGTATCAGAACGTTAAAAAAATTGGCTAAACGTTAAAAATTTGGCTGAATTCACAAAAAATACGCTTTGTGTTTAACAAGTGACAGATTTGTTCACAGAGTTAAGTGAATAGGTAGACAGTGTTGGGTAAATAAATGAAGGGATTTTTAGGGAATTTTTATATTTGGAATGCAATATTTTGGGTAATTACCCAAAATGAGTACTTAAAAGAAAGTTAATTAACCGTGTATTTTTGTATGAAGATAAGTGAGAATAAAACCGGGATTGGCTATAAGAGGTGAATAAACGAAATAGGCATTTAAGCGGTTGGAAATTACATGGGGTATTCTGTATTTTATTGTAGTAGTCTTGCACGTATGTTCAAGGGTAGTTTGCAGCGAAGAGTGACTTCTTCTAACGAAATACTTGTATACAGTGGTGCTAGCATCTGTTGTGGCAAATTTTTCACTTTTCAGTAAACTCAACATTTTCATCACGAAAATGCAAATTATAAAAATATAGTATGGAAATTCGGGGTCGTTGAATGCCACTTTAAGATTGTTAACTCCAATTTTCTGTCGTGATTGTCATCCTAGTAGATAAAGTAGATAAGTAAAAATTTGAGTCTGCATTAGGCTGTAGCATAAGCACGAATTTCAAACACAATACAAAGGCCTAACCATAATGTGCATTGATTGGCTTAAGCTTTTGCCAAAATCAAACGAAAAGCCTGTCACATGCATATGTGAATCTAAAATGACTTTTAGTTGGCCATGATGTATTTATATGAACTTAATGATTTTAAACCCACTGTTGCACAACTCCTTAATACTTGTGTCTTTTCTGAGTGGATTATATAAAAAAGTACTAAATATAACAACAAAGTATTTGTGTGCAATAATTTCCAAACAAAAAGTAAAAACTATTTTGTAGTAATTTGTGTAATTAAAAATTGAAAAAAAGCTAAAACACATTTCTATTGAATTAAATACAAATGTGTTTGTTTAAATTTTTCTTTATTTTAATAATTATTGTAAACACACACACAAACTTTTGAAAACAAATGATGCCGTACAGAAGATGCATTTAGTTTCGTTCTTTGCTTAGGCAACTGACATTAGAAGAAACTTAACGAAAAGTTTCATTAAGTACATTATACTTGTACATATTTGATTACATGCATTCGCACAGTTGCTTAAATTGGCTTGAGCCAGTCTATGTGCAATAGGGTTAGGCCTTAAGAAACTCCACTGCTACCTTCTCTAAACAAATACGATGGAATATTCTCTTATAATAAACAAACATAATAACCCAGTTGGCAAAATCGTCTTAGACGACATTGTCTTCGAAGATATATGCACTTTTGTTTAGATTTTGTAATGAAAAGAGGACCATATGGACGACAATGCCTTCAAACTGATTGTTAACAATCTATCATCAGTAGATGTGGACGACCTATAATTTCCTGAAGAAGAATACCAAAGATATCGGAAATATTGAAAATAAAATAAATAATAATTCTTAAAAAAAGAGTTTTATTTAATTATTAATCGAGACTAAGACCTAGAGCCTGGAAAGATAAAAACAAACTATATAACAGAACAAATATATATTTTAATTTATTTAAAACTCCGTTTAAATTTTGTTCTTTTATTAAGTTATATTAGAAAATAAAATATTTGCAAGAGCAAAATATTTTTATTACATATTTTTTACACACTTGGTCACACTGTTCTTATTTTGTAGCCATCAAAAATAAAAATTAAGCATTAAACACATTGAAGCCAGCAGACAACCGACTTCAATATGTCAAATATAAAATACATGCATTCAAATGAGAATGTTTATTTAGACAACAGCAAGACGACACGACTGCAGGTTGTTGTCCAGGCTGATTTTTTTTTTGCCGCACTCAAATTAAACTAATTTCTATTTTTGTTGACTACAAAATAAAAATAGTAAGACCAATGTATAAAAAAATATGCAATAAAAAATATTGCTCTTGGAAATACTTTATTTTCTAATAAAGCATAATAAAAGAACAAAATTTATATGGGCTTTTAAATATATTAATAAATTTATTTGTTCTACTGTTAAATATGTCCATTTTAATCCTCAAAGTAAGAATGGAAAATTTTTTAAAAGAACTAGTTAAGCGCCAAACAAACTACACAAACAGATTAGCAAACATGCAAAAATATTTGTACAAACATTTAGCGTTGTTGAAGCATGTTTGCACGATTTTTGTGCAAACATCTTCAATGTTTGTGTTGTCTAACACAAAATTTTGTTATTTGCATAATTTATATGTCTCTTTAGATATATACCAGTTACTTCATTTATGAGTAGTTTTAATTACATATCTTCGACCAAAAATTTGATAATTTATATACATAAATTTTTCTTCCTCGAGTCGAAGCATTTTTTCCAAATTTTCAATTCATTAATATTGTTTCCATTATAAATCAAAAGATTATATTTTCAACTTTTAAGAAACGCCTAACCTAAAGTTAGCATAGCAAACAAAAGCTTTTTTTAATTAATTTGTTTTTTTTTTTAGATTTTAAGGCCTTTTTTAGAAAGAACTTTTTTTTTATGAAGAATTGATATAAACAGAACTCGTTCTGTAAAACAATGGAGTTTCGTTAAGCTAAAAATTCGAAGGTGGCCACACTGAAGTATCATTTTATTCAAATGAATTTATGTTGCTGTCGTGTTCAAAAAATTTCAGTAATCGCCTACACAACTACAATTGCCGGTTGCAGCATTTGCTGTCGTGAAGTTGTGATATCTGCTGTGGTGTAGTTTAAAGCTTTAGTTTAATTCGAATGTGGCAAAGAACCAGCATAGACAACAACCTGCAGACATATTGTATGTTATATTTCATATATTGAAGTCAGCTGTCTGCTGCCTTTAATATGTTTAATGCTTTATGTGTATTTGACAGATCTTTGGCATGAGTTTTTTGATCAGCTGTTTTGAATGTCTGCATCTCCGAAATCTGCTGGAAAAAAAATTTTTTTTTCGTTTTTTTTTTTTTTTGAATTTTTGTAAACTTGACACCTGACGTTTATTTAGGAAAACAAAACTTTAGCAACAAGAATTTTTGTACATATATATTTTTTTTTTGGTCACAACAAAATAATTGAACAAGCAGCTGGTAAATTATATAAAAAAAAGAATAAATTAACAATTTGTTGATTTTAATATTTTGATAACAGCTTTTCATAAATATGTATTTATTTTAATATTTTCAAATGACAAGTCGAGAAAATGTACAAGAATCTAAATTTATATATAAATTTTTAATTTATTTGATCATAAATTATTTATATATAATCAATTTTGTTTGATTTAATGGTATTAACAAGATTTTTTTTCTAGTGGGGAAATTTTTTTATTTTAAATTATAATTTAAATTGTTTTATATCAAAAAGGTATACTATTATTTTTAATTCTATTATTTATAGATATTTTTATAGTTTGTTTTTTAAAGAAACTTAAATTAATTTTCTTAAATATTTTTTTTTTAATTTAAGATTACTGTGCGCTTTATTTTTTTCTTCTTGAGAGAAAAAAAGGAAATAATAGAAAAATGATGAAATTTTAACGAAAATTTAAATAAAAAATAGATAATTTTTGTCTGTTTATAAATTTTTTTGTTATAAGTAAACAATTTCATATTTTTCTTCTTTTTTTTTAATGTAAGAAGAAAAATTTATGGTTTTATTTCCATTGATTTTCAGATTTTATTATTTAAATTGAAAACTCTAGTTTAATTTAAATTTATTAAAAACGTAGCTTTCCGTTTCTCCGTCTGAATTCGTACCAGTTTTATAATTTCCGTTTTTAATTCTGTAGAGCGACATTTATTTTCTTCTTTAAGACTTTTTTGTATTTTGTTTTTTAATTTCTTGTTTTACAAGCTAAACCTATAAGAAATTATAGGTACTTTTATTTTAATTTCTTTATATAATATTTTTCTTTTGTTTTTTTTTTTTTATGTCTATAAATATTTAATTATTTTTGGCAGTTTTTTGGTTTTAAAAATGAACTTATCTTTTACTAATAATTAAATTATATATTATTTTTATTTTTTGTTTTCTCTTGTGTGTAATAAAATATGTTTAATATTTGCAGTTTTATTTTATTTTACAAATATAATTTATTTACCAAAATTTTTTAATTTTTTATTCATTTTAATTTAAATACCTTTTGTTTTATTACTACTGAATTTCTGAATACAAAAATTTTATAAAAAACTTATTTTTCTTACAAAAATATGGAGAAAAATTTCAACAGAACTAAAAATCAAGAATTTTTATTCTTATTAATTTTATTATTTAAATAATAATATAAAATTAAAGAAATGAAATGATTTTTAAATGTAAAATCTCAAGATCGCATTGATTGCAGATAAAAAAAATATTCGAATTTTCATGTATTTTATTTTTATTATTTTTAAATATTTAAACAAAACTAAAAGAAACAACAAATCTTGAAAATCGTGTAATTAATAGGATACTTGTGTTTTTAAAATCACATGTATGAAGTTTTGATGTTTTGTTAATCACAACAACTGTGCATTTCATGCGTGTTTAGAAAATCCCAAGATTTCAAACCACTTGCGGTTTCTAAAACGTTTATGAGACTTATTTTTGGTTTGTAAGTCACAACACCTGTGAATCTTATGGTGTGTGGTTATAACATGTCAAGTATATTTATAGAAAATGACTTGTTGCCACACCACTTGTGGTTTTCAAATCGTTTGTGATTTTTTTTTTATTGTTCTGTAAATCACCCGCCTTTTACATTTTAAGCTATGATTATAGCTTGTCGAGGTTTGTTCTGAAAATCGCTTGCGGTCTCAAAAACACGTGTATGATTTTCGACTGTTCTGTGAATCACAAAACCTGTGCATTTTATGATGTGGCTATAACATGTCAACTCACTTGTGGATATTTTATTGTTCCGTGAACCAGACACCTTTTACATTTCACTTTATTATCATAGCTTGTCGGGGCTTTTTATAAAAATTTCTTGCGGTCTTAAAATCGCATGTATGTTTTTTGCTGCACATTGAACGTTTTATCGTGTGGCAATACAACTACAAGGAATTACAAAATTATATGATTTCAAATCATTTATGGTTTTCAAATGACTCGTGAGATTTTATATTTTTCTGTGAATCACATGCGTTTTACATGTTAAGATATAATTATAGGTTGTGGAATATTGATTGCCATCTTAAAGGATATTTTGCTATTCTGTGAATCACAACACCTTTGAATTTTATGAAACCTATATGTTTCGAAACCACTTGTGGTTTTCAAATCGCTTGCGAGATTTTTTATTGTTCTATGGATTACACACCTTTTGCATTTGATGTCATTATTATAGCTTGTCGAGGTTTTTCTCAAAAATCACTTGTTGTCTTAAAATCACGTCTGTTATTTTTATAGTGTTCTATGAATCACAATAGCTATGCACTTTATGGTGTGGTTATAATATCTCAAGTTATATCTGGAAAATCACATGATTCAATTCGCTTATGGTTTTTAAATCCCTTGTGGGATCTTTTATCGTTCTGCGAAACACACGACTTTTGCTTCTAATGCTATTATTATAGCTTATTGAGGTTTGTCCTAAAATCACTTGTGTTTTCCAAACCACGAGTAAGTTATTTAATCCTCTGTGAAACACACGACTTGCGAGTTTTATGGTGTGGCTATAGCATTGCAAGGTATGTCTTGAAATTCCCATGATTTCAAACCACTTGTAGTTTTCAAAACGCTTGTGAAATTTCTTATTGTTTTGAGAATCACAAACCTTTTGTATTTTATACTTTTGTTGTATTAAAATTATGGATATAGTTTTTGGTATTCTGCAAATCACAACACCTGTGCATTTTTTGGTGTGGTCATAACATGTCAAGTTATATCTGATAACCATTATTGAGGTTTATCCTAAAAAGCACTAGTGTTTTCAAATGTTTTTGCTATTTTGTGAACCACACGATAACATGGTGTGGCTATAACACTAAGAGGTATACCTTGAAAGTTATTTGTGGTTTTAAACCACTTGTATGAATTTTTGTTGTTCTGTAAATCACATGCTTAGTATATTTTAAACTGACAAAAGCTTGCGGTTTTAAAATCACTTATATAATTTCTTGTTCGTCTCTAAGCTACACGACCTATTCATTTTATGATGTGATTATAAATTTTTGAAAATCATATGATTTAAAATCACTTGTGGTTTTAAAATCACATGTGTATTTTTGTTTTTTGTTATTGTCAGAATCCCACGTCTTGTGCATCTTATGCTGCCGCAGTATATACTGAATAGCACACAATTTCAAATCACTTGCGGTTTTAAAATCACTTATATAATTTCTTGTTCGTCTGTAATCTACACGACCTATGCATTTTATGAAGTGATTATACATTTTTCAAAATCATATGATTTAAAATCACTTGTGGTTTTAAAATCACATGTGTATTTTCTTTTTCTTTTGTTATTGTCAGAATCCCATGCCTTGTGCATCTAATGCTGCCGCGGTATATCCTGAACAGCACACAATTTCAAATCACTTGGAGTTTTACAATAATGAATTTTCGTTAGTCTCTAAGTCCCACGACTTGCGCACCTTATGCTGTGATTTTAGCTTGTTCAAATCATATGCTAATAGGTGATTTCTTACGTAAGTTTTCTGCTTAAAATGTTGCATTTACATTGCCCTTTTTACATATTTTTTTCTTGAAATTAGATGTGCGAGACCATGCAGACACTGTTTACCGAAATAGAGAAAGAAGTTTAGCTGGTTACATAATCTTATATGCGAGGTCTGATTGAGTTACGCTTAGTACTTCTTGAGAAAAAATATAGCAAAAATTTGCTGTTTTGTTGTATTTCGTTCCGTCATCATAAAAATGCATATGTTATTAAATGCCTAAATTATTAAATCTGGCAACTGTACCTTCGATGAAAGCTTGTAACGTGTGAGATAAGGTCAAAATGCTTGCTGCAGACCTTGTTTGCCTATAAGCAAGATGTTTTGAAAATTTCATGCTTGATGAACGTTCATTTTGATTTTGTTTTTGTATAAAATATAATAAAGAAAAAAAATTTTAATTGTTGTAATGACAGCTGACTTGCAGTAAAAGAAAGGAGCATGTGTGGATGATGGACTGGAAATAGAAATATATGCTATTGTCTTTAATAGAAATAGATTCCATTGTATTTTATCACTTTTGTATATATATTTTTTGGTTCTTCTTGCTCGTTTTGCTTTTGACCAAAATCGTTTGCAAAAAAAGGGAATATTAATGCTTGATGGGATGCTACTATACACACTCAGCATATGACAGCATATTAAAATATCAAAACATTTTAATTTTCCAACAAACATTGTCGGTTTCACATATACCAAGGAATTTTCACACACACTATTACTGTTGCTTGTCAAGCATTTTGATCGTGTCTACTCGACTTGGAAGAAGTCAAGGGGATAAAACTTTAGTGAAGCCTTTCTCCAATGCGAACACGGAATATTAATGCTTGATGGAATGCTACTATACACACTCAGCATATGAAAGCATGCATGTTAAATATCACAACTTTTTAATTTTCCAACAAACATTGTCGGTTTCACATATGTCAAGGAATTTTCACATATACTATTACCATCTATACTTGTTGCTCGTCAAGCATTTTAATCGTGTCTACTCCACTTAGAAGAAGTCAAGAGAATACAACTTTAGTGAAGCCTTTCTACAATGCGAACACTAGAGTTTTTTTTTTTTTTTAACAATATTTCATAAGTCTTTGACAAGGCAGCTATAAACAGGTAGTGCCAGAATTACAATAAATACAACACCAAAAAACATCAACATGTATTTGGTTGGTAGAGTTTACGAACAGTTGTCAAAATTTGCGCAAAAAAAGAAAGACAGCTGTGCTGCCTTGGTCTTTGACTTTTGAAAAAGTTTTTCAAATTTATTGTCAGGCATGTTCTTAGAAACGCAAAACGTTTAAATTTAGCGTTTTCGATTTAAAAACGCCAAATAGGTGTTCAGAGAAACGTATAACGCAAGAAGTATGGATTGCGATTTCAAATCGCCAAATAAGTGTTCTGGAAAACGCATATCCCTTAAAATTGGCGACTTCAACTCGCATGTGTATATTGAAGTGAACTGATTGAAAACTGAACTTGCAAAAGGCAATAAAATTATTCACAATTAAAGTTTAATATGTTTTCTTTTTATTTCAATAAAAAGTTTAGAGAATTTTACACTTTTTCAATTAAAAAAACTAAATTAAAAATTTTGTCTATTTGTTGTCAAAATTTTTTTTTATTTATATAACTACCACATATATATTTACGTATGTAAAACACATGTAGTATTTTTTCGGAAAAAACCCCTCAACGCCAGTAAAACGCGCATTCCGTAGAACACCTAAGAATCAATTAAGCGTTTTTCAGAACGCTTTGTGGTTTCAGAACGCGCGTTTCTCGCAACATGGCTGATAACTACCACATACATATATACGTATGTAAAACACATGTAGTGTTTTTTCGGAAAAAACCCCGCAACGCCAGTAAAACGCGCGTTCCGTAGAACACCTAGGAATCAATTAAGCGTTTTTCTCAACGCTTTGCGGTTTCAGAACGCTCGTTTCTCGGAACATGGCTGTATATCGAAAATTACTTATTATGAACGTTAACATGACAAGTGTTAAGCATAAAAAAGAATTTATATTATAAATATTAATTTAATAAAAAAATAAATATTTTATTTAAAATAACCAAAAATACAGCAATAGAAATTGTATAACTTTTGAATGTTTTTCTTTTTCTTTTTTTTTTTAGTTTAACTAATGTTAACAAACCACTATAATAAAATGTATATAAAACAACTTTCTGGACATCTTAAATCGTTCAACAACGTCAAGGAGCGACTGGAGTGCACAAAGTAGTGTTTTGAATTTTCAACTAAGCGCTGCTTTGATAAATGTTGCTGTCGCCGGCGCCACAATCGTCTCCGTTGCCACCAATCGTGTATATTAAAATTATAATAATAAAAATAACGATAATTTGTTTTTTTACTATTATAGCTAGATTTTGGACTAAAACTAATTTTTAATTTACTCGTAATAATATTTTTCATATGATGATTATTATTGTTGTTGTTGTATTTCATTTTTATAAATGACTTAAAAAATAACGGCATTATAAATATTATCAACATTTGAAGTATCATTATCATTATCATCATGATCATGATCGTGATCATCATGCAGATCATCGCCAAGATAATCAAGATGATCTTTGAAATCAGAATACGCCTAAATAAATAATAAAACGTGATCGTGATCGTGATAGTTGACGTTTTCGTTAACGTAAACGTAAACGTTTTTAATAAAACGATATTATCGTTATTAGTGATAATTGTTTTGTTGGACTTAAATTTAGTTTTAAAATAATAAATATAATCATTATAATAGTTATTATAATCGCTATAAGTTTTATAATCATAATAATAATTATAATAATAATAATAATGATGACTGCTGCAATTCGGTTTTGGACTTAAACTATTAAAGATTCTTTTGTTATTATAAATATTATAACTAATTATTATAAAAGTTATAATTTTATAACTATTGAATTTGTTGTTATTTTTTGTTTTATTATATTTAAATATTAGTATATGAGTTGTTGTTGTTGTTGTTGTTGTTGTTGTTTTTGTTGCTGTATCTGTAGTAGTATTAAATTTAATTATAGAAACTTTATTATAATTAATTTGGTTTATCATCATCATCATTTTGTTGTTGTTGCTGTTGTTGTTGTTGTTGTTGTTGTGTATAGTTTTGTTATTAATATTACAAGTTTTAAAATTATATTTAACCACTTTCATATAATTCTCATTATTATTATAATAATTGTATTTAATAATTTTATTACAACTACAACTAAATGTTGGACTACAACTACAATAATAGTAATAATAAGTATAATAATGGATTTTGTTGTATTTAAGACTAAATATTTTCGGTATTTTTTCCAAGCTCCTGGTGCTTGAACATATTTTTAAGATGGACCAATTTATCTCGCGCCCAGCCGTCACCATCGTCAGCATGCCACAAGTTGCGGCGCATACTTTTCGTTTTCTTAGCTTTTGTCTTTTCTTAAATAACAACAATAAGATATCTTTATAACTGATTAACAATATCAACGAGGGAATTTTCAAAATTTTCAGATTTGTGGGAACACTCCAGGACCAACGTTGGATTTGTCTTAAATGCCTGTGTACTTTAAATGATTTTCTAACAATTAAATTTTGCTTCTTTTGCCTGCGAAATTCAAGACAAAAAATTATCAAAACTTTAGATTCCCTGTAGTCATACCATATTCCTGTAATTTTCTCAACATATTTCTCTTTTATTGGCATAATATCACGGGTCTGGCAACTCTGACAGATGTGTTCCTTTTCGAAGGCAGTATTTTTAAATTTGTGTTGTTGGTTTTGGTTTTGATCTGACGGCTGCTGCTGCTGTGTCTTGATCTCATTAAAGCGCTTCATTCTCAGAGAACGAGCGCTGTAACAAGACCAGAGACACACAAGTGTGCTCAGCCATATTAAAAGCTTACGAGCTTCGTTATGTTTGCGATATGATCCCAGCATTTCGGCCGATGATATATAATTTGAAGCATAGTAGGGTATGGAGCAGCGAGATTGCACAGCTGGCAGTCGTTGGCAATTTTCCGAAAGTGGCATGTCGGGCATGTCATCAGCCTCGGCGTCATAGTAAAAAACGCCATCACAGAAGGCATAAAATTGAAGACGTTCAGCTAAACGGGTGGCATTTTCTAAAGCAGTCTCATTACGCACTGCTATGGCCACTGTGGACATTTTCAGGCCATTTTTTTCTTCGCCTATTTTCTGCTGTATTTTGGACTCCACTCTTATTGAGGCAGCGGTTTCTTCCTGACCTTTTGTTTTCATGGTTATATTGAATACTTTCAATTCGCTGGCTTGACTTAAAGCTGCGGCCGCTTTGTCGATTTCCGTCTGCTCCCACATAACGTCACAGTAAGTGCATATGCCATCAGCCGAATTGCTGCAGTAGGTGTAGCAGCAGTCGTTGGTTCCATGGCTGGCTTTTCTTAGCTGTTCTTCAGTCTCAGCAATATTATAATCTAAAACAAAGAAGCGTTTAAGTTTAAAAACGTGTCAAAAATACTCATTAAGCTTTTACCCAAACAGAGAAAAGTTGGTTCACCGGCATATTGTGTTGGCATCGAGGGCGCTCGATCTGCTGGTAAGAGATATGGACATTTTTGTTCTACAGTTTGGCACACACTGAGGCAGGGTCTTATTCTTCGTCGCTTACGAAACTCAAATTCTTTGCGTTTTGTTCTGAAAGAAAAAGTTTTTATTTATAAATTTCACTTCCGTTTTCAGCTTTTCTATAGAAAAAACTCTCATTATTTCAATGACACAATTTCGTTATATGTATTATCTTTTGCATTCAAAATACGTATTTTTTCATTAATAGAATGCACCTTTTATCATAGCACTAACGAACAAATTTCGTTGTATTTACGATTGTTTCTACTTCAATGAAACAATTTTCATAAGCCGAATGAAGCTTTACGTTGGCCCAAAAACAATGACAAAATCGCAGCATTTATGTTAAAAGTCGTTGTATTTACGAAGGTTTTTCTATCATTGTACTTTATAGGAAACTTTACTTGGCTTTTGTGTCACTCATCTAGGCAATTTAAGTGAAAAAGGTTTAATATTTTGAGTGCTTTGCATACTAATTTTCTAAAAGAGTCGCTAGTCTGTGTTCTGTAAACAACACTTCAGTAGAGAAAAATAATACTTGTATTCACGGAGAGTTAGGTATTCTAGTTTTAATTGGGGCTTAATGATGAGACCGAATATATTATGAAACAAGAACTAGGGCTTGACGATGTTTACCATACAAATTGGCATAAAATTAAGCTAGAAAATCCGTTCGTAAAATAGAAATTATACTCAACAAAAACCAAAAACCTTTAAAACACAGAATGAAGAAGACGTGTTAAAGATTTCACCGCGAAGCTTATTTGCTTAAGTGGAAATGAAAATCAGCTGTCATGGGAAGCGTACAAGTTTGTGTCATGATTCGATATAATTTTGCCCACGGTGCTATATTTCTTTGCAATAATCATACGAATTATGTTTTAATGCGTTAATTACCTCTTTAATAATTTGGTTATCACCGGACTCTTAATATTAAAAGAATCCTCATTGTTGGCAGTCGATATGAAATTGAAAGATTGTTCTTCCAGCTGTTCCTTTTGCCTCTGCGTTTGCTGCAATGCCGATGAAGATGATGATGATGATGATGATGATAATGACGACGACGTTGATGATGATGAGGCGAACAGTGACATTGACGGCTTGTTGGCCAATGCAGCAGCTTTTATTGCAGTTGATGTTATTGTGGAATTATCACTGCGTTTATGTCTTTTATTCGTTGATTTATGATGAGAGTTGTGTTCAAATGTTGGCTCGTTAGTTTCATTTATGCTCCGATGGTTTAATGGAGAACTTAAAAAGTTCTTTGGACTTGTAAGCCATGAATTATGGTTGATAATATCATGTATTGTTAATGCTGGCGTCGAGGTGATAAAGTTTGTGGTGTGCTGCATTTGTTGCTGTTGTTGCGTTTGATTTTTATGATGAATTAAAATCGTCGTCTCATAATTAAAGACATTAATTTTACTATTGTTGCTTTTGTGGATGTTGCTGCTGCCGCTAATACTGTTACTGTTGCTGCTGGTGGCGGTGGCGGTGGCGGTGGTAATGCTATTGTTGCTGTTATTGGTTAATTTATGTTGGGCATGTTGTTTCTTATGGGTATTTCTTTTTTTCAGATGATGTTGTTCTTGCTGATGGTGTTGCTGTTGATGGTGTTGGTGTTGCACATAGTGTTGTTGCTGATAATTGTTGGCAGCAGAATGCCTGTCATGTTCATTATTGTTACTGTTTGTAATAAAATTCGATGTTAATGTTTTTAGTGCCATAACAGATGAAGAATCTGTTTTATTATTATTGTTATTGTTTTTGATGTTGTTGCTGTTGTCTGGTAATGTTGCTGTGTTATGAGAGGTAGTCAAGTTTGAGGCCATGGTGGTGGTGTTGCTGTTGTCTAATGGATGGTCATGGATTTTTTTATATGATTGGCTGGAACTGTAAGTATCCTCATCGCTGCTTGTACTCAACGTACTTGTACTTTGCATGGTGGTGGTTAAAATTTCAGGCGGTCTCATGATATCGCTGGTCTCAGCAAAATACGGCACCAATGTACTGCAAACCCAGCGTCGATATGCTTCCTAAAATAGAAAAATTGAAATTTTGTCTTTAGTTTATGTTTCTAAACAACGTTCATACAAATATGTATAATAAACTTTTAATCGGTAACGTATACACATCTCGTCTGTCTAGTCAAAAGCAGTTTGTCCACATTCCCTGTGGCCAATTTGGACATTTATTTATTTCTCTAAAGTTCATTGCTAAAATAATATCAACAAAGTACTAAACAACTGAAATTCCCTTAAGCACAAAACTGCCATTCAGCCCTGCAGGCAGCCTCCCAATTGCAAACATCAATTCAACAGCTCTTTTTAGAAAAACATAAATTCACAAATGCTTAAACTCCCACAAATACAAAATGGGGAAAACAGTCGATCTAATTTTTAAATACTTCACTGTTTAGATTGTCTCTGGGCAGCCATTAAGACTGTGTGTGTGGACAATTTCATATGAAATATTAAACAAAAACAATTTTCATTTTAACTTAAGTTGCAAAATGCAATAAGCAAATTTTAAACTAATAATTTGTGTGAGTGTTCATTTAAAATATTTTTTATAAAGAATACTCAAATATATTCTAGCAGTTACCCCCCGCTGAAAAGTTTTTAAAATGCTTTAAAGCACACACACATACACACGCATTTACCATTCTACAACTGGACTCAGTCTGCATTTCATGCACTACTCAACTTTTTGAACAGAATACCTGCTCCAAATTGTGAACAAAATAGACATTTGCCAAAGGAATTTCAGGGTTTATAGTTTATTTCATTCTTGAGATATTAAGCTTTAAAAAAATTTTAAATATCGTAAATATTTAACCAATTGAGTTTTTAATTCACTATATTATATATTCTAACATTGATACCAATAAAAAGAAGGGAAACATAGAAAACACGCTATTTATAATATTTATCTTTTTACGCTTATATTAGCTTCACTTTTGTTTGTTTGCAACTCTAAAAACTCATGCCGTATGAGTGATTATTATATATGTAGGTATATAAAATATTACATACAGTGTTGCCGATTTAGTACGAAAATTGAAGTATTACTTCCTCATTTTACCGAAGCCGATTTTGGGAATTCCCAAAAAATTCAAAACCGCTTCGCTAACTGGTTCGGAACCAGCCTTCATATTCGGTGCACGTTTTTGCCATGGAACGTGTATCTGAACTATAAACGGTTATTCGCTTTAGTGCGAAAATTGAAGTTAGCGTATTACTTCAGGGGAAGCGGCGGCATTTTAGCGATACCTGAATCCAATTTTGGGAATTCCTAAAAAACTTGGAACCACTTCGGTTTTGTAGCCTGTTTTCGCGGAAGTGGCCAGATTTTAGCTATTCCCGAAGCCGAATTTGGGAATTCCCAAGAAAACTCAAAACCGCTTCGCTAACTGGTTCGGAACCAGTTTTAATATTCGGTACGCGTTTTTTTGCCATGGAACGTGTAACTGAACTACAAAAGGTTATGGCCACTGTATTTTGGGAAGCTCACGGAATATTGCTCATCGATTATCTTAAAAAAGGATCCACAATCACATGAAATGATTATCGTGCATTATTTGATCAATTGATGGGAATTCCACAAAATCGGCTTCAGAAATCTCCAAAATCCCACCATTTTCTCTGAAAGTATCAATATGATCGCTTGTTCGACTATCTGTGGAGATCTCTATAGAGAGTATCGTTCATATTTTTCCTCTTATCCTATTCGATGTTATCATAATGCTTTTAAAAGTAAATTTCGTGGTAAACTTACTGCATTTGTGTGGCTGCTCAAAGCACTTAGCTCTTAAATTTACTTTCTGTCCATATTCATTTTTGAACAGTGCTCAAATTTGTTGCGGGCATTAATGATGAAACAGAATACGGCCGCAACTTCAACTAAAAACGACTCTCAGAGAAAACAGGCACATTATTGAAACGATAGCTGCAACTTCACAAATTTTCATTTAATGTTATTTTTTAGCTTTTTCTTTTCTTTTTACTTTTCTTCGCAGTAAAGTTTTAAAGCTTTGGTTTTGTTTACAAAATGTATGAAATTTACTAAAAGTGTGGTAATATTGTTGAAAGCTTTTGTGCTTCAAAGTGAGAGCATAAAAAAAATCGCTGCCAGAATAAAATTGATTCTATTTTACGACCGCATTCTTTGGCGTTATTTTATGTCAAATCTTAAGTATGGTCTCCACCTGACATGAAAACACTAACTTTAACGCTAACTTCAAGTTAAAGTTAAATGTGGACCGCTCATGTTGAAGTTTGGTTAAAGTTATAACTTGGTTGTTAAAACATTTCATTTGGAAACTCTGTTATAACTTAAATTGACAACAACCTGCTATTTGTAGTTGTTTTTCGCTATTTTTATTTTTTTACTATGAAAAGTTATAACTATAACACCACTTCGTGTACGCCGACTTAAACAGATAGATATTTAAACAACAAGTTTTAACTTCATGTTTTAACTGCGTTTCAAGTTAGGTGCAGACTGCATGTTATGGAGAAAAACGTCATGCCCTAATTCTGTTTCATTATTTACATGGCTTTTTCTAGTTTTCTCTTATTTCATATTTATATGTGAGCACAGAACAGCTTTGCCAGTTAGTGTTACTTTAACAATATATACAATACCAGAAACCATCATATGTATTTCGTTGGTAGAGACTACGTGATGCTATCAAAATTTGTGCTTTCTCTCTTGTTTGAAAAAGCAACAAAGTCTATGTATTTTCTCAGACTTTTGTGGCTTGTAAACAAAATTTGTTAATCTTCTGGAATGAAAAGAAAGACAGCACAAACACAAATTCTAAGTTTTCCCCCTACAGAGAAAACAATTGTTTTCGTGTTCAATAATGAAATTCGTTGAATCTATTAATAAAGTGTTTGAATGCGGACCTGTAAAGGAAATCGTGGATTCAAACAAAAGTTTAGTAAAAATAATTATTAATCGAAAACAACTATTTTTTTAAACAACAACAAAATACGATTATTTTTTGGATATTTATGTACATATATGCATAGAAATTATTTTTTCAGACAAACATTTTGTTGTTTTATTTTTACTACACTTTTTTCTGTATACTCGGAAGTTCTCTGAGTGTTGAACAATTGTTTGTCTGTGAGAACAACATGCAGATGAGAAAGAGACACTTATATAAAAATACTTTTGCTGTGTCGGTTTTCTGTGTTGTTTCACATCTGTTTACTTTATGCTTTAGGTTTGTATAAAATATTTCTTATGTTTCTATTAAAACAAAATGAAACAAAGCAATAATTTTGACCCCATAAGTAATGAGACTAAAAACTGTTTACTCTTTAGAATGGGTTCGAGAATTGTCCTGCTCGCACACCCAGCACAAATATAAATACAATAAAAATATAAAATAATGAAGTGGCATAAAATTAAATGAGAACAAACAAAGGAAAACCGCAAAAAATATATAAAATATTGTCATAATTTATTAGTCAATGAACTTAAAGGGAAGTGTACTCAGACTAACACACATGCAACTATGCACACACACACACACACATCCACACACATTTAAACTAGGAAAGTAATTAAACAATTATCAAAGCAAACTGTCTACGGACAGGACAGTAAACTTATGTGACTCCTCATAGATAATAATAATAATAGTGAAAAAAAAAGAAAATAAACAAATTGTGACTGTGACTGTGAGTGTAGTCACCACACACTTTGAAGTTCCCAGTTATTCAATTTGTTTAAATAATGAAATTAATGACTCGGTCAATGGGGGTTGCTTTTATTTTGAAATATTTATTGGTGTCATTGCAGCTGAGAAAACAATGAAACCAATGCTAATTTCAAATGCTTTCAATATGAATTATGAATAATTAAGTGTAAAGCTTCGTCTATGGAATGGCAGGCAGTTTTTATTAGAAAATATAATTAAAATTTGTAGGTCATGCAGGTTGTAGTATACGAGTAACGCAGAACTACCTTTGTGGTTTGAATGTTCCATAACTTTTTTTAGTTGATCAAAAATTTCTTTTTTCAGAACTTTGTGAAAAAGACATGGGAAATTTAATATAGAACACTATACGAGGGTGGATTGCCATCTAGCGCTAGATAGATGGCAGCACAGACACGAACGTTTTTGTTGCTATCTGTACATTATTAATTCCTATACTATACGAGGGTGGATTGCCATCTAGAGCTAGATAGACGGCAGCACAGACACGAAGGTTTTTGTTGCTATCTGTACATTATTAATTCCTGCGATGGACAGAGAAAACTTGAATCATAAATGTATAACAAATTGTTTACAATAAAGCCTCGAATTTCGGGGAAAAAATGGCGGAAGCAAAACTGTACACCTGTACTGCCAATTTTGGAAGGAAATTGGATTGAATTACAGTTTTGTTTTAAACGAAAAGAGTGAAAATAATGTTGTAAACATTATTTTTGAGTTTGGCTCAAAAACTTAATTGAAAAACATCTTAAGATTTTGTTTTGGCCAATGAAAATTTTTCAACAAAATTTTCTGGCATCACTGGTCTGAACAGTATGGAAGTTATATGTATATCTCCACTGGGCACCGATCTCTTTTAACTAATTTAAGCATTAAACACATTGAAGCCAGCAGACAACCAACTTCAATATGTCAAATATAAAATACATGCATTTAAATGAGAATGTTTATTTAGACAACAGCAAGACGACACGACTGCAGGTTGTAGTCCATGCTGATTTTTTTGCTGCACTCAAATTAAACTAATTTCTATTTTTGTTGACTACAAAATAAAAACCGTAAGATCAATGTATACAAAAAAATATGTAATAAAAAATTTTGCTCTTGGAAATACTTTATTTTCTAATAAACCATAATAAAAGAACAAAATTTATATCTGCTTTTAAATAAATTAATAAATTTATTTGTTCTACTGTTAAATATGTGCATACATATTTATCCTCAAAATAAGAATGCCTAATTTTTTAAAAGAACTAGTTAAGCCCCGAACAAATTACACAAACAGCTTACCAAACATGCAAAAATATTTGTACAAACATTTAGCGTTGTTGAAGCATGTTTGTACGATTTTTGTACAAACATCTTGAATGTTTGTGTAGTCTAATGCAAAATTTTGTCATTCGCATAGTTTATTTGTCTCTTTAGATATATATCAGTTACTTCATTTATGAGTAGTTTTAATTACATATCTTCGTCGAACAATTTTATAATTTATATACATACATTTTTCTTCCTCGAGTGGAATCATTTTTGTCCAAATATTAAAAAATTCGATATAAATTTTCAATTCATTAATATTCTTCCCATTATAAATCAAAAGATTATATTTTCAACTTTTAAGACCCGCCTAACCTGAAGTTAGAGTAGGAAACAAAAGCTTTTTTATTAATTTGTTAAATTTTTGTTGATCATGATACGTCATGACCCGAATGCAAATCCCAGTGGGTGCTGATGAGTAGTGTAGTGACTATGAAACAGCTAGTTGTCCCCCAGCTAAAGATTTGATTATTATTTTTCTTGTCTTCTTCAATCAATAATTATTGATCACAGCAAATTTGTATTGTAAAAAAAAACTTAAGAAAGAAAAAACTTGAACTAGAACCCGATGTACATATGTCAAACCAGAAAATTTTTAATTTAAAAGCTTTTTAAATTAATTAGTTTTTTTTTTTAGATTTTTAGGCCTTTCAAGCCATTTTTTGGAGAGAACTTTTTTCATGAAGAATTAATATAAATAGAACTCGTTCTGTAAAACAATGGAATTTTGTAAAGCTAAAAATTCGAAGGTGGCCACACTGAAATATACTTTTATTTAAATGAATTTATGTTGCTGCCGTGTTCAAAAAATTTTAGTAATCCCCTACATAACTACAATTGCCAGTTGCAGCATTTGCTGTTGTAAAGTTTTGAAGTCTGCTGTGGTCTATGTGTTTAAAGCTTTAATTCGAGTACCCTAATTGCTGTATGTAATAACGTTTGTTTTGGTCTTTCCGTGTTGTTTTTGAAAGGTTTAAGTCCAACGTCCACAAACACTGCTCCCTCTTTGTTGTGGGGTAATAATAATTTTTCCGCTACTGTAGACATGTAAACGCCATCCGGCAACTCTCAATATATTATATTAACATCTGTAAGATCAACCGACTGAATTAACATTTTTGCTAATAAGCTTTATGTACCGTTTAAGAAAAAATAGTTTTTATTTTTTATGTACAACTTTTCTGTATCCTAATTTTTCGACCTTTTTCTTAAATTAAAATGTAATGATCGTCAAGCTTGAGATCTTTTTTATAAAAATTTTGTTAAAAAATTGTTTATTTAATTCAATATTTCGTCTTCCTTCGTAAGACTTCTTCAGCAAATTTTTTTTTTGATTTTTTTTCAAAAAAAATTTTCCTGAAGAAGTCTTGAAGAGAAATATTGAATTAAATAAAAAAATTTTTAAAAAAATTTTTATAAAAAAGACCTCAAGCTTGACGATCATTACATCTTAGTTTTATGTACAACTGTTTTTTTTTTAAAAAGATCACGTTTTGTAAGTTAAAGAGTGGCGGAATTTCTAGTAAGTTATAGAAAATATTCTGTTGTGAGACCGGGCATTAGTAAAATATCTGAGAATAGCACAAGTATCAAAGCGCATTTTATAGAGGTGAAGCTGAAATTTGTGTTTGATTTATTAGGCCGGCCACCGTCCAACAGTCTTTTCGCTCCACCTCATAACCTACTTTCCTAGTTCCAATACAACGCACTACATATGTAGAGCCCAAGATAAAAAAGCAAGGAAGCTGGGCGCCGCACGGGTTGAATCCGAGAGATGTTGAACGGTGGTTGTTTAGTTGGGAACAGCTGTTTGCAAAGCAAAGACGGAAACCAATTTTAAAGTCAACAAGTTAGCATAAAAGGACCTAGGGGGTTACTCTGTATTGCGTTGCGAAAGGAAAATTGAAGAATTGGTACCTGTATTGCGTTCTTCTATTTTCTTTTCGCATTTAATTTTCCCTTTCGCCCATTTTCTTTTATCATTTTTAAACTATTTCGCGAAAAAGTTTGCGCAAACAGCACAGAATACCAAATTGTACTCCTATCGCATGTACCTTTCGCATCGAACTTACTTTCGCTTCGCAATAGAGAGTAGCCCCCCTGAAGTGTGCGTACTAATTACTCGTATCACAGCAAATGAGCAACATTTATGTCTAAGCCAAAGTTTACTCTTACGCGCTGTGCACATTGGATTTTCCAATTGCAAAGCATTGATGTTGCGCTATTTGGGTTAGCATTATACATTTTGCAGTACATAAGAATATTTGACAGATAGATAGCGCTTTACGCTCTAATTTAGGTTGTGCTGTTACCGTCAATGGTGTTTCAGATTGAACTTTATACGCTTGTGCCGTAAAATGTTCTATCCAATAATGTCCCTTTCATTGATATTAAAAATGTATTTCTTTTTCTTGTGTAACTATAAAGAACTCACCCTGTACAACCATTTGCTAGCGAAAATAAAATAAGGCAAACAATTGTTGAAAAGTCAAAGTATTTTTAAGAAAAAAAGAATTTAATATGTCAAAATGATGAATATGGCGCCATAACTAATCATCATAAAAAGTGAAAGAAAAAAAAAGCGATATAACAAAATTTAGAAAATAAAGCAAATATACCACAAAGTCGTAACTTTTATGCCAAAATAGTAAAGGAAAACGTATATAAAACGAAAACACACAAATCTCTTAACATATAGCAAGTACCCAGCAGTAAAAATTTATTGTAAATAATTTTATTAATGCAGTTTTAATATTCATTTCAAATTGTTTATTAGAAAAATCCAAAGACCAAGGCATGGAGATTGAGTAAATGAAGTTTTTTAAGGTAATTAGTCTTCCACCAACTTGCACCAGCACCAGTGTGGCCAACTCGCTGCGTTTATCACAGTTTTTGACGCTTTTAAAATTTTTTTTGTGTAGAAAGTTCTTTAGTCGGTGCGTTGTTTTTAGTTTTCGCTGCGTTTTGTAAATTTCGGTGGCACTAAGTCATCTGTTTGAATACCAGTTTGTCCAACAGTCAATAATTTTTAGATTTCTTTTCACAGCGCACAATAAGAATACAAAATTGTAATGTATGTTTAAACCGCAACAAGTCATATACACAAAGCGAAATAATTTTGCTGTTGAAAAATTGTCGATATTTACATATCGCTCTTTTATTGCAACATAGTCATAACTAAAAAAACTCGTTTCGAGAAAAGGGCACTTCAAGTTTTAGAAATTTTTTTTTTAGAAAGTACCTCCTAAAGGAAATAATTTAAAAGTAATATGAATAAATTTTTTCCACAACATAAAAAGCAGTAGTGTTAACAATTCTATATTGTTAACTCGAAAAGCTAATTTTTTGAGATATGACTATGTTGTAATAAAGGAGCGATATATTATGGTTAGAAAATGAAACATCTCGTTTCACAAAGTTTGCTGTTTTTTTTTAGTTTTTATTTTAAAAGTTTCTGTTTTTTGCTAGTAAAAAAATCTTATAAATTAAAGGTAAAATTTCAGACTTTTTTGATTTTGAGTTTCTAGTAAAAAATCTAGGATCGCTTTGATACAATATTTTGCAAAGAGTCTATAAAATGTATTATTTTGTATTAATGTATTTTGTGCTTTGTCAAAGCTTGAACTGAAAAGTAGCTGGTAGACGATTAAGTTTGGCTTGACAGCACCGCTTGATGAAGGAGAGAGAGAGAGAGAGAGTGACTTGGTATGTTTGTCTAGTATAAGCAAGCCGGACCACAGAATAGTAAAGTGTAGGCGGCTTCAGGAAACCTCAAAATTCCCCAACTTTTTCAGAAGTAATACGGCAACTTCAAATTACTCTTTAAAGCGAGTGATCGTTTACAGTTCAGGTGCATGCTCAACGGCAAAAACGCACACTTAATATTAATAACTGGCTAACGAAGTGGACCCAAATTTTTTTCGGGAATTCCAAAGATCGGCATCGTGAGTCGCTAAAATCCCCCAACTTCCCCGGAAGTAATATGACATCTCTAATGTTCAGACTAAAGCGAATAACCGTTTATGGTTCAGATGCCTGTTCTACGGTAAAAAAGCGCATCGAATATGAAAAACCGGTTAGCGAATTATTTCCGATTTTTTTTTTGTGAATTCCCAAAAGCAACTCAAATTTTATCGCACCAAAGCAGCAACTCTGTATATATAGTTTTATATACCAACATATGTAATAATTACACATATAGCATGGGTTTCGAGTGTTGCAAACTTACACACAAACAAGTGAAACTAATATCGGGTGGTTAAATTTCAAGGGCCGATGTTGAGTGTGAACAACACTTAAATACCAAGTTTTTTTTCCGAATTTTATTTGACATTTCTCTATTTCAGACTTATTCAATTTGAACCATGGAGAGATACACAATCCAACAACGTGTTAAAGTTATCCAGACTTATTATGAAAATGATGAACAATTTTCGAAGAAAATCATCTTCAGTGATGAGCATATTTTCACCTCAGCGGATTCGTCAATAAACAGAATTGCAGCATTTGGGCGAATGAGAATCCAAGAGTGACTGTCGAAAAATCAATGCACCCACAAAGAGTGACTGTTTGGTGCGGTTTATGTGCTGGCGGCATCATCGAGCCGTATTTTTTCCAAAATGAGGCCGGCCAGGCAGTTACTGTGAATGGTGTTCGCTATCGTGAGATGATAACGAACTTTTTATGGCCCGAATTGGAAGATATGGATGTAGACGATATGTGGTTTCAGCAGGACGGTGCCACTTGCCACAGAGCTAACGAAACAATTGCTCTTTTCCGCAACAAATTCAATGGCCGTGTTATCTCACGTAATGGCGATGTCAATTGGCCGTCAAGATCATGTGATTTGACACCGTTGGACTTTTTTCTTTGGGGTTATTGGAAAGAAAAGGTGTACGTCGATAAGCCAGCAATAATTCAACAGCTAAAGGATGAGATAATTCGGTATATTAACGGCATAGAACCTCCATTATGCCTCAGGGTCATCGAAAATTTGGACCATCGGATGGAAGTGTGCCGCCGTGGTCGCGGCGCCTATTTGGCCGATATTTTGTTCCGTACATAATTGAATAGTACCAATATATCATAATAAAATAAAATTACAATAATTTCCTAAATAGTTTGTGTTTTATTCAAAATCAACATCGGCCCTTGAAATTTAACCACCCATTATAAGTGTATTAAAAACGTGTCTAATTTTACCGCAGGGTGTTTATTTCCAGGCCTGCGTACACACACATAAACCCTATTGTAGTACTTACACAAAATTTTTTAACAAAAGCTTATAAACTGGATAAAAAATGTATGAATGAACAACAAAACCTGCGATTTGAGGCACAATTGTTGAATTTATTCAATTAAAATTACCTTAAACAATTTGTGTAACTGAAAATTTTTGTTTAGCAAGTCTTTATGAAATGTGAATGGCGAAAAACAAATTATTTAAATTCATTTGCCGAAAAAACAGCAAATAATTTCAGTTTATTATTTTAAACAGGATATTAAGAGAAAAATAATGGTTTTCTTTATACATTTTTCAAATTCCGCTGCAGTAAAGTAAGTGGAGCGGTTCCATTTTCTGGCCATCAGAATGCAATGCTGTAATGCAGTGATGTTGAATTATTCACTGTGAACTAGTTCTAATTATCGATATGGTTAGTTCAATACTTTGCTCTTTTTATAATGTTTTCCTATTATAATAAACACATATTCGTAAACAATATTAATTCTTTTTTTACACTCATCGAAAAAAGCATATCAAGTCACCAGCATTGTGACATCAATAATATATAAATAGTCATCAGTAATGTAAGAAATGACATCAATCTCAATGACGAAAGTCATCAGAGAATTTTGACATATATTGAGTGTCATCAATGGCTCTGAAATGGTAATGAAACTGTGGCCATTGAAACATGTATCAATTCTATGATACATTTTATTAATAATTATAACACATTTAATTTAACAAAACTGATTTTATAATTAGTATTATAACGTTTTAATTTTCCTGACGATACTAACAAATTGTTATCGAAATATCGAAAATAAACACTGTTGAACTTTTATATAAACCTAAAACGATCTTTAGATGAAAAATTAGAATTAATTTTCTATTTATTGTATTTATCGTGTAGTGAATGATTTTGAAGATAGAGGCGATAGTCCCAAGCATGGGCCACAACATACTGCAAGATCGGCTGAAAACATTACTGCTGCTGGAGAAAGTGTTCAAAACAATCCATTAAACTCAATTCGTGCTCAAAGAACAACTTGGGCCGTAATTTTGCTTAAGGATTTGCGTTTGTTTCCATTTAATATTCAGCTGATATAAGAGCTTCTTCCACAAGATCATTTACATTGCCGTATATATGTTAATAGGATGTTACAGCGCTTCCATGACAACCCCGATTTGCAAGAAAAACTCATAATCAGTGATGAGGCACATTTTCATTTAAATGGATATGGGAATAAACAGAATAGTCGGTTCTGGTCAATGGAAAACCCCTAAATTATTTATCAGTCATCTTTAAATCCATTCAAACTGACAGTCTGGTGTGCAATTTAATCAGGAGGATTCATTGCGCCTTGCTTGCTTGTATTCACCGGACTAGGCCGCCGCCAACTTTTTCCTCTTCCCAAAATTGAAGACAACGATGAAAGGAAAGCGTTTTGCTATGATTGAGGAGATGAAAGAAAAATTGAAACACGACTGTTGGTGATACTAAAAAGCGCGTTTCAGAAGTATTTCGAGAATTGGAAAAAAACGCTCATATAAGTGTATTATATCTAAGGGGGATTACTTTAAACGGGACAAGATAGTTATTAATGAATAAATAAATACTTTTTAAAAAAAGTTGAAGATTACGGTTAGTTTTTATCAGCCCTCGTACATTTTCAAAATTGTTTGGTTTAACATTTTGAGGAAAAAACTTGTGTAGTAGTAGAAAATATTTGATTTATAGAAAAAATGCCTGAAATTTAAGGTTTAATTGATTCATTTTGGTAGTGATCGGGCTTATGAATGTCAAAAACAGACGCTTTTCGACACATAGCTCATTATCACTCACTTGAACATTTAGTATGACCTTGGATAAAATAGGAATGCCAGATAAAAAGTATGTACAGACTATTCGCCACATGATTTTTAAATCGCCAAAAAAATTGCCAGTCATCAAAACAAAAAGTTAGTCGCCATAGTAGATAAAAATTCGTCACGATTGGCATGAAATTGCCATATATGACAACACTGCAAGTTTAAGCATATGTGTACCTCTTTCAATACCTCTCTCTCTCTCTCTCTTCTCGCCATCGGAGTAAAAATCTCGCAGACAAAAGTTACATAATACGAGTATACGAGTAACTTAGGACCAACATTAAATTTTGCCATGATATATGAGTAAAAGAAAGACTTCTTAATGATGTATAACATATCAAAGTGAGAGTCGCAGAGCCAAAATTTGCACAATATAAATTGAGACCAACATTAAAATTTCGCATTGATATATAAGTAAAAGGAAGAGTTTGTAATAAAATATCATTAAATATTAAAAGTAACTTTTTAAGATAAAACATAAATAAATACTGAATTACTTTTTAAGTCTCTTTTTATTTATCATAAAATTATTTATTAATATATACTTAAATAAAACACAAAGTTGTAATAATATAAAGCACCGTTTCTACATTTGTGTAGACACACACAAATACAAACATAAATAAAATTGTGTAATTTATATGTTCGTTGTCTCGTTAAAACTTTCATATTTCTTAAAAAGCAATAACATCTTAAATTAAAGTTATATTTTAACAGAACGATTTTTCACTAGAATTTTATTTATGAAAAACATTTTAACAATTTGAGACAACTTGAGTTTACTTAAACGTTATAGCTCCGCAATAAACAGTTCATATTTTACAACCAAATTTGTCATGAAACTTTTTAAACACGTTCTACGTCTTTTGGTTCATAATTTCACGGGCAAACACACAGAAAGAAATGTGACATCCGGACAACACGCTATCGCAAAAGCAGGGGTCTGATTGCTGCATATGATATCGAATTAACTGTTGTGTCATAAGGGTGATTTTATAAGAACTATCGGAAATTAAAAAAAAAAACACATAAAATTCAGAAAAATGATAAATATTTATTTGGATCGATAGTTGGGTCGATATAATTTAATGTTTGAAGATTATTTCATGCAAATGTTGGCCGCGGCTGCGCCTCAAATGGTCCATCCGCTTAGTCCAATTTTGGCATACTCTTTCCAACATTTCGGCCGGTATCTCACGAATAATGTTGGCAATGTTGGCTTCCAGTGCCTCAATCGAAGCGGGCTTGTCGCTATAGACATTAGCCTTAGACAATAGCCCCACAAAAAATAGTCTAGAGGCGTTAAATCGCACGATCTGGGCGGCCAATTGACTGGTCCCAAGCGTGAAATAAACTATTCACCGATCTCGCCTCTCAATTGGTCCATTGTTTCGCGTGCTGTGTGGCATGTGGCACCGTCTTGTTGAAACCACATGTCATGCAAGTCAAGCTCTTCTATTTTAGGCAAAAAAAAGAAAAAAAAGTTTGTTATCATCGCACGGTAGCGCTCACCATTCACAGTAACGTTGTGATTCGCATCATCTTTGAAGAAATACGGCCCAATGATGCCGCTAGCCCATAATCCGCACCAAACGGTTGTTTTTTGTGGATGCATTGGTAGCTCTTGCAATGCTTCTGGCTGCTCTTCACTCCAAATACGGCAGTTTTGCTTGTTCGCGTATCCATTCAACCAGAAATGAGCCTCGTCGCTGAACACAATTCTTCGATAAAAAAGTGGATCTTCATCTAACTTTTCAAGAGCCCATTCACCAAAAATTTGGCGTTGTGGTAGGTCGTTTGGCTTCAATTCTTGCACCAGTTGTATCTTATAAGGCTTCACACCCAAATCCTTCGGCAAAATTTTCCACGTAGTGGAGTAACAGAGGCCCAATTGCTGCGAACGGCGCCGAATCGATAATTCACGGCCATCACCAACACTGGCCGATACGGCTGCGATATTTTCTTCAGTTCGCACTTTACGTAAGCGTGTTGGTGGTTTAATGTCTAACAATGTAAATTTGGTGCGAAATTTTTTTACAATAGCCCGAATAGAAGCCTCAGTAGGTCGATTAAACTGACGATAAAATGGAAGAAGCGCGCGATGAACTTTTTTAACAGAGCACGCATTTTGGTAATAAAATTCAATAATTTGCAGTTACATTGCCTCTTGCCGCAAAAAACATGTGATATGTATTGAATCGAATGAATGAACATGCTGCCAAATTATTTATAGTTATCAATATTGCCACATGCGATTTTGAAGCTTATTTACTCGTACACGGCATCAATTAAATCTTCGAAAGTTTTGTTCAATAAATTTTGATCAATAAATTTTTAAAAAATTTTCCTGTTTACACGAGTTTGAAGTATTTTGAAGAGCAATTTTGAAGAAAATTTCAATCGTGTACATATAGCTTAAGACTTGTATGTAAACTAAACATTTGAAATATGTTTCTCTCGAAGCAAGCTTTTTTTTAGTTATGACTATGTTGCAATAAAGGAGCAATATCCTTGCAAACAGACACATAACACGAAAATTCATTAAACATATTTTAATAAATTATTCAACGAACAACTAGTAGAAATATTGCACATTTAATTTTTAATTTCATAAAAGACGGTTGCGTAATAATTTCAGAAATTTAACAAGCAATTAATAATCTAAAGCTTAAACTAAATACAAATAATACGTGATTTAATTTAAACAGGTATATGAGAATTCTTAATTAAATATTCCACTAAAATATAAAAGCGCAGCATAATAAATTTACACATGTGTATGTATGCAGGTATTTAATTATAATTATTGGAAATAAAATTTAGGATTTTGCAATCACGAATTTAAATTAAAGGCGCTTTAATTTACTTTGTTTAAAAATCGGTAAACAATTTTTTTTTTTATCTGGGATCAGTACTCAGGGGTTAACCCTTACATATGCAGCGCACTGTACTGGTACTAGTAAAATAAGTTATGAGGAGGAGGAAAGACGCAGTTTCACATATCCGCCGGGAAGTTACTCTCAATAATTCCTGGCTGTATACGCCGTGGCACCGCCTTGTTGTTACTACATGCTAATCAAGTCCTAAGCATTTTGTTGTGGCGTTAAAAAGTTTTCAATCGCATCACAATATCGCTTCCTAGTTACCGTTACGCCGTTTTCATTTTCAAAGAAGTGAGATCCAATGATTGTTTCTGACCAAATTGCACACCAGATTGTCACTTTTAATGATGCAAAGGTGACTGATAAATAATTTAAGGATTTTCCACTGCCCAGAACCGACTGTTTTCTGTTTATTCACATATCCATTCTCATCCAAATCGGGGTTGTCTAGGGCGAGCTGTAACATCCTATTGACATATATACGGCAATGTAAATGGTCTTGTGGAACAAGCTCTTGTGTCAACCGAATCTCAAATGGAAACAAATGCAAACTATTGTGCAAAATTGTGGCCCAAGTTGTTCTATGAAGACCAAACTCCTGAGTACGGCGTCGGACTGAGGTTAATGGATTGTTTTGAACACTTTCTGGAGCAACAGTAATGTTTTCAGCCGATCTTGCAGTATGTTGTGGCCCATGCTTGGGCCTATCACCTGCAGGCCTGTTTTCTTCGAAATCATTCACTACACGATTTATTAGAGCGTTTTGTTGTATCGGGTGGTTAAATTTCAAGGGCCGATGTTGAATGTGAACCACACCTAAACGCCAAGTTTTTTTCCGAATTTTATTTGACATTTCTCTATATCAGACTTATTCAATTTGAACCATGGAGAGATACACAATCCAACAACGTGTTAAAGTTATCCAGACTTATTATGAAAATGATGATCAATTTTCGAAGAAAATCATCTTCAGTGATGAGGCACATTTTCACCTCCATGGTTTCGTCAATAAGCAGAATTTCCGCATTTGGGCGAATGAGAATCCAAGAGTGAATGTCGAAAAACCAATGCACCCACAAAGAGTGACTGTTTGGTGCGGTTTATGTGCTGGCGGCATCATCGGGCCGTATTTTTTCCAAAATGAGGCCGGTCAGGTAGTTACTGTGAATGGTGGTCGCTATCGTGAGATGATAACGAACTTTTTATGGCCCAAATTGGAAGATATGGATGTAGACGATATGTGGTTTCAGCAGAACAGTGCCACTTGCCACACAGCTAACAAAACAATTGCTCTTTTGCGCAACAAATTCAATGGCCGTGTTATCTCACGTAATGGCGATGTCAATTGGCCGCCAAGATCATGTGATTTGACACCGTTGGACTTTTTTCTTTGGGGTTATTTGAAAGAAAAGGTGTACGTCGATAAGCCAGCAACAATTCAACAGCTAAAGGATGAGATAATTCGGCACATTAACGGCATAGAACCTCCATTATGCCTCAGGGTAATCGAAAATTTGGACCATCGGATGGAGGTGTGCCGCCGTGGTCGCGGCGCCTATTTGGCCGACATTTTGTTCCATACATAATTGAGTAATACCAATATATCATAATAAAGTAAAATTACAATAATTTCCTAAATAGTTTGTGTTTTATTCAAAATCAACATCGGCCCCTGAAATTTAACCACACTTTATTTTGTTTGTACGTAACTTTATCATCGTCACAGTAATCGATGTTTGATTTTGATAAAATATTTTAGCGATTAAAACACGTTGGTTTATCGAAAATGAATTGTCACGACTAATGTTTACCAAAATGGCGACAAAACAAAGTAGTAAACCCCTTCGGCCGACTCCTGGTACTTTTTGTGCAGTCCACTTGCTGATTTGAATGCGAAAATTCAACCAAATTCTGCTGTTAAATCACATAAAGTTACTCATCATATATTATTAAAGAATGTTGGTTTAACATGAAAAACTTTATTTTTAATAATGACAGCATCTAATTAATACATGTTTGCGCTTGCTGCTTGCTTGTCAAGTTGGTAGTAAATTTTAACTTTTTATTGTTTCTTAACTAAAATACGATTTTACTTTTCACAACAAAGCAATTAAAAAGACAAAGAAAAATACTGCAACATTTTTACTTCTGCAAATACACTCTACGTACAAAAAACGCAAAAATGTCAATGGACGTTAGAATGCCAATAAACTGCATTTTGAATTGTAGGAGAAAACAAAGAAAAAAAACAAAACATTCTTTAAACGGTCAACATCCTTTCAATGTGATCCTTTTACCCCAACAAATGCAGCAAATTATTTCATTTTCTTGTCATCTTGTGGATTTTAATCAAGTTATCCTGTTTATTTAAACTTTCTTGTTACTTTTAATATGTTTTTACTTTGACGGTTGGAAATTTCACAACAGAGCGCAAAGCGAGGGAAGAGAGAAAAAAAATACAAAACATACTCATTTAGTCGTTGGGTGCCCGAAACCACCACAACTACGAGTTCATCAAACTTCTTTATGTTGTCACATAAATTTTCTTTCAGAGGGTGGTGGGGAGAGGGGAGAAAAAGGAAATCGAATTTTAGTTCACTTTGATTTTATCTTTTTTTTGTGTGTTTTTTACAATTTGTTTTTCGCTTTATCTTAAAGTGTTGTTTAAAAGCAAAACAATTAAAATAGAAACTTCATTAATAAACTTACAATGACGGACAGTTCCCAGGTTTCACAACATTTTTAAAAGAACTTAATTACATTTTTTTTTAACAAATTATATATATCTAGGTGATAAATTAAAATATTTTCCATATTTTTAAGGTTTTTACTTAATTAAAGCTTTTGAGAAAAAATAATACCATTGATCGATTTAATTAAAAAAGCTTTTGGGCTGTTTACAGAACACAAACGAGTGACTTCTCTAGAAAATTTGTATAAAAAACGCTAAAAATTTGAGCACGACTTTCTTGTCTGTATTTTGTAAACATCATATTAAACTGACTATCATATCTGTATCAAATAATTAAACTCAAATTTACACAAATTTAAGTTGCTTCTACTGTAGAAATTTTACGAAGAAACCACTCAATTAAAAAAAAAAAAATAATAATTTTTATATAAGCCAAAATAGCGTTACCACAAGTCTATAGAATTTAGAAATAAAAATAAAAATCGATATTGTCACTTTTGCCGGTAACTGCTTCATCAGAACCTCAACTAATTGATAAAGCTTATTGAAACTTAAATTGTGAAACTGTTCGACTTTATTGTGGTTTAGAAAAGTATTTAATTAAATCTTCGGTTTGACTTGATTTCTTTTTGTTATCATACAAGCCGCAGTATTTTTTTTTCGAACGTGACTAATTAGAAAGATTGTGGTTGCATAAGTATGTTGCGGTATTTTTTTTGTTATTTTTTTGTGTATTCAATAATGACATTGATTGGTTTGTGCTTTTATTTAGTTTTATTTTTGTATAGTTTAATAAATTTATTCCGTAAATAATAAGCAAAAGCATTGTTGAAATTGAAACAAAACCTAAATTTATACATAAGTGTACAACTTTGCTTCCGCCGTTTTTCCCAAAATTCGAGGCTTTGTTGTCTACCGCTGGCCACTACTTTCTGTCATCTTTTAGGCAACATACGAGTCCCGTGTTGAAAAAACTGGTCATCTTTTGAAGCCATTCATGAATCGATCCAATTGTTTACTTCTTCATAAGACCGGAAGGAAGTACCGTGTGGAAAATATAGCGTTTCAACGTTTCCAAGTATGTCTTGACCACTTTTGCAATATGGGGCCGAGCATGGTCATGCTCTAATATCACTTTACCAGGTTGTATTGCGACCGCTTGTCTTTCAATGCTCGGCTTAAACTCATTCATGGCGTACGATAACGATATCCTGTATTTTGTTTCAGTTGATTTTTACAACTCATAATACACTACATCGAACTGGTCTCACCAAATACTGAACATGACCTCCGAACAGTGAATATTCGGTTTGGCCGTCGGCGTGGAAGTATAGCCGGAATATCCTCATGATTTTCTGCACTTGGGATTATCGCAATAACCCCATTTTGCATTCACAGTCACAATGCAGTAAGGAAATACCTTCCAGCTTTGCCTTACAAGCAGCTGCTCGTAAGCAAACAAACGCCGTTCAACAGCTTTCGGCTTCAACTCATACGGCAATCAATTTTCTTGTTTCTGAATCATTCACATGACTTTCAAGCGATTAAAAGGGCTTGTTGCTTCACTCCCAAAGATCCTGCCGATTCTTATTGCATTCGACACGATTCTTAATCAAGTAATCCCACCAATTCTGTATCTTCGAAAACCGGCGTCAAAATCACCATTCTTGAAGCGTAGAAACCATTCTCGGCACGTTCTTTCACAAAATGCGATCTTACCAATGGTAATTGAGAGTTTTCATCTGCAGATTTTTTCACATTATTAAAGCAGAAAATTGAAACATTAATTTGCTAGATGGACGAGAATTTGGCTCGTAGGCTGACATGTTTAATCGAAAATAGATATTTACATGGTACCGAGTGCGAATCCTGGTGGATACTGATAAGTAGTATAGCGACCATGAAACAACTAGTTCTCTAGATCTAATTGACCACTGCATCCCAAAATTATTCGTCTCCGGCTACCAAACCGAGGAATCTCCCTTATAAGCTGGACCCTTCTATGTTTACACGGATGGCTCCAGAAAGGGGTTATAGGGTTGAGGAGGGTGGCGTTTATATAGAAGAATTTAATAATAAAATATCCTGCAGACTATCAGACGGATGTAGTGTTCTTAAAGCTGAAATATCGGATATAAATAAAGCGTCCAGATGGCTGACGTTTCACAAGATATTCGGTAGGGATATTATGATAATAATGGACAGCAAGACCCATTCAATCAACCCGCTGATTGGAATATATACTAATACCAGCCTGGTTTAAGACTGCCGGACATCTATAAACAAGGGGGCGAGACTATCTAACGAACCCTAAAATGACTACATGGACACGGGTCCAACAACGGTAAAAACATCAAGAAAGTGACAACCCTAGAAAATAGGGATATAGATCCCTTTTGCGGACAACCCTTATCAGGGTATTGGAAAAGAATAAAACCCCACATACAGAAACGTGCCCAAGAAAAATGGCTACAGGGCTCATATGCCTTATATCAAAATAGTAAAAATAAAATCAACAAAATTTTTGTCTGAAATAATAATTTGTATAAATATACATAAATATAAAAAAAAAAAAAAATAACTTTGTTGTTGTTTGAAAAAATTTTAGTTTTTGATCAGTAATTATTTTTACTAAACTTTTGTTTGAATCCACGAATTCCTTGACAGGTCCGTATTCAAACAATTTATTAATTGATTCAACGAATTTCGTTATTGAGCACGAAAAAAATTTTTTTCTGTGCATCAACTCTAAGATAACGTGCGAGCTATTAAAACTGCCCAGATTTCACCTGAGAGTCCCTGTAGCGGTCACCACTGGACATTGCCCGTTTGGCAACCATGTCAGGATACTAAGCTTACCCTATAACGAACTCTGCAGTAGTTGCCAAGAAGAGGAAAAGGAGGAGACCATCCTTGATCTCCACGGAACATGTCCGATATAAGAGCATCACCGCCTAAGATGTATTGCACGCGATCATCGTCTACAGCTCATCCATTTGTGGTCGATTGGCCAGGGAATCGTACTACGCATTACAGAGAGAACTCGTTTTTCAGCCGTACGCTTCGTCCTGCAGACGTGTTTCCTGTCTGTTATAGCGTTGGAAAGTTCAAGTCAAATGTTCACAAACACTATTCCCTCTATCCCCCTCCTCGCAACCTATTTTCCTAGTTCTGGTACACTGCACTGCATATATAGGGGTCATACCCTGAGTACTTTTCCAAGATAAAAGAAAAGAAAAAAAGATAGTGAAAAGTGTATCATGTCTGGCCTCAGTTAATCCGATCGTGCTAGCCTCTTTCATAAGCAACAGAGAATGGCTAGTACATCAGCATCTAAACAGTACTTTAAGTGGTTTCCCACCTTTCCTACTCTATCCTCCCCTCCAGCTTCGAGTATATCCATGTAACTTTTATTTTTCACCACTACTCTTCCATTTTTCAGGCTATCACAAAAGGAACGATTTCAGGACCCAAGTGAGCTGAAGAACCTAAGCTACATTAGAGAATTCAGCGGCCTGGCTACCTAACCTAACATATGGATGTTATAAATATATTTTATTAAATATTTATAAAATTTTATAAATATTTAATAAAGAAAGATCAAAAAATATTAAGAAAAAAATCATATTTTAGTATTTTCAAGTTTTTTTTTTACTTCATTTAATTTTTTAAAATGTACTCTTTGCATAGTAAAATAGGCATTGAATTGCTTTCTGACTTCTTTTTACTAATCAAAATTGTCCCACCTCTATTTAACCCCTTAACCCATCCCTAATGTATGCATACCCGAAGTGTAAGTGTGACTCCACATATTGCTCATTTACTACAAAAATGGGATAAATGAAAATAACTTGTTTTTCTACAAAAGAATCAAATTCTTGATACAAATGCAAAAGGTAAGAGAATTTCTTCTCAAATGCCGTCCTCAGAGATAATTTTGTACAATATTGTGGAAACATGTGGTGACTAATTCTCCAGCATTAACACTATCATGCTATTGTTTTCTAATGCCACTTTTATGGCAAGTGAGCACTATGCTTTCAAATATATTATAAACATAAATATATTTCTTTTTAATAATTCGTTAAAAGCATTTTTTGATAGTTGTCATCATTTCCATTTGTTTCTCAAAGCTGTCTGTCTGTCATATTTTATGTTGTTCAAATATTATTTTTGTATTAAAAGACTAAACTCCCATTTCATGATTTTACTTTTAGTTTTACGGGTGTAAGACACCCTCATGTGCATTTTTACTCAAGTTTCTTTCAATATTTCTGCTTCATCATATCAAAATGGAAGAAAAGGAAATTTAAATTTTCCATTCACTTTTATTATTAAAAATTTCCAGCCCTGGCTTGTGTGTGTGTGTGTGTTGAACAGCTGACTCGATGATTTTAAACGGATATTGCAATATATTCATGCAATTCATATAAATTGACTTTGAAACAGGAAAAAATTATAAAAATTATACTTTTTTTGTGTTGCTCATGGGATCCGTCATGTACGCGTATGTATGTATGTATGTATGTAAACATATAAATTTACACTATCAAACATTATATTTACCTCTGTTTGTGTGTGTATGAGTGTCAATGTAAATGTCATAAACCTATTAACATTTGTAAATGTTTTTGCTTTTAAACATATTTTGTTTTTATTGTTGTCTTTTGTTTTTTTTTTTTAATGACTGTGACATACGATTTTAAACACCTTTTTCTCCTGCATTTTATGTCCCGTCAGTCTCTGTTGCTGCCTATTCATTATCAGTTTATTAGTAAATGGGATTGTTTGACTGCCCGTGTTCTGTGTGTGTGTACGTGTGTGTGTACGTGTGTGTGTGTGTGTGTGTTTGGAATCGTGTACTTGGCTGTTGGTCTGAAATTATTGTAACACGTGTCAAATAAAAATGATTAATTTTTGTTTATAATGATGTGGAATTACAGTAAAAGAACAATTCAATAAAAATTAAATCATTTTTATTTAATAAAAGTCCGGCTTGTTTAAATGACAATAAAAAAAAATTATTTTAATGTTTTGTGTTTAAATATAAATATGATGTTTGATGTTTTTTTTAGTTTTAAATGTACTAACAAAAATGGACATGTAATTAAAACTTAAATGTGATCCCTCATTCTTTTAATATTTTACGTGATTTATAGTGTGACCAGATCCAAAAAGAATTTGGCAGCTAAATTGGCAGCACATTTTAGCACTAAAAAGTGCTAAAAAAAGTGTTAAGACACTAAAATTTAAATGTGTTAATTTTAAGTAAATATTTTCTTTGAGAGTTCATTTTTTTTTATCATTTATGCAACTTGCCTTAGAAATATTTATTTCCATTGAATAAAACAAAATTTCACAAAACAATAACTCTCGGGAGGTTGTTAGTCCCCGAAAAAAGCCTCACACCAAACAATTATCAAGGATATTAACACCCCCTTCTTGTGTTTTAGGGTTCAACCACAGCCAGAACGTTCTAGCCAAGGTAGGCAATTCAACCATGATCAGCCCAGGTTGAACTGCAAACAGAACCACCTGGGGGCCATGCTGATCCCCGTTCTGTCAATTTAAACTTTTGGTAAAGGTGAATCGTGAATAATTCACTCCATGGAACTGGTCCATTATCATATAAGGCCGTAAGGTAGATGATGATATAAATCTTTTTCACTACTGTAGTATATGGCCCGAATTCCTGTATATACAGGAGCGATTAAATGGCCCGAACTCTTAAGCAAGTGGTTCGTGGCCACAATGCGAATACATTTGTACAAATTGCCAAGAAACGCGTATTTTGATACAAAACAATTTGTTAATACTCCGAACATACCCACAATTGTTTCAAACATATTTTAATATTTTCTTAAAATATCTATCTATCGGCCATGTTACAAAATTCACTTCCATTCGGAAATGAAATTGAATCGGTCTTTTAATTCTCAAAAAAAGAAAATCTTAAGCTTTTTTCGGAATGAAATCAATGCTATAAGACAATACTAGTTTTATTCTTGCAATTAGAAATGATTTCAATCCGAAATTTTTTTAGTTTTTCGATTTTTGAAAAAGTAAAAAAATAATTCAACTCTATGACATGGCTGTATATCTTTTATCAAAGAAATAAAACTCAGATTTTGTGTGAAAAATCAATAATAAGAAACAGGTTTGCATATATCTTCATTTCGTTGACATTCTAGTTTTTACAATAATTTATCTAAAAATAGAAAAAAAAAATTTTGCATTGAAACAACAGATTTTTGCGAATATTCTGAAATTCAAGCAATAAATCGCAGTACAGTGGCAAAGAAAAGTGTTCTTGCTTGAGTTTATATTGGGCCATTACGTTTTGTGTCGAAATATTAATGTCCACCCGAAGATATAACTTTCCCTAAAAGCTGCCA
The DNA here is from genome assembly GCA_914767995.1 of Thecocarcelia acutangulata. Taxonomy (NCBI): domain Eukaryota; kingdom Metazoa; phylum Arthropoda; class Insecta; order Diptera; family Tachinidae; genus Thecocarcelia; species Thecocarcelia acutangulata. The sequence continues at coordinate 84,615,344 of OU612098.1, read as the reverse complement.
ATTTGTTTTTATTAACAAAACAAGAAAGAAAAAAAAAACGAAATTAAACCATAAACCTTGAAAGCTTTAATTTAAAACTTGATTTAAGTTCCAAGTAATTTATTGCGCTTGTAAGCAACAAAATGAGAAAATTGCTTCGGTTAAAGGAGCATAATTGTCATGATTTATCGCAGCTTCAATTAAATTTATTTGCAGCTCTTTTGAGAATGTTAAAATACAATTTATAAACATTTTATTGACTTGTCGTGTTTGCTGGCTTTTAATTCGTATATAAGTACATGTTATATTGGCCGATTAAAACTTGTATTAAAAGCAGATTTCTTTCTTTTATCATTTTTTTCGTTTTGTTTCTGGGTATTCGTTCAGCCGAAAATCTTTATATAAATATTTATACGTCTTTAATTTGTTTCTTATTCTTTGGTAAGGCCAAATACCAATACTAAATACAACAGCTGCAAAAACAACTACAAAATATTATCATCTCTTTATAAAAATGTCAGCGGTAAATCGAGGCAGGCATTTAAATGACAGACCTTCTTAATGGCATTTTAGTGATGATGTTCTATCGGGTGGTTAAATTTCAAGGGCCGATGTTGAATGTGAACCACACCTAAACGCCAAGTTTTTTTTCCGAATTTTATTTGACATTTCTCTATTACAGACTTACTCAATTCGAACCATGGAAAGATACACAATCCAGCAACGTGTTAAAGTTATCCAGACTTATTATGAATATGATGATCAATTTTCGAAGAAAATCATCTTCAGTGATGAGGCACATTTTCACCTCAGTGGATTCGTCAATAAACAGAATTGCCGCATTTGGGCGAATAAGAATCCAAGAATGACTGTCGAAAAAACCAATGCACCCACAAAAAGTGACTGTTTGGTGCGGTTTATGTGCTGGCGGCATCATCGGGCCGTATTTTTTCCAAAATGAGGCCGGTCAGGCAGTTATTGTGAATGGTGTTCGCTATTGTGAGATGATAACGAACTTTTTACAGCCCGAATTGGAAGATATGGATCTAGACGATATGTGGTTTCAGCAGGACGGTGCCACTTGCCACACAGCTAACGAAACAATTGCTCTTTTGCGCAACAAATTCAATGGTCGTGTTATCTCACGTAATGGCGATGTCAATTGGCCGCCAAGATCATGTGATTTGACACCGTTGGACTTTTTTCTTCAGCGCATTAACGGCATAGAACCTCCATTATTCCTCAGGGTCATCGAAAATTTGGACCATCGGATGGAGGTGTGCCGCCGTGGTCGCGGCGACCATTTGGCCGATATTTTGTTCCGTACATAATTGAGTAATACCAATATATCATAATAAAATAAAATTACAATAATTTCCTAAATAGTTTGGGCCATATGCAAAAAAAATTCTTACTTGAGTATTAACGTATACGTTAGTTACCAAACACATTAACACTACCATACATTTGTTAAAAAAGTTTATGCAAAAACAGTGCGTTAACTTTTAAATACAGTAAGGAATTTAATTGTTTTATTCTGGCAGTGCCGTTATGTTCGGTTGTAATTTTTTGAGTAGTGATATAAGAAAATGAATATTATATTAACCCGAATATTAAATTAAAAAAAGAAAAAATATTATTTTTATTATTGCTACATAAAATGATAAATTTTTGACAAATATTCCTTGTATTTATCTTTTAAATAAATGGTGAATACATTATATGTAGTATATTAATTAAAATGAGAAAAATTAATGGGGTTACTTTTACTAGAAAAATTTTTATTATTCGAATACCGTTTTTCCTTGTATTCGCTTGATTGAAAGTGCATCACTAATACATTTCGTATTTTTATTTTCATTTCAAAATTAATATTTTCAATTTGTTTACAATGCAATGTGTAAATTTCCTTATTTAATAAGCATAAAACATTGCTTGCATTAAATTTTTTTACAAAATTGTGCTTTTTAAAGGAAATAAAAATGAAGAAGCCAAATGTCATTTTAACGTACAGTTAAAGTGTACTCAGTTCAACTTTAAACGAATGGTAAGTAAATAATTGTTTTTGCATACAACATTAAGGAATTTTTCTTAACAACCGCTTACCAAGCTTTGTTAAGTTTTTTTGGATACGGCCGTTTGTGTTTTATTCAAAATCAACATCGGCCCTTGAAATTTAACCACCCTTTAGAAGGAAACGTAGAATAAATTGTTTTACTCTATAGCCAGAAATTGTTCTAGTCTCCCGTTTACCACAGTCTGCTGTCTATATGTCGACATTTCATGGGAAACATAGAAAAAAAGCTGTTTTATAATTTTTTTTTTTTTGGTATAAATGTTAGAAGCTAATATAGTGAATAAAACTCAACTACTTGAATTACAATTTTTTTTTTTTTTTTCAAAATAATATTTGACATTTCATTTATGGTATAATTTTTATAGTCAAGAGTTCAAGATTTTTCTTTTTCTGCTTAATAATTATAAATGTAAGTAGTATATTTCGCTACACCACTGGGTAGCATCATCAGGGATTTAGATATTGTTTTTTTTTCGAAAGAAGTCCATAAACACAAAATAGAGATACTTTTGGCTTATATATTGTTTTCCTACCCTACAACAATACCATAAACGAGAACGTTAAAAGAATAATATGAAATAAATAAAATAAATTGATATCATGAAAATCCCCGATTTCGTTATGAATGATCGCCGAGTTAAGTTACGTGAGATTGTTGAAATGTTAAACATATCATATGAACGTGTGTTCAACACTTTGCATATGAGAAAGCTATCGGCAGGATGGATGCCACGTTTGCGCAGTATCGAACAAAAACGGGTTCGACAGACTACTTCAAAGCGGTGTTTGGACATGATAAAGCTTAAGCCTGTGGATTTTTGGCGTCGATTAATAACTATTGATGAAACGTGGATCCTCCACTTCACACCTGAAAGAGAGTCTGAACACAATGTAATTTATTGCGGCGCGTTTTTTCATACGAATTTGAAGTAAAAAACCGCAGTGCGGAGAGGCATACAATTAAAATTTATTTTATTTTCCTTACGGACTTTTATATTTTGTATATTTTAGACTCTCTCTTTCCAATATTGCTATAGTTTTTGAATAATTGGCGATTTTCTCAACATTATTGTAAACAAAAAACATGTTTTTGAAGTTTATAAATTTTTGTCATAAACAATACTTGTATTAACGGAAGAACGGAAGAAGAAAATACAAGCATGGAAAATTCCGAAAGACCTATTGAAGAAGTTAGGAAGTACAAGTATGACTGTCTTTAAAATTTGCAGTCGGGAAGTTAATTCCACGTATAAATTAAACGTGGTTTCTACCAAATTCACAATTTTTTTTAACAGTCATAGCTTTTTTATTTGCTGCCATTGCAAAATACTGAACACAAGCACTAAATTTTTTACAAAATTTTTTAAAAATGTGTGCACAAATAAATTAAGAAAAATGTAAACTAACAATGACAAGTATTGCCGTCGCCGTCTGTCGTTGTATTATGTTTATTTGTCTCTCCCGCAACGGAAAATCGCACCGCAAGCATTGTGTTTAGACTCAGACACTGATGAAAAGAAAGCGTTTTGCTACGATTGAGCGGATAAAAGAAAAATCGAAACAGGAGCTGCTGGCGTTACCAAAAAGCGCGTTTCAGCAGAGTTTCGAGGATTGGAAAAAACGCTGACACAAGTGTATTATATCTGAGGGGGATTACTTTAAAGAGGACAAGTTGTTCTGGATGATGATGAGTATATAAATACTTTTTGAAAAAATTGTAAATAACGAGTATTTTTTTAGCAGCCCCCGTATGACTACAATACTCTGAAAAATCATTTGAGCAGACTTTTAGGGATTTATTGTCTTTTAACGATCATATCAAAAAATATTTTGGCGATTTTTGGTGAATTTTGGTGGCCAGTTTGGCGCTGGAGGTGGAAAAAACTCTAACAACCCTGATTATAAGGGCCTTCATGTCTCTTCTTTTACCGTTGTCATGTTATTCTTTTTGTTTATGTATAAGTACTAGTGTGTTGTTATGTGCATGTATGTAAGTATGTGTGTGTAGGAGGATGTGTCTTTTTCTCGTTTTATTATTATTGTTCGTGCGTTCTTGAGAAAATGAGAAATTCAAACGACTATTTAGCGAACAAACAAGACAAGTGCAAAAATAGCAATAACAACAACAACATTGTACTACAGGTCACTACAGCTGTAAAAACTATACAACACAGGAAACTCATATTAAAACATACTTGTATATATTTATATACTTGTGTGTGAGAGTGTGTGTAAATGTATGTTTAAACAAATATTATAATCTGTGTATGTGCGTTTTAATCGCTTTGAGTAGTTGGTAGTTCGTTGGTTACTGCATGTTGTATGAAAATAATGTTAAAAGTGGATATGAAAAACATTATCAAAAAGCTATAAAAAATATTACAACTGAAAAATGAAAGCAAAAATAAAAAAATAAATAAAAAAGCAAGAAGCAGTACACCAAGACCCATAATAAAATATTCAGCTCATGCCAAAAACAACAAGAACATCATGTTTAAGTATCTATTGTAAAAATATTGCGGTTATTGTTGTGTGTATTTCTTACAAAAGAGTCACAACATCTCAGCGGTATAACTGGACAGTGGGTGTCAATACAGACAGTTAATATGGTATTTGTTTGAAGAAAGATTTTACTCATTATTTTCTGATTTTACATTTAATGACAAAATTTTTACAATATGTAATAAAGATATGCTTGCTTTAGTTCCTGTAAGAGCCATAGCTACGTCGGTTTTCAATGTTGGTTCTTAGCGTCTGGCTGTTGGAAAGCAAAATACATATGCATATTGTGAATATTAAACATCCTGCTCAGTGCTGCTAGAGATTTTTGTCGAAAAATCTGCATCAAGCCAGGACGTCGAAAAGCTCGAAAAAGTCTACCAAAATAGGACATGCCGAGTGAGCCACTTCAGAAGTATTAGTGTTCAATATTTACTTTATATCATTTTTAATCAAAAATGCTTTACATTATTCTTTAAACCTATAATAAAATTTAAGTTCACTTTAAATTTTTTGTATTGTATTTTCCATTGTAAAGCAAACTCCTCAATAGATCACCTAACACAACTCTGCTGTAGTATATTTTAGTAAAAAAGTTGCAACACGTTATACTCGTATTGCATCACCTTTATAAAACATGTCAACATTGAAAAGGTTTCCCTGACGAAAAGCACCCGCGGACCTTGAATTTTAAGAGTTTGCGGTTTTTAACTTATTCTAATTATTTTCATAGATTTGGCTATTTATTAAGCAAACATTATTTTCTGTTCCAAATTTGCTTGTGTTTAGCCACTGTTTCGTCAGTGTCATTATCTAACAAAATATTAGAAAATAAAATTAGTTGGAGAAGCAGAAACAAAAATAAAACCGTACTAAACAAAAAACGTGCAACATTTTGTAACAGTCAAGTGTTTGCAGAGTGGTTTTTATAAATTTAATATACACACAAATACACTGAGAAAAAAATTGCTATAATTTTTTATATGACAGTGGCGTTGCAACTTGTTAGCATGTAAAAGCAAATCTTTATGCATATTCTAATGCGAATACTAGCAATGTAATAAAACGAAATATAAAACTATCATTGATGTTGACACACTTTTGATGCTCATGGTATATATCAAATTATAAACTTTTCTATCTTGCTATTGATAACTGGGCTATTTCTCTGTCCATAGCTGTATATAGAAAATTTTTTTATACACATCACTTCTTTCAACATTTTTCTTCAAGTGTATTTCTTGCATATGCAAGTAAAGTTCCCTCAAGATTTGTATTTTTTTTTTCTTTTCTCTTATTAAGTTGTTATGATGGTCTTACCAGCGTATATATTTTTTTGTCTATACTCGAACATATACTCGTTACATATTGCATAGAAAATGAAAATCAAGCAGATCTCTTCTGCATGACATTCGTTACACATGTGTCAGCTGTATGACCAGAGTTCTTCATATCGCATACGCAGCTTATACATACGCTCAATATGATAGCTCCTGCACCCACTACCACCCACAATCTAATTCAGCCACTTGATATTAAAAAAAGGACACACACACACCTAGACTTGACTACGGAGAGCAAGCAAATGGCTGTTTAGTTTTATGAATAAAGTTACAGCAAGGATGGTTTTCTTTTTCATTTGCGATGCTGTCGTACATATGTACATACAATCACACATATCGTACCCTAAATACAAAAGGGTCACAACTCAAAATTTTCCAAAACTGACTGGACTGTAAATCCATAGGTCACTGGTTCATATCTGGTTCGAAGGACCATGAACAAAATTGCGATTCTGGGCTAAAAAAGCAACTTTGTGCTAACCAATTCTTTTTGTATAATACAGAATTGGGCCTATAGCCAACTCCGGGTGAGTTAGTTATAATGGGTTTGGGGAAAAGAAATAAAACGAGTGTTATTATTTCTTTTCAAATAAAATGAGTTTTTATTAACAATATGTTGGTTACCTTTTTCCTTTAAAATGTCTAACGTTGGTTACAATAAAGGTGCACAATAAAAAATACAATACTTCCAAATAAGGCTATAGAATTTTCAGTTCGCTCTGGCACTTCTCTTCCTCTTGGTAAAAATCGAATTATAAATAATATTTGCCGGAAAAGATGAAAACCTTTAGCCAATCTCAATCTGATGTTAGATCGAATTGCCAATGCGAACAGTAGAGAGGTGACTATAAGGTTACTTCAACAAAGTGGTAAATATAGAGTTAGTTCAACAAAATGGTAAGTATAGAGTTAATTCAACAAAGTGGTAAGTATAGGGGAAAATGTAACTAGTAAATATTAGGTAAGTGTAATATATAAAGGTAAGTGTAATATATAAACAAATTCATTTTACAGTTCATTATAACTCATAGTTAGAAAATTTATTTAAAAAAAATAATAAATATATATGCACTTTAAATAAATTCAAGGAATAAAATTTTGCTTTTTGTCCAAATTACTTTGGACACCAAATGACTTATTATATTTTCAGAAACATAATATAAAGTTAACAGCCAGTTCGCCGATGTCGAAAGAATAAGTTCATTCGCATTCTAGACGAAAGAAAATTGATTTGGGTTTTTTCTAACTTTATTCTATGCGAACGATATGGCAAAACTCAATTAAAGTAATAAGTACATGCGAACGAATAATAGTGATACGGACAAACCCAAATCGATTCGAATGTGAGTGACTAGCTTTCTTTCGCACACATTTTCATTCGATATCGACGAACAGGCTGTAAAAAAAATATAGCAGAACCTTCTTCAATATTGAATTTTTTCACAATGGAATAATATTTTCTTAAAATATTACAATCATTCTTACATAAAGAGTTTTTGTCTCTCTTGAAATTTTAATATTTTGAGTTGTGACCCATTTGTATTTAGGGTGCGATATACTCCTATTCCATTCATTAGTTGCTTTGATGTAGATATTTGCTTAGAGAAAATGCTCACCGTGTGATGGGTGCTGAGATGGGTTTGCAACAAAATTCAGAGAAAAAATTTTAAAATAATAGAAGTGAATCAAATAAACCGCAACTATCTCTATTTCATGAACATTTTAGTTCAAAGGCTGCTACTTAAGCTGTAGCTGTCGACAACGGAGAAGGAGTATGCACGAGTGTATACGAGTATGTTTGTATGTTGAGTTTGGAGCTGGTAGAATTCTTTTCGTTTTAAGTAACTCTCTCAACCACTTATTAATGAATCACGTGTCAAATTTTGTCACATTTTAATACAATGCGAACGATAAAGAAAATACTTAAATGCAAAATGTGCTTTCCTCTTTATTAATTCCAACATGAAGGTACGAACGTGTTGACTACGGCAAAAATAAAAATAAAACTTACAGAAAAAGGAAATCTAAGAACAGAAATGTTCTAATGGAACGACAATCAAAGAACGAATAAGAAAGAATAATAATTACGATGATCAATTATTTGATATCTTGTTCTGTTCATTTAAAAGCACACGATGTAATTACATGATATCGTAGCGATAAAGGCAGCACATTGATGCTATTTTTAACTGATTAAGGCAAAATCCAAACTGCATTTGCTAAAAAAAAATTCAAAAATTTTAAAAGCGAATTATTAAGGATTTTTGGAGAAAAGGGAAAACCCTTGAGCTAAAGGTCCTTACCACGCGTTATATGCGCTAAGATTTTAATGCGTTTCAACGCGATCTACACTTTTCAAACTCAAGTAACATACAATGCTTTTCATGCGAAAACTTTTTTGAGTGTTTGCAGTATGTTTTATTTATTTATTTATTTATTTATTTATTTATTTATTATTTAGTAACTATACAGTTGCAAAGTAAATTTGCAAAGTATAGGATGCACAGCAAGGGCGGGGTGACAAAGACCATAATATGGTATTAACAATATGATATTAACAGTACTTTTGTAGCAACGCTGTGACTAACTACAACGACCTATGCCTTCACATAGGAAGTTTCCACGTCGTTAGCAATGAAAAAACTGTAAAACAATACAGTTAGTTGAGGCAAACCGTTAACCAGAGCGAGTGAGACGCAAAAGTCTCGAAGACCGAACAACAAATACACACCTGACCGCACTTAAGAAACAGTGACGATGACTCGAGAGCTATTCTTCAGCTCAGAGCTGCTTAACGACTGTAGTATTTTTGAATTGAAAAATTTTTTTTAACACAATAACATAAAATTTGATAAGATATAATTATAATTATTGTAAAGATAACATTGTCTTAATAATAGTAACAGAATCGCACTAGAGGTCAAGTTTGACAAACACGAATTCCACCTATTGCACGAAAAGGCTGTTTCATTATCGTGGTTTTAATCTAAAAATATTATTTTTTATAATACAAAATGGAAAGAAAATTTCAAAATTCGCTGTGTTTTTGTTGAAATAACGGGTTTTTCCCCCTATTTTGGTGCGTTTTGAAATTTCTAAGTTGACAACGCTGTTTGGAACATAAAATAAAATTAAACCAATTGAAGCTAAAATAATTCCGCTCTTGCTCTCAAAAAGAGAAACGTCAAACTACATATAAAAAAAAAATCTTGTTCTGTTCACCATTGGTGAATCCAGCTTAATGTAGTGTTTACACGTGCAGGTGCAAGTTCGAAAAACTAACTAACACACGCACAACCTCTGCACTTGCAACCAACTTTCAACTGAACTGACAAGCAATTTCAGTAGGCAGTGATTTTTTGGCACTTACTGAAAGTCAAATGACAACTGAAATAACAGTGTTGCCTTACAACAAGTTTTGCGGAGATTACATGATTTTAATATAATGTTTTTGTCATATTTAAATTTTTCAAAACATATTTTTAAAATAATTCACATTTTTTTATTGAAAGTATATAAATTAAGCAGTCTGCCTTTTTGAGTGAAAAAAAAGTTAAAATTATTCTATTTCATTTATTTATTTTATTCCTACTATTCATTTCCCCGAAAAATAAAATTATGGTTTTCTATGGTAATGCTGTTTTAGGAGCTGTTGTGTCTCCACTGGCATTTTTAAAGTGAACTTCCATGTTATTCTTTAAATACTAATGCAACTTGCAAGAAAGTCGACATTTTCGTTGGTAATACGTACAGAAGACTTCCATGCAAGTACTTGTACGTGTAAACGCAGTGTAAGACTACATAAAAAAAACCAAATTCTTTGCAAATATGTGAGATCTAAACAACGAAAAAAAGCTTAAAGCTGTTTAAAAAAAAATTGCAAGTTTTAATTTTTGAAAATGATTAAATCCTTTTGTCTGCAGCCACTAATTAATAAATTATACATGTAAACAAAATATGTATAAAATGTAAATAAATATGAAATAGAAATGAAACGGCCTAAAGTATTCCAAAAGTTTTGTTTGCAATTTAATTTTATTATAGTTAAATTAGTTGTTATTAATAATTAGATATTTCTGTTTAAGTTCCGCCCTTATGTAAACTCTGTTACTGCTTTCCATTTTCAAGTCTGTTTCTTTGATTTACATTTGTATGTATGTATTCGTGCTGCTTTTATTAAACAGCAAAAAAAAAAAAAAATACTTTGTATGTCCATTTGTTCGTTTTCATTATTTTCTTTCATAAATTTTGTTTTTCTTTTCGAAATAAATTTTTTTTTTTCGATATTCCAGTATTTGCGTTAAAGGAGAATGACAGTAATCTAATTAGAGAACTGTTAAGAAAAAGCTTAAAGGAAAAATGAAAGCTCTCACGAAAGGCATCTGGCAAATACCTGAGAAACTCTTTGCCTTAAAGCGCCTGCTTGGGCTAGCAAAAATCTCTTTTTCTCTACCTTGCTCTCAAGCTCTTTTAAGCTCTCTATCACCTGATTTAGTATTTCAGATGTTTCTTTTCTTCTTTTTCATTGTGGAATTCTGTGCCGTGCAGCAAATATTATGTGGGAGTTATAAATAGGGCACAAGCACTTGCACATACTCTGCGTGACATAGCCATATACATACATACATGTGTACATCCATATGTAGGTACATACATATATTTTTTTTTAGCTTTATGTCTTCTATTTTTTTGCCACAAACTTCAGTAAGACACAGCTGCTTTTGGCTGCAGGTTTTTTTTTCATTTTAAACGAAAAGAAATCTGATTTGGATAAAAAAGCCGAGAAAAAAATTACTATGCAGCAACAAACGGCAGCTGAAAAATGTGTGTTAAGCGAACAACAACAATAACAGTAGCAGCAGCAGCAGCAGCAGCAGCAGAATGGTTGGTTTTTCATTAAACACTGGGTTAATGTTGTAGGTATAGGATTTCACTAATACTTGTTTATGTGTGTGCGTGATGTTTGTATGTGTGTTGCCAGTGTGTCAGTAAAGTCCTGTTGTATACTGTGCCCCATTAACAAGATAACACAACAGCAACGCCAACAATAACAACAGCAACAGCAACAGCAAAAACAACATTAAAATGGTATTTGTCATGTTTTGTTGTTAACGAAGCAAAAAATAAAAACTTAATGAAAAATTTTTCCTTTTTTCTCAAAGTTCTAAAGTTGAAAAAAGAGTGAAAAAAAAAATAAAAAATAAATAAATCAAACAAAGTAGCGGTATTAAAGTTTCCTGTTGTACAACATTTCTTTTTTGTCTTGCTTTATTTAGAAAAGTGAAGGGTGACTTAAACAAGTAAAAGGTTCTGTCAAAGTCATTTGCAAGGATTTACTGAATATTCAGAGCTGTAACAAAGCAGTTGTTCTTTTTTTTTTTGCATTTTGTTTTTTTTTTTTTTTCTTCAACAGAAGGAAACTAGAGTTGTTTTGTTGTCGTTCTTATTATTTCATTACTGCAAATAAGTTTTTTGCTACACTTGGATTTTTTCCTGCAACGTTTATGTTTTCTTTATTTTTTCCTCCAGTTGAGCGGCAGGAACAACAATTAACAGTTGACTAAATGTGAAATTAGAGTAAAGTAAAGGGTTAAGCTGCAGATATTCTTTTCGAAAAAACGCTTTAAAGATTATAAAGCACAGTAAAGTTGCGCTAGACTCAATTTCCACTATTTAATATTTATTGCTGAGCTGATTACACTTCTAGAGCATCGGATGAGGCGTTTTACTTCACAAGCAAAATACCTCACCCCTTTAAGCAACATTTAATTGTCAATTAATTCCATTTGATATCTTCTACACTTTAATGAATCAATCATTATGGCTGCTAAAAAGAACTCAAAGGAAATAAGAATGATACCTACTAGTTTTTTTTAATTATTTTCAATAATAGGTCATTGAACTTAGGGAAGTTTAAAACTTGTCTTCAATACCCCAAACAAGAAGAAAAAACTTACAGCCTGTTCGGCGATATCAAATGAAAATGTATGAGAACGAAAGCTAGTCACTCACATTCGAGTCAATTTGGGTTCGTCTATGTCACTGTTATTCGTTCACATGTACTTATGTATTTTAATTAAATTTTGATTCATTGTTCGAATAGAATAAAGTTCGAAGAAACCTAAATGAAATTTCTTTCGCCTAAAATGCGGATAAACTTATCTTTTCGACATCCAGCCAGCGAACTGGCTGTTAAAGTTTATTTTTTTCATTAATTTATTTATTGAATCTTCAAAATATGAACTAACAATAAGTATTCAAATCTTAGTACTAACAGCCGTTTCGACGATATCGAATGAAAATGTATGCGAAAGAAAGCTAGTCACTCACATTCGAATCAATTTGGGTTTGTTCGCATGTACTTATGTATTTTAATTGAATTTTGACACATCGTTCGCATAGAAAAAAGTTAGAAAAAACACAAATCAATTTTCTTTCGCCTAGAATGCGAATGAACTTATCCTTTCGACATCGGCGAACTGGCTATAAATATAAAAGTTAATTAAGTCCAGCCACTGCTAGCCAAAAAAGTTTTATCTTGCGCGAATAATATCGATAGAATAACCTTTTTAACGTTCTGATGTTGGCAAAGGGTATCCCTTCTTCTCAACCGTAAGTGGCCGCCAAGATTAAGTATTTTGCGTGCAAGAGGATTTGGGTGAAAATTCAGTTTATTGATATACCTTGTCGCATACTTAGAGAATTCGTCTTTTACAAGAGGCACACAGAGATCTTTATGAATTCGTGAGTTTTTTACATACCATTGAGCTACAGCGATGGTACGAAGAATTTGATTTTATCGCCTTTGAATTTTTTCAATGTTAGAAAAAATTCAAAGGCAACAAACTTTTATATAAAATCATAATGCGAAAGTAATTGCTACTTATCGTTAACGTTTCTCCAAACAAGTTTTTAAATGCTTGGCGGCATTACTACTCTTCCCGTGAAAAGCGTCCGGGATCGTCGAACTTCTTACAATTATTTATTATATGCTATAGAAGACTTTAGATTGTTTAAGTGTCATTTTCATTGTAAAGCAGAGTCATGAAGTGATGAAAACTCAGTACAATTGTACTCTTTTTCATAGCTTCATACCAGGCTATTCTGCATCGTTTCCTCGCATGACTTGGCACTTTATACAGAAAATATTATATAAAAAAATCTTCCATAAATTTTTTGTCTTTTTTTGGTTCAACAAAAGATTACTTACTTGCTGATGAGTAGTGTAGCGACTACGAAACAGCTAGTTGTCCCCCAGCTAAAGATTTGATTATTATTTTTCTTGCCTTCTTCAATCAATAATTATTGATCACAGCAAATTTGTATTGTAAAAAATCCTTCTTAAGAAAAAAAACTTAAGAAAGGAAAAAACTTGAACTAAAAACCTGATGTACATATGTACAAACCAAACAATTTTTAATTTGAAAGATTACTTTAATTTGTTACGAATTTGCATCACTTCTAATCCACTATGCGGCCATTTATCTACTTTTTATAAATGTGCACGCACATCCACACATGCAATATAAAGCCAAAATTATAATACACAAACAAACATACATGCTCTCAATAAAGCGTTTTTATTGTTTTTCAAGCATGGTGCTTTATCACCTATAGATACTCGTATTTGAAGAGCAATTTAAAACGTAGATGTTGTATTAAGCATTGTGCAAGACAGTGATAACTCAGAAAAGTAAACAAGTATAATATAATAATTCTAGTATAGCGGGTTAATTTTGAGAATCCGCGAATTCCTTTGCAAGTCAGACAATTTATTTACGAATTTATCGAATTCTGCGATTCAACATGCACAATTTTCTGCTGTGCATACTGAGGAAATAGTAAAAGAAGCCGTGTTTATATAGTTTCGCAGGAATGGTTTACCAAAGAGCTGAAGTGTTTTGTCTTGCTTGAAACTTGAAACACACTACGGTTTGCTTATAATATATATATATATATATATATATATATATATATATATATATATATATATATATATATATATATATATATATATATATATATATATATATATATATATATATATATATATATATATATATATATATATATATATATATATATATATATATATATATATATATATATATATATATATATATATATATATATATATATTATAAGGGTCAGTAAACTCTTTTGCCCAGCGTTTAATGAATCCTGATACGGAGCGTGCTTTATTTACTATCAGTAATATATGCTGAATAAAATTCAGTTCAATCAAGCCCATAGTTTACATTTATATGTGATCTCCGAAAAGAAGACATACTGTCACATTTTTTATGATTAAGTTCCATAAGATTAAGGCGACACCAAGAACTTAAAGCTTCTAAATCAAGCTGCAACAGCGAAAAATCAGCAGGACACTCGGGCGTGAGAAATATTTGGACATCGTCTGCATACATAAGGATATATGAATGCTTAATAACCTTTGGCAAATCGTTAATAAATAAAGAAAAAAAATTTTTTTTATTTATAAGTCTTACAAATTTGTTTTGGTGCAAAACATTTTAGTCTATTTACCAGTTAGTCAAAATTAATTTTCCTATTCAATAATAGAATTTTTAATGCAGTTTTGGAATTCTCTTAGTGTTTATTTTGCATAACATAATTGTACTCGTACACTTTCAATCACAGCTTTTTGGTAATAACACTAAAAACAAAAACAACAAAAATCGCATAATCAAATTGAAGCTATCCGTGAAAGGGAGAACTACAATAAAAAATACGAAAAATACTATATAAACATCGTTTTTATGGGCGGACATAAAATTCTGTTGTACATTTGAAACCTGCACGTACAAACGGATTTTTTGCGACTGATAAAAATTGCTGTGCTTCTTCACCTATAAAAGCAAAGACAGAAAAAAATGATATTTTTCAGTAGAGGGTTAAAGTGTATTCTTTTTTTTATTTCTTTGTGAGCAACTCTTAAAATATATAAAATTTACGTTCACATGGACATGCAGTGGATGCATTTGGTAAATGTAAATTTTCAACTTCGAATTAAGTTGCACTTCCACTCGTCTGCTGGCAAGTAAAACCAGCTGAAGTCAAAACCAAACAAACGCCTTCTGTGTAAGGCCATTTGGTAATATATAAAAACCCCTGTTTCAATCTAAACAAAAGTTTCAGTCAACTACCGCAGCTGCATTAGCTTGATGTGTATTAGGGCATGGTTTTTGCTCTTCCTATTTTGTTAAAAAAAAAAACATTAATTAAAATATAAAGAAATCTCTTCATAGAGTTAAAACATGACCTTTTTATATAATGTACTTATGTAGTGCCTAAAAGTATGCAATGAAATTGAATGCAAAGGATATTAAAAGCTATATTGCCGATTTCAGTAAACCGTAAATTGCAATTGGGCGTAGTCACAACTGCCCTGTGGTATAAACAGAAATCATTCTTGATGCCACTAGATAACATAAACTGATAACACTAAATACTTATGGGCACGGACATTAAGGCAACTTCATAAAACTCTTGGTTGTATACCGGTCTTCGAAAACAATTGTTTATTCTTTAATGAGACTATTGACAATATTAAATTAAAAAAGTAAATATATGCCAATATTTTTAAGTCCACTTTATATAACTAGGTAGGCAGGCCGCTGGATTCTCCAAAGAGTACCTGGATACTCCAGCTCACTTGGGTCCTGAAGGTCGTTCCCTTTGTGATTATATCACTAAGATGTCGGAAAAATCACTGGTAAATGCTTTAGCAGCTACCTAGTGTGGCAAGAAGAATTCTCCTAATTATTTTTAATGCCAAGTTTAACAGATGTGAATGAAAAATTCAAAGCAGATCTGAATCTATACAAAAGCTTTCAGAAGCTGTTGAAAATCGTCAACAATCTAGATTACCTCAAAAAGGTCATAACTGGTGACGAATCAGAGGTGTATAGCTATGACATTGAAACCAAAGCCCAATCATCCCAATGGAAGCGTCCAGAAGAGCCAATACCGAAAAAGCACGTCAAGTTCGGTTAAATATGAACGTTTTGCTCACTGTTTTCTTCGACTGCAATGGCGTAGTGCATCGTAATTCCTGCCACAAGGTCGTACGTATAAGTAATACTATGAAGCTATACACCATTTGCGCAAAGCATTTCGTCAGAAACGCACAGAATTGTGGAAAAAACAATCACAGGAATTTGCACGCTGATAATGCACCAGCTCACACGTCGATGCTTGTGCGTGAGTTTTTGCAGCAAAAGCAAAACCGTTATCATGCCTCAACCACCGTATTCACCGGACTTGGCCCGCGCTGACGTCTTCCTCTTCCCGAAACTGATGACACCGATGGAAGGAAGAGTTTTACTACGATTGAGAAGGTGAAAGAAAAATTAAAAGGGAAGCTGTTGGTGATACTAAAAAGCTCGTTTCAGAAGTGTTTCAAGGATGGGGAAAAAAACGCTCACATAAGTGTTTTATATCTGAGGGGGATTACTTTAAAAGGATTGATGAATAATTTTGATCAGACCTGGTATATCAATCATTTTTGTTTTATCTATTTTATATATTTCTAATATTATATGATGGTACATTTTATATATTTTCAAGTTGTCATTAATGAAAGGAAAAATTTCAAGGGATCATATTATTTGGTTCACCAAAATCGCACAAAACATTCAACAGAGTTAATTTGACATAATCTTTTGCATGTGCATAAGATTTATGCCAATTGAGCTGGAAGGCAGCACTACACGGCACGAGAACTTTTATGTGTTGCTGCTAATAATGCGACAGCAACAAATTAATTGAAATTTCAAATTTGTAAAACATCTGCAGGACCCGTAAAAGCTCTCAACAGTGATGGATGCACAAAAAAACGAGTAATTGCAATCAGAAGAAAATTAAAAAAACTACAAATAGATGTTTGCATTCAGTGTGGCCATCTCCAAAAATATTTAACAGCTAAATCAGCTTAAAAATAATGCCAACAAATGTGAAACAAAATCTTAAATTGTCAAAAAATACTGCAAGAATTTCAATCGCATTACGAGGGCGCGTTGATATTGAAGCTACCTAGCGTTAAATGGCAGCACAAACACAATTTTTTTTTTTCAAACTGCGATTTCTCAAACGATAGCTGTTAATATTTCACCCAAATTTATCGATTAGTTTATTTGTTGTAGTCGTTTGAAGTAAGCGACTTTTGTATTTCGTGAAAAATGGAAAAAAGTGAATTTCGTGCACTAAACACTATCATTTGAAAGGGAAACACTATTATTTAAAAGAGACAACGGCAACAGAGACTGAAGAAAAGCTCGATAAACATTAGAGGGGTGCTCAAGCACAATAAAAATGTCTTATAAAACACCGTAATATTTTCAAGTACTATCCATCGTCTTCTTCCACATTTCAGAACAAACACTTCAGAGCCGAAATGTTCTAAACACATAAACGAACACTGTCTTATAAGCATTTAGAACAAACAGAACCAAACACAAGTAGAACCAAATGAAATAGAACAAAATTGAAATAGAACTTCAAGCATTTAAACAATATTACACTTCAGTTTTGTGTATACTCGTAAAATTTGTTGTAGTTTATGGTTTTTGTCTTTGTGTATGGTTTATGTTGTTGTTTATGGTTTTTGCTGTATGTACAGTTGCTCATGCGTGTAGGTTGTTCATGGTTTTTGGCTCAAATGCCAACGTGCTTGTTGTGACTCATCGTTTATTTGCTTTCTTGTGATGTTTTGTTTTGGATTTTGCTGTGAAAGAGAATTCAAGTACAGTCAAACACTGTCGTGAAGGCGTTTCACAACTATGAAGGGTTTGTTCTGTTTCTATATGTTCTATAGCTTGTTTGTTTTTTAAGAATTGTTCTGAAATACAGTGCTTGGAACTACTGCACAGTAGTGAGCAGTGTTCTTTAGAAAATTCTGTGCAGCCTTTTCATAAACATTACGGTAAGTCTGCTTCATCAGATTACATGGTAAAATATTGGATTGCTGAACTTCAATGCGGCCGAACAAGCGCTGCAACAATACCATTAACAGGAAGGCCAAAAGTGGTGGTTACTGAAGAAAATATCAAAAAAATCATCGATATCCTTATGAATGATCACCGAGTCAAGTTACGTGAGATTGTGGAAATGGTAAACATATCATATGAACGTGTGTTCAACATTTTGCATGAATATTTGCATATGGAAAAGTTATCGGCAAGATGGGTGCCGCTTGAAAAAGGATCTGCAATCAGAGGAAGATATTATCGTGCTTTATTGGATCAATTGATTGATGCAATAAAAAAAAATGAAAACATTTAAAGAAGAAAAAAGTGCTCTTGTTGCCAGACAATGCACCGATTTACACAGCATTAGATACGATGCTAAAATTAACTCTGAATATTTAATAAAAATATTATATAAATATTATTATATAAGACCATGAAGAGAACAAAAAAATACTATGGTGGTTCCCCCTTGATATGGGCCTGTATGTTAGTTGATGAGGTTGGCAAAATAATTTTATAAAGGAAACTATGTGTGCAAACTACTACTTTTACATATTGTAATAATATGTAAAAGATAGAACGGGGAAAATTTGTATACAAGTCGACTTTGTATTCTACGAAGCAAACGACAACAAGCACAAGCTGTGGAAAGCGCTCACTTGGCTGCTATAATATTGCTCCACAGTAATGGTGATAGCTGCACATTCTTCAGTCTTCAATGTTATCAAAGCACAGCCGCATTAAAGTAAGTGGCAGTAGAAAATGGAAAAATATTTAATCTGAATTAAAAAAAAAAATGGTAAAAATCATACCTCTGTATCTTCTAACTATTTAGTAACGAGTGATTTTTTTTGCTATTATCTTTTTGGCAACACTAGTTTTGACAGCTCACGCACGTTTTATATCTTCTGTCACTGTCAAACATCTTCAGTTTGGTCTATAATTTAATCATGAATCGTCTTACAAACGAACAACGCTTGCAAATTATTGAATTTTATTATCAAAATGCGTGCTCTGTTAAGAAAGTTCATCGCGCGCTTCTTCCATTTTATGGTCAGTTTAATCGACCTACTGAGGCTTCTATTCGGGCTATTGTAAAAAAATTTCGCACCAAATTTACATTGTTGGACATTAAACCACCAACACGCTTACGTAGAGTGCGAACTGAAGAAAATATCGCAGCTATATCGGCCAGTGTTGGTGATGACCGTGAATTATCGATTCGGCGCCGTTCGCAGCAATTGGGCCTCTGTTACTCCACTACGTGGAAAATTTTGCGGAAGGATTTGGGTGTGAAGCCTTATAAGATACAGCTGGTGCAAGAATTGAAACCAAACGACCTACCACAACGCCAAATTTTTGGTGAATGGGCTCTTGAAAAGTTAGATGAAGATCCACTTTTTTATCGAAGAATTGTGTTCAGCGACGAGGCTCATTTCTGGTTGAATGGATACGTGAACAAGCAAAACTGCCGTATTTGGAGTGAAGAGCAGCCAGAAGCATTGCAAGAGCTACCAATGCATCCACAAAAAACAACCGTTTGGTGCGGATTATGGGCTGGCGGCATCATTGGGCCGTATTTCTTCAAAGATGATGCGAATCACAACGTTACTGTGAATGGTGAGCGCTACCGTGCGATGAT
The DNA here is from genome assembly GCA_914767995.1 of Thecocarcelia acutangulata. Taxonomy (NCBI): domain Eukaryota; kingdom Metazoa; phylum Arthropoda; class Insecta; order Diptera; family Tachinidae; genus Thecocarcelia; species Thecocarcelia acutangulata. Next base: position 84,595,817 of record OU612098.1, on the reverse strand, counting down.
AACAAACTTTTTTTTGCCCAAAATGGAAGAGCTTGACTTGCATGACATGTGGTTTCAACAAGACGGTGCCACATGCCACACAGCACGCGAAACAATGGACCAATTGAGAGGCGAGTTCGGTGAACAGTTTATTTCACGCTTGGGACCAGTCAATGGGCCGCCCAGATCGTGCGATTTAATGCATGAAATAATCTTCAAACATTAAATTATATCGACCTAACTATCGATCCAAATAAATATTTCATGCATTTTTCTGAATTTTATGTGTTTTTTTTTTTAAATTTCCGAGAGTTCTTATAAAATCACCCAATATTAGTAACACCCAATTCGCCACATCGTCTTTATGTGAACTTTGCGTTAAAGCAGTAAATTTTTTAATTAAAGTTACCTAGCTTTTAGTTGACTTAGGCCCAGTTTTTGACTGCGTGTTTGAATGCAAAATTAGTTAATTTAAGTTGTATTTAAACGCAAATCCGAATTCCAAATATTATGGAAAGTGCTCCATAGAACAGCTATTTGAAACCAATTATTTCTTGTATAAAGTGTTCATTTTATTCACTTTTTCTGAACAAAAGAATATATGATATATTTAATAAAAAAATATTTCACGATTATTAAACACAGATTTTTATACAAAGTTTTTTTAAAAGAACAAATTTCTTGTACATAAAACCATTAGCATTTCTTACAGTTTTCTATAATCGTTGTTTAAGTTGGCATATCAATTGAGCCATATTTTTCATATTCTTAAATTAAATAATGTTGAAAAATGCTAAATATAAAGTTGAGAAATGCCTTAAAAAATTTTAATGGGAAATTTTCAGAACAGAAAGAGCTAAATTTTGCAGCAAAAATGATAAAATGGCCACACTGTTCGCAATACAGAGACACGCAGCAAAGAAATGTCTTCGACATTTTCATTAAAAGACAAGTGCGACCCAAATTTCGTTTAATCACATTTCTAGTTTTAAGTTTTAATTTCATTACGTTTTGTTAAAATAAATATTAATCAAGATTAGCAAAAATAAATTATTTTTGTTGTTTTCATTAAGTAATGTGATTTCCAAAAGTAAAAGCTGCTACGGAACGATGCCATTGTATTAAAGTGGTGCTAAACCTTTATATATTTTGATAATCATTCCGCAGCTCGTTGCTGTATTCCTCTACACTTTTTTACAAACAAACAAATTAATATAAGTTTTAATTTCAAATGTTTTCGCAAGAAAAGTAAATAATTTATAGTGCGTTGTTCATGGCGCATTTATTATAAATGAAAAAAGAAACGTAAATATGTTTTGTAGAAGTAAGAATTATTTTTGCGACAATCAACGTGTGGAAGTATGTCCGTCTCCGTACTTACTTGGTGCAACTATTGTTGCCCTAAAGCAACTTTCGTTTTATATACAAAACACACAAAGTTGTTAGTAGTTTGCCAACTTTCATCAGTTTTTAAAATGTAGATGCAGTTTTTACTCTATTCGCAATAAAAAAAGTATTATTTAAGTCTCACAAGTATATTTTAAAGTTTTACAACTCTAAATTGGCAACACTGATTTTTAGCTAACATATCCTTATAAATACCTTTTTAACAGCTGATAGACATTTTCTCTGGAGTTGGGTTTGACATTTCATTATGATTAGACTTACTGTGAAGTAACACTTGCGAATGAACTGAAAACCAAATTGGTATTGAATTTTCATTCAAAATTTTGTTCCTCGATGAACACCAGTTTTGCTTGAATGGGTGTGGAAATAAGCTAAATTGTCGCATATGGGATGAGAATAAACCACAAGTTTTTGTTGCAACAGTGCTATATTGATTTGTTAACATTTTTTCGGAAACGATGATGATCACAATGTTGCTGTCATTGGTAAATGCTGAAAATCAATACTCTAGCTTGTGTCTGGTTCCGCACCAGCTGTGGTGGCCACTTGGGCGAAATCATATATAACCATTGATATTGGATTTAACTCCAATTGGTACTAAACACATATTTCTTTTATTTTATCAGAATTAAAATCAGTGTAACTAAAAAAACACCTTGTAATGGGTGATTTTATAAGAACTATCGGAAATTTAAAAAAAAAAAACAAATAAAATTCAGAAAAATGCATGAAATATTTATTTGGATCGATAGTTGGGTCGATATAATTTAATGTTTGAAGATTATTTCATGCAAATGTTGGCCGCGGCTGCGCCTCAAATGGTCCATCCGCTTAGTCCAATTTTGGCATACTCTTGCCAACATTTCGGCCGGTATCTCACGAATAATGTTGGCAATGTTGGCTTCCAGTGTGTCAATCGAAGCGGGCTTGTCGCTATAGACATAAGCCTTAACAGAGCCTCACAAAAAATAGTCTAGAGGCGTTAAATCGCACGATCTGGGCGGCCAATTGACTGGTCCCAAGCGTGAAATAAACTGTTCACCGAACTCGCCTCTCAATGGGTCCATTGTTTCGCGTGCTGTGTGGCATGTGGCACCGTCTTGTTGAAACCACATGTCATGCAAGTCAAGCTCTTCCATTTTGGGTAAAAAAAAGTTTGTTATCATCGCACGGTAGCGCTCACCATTCACAGTAACGTTGTGATTCGCATCATCTTTGAAGAAATACGGCCCAATGATGCCGCCAGCCCATAATCCGCACCAAACGGTTGTTTTTTGTGGATGCATTGGTAGCTCTTGCAATGCTTCTGGCTGCTCTTCACTTCAAATACGGCAGTTTTGCTTGTTCACGTATCCATTCAACCAGAAATGAGCCTCGTCGCTGAACACAATTCTTCGATAAAAAAGTGGATCTTCAACTAACTTTTCAAGAGCCCATTCACCAAAAATTTGGCGTTGTGGTAGGTCGTTCGGCTTCAATTCTTGCACCAGCTGTATCTTATAAGGCTTCACACCCAAATCCTTCCGCAAAATTCTCCACGTAGTGGAGTAACAGAGGCCCAATTGCTGCGAACGGCGCCGAATCGATAATTCACGGTCATCACCAACACTGGCCGATACGGCTGCGATATTTTCTTCAGTTCGCACTCTACGTAAGCGTGTTGGTGGTTTAATGTCCAACAATGTAAATTTGGTGCGAAATTTTTTTACGCGATGAACTTTCTTAACAGAGCACGCATTTTGGTAATAAAATTCAATAATTTGCAAGCGTTGTTCGTTTGTAAGACGATTCATGATTAAATTATAGACCAAACTGAAGATGTTTGACAGTGACACAAGATACAAAACGTGCGTGAGCTGTCAAAACTAGTGTTGCCAAAAAGATAATAGCAAAAAAATCACTCGTTAGTTTAGAAACAAGCGGAGTCGCTTAGGAAATCTCACTATGCACCTTATAACTTACCAAATGAGATATATCGAAATTGGTGGCAATAATAGCTAGGCGCTACAGAAGCACCTAACACGACTTAGACTACCCTGAAATGATTATTGTTGTAGTTGGCATGAAAAGGAAAAACGAAACGTTGTTCTTCCGCCTCTTGCGCAAATGTCCAGCTTATGCTATGAATAACAAGATTAAGTTTTGCGCAATTCCGTTATGCTGTTTGTATCAAATGTGAGCAAAAAACAATGAAAAAACAACAAATCACAAGCATTTGTTTGATGCAAACAAATAAGTGTTGTCCCTTATGACGTCATACGTAGTTCGGCGTCATCTTTAGTTGTTTGCTTCATGGCTTGGGCTATCAAGAGAAAGACTTTTCTGGACAAATATTGCCTATGATTTCTAACCTCGGTGATCTATCACGGTCCAGATTTAATGATGTAAACAAATAAATGTAGTTCCTTGTGACGTCATACTTAGTTCGGCGTCTAATGCCACAGTAATAGCACTAAGACATACGTAATAATATATATAACAAGGGTACCATTAAAATGAGTTCTTATCGGCTGGACTTGACTACTTCTCCCCAGGGAAGTGGTTTATGCCATGGTATACGACTAACCAAGACACTTTGCTTTCTAGGGCATAGAGGGATGAGAGTTCCTTGTTTCTTATAGTCAAAGAAACTTTAGGATGTTACACGGCTTATGTAGTGTTGGACTGCCGAAACCTATACCCAGGATTAAGTGGCAGAACGGGGATTGACTAGAAGTATAGGAGAGTCTGCTTGCACAACATTCTGGCGCAGATCATGGTAGATATACTTACCTTGCTGGAACGTTCTGGCTTAAGCCTAAAATCGCAGGGAGGAAAATTGGTTTCCTTAACAACAACGGTGTAGGGCGGTTTTCGGGGGCTTATCATGGTACTTTTGCAACAGATATCTGTAATGTAAGCAACCAGTAATGATTTTTAGACGGCTGAGTGGTTAAAGGCTGCTGCTCTTAAAGCGCTTCGGACTGCCAACTCATAACTTGATTGTCCGGTATTTTGCGAATAGCTGAAATTACAAGGCCCAAGCTCTTCAACACGGGCTACAAACATAAGAAGTTGCAACCTGGGTGCACACGGAGCCACTGGTGAATCGTGCATAGTTCACCACGTGGAGTTGTTCCATCATCAGATAAGGCCGTGAAGTCACATTTTACTTGACTCCTTAAGTCTCACTCAAATATTTTTTTTAACTTTTACGCTAGTAGAGTTACAAGAATTCGTCAAAGACCAAATAAAAAATTTGGCTGTATCAAATCCACATCCAAAACGTGTTTTTTTTGTTGCAAATTTCATATAAATGCTATGCTACAAAAACGTTCAATAAATCCATGATTTGGAGATATATATACCAAGTAGCAGGTTTCGTATCATCCGGATAAATGTAACTATAAGCGTCATTTATTTTATAAATAAAACTATGTTGCTGTGCTGTAATGAAAACAAAATGGTCCTCAATCACCGTTTATGGTTCATATTAGTATATAGGGTACCATATACTAACTTTTTCCCATATTGATACATTTGGAATTTATTCTTTAAATACTACTCAAAAGTTTACTCAAACGAAGTTAGTGGTAAAAGCTAAAGGCTGTGATTCACTAAACTACACGATCGTGCGATTTACCAAATATAACATGTGTGCTAAAAAAGTACTAAAAATGCAACTGTGTGATAGTTTTTGGTAAGCCGTGCAGCTTGAAAAGTTTTATGGAAATTTTCATAACATCCTCGTAATGATTTCTGTGCGATCAGTGTGGTATACGAGTATATTGTGAAAAAGATGAGAATATTGTTGGCGCCTCGAGAATTAAGTGAAATTAATCTAAAATTATTATTGTAATAATAATTTTTAATTATTTTACTATGTTTATAAATTGTTGCAATCATACTTGTATGGTGTGGACTACGACAACATTTTGAGGCGACTTTGTAAAGTCGGCCATACTTTTAAAACATTTTTAATGATGATTCATACGATCGTGTACGATAGTGTATCAGGGCCTTAAGCATTAAAGTTGAAATTGGAGGGGAGTCTTGTAGGAAATCCACTTGTGCTGAATACTAATTTTATTTTTGGAACTTAATATATTTTTTTCAAATACATACATGTTCATTTATTTTTGAATTCGGAAAAATAGTGACAGTAGAAAGTAAAAGTTGTTTGTAATTTTCTCTCGTTAGAGCTTCAGCAAATATAGTTTTTTTTTTTTATAAAAATATAAAAAAACCAATTTACGTTTTCCTCATTGTTTACACTAAACAAAAACTTTCCTTAAAACAAAAAAAAAAGTTTAACATCACTATTCCACTGGTAATCACAGCATTTTTCACCGGAAAATTTTTTTTCAAAAATTATGAATCTTAAAGTAGTAAACGAAACTACCTAAATTCTTGAGGTGATTTAAAAATTTCCGCTTCAAAATTTTGATAAAATATGCGATAATATCTTTATGCTAAAATAGCAAAAAATGTTGCAATAGCTTCGCACTTACCTTGCAATCATTACACTGATGTATAATCGAATACACCTGGCGACAATCGAAACGAAAAAGTATTTCCGTTAGGCCACATGTGATCCTCGACGCCTGGTCGTCCAAAGCCATTAAATCCTCTAAAACGCGCAAACAGCCAGTACCGCCGCTGAGTGTGGCATTCAGGGCCAACGTGTGCAATGCACTGTAAACGTTCCGTTCGCAACAGTTACGCAAACGCAAACGACGTAAGTGAGCTAAACGATCGCTGGGCGTTAAATAATGGCACAAGTGCGTGGGCGTTGTTTTATCACGGTCACCCAAATATTCAAGGCACTGTTGTTGTTGTTGTTGTTTCTCCGGTGGTAGGTTTTCCAAATACTGATCACTGTTCTGCTGGCTGCTGTTAACGGCAACATCATCATTTGTCGTTGTTGTCATTGGATTTGTTAGCGTAGCATCAGAGCGCTGCGGATAATTATTGATATTGTTGCTTTGATGCGTTTTAATATTATTAATTATGTTGTTGTTGCTGTTGCTATTACCCAAGTGATCATGTTTCAGATGATTATATTTTGATTCAAATTGATTATTTTGATAATTATGTGGACTTTTATCGTCCCTGTGATTTGTTGTTGCTGTCAGTTTCATTTTAACAATATTATTATTGTTATGATTTTGTGGCAGCTGCTGCTGATTCAGTTGCATGGCAACGGCAGCAGCTGCTATGGCAGCATCATTAAACTGATGATCATCATGTTCAATTTGTTTGTTTCGGACAGCTTCATCTTGTTGCATTAACATTTCAGGCATTAACTCATTGTAGTCTTCACTGGAACGCAAAGTCATGACGGCTGATGCAGAGTCCTTTGTAATGTCACTTTGCGTGACATTTGCAGTAGTGCCTACTTTAGCAGCACTATCAATATGTTGTGATTTTGCTGAAGATGTTTCTTTGAAAGTTCTTTTTGTTTTCGGCATTTTATTATTGTTGTTATTATTATTATTATTATTATTATTGTTGTTGTTGTTACTAATAATTTGATAATTATTAAAAGGACTCAAAATTTTTTGTATTATACTTTTAAATTTGTTAATGCTGCTGTTATTATCCATATGTTTGTTGTTGTTGTTGTTGTTGTTGTTGCTATTTGTGTTGCTGCTGCTGCTGCCGCTGAATTCATTTGTGTTCACGTTATGACTAATAGTTGGCTGACTATTTCTTAGCTTAATATTTAAGGTGTTTGTTGTTGTTGTATAACCTACTAACTTATTTAATTTATTATCGTTTTTATTTTTATGTTGTTTTTTGTTATTGTTCTTAATCGAATTATCATTAACTAAACTATTAATCATATTATCCTTATTTAACTTATTTGTAAATGGCGTTTCTTCTTCACACAATTTTAGACTGGTTGGCGGACCAGGCCCTTCATCAACCCAAGCAACAGGCAGTGTACCAGCTGAGCATTGACCCTAAAAAATACAATAAAATATACAAATTATTTTTTGTCTGAAAATTTATGTTCTATGCTAAAAAATTTATTTTGAAATTTAGGCTAAGACTCGGTAGAACCACAGAAATATTTCGTTGGTTCATTCAACATTTGCAATAAATTCTCTTAGCTCAAGGGCCTTTTTAGTTTTAAAATTTTTTTTTTTTATTATATTTTTCAATAATTCGTCAATACTTCTTTAGGAGAATTTGTTTGTGTATTATAAATTCAATAAAAAAGGACCTTGAGCTGAAAGAATTTATTGCAAATATTTAATAAAATAAAGGTCAAACTAACTAGAATCAAGGCTCGTTCATTCATTTACGTATTGTTAAAATATAATGAAGAGATCCATAATAAACTTAATATATATTGAAACAATTGCAGAGAAGAGAATTAAGTAAGATAACACAAAAATATAAACAGCCGTGTTCTGAGAAAGGCGCGATTTTAATCCGCAAAGCGTTCTGAAAATCGCTTTCTAAGGAACACGCGTTTTACTCGCGTTTCGGATTTTTTTGCGAAAAAATACAATATGTGTTTTAAAAACGTATATATCTGATATAACGAGTGATTTTTTTGCTATTATCTTTTTGGCAACACTAATTTTGACAGCTCACGCACGTTTTGTATCTTGTGTCACAGTCAAACATCTTCAGTTTGGTCTATAATTTAATCATGAATTGTCTTACAAACGAACAACGCTTGCAAATTATTGAATTTTATTACCAAAATGCGTGCTCTGTTAAGAAAGTTCATCGCGCGCTTCTTCCATTTTATGGTCAGTGTAATCGACCTACTGAGGCTTCTATTCGGGCTATTGTAAAAAAATTTCGCACCAAATTTACATTCTTGGACATTAAACCACCAACACGCTTACGTAGAGTGCGAACTGAAGAAAATATCGCAGCCGTATCGGCCAGTGTTGGTGATGACCGTGAATTATCGATTCGGCGCCATTCGCAGCAATTGGGCCTCTGTTACTCCACTACGTGGAAAATTTTGCGGAAGGATTTGGGTGTGAAGTCTTATAAGATACAGCTGGTGCAAGAATTGAAGCCAAACGACCTACCACATCGCCAAATTTTTGGTGAATGGGCTCTTGAAAAGTTAGATGAAGATCCCTTTTTTATCGAAGAATTGTGGTCAGCGACGAGGCTCATTTCTGGTTGAATTAATACGTGAACAAGCAAAACTGCCGTATTTGGAGTGAAGAGCAGCCAGAAGCATTGCAAGAGCTACCAATGCATCCACAAAAAACAACCGTTTGGTGCGGATTATGGGCTGGCGGCATCATTGGGCCGTATTTCTTCAAAGATGATGCGAATCACAACGTTACTGTGAATGTTGAGCGCTACCGTGTGATGATAACAAACTTTTTTTTGCCCAAAATGGAAGAGCTTGACTTGCATGACATGTGGTTTCAACAAGACGGTGCCACATGCCACACAGCACGCGAAACAATGGACCAATTGAGAGGCGAGTTCGGTGAACAGTTTATTTCACGCTTGGGACCAGTCAATTGGCCGCCCAGATCGTGCGATTTAACGCCTCTAGACTATTTTTTGTGGGGCTATGTTAAGGCTAATGTCTATAGCGACAAGCCCGCTTTGATTGACGCACTGGAAGCCAACATTGTTAACATTATTCGTGAGATACCGGCCGAAATGTTGGAAAGAGTATGCCAAAATTGGACTAAGCGGATGGACCATTTGAGGCGCAGCCGCGGCCCACATTTGCATGAAATAATCTTCAAACATTAAATTATATCGACTCAACTATCGATCCAAGTAAATATTTCATGCATTTTTCGGAATTTTATGAAAATCACCCATTAGTTAAATAAAACGAAAAAAAAAAAAAATACAACAAATAGAGAAATTTTTAATATGTTTTTTTTTTCAACTTTTAACTGAAATAATTGCAAATAATGTTATTTCCTTTTGCAAGTTCAGTTTTAGCAAATTCAATCATTTCACTTCAATATATACAAGCAAGTTGAAGTCGCTAATTTTAAATGATAAGAGTTTTCCAGAACATCTATTTAGCTATTTCAAATCGCCAAACCATAATTCTTGCGTTATATGTTTGTTAGAACACCTATCTGGCGATTTCAAATCAAAAACGCTAAATTTAAGCGTTTGGCATTTCGCAGAACGTGCTGAAATAAAAATAATAAACTGCATTAAACACACAGAACACAGCAGACTTCACGACTGCAATACAGCCAACGCCGCAACCGACAATTGTAGTTCTGTAGTGAACTAATGAGTTATTTTGAGCACGGCAGTAACTTAAATTCATTTACACAAAAGTATACTTTAGTGTGAACACTTTTTAGATCTACAAAACTCAGTTGCTTTAGAAAACGAGCTCTGTTAAGGAAAAGTCATAAAAATTGCTATTTTATTTAAATAAATAAAGTTAAAAAAACTAAAAAACCACAATTCGATATCAAACTAATTATCTATATGACCATATAATTATGTGTTTAAGGCGTTCCATTTTTTTTTTTTTTTTTTTTTTGGAATTCACAAAATCAGCTTCAGTAATCGTCAAAATCACCCCTTCCCCAGAAACAATATGGTAACTTAAATTTTCGCACTAAATCGAATGACCGTGTATATATTTCAGATACAAGTTCCACGGCCAAAACGGGCACCGATTTTGAAAGATCAACTCCGATTCGGTAGCGAAGCGGTTCTGAGTCTTTTGGAAATTCCCAAAGTCGGCTTCAGGAAATGTCAAAATCACGGCAATACGGCAACTTTAATTTTTGCTCTAAAGCAAATGACCGTTTATAGTTCAGATGCATGTTCCACGGTAAAAACGCGCACCGAATATAAAAAATCGGTTCCAAACCAGTGAGCGTAGTGATTAAAATTTTTTTTGGGAATTCCCAAAATCGACTTAGTGAATTCCCAAAACTCCTTCACTCCTCTTTCCTGGAAGCAATACGCCAACTCCAATTTTTGCACTAAAGCTAATAGTTCCACAGCAAAACGCTTAGCGAATATGAAAAATCGGTTCCAAACCAGTATGCGAATTGGTTGCAAATTTTTTTGGGAACTCCCAAAATCGACCTCGCGAATTCCCAACTCTATAGTTTGCACGTATATTTTTAATTCAAATTAATATTTTTAATACTTATACACAACGCATTTTACATACACGAATATTATGCATATGCAAGTCGATAAGCTAACAAAACTTTTTTACTAGACAATATTTAGTTTTCAACTTTCCACAATCCTGCAGAAAGCAAATGCATCTCAAGTCAGGAGAAAAACAAGGCATTTAATGAAATGTTCTTCATGTATGTACATAAAAATGTAAAATAAAAAACAACTTAAACTTTGATTGCATCCATACAAAATGCAAGCCAAATAGTATTTTGCAAACAATTATACAACAGTATGCAAAAAAAAAATAAATAAGCAAAAGCAGGGTGTTCGGTAAACTCATTTCCCATTATACGAGTATGCAGTTCTCCAATAAATTTTTGAAGTTTAATGTCTTTTGTTTCGTGAATTTATATTTAAAAAAATTAAGGAAAAACCTTAAGCATGAAATAGTTATTGTAGAAAATTATCTAGCTAAACTTACTTCTTTCCAGATTGAAAACAAAGTTTTTTTTGGAAGTACTCGTACGCTTGTGTAAAGTTCTTTAAAATCATAACTTAACCCTGAATAGCCTAGTGGTTGCTTGACGGACGAACCAGCAAAATTTAAAAGGTCATTTAACTATTATTTTAAAATCTTGTAGCTAAGTCATATAAACTGTTTGTTTAAAATATAATATTTTAAACAAAAAATATTTTCAAGCATGAATTTTTAACTAAAGCTTAGTTTCAACATTAAATATTGAATTATATACTATGAAGTTAAAATATTATTAAAGTACTATATCTTATAACATAATTTTGTCATACCATGAAGTAACGAATAATTAGTCTAGTTTATTGTGAATTATTATTATTAATAAAGAGAGTACTTAAAGAAAAACGAAATATATGTACATACTTAAGAACGAAGCGTCAATAAAGATAAAAGTTGAAAGATTACGCTTTTTTCTTCTACCAGGATTTAACTTTCTAAACTTCCCCTTAAAATATTAAGAAAAACGGTAGGCAATCTAATTTAGGGGAAAACCTACAGTCCACTCAACTCTAATTATCAAACCCCTAAATATTTCTCTAACCCGCTTACCGCATTTCTTCACTGTTGTTGGTTGTAAATTTTACTGTTTACGAGAACGTAAACAGAGTAAACAGCGGTAACAAAAAAACATCGTTCTAATTGTATGTGTCAAGTGTATCGGGACCTTTAGAGCACACGTCGATACGTGTGCTCTCTATATTTCTCAAATATTTTGAGAATTCGTTTTGAGCCCCATAAATGTTTTTAGTAAAACCCTAGTATAAATCTTTATTCTGAATACCCTAAAACTTAGCAAAGTGCAGTAAAAAGTAATAAAACTGGCACATACGAGTAAAAACAAAAATTTCTTCTTATGTAAACACATGCTTTCTTTGCTTTAAATAATTAAGCATAGATGCTGGTGAAAATATGGAAGAAATTTTATTGTCAAAATTTTAAATACCTACTGCAGAACATTTGAGTTAATTTGCTTATTTGAATTACATATACTCGGCCACACACACATATATGAAATGGTACATAGCTGATTACTACCCTGTCGGCAGCTCAGTTAGCTTAAAATTAAGTGCCAGTTCATGAATAACGAAGCTGTTCTTGCGTTCCCACAATTACATTTAAAACAAAAACAAAATTTTGAACGTTGTTTTTGTTTTACAAACTAGAATTGCAGGACATAAGATCAAAGATATAGGAATATTAATTCACAAGAACGGCTTTATCTTCTCATTTTTCAAAATTTAATCACTCTCCTAACGTTGAAAATGTTTCAACACATAATTATAAGAAGCGTTACATGTTAGAAATTTGAAACACACCAGCAACACAGAGAATTAACTTTAAGGTAGATACAGAGAAATTGGCACAGAATTATAGATATTTATTTAATAAGAAATTCTAGATTTGAATTGTTTAAATTTGAATATTAGGTTAATTTTTAAAATTATGGTTATAATTTGTCCATGTAAACAACATTTGTGTTGCTAGTTGAGACATAACATGTTGGAGAACATGTGTTGCCCGCAGAATTAGGTTATTTTGGTTTTTATATTATTTTTTTAATTTGTTATTATTATTGTTAATATTATTTTCATTTTTGAATTTTTTAATAATAAAAAAATTTTCCGTCTGCAAATTAAATAAATATTTTTTGAATTTTCAATTTGATAATATTGTTAAGAATTTTTCTTTGTGTATGAATTAATAATTTTTCTTGGTATATGGATTTTTTGTAAATAGAAATTTATTGACAATAATTTTTCAAAGAGAAAATTTTTTAATAACATATTAATTTTCCTGACGATGATAACAAATTGTTATCGAAAAATTTATTGAATTCACAAGCTCAGTCGTATCGTGTATCGATGTATTTGGAGAGAAAATTTCAAACACAAAACTTCAAAGCAAAAACAATTTTCAAATCTATTTGTTGTGAGTTTAATGTTTGTGTTTGAAATTGTCTCTCCAAATACATCGATACACGATACGACTGAGCTCGTGAGTTCAACAATTGAAAATAAATACTGTTGAAATTTTATAAAAAATAAAACGATCTTTAGTAGCAAAAAAATCAAATAAAATAAAATAAAATAAAATAAAATAAAACAAAATAAAATAAAATAAAATAAAATAAAATAAAATAAAATAAAATAAAATAAAATAAAATAAAATAAAATAAAATAAAATAAAATAAAATAAAATAAAATAAAATAAAATAAAATAAAATAAAATAAAATAAAATAAAATAAAATAAAATAAAATAAAATAAAATAAAATAAAATAAAATAAAATAAAATAAAATAAAATAAAATAAAATAAAATAAAATAAAATAAAATAAAATAAAATAAAATAAAATAAAATAAAATAAAATAAAATAAAATAAAATAAAATAAAATAAAATAAAATAAAATAAAATAAAATAAAATAAAATAAAATAAAATAAAATAAAATAAAATAAAATAAAATAAAATAAAATAAAATAAAATAAAATAAAATAAAATAAAATAAAATAAAATAAAATAAAATAAAATAAAATAAAATAAAATAAAATAAAATAAAATAAAATAAAATAAAATAAAATAAAATAAAATAAAATAAAATAAAATAAAATAAAATAAAATAAAATAAAATAAAATAAAATAAAATAAAATAAAATAAAATAAAATAAAATAAAATAAAATAAAATAAAATAAAATAAAATAAAATAAAATAAAATAAAATAAAATAAAATAAAATAAAATAAAATAAAATAAAATAAAATAAAATAAAATAAAATAAAATAAAATAAAATAAAATAAAATAAAATAAAATAAAATAAAATAAAATAAAATAAAATAGAATAAAATAAAATATCAAATAATTTTTATGTTTTAAATTTTGTAATATGCAGGATAATTCCACTCATTGTCATTTTACTCTATTACACTAGTTTACAGCCAAAAAATACCAAGAACGCCCCATGCCTAGATAAGTTAATTGGGACCTCCTGAACACGAAAAACGCTGTATTTTTTTTTTTTTTTAAGTACCGTTTTTTAGATAACGGAGCTTTTTTCTTTTTCAGTGTTAAGTCTTACTCAAACCCTTGTGGAGCCCAACCAAAAAAATCGATCGAAATAAATGGCACATCATTGGAAAGGTAATTGTACGCCTTTTCTGTCGAAATAATGCGAATTTCTATCTGACATGAAATAGCTGAGTTATGGCACCTCAAAATTCAAAATTTGCTTATTTTTTACGTTTATTTCAAAATTTTTAATTTTTACTTCCTTTTTTTCTACATTGTAATAAACATTTAGAATGTTTTATTTTTTTTTTACCAAATAGTGTATTTAATTACTAACATTTTAAGCGTAATGTGAAAAAAAACTGATGAAAAATAAACTTTTTATTAAGGATTTTGTGGAACGACAATATTTTCATTTTCATTGCTCACACACTATATTCGGTGTAAATTCAAAATATTTAAAACGACAAGCGACTTGAACTGTTGTTTTTTTTTCAGATGGATCTTCACGAATGAGGAACCAACAATAGCGCTCCATCATTTGTTCATCCCACCAGCCTTTGTAACGTCTCTCGATTTCTTCCATTTCCTGGTGGAATTTTTCACCTTGTTCATTATTTTCGGAGCCCAAGTTCGTGGGGAAAATATCCAAATGACTAAATAAGAAATGTAATTTAGGTGTCATATTTGAAGCTCAAATTTAAAAATAATAAATTTTCATATGATAACGGCTTTTTTAATATACATGCTTTCACTCAACGATTGCAAATAAAATTGAATTTTTACAGTAATATATCGATCTTCTTAGCGTAATCAGGGCTTTTGTAGTTTCCCAAAAAGCTGTGAACGATGTTCTGGAATGCTTCCTATGCCTCCCAATGAGCTGGACCTAAACACTCATTAAATGTTTAGCTTCAAATTTGCTCGCTGTTTCTCTCGGAAATTTTTATTTAAGGTAATTCATGGAATACTGTCTTTTGGCAGCTTTTTCACAATATTTGTAAATAACCCAAGCTTAATATGTAATGGAGAAAATATTATCTTCTCCTGAGGAATAAGTGGGTCATTATTTATATTGTACTTTCGATGCGTACGTCCACTTCACTCGGGGTAAATTTTTCGGGTGTAGTGATTCTGACGATCACGGCTATCCCATGGACATAGAAAACGGGAAAACTTCGCATTGCCTCTTTGCAATCCAGATAGTATGGCAAACTTTCCATTGATGTTGGCCATAAGGTAGTTCTTTCACTGCTTCATATGTTTCCTTTATGTATTTTCATTGTCTTTCAAGTTCTGCAAGCAAGTGAAGTTTATCAAACGATTGACTAATGAAGAAACAAAAGCAAAACTACCCATTAAAATAAACTAAAAGAAATAACTGCGTAGCATAATAAATCCACTTTCATTTGGAAAAATTCTGCTTTACATGGTAGCTAGCATGTAGTTAGGCAAAAAAATGAATTATTAGTTGATTTTAATTGCAATCGACTAGCAATTTGCTGGCAGGGTAGTTGTGATTGAAACTGATGTTTGCATGTGTGTGTGTGTGTAACTTTAGCAACAAATGCATTTTATGAAATAATTTAATTTACAGAAATTATAAGACAATTTTTTTTTAAATCTGTTAAATAAAATTTAATCAAATGTGGAAAACAACATCCTTGAATATTATAATAAAAAAAATGAAAGTGTTTTTGTTTATCTTTTTCTTCCATCTAATCTTCTTCAAGCCGTTTAAATTACAATTAAAAAATCCTTTTTTTAACGCCAAAAATGAACGAGAATTCATAAAATACAACAAGTCTTGCTGGCACTTAATGCAAAAAGAAAAATAAAAAAACATAAAGAAAAAAAAAAAAAAAAAAAGAAAAAAAAATCTTAATAACAACATGTTGACTGACGACCAGTTAAAACAGCAGCGACAACTTTCATCGCCAACTTTGATTTGCACAATCAACAGCAAGACTCGTCTTATGCAACAACATCTTATAATTTGCAAAGTGTTGGCATTGTGATGTTGATGCTTTTTTTTCCTTTCTAAATTTTTGTTGTTGTTGTGTTTGTAGCAATTGTACTTGATGTGGCCTATGGTTAAGTGGCTGTAGTGCTGCTCGTGGTGTTGCCTCTAAAGGTCTTATTTGGTTTTAGTTGATTCTTTAACCTGACAGCAAGTCATAGAAACACAACGTACGTTTGGAATAAAAATAATAAAGAAGACACAAATAAAAATCCTTTATGTGACTGAGTCGAATTCAAAATACCTTACAGCAAAACATTTTAATAGCGTGTTCAGACATACACAATTATTGAGATTACTGCAATTAACGCCTTAATTGAGCCAATTAATTTATTGAATTGTTGGTTGAACTTTATAATTTTTTTTAATTCAAGATTTTTTTCAAGATTTTACTTTCTTACGTTTTTCTTAACAAAAATTTTTTGGAATACAAATTTACTGTGATCAATAATTTTTGATTGAAGAAGACAAGAAAAATAATAGTCAAATCTTTAGCTGGCTGTTTCGTAGTCTTAACTCTACTCATCAGCAACCGTTTTCGGGTTTTAACACGGGCCGTGACGTATCATGAACGGCTGTCTTAACTACTCAGCCTCCGAGCCATTGAATTATTCTCTGTCTATACACTAAGATTTTCAGCCAGTTTACCAATCTCGACAGCTTGCTTGCGTTCGTAATCTAAGCGAAAGAAAATTGATTTGGGTTCGTCTAAATTTGTATATGTCAAAACTCAATCAAAATACATAAGAATATGCGAACGACATTCATTTTCTTCCGAAATTGGTAAACTGGCTGTTTATGTTTGGTAAATGATGAATTTTCGGCAAAAATTTCTGACATCACTGCTTGCTTTATTTGATGTTTGACGAACACGATTGCCAATTTATCGGCTTTCGCGCTAGATTTAGCGCTTTGCAGTACCTAAAAATCTGTATATTTTCGCTTCAAAGCTTTTTTTTTAAAATTTACGCTTTTAAATACACTTAATTTTTTACAATCTTCGGATTTCAGAGTTCAAAAAACTCGCTGAAGAACATTTCCGTCAAACATGGTGCAAATTTCATTGTGTTTTCGTAAGCGAACAGTGGGATATGTGTGAATATTGAATTTATTTAAATATATATATCTGCTCGAATTTTGACAAATAAAAGGTAAATATTATCATACTTAACATTTAAGCAAAAAGATTTTGAAAAAAATTTAATAATTTGGTATTTTATCAAGAAACAAAACAGTAACTAATTCCCGCGTCATCATAAATATGAACTTTACTATTTACTGTCTGTTGTTATTGTGATATTTGACAAACTTGTTTTAGACCGTGTGTTAATAAGAAAACACTATCTAAAACAGAAAATTTATTTAAATGAAATGTTCCTTTTTCTTTAGCAAATATGTGTAATTAATAACATCAAGATTGTTTTACTTTGTGCATACGATTTGATGCATTTTCTACATTATTACTCTGTGCTCTTATTGTGCTTTGTAAAATGAAATAGAAATATTTTTTAACTTGAAAACTGCTGCGCAAACACTTTTTACTTTTACATATCTTATATTTCGGTGCCACTGAATTTTGTAAAACACACCGAAAGTTGAAAAAAAAGCACACAGCGCACCGGCTAAAGAATTTTTGGCACAAACAAAATTTAAAAAGCACCAAAAACGGTACAAAAAGCACCGAGTTGACAACGCTGACAAATGAAAAGTAGCATATGTATGAAATATTAGCAGCATTGTCAACTAGGGGCGTTGCGCACCGTTTTTGGTGCTTTTTAAAAATAATTTTGTGAAAAATTCTTTAGTTGTTGCGTGACGCGCTTTTTTTAAATTTTTGGTGCGCTTTTTAAATATCGGTGGCACCAAATCAAATTTAACCCAACTTTAGTGTAAGAAAACGGGTAATTCAAGTGTCCAAAGTTTTTAAATTTGCAGCACACAACCAGAATACGGCGTTATAATGTGGAAAACGCATCATATTATATGCACAAAGTAACGCAATCTTGCTGTTGTAAATTATACAAGAAAGCAAAAGAAACATTTTGTTTTTTAAAGTTTGCCACATTTTGAGCGTATTTTGCTATTAAACGATCAAACCAAGTTTGTCAAATATTACAATAAGCGCAAACACTGTTTTGGTAATTGATAAATTACCAAACTCTTAAATAAACTATAAACATTTTCTAAAACTTTTGCATTAAATATTCATCATGGTTAATAGTTAATATTTTATTTGTTATAATTCTTGCAAATTTTCGTATATTTCAATAAATTTTTTAAAAGACTCCTGCTCAAGCTAACTGATTTCCATTGTTCGCTTACGAATACAAAAATGAAATTTACACCGAGTTTGATAGCATTGCAGCAGTAGTTTTGTGGACCTTTGGTCGACAGCGGATATAATTAAATAATATTGCAGAATAATAATTTTTATAAAACATCGTCATAATTATTATTCAGATATCATTATCTGAACAAAGGTAACAGAATCGTGCTGGAGGCCAAGTTTGACAAACCTAAGTTCTAGCTATTGAGTGAATTTGATGGCATGCCTGTTTGATGTCTAAGCTATTAGACACAGTTTGTCTCTTTCATTATTGTGTTTTTAGTTTAAAAATACTATACTTTTTATAATATAAAATGGGTTTTTACAAATGAAAAGAAAAATGCAAAATTCGGTACATTTTTGTTGAAATAACGCGTTTTTTTCTTCATTTCGGTGCGCTTTGAAATTTCAAAGTTGACAACGCTGAATATTAGTTAAACATTCGTGAAGAGATACATACATACTTATATATTTATATAGAGGAAGCAAATATTAAATGAACTTTATGAATGCTCTCTCTATCTCTCTCTCTCTCTGTCCTGCTGTGTTATCTAATGCAACACGTTCTTATGTGTTGCATAATATTTTCACACGAATTCATGTCTACAAAAACAAATGTAGGTTTTTCATAGGAGAGAAAAAATATTTGTTGGCACTTTAACAAAATTTAAAGTGACATGTAACAAGTAAAACAAAGTAATACTTACATACATATGTGTGTATGTATGCAGCTAAAAACAACAGCATTTAAGGCAGCCTTAGTAGTTTATTATATAAACTATATCCCAGCAGTCCACAAGTTATTACAATTTGCAAAGCATCCGATTGTAAGCGATTGTGTCAACAGAAAAAATCAAAATAAGCATGTTAAGCACAACAAACAACTAGCATTCGATTCAGATTAGTCTTTTTCTACTCTTGTTGTTAAATTAATTGTACATAAGAAGCAAAGAAGAAAACAAATGCTAATAATATAGTTTTGAACTCATCCAATCTTCGCTTACAATGTATACAGTGCTGGATGCATCTTACGGCCTAGGCCATCGCTGTGTAAATGTAAGTAGGAATTGTATACAGACTTCGGATGGGTCGCACTTACATTGTCAATGCTCTCAGATCGAAGATGTATGTGACAAAAAGTTCACTGGGATATGCTAGTATGTATATATTGTAGGAATATAGTAGAGAGCAATTTGTAAACTTTTCTTCAAGTTCGCCTGTAACCACCACACTACTCAAGCGAACTACTGTGAGCATTGTTGGCCTACAAAATGAGAAGAAGAAATAAACAGAACTGCCTTGTAGCTGTTGCCAAGAATAAGCATAATTATTTGTCACTTGATGGGGTACTCACTATGTCTACTTCTTCTCTTTTCCCCACCATTTATTTCCTTTCTTTGCCAAAGTTCTCGTTTGAATGCACCCATCTGCATGTAGTACTCGTATATATGTATGCACATGGTATACTACATATGAGCTTTGAGCACTTATCGCATAGAAATACATGTGTACATTTTTAATTCTTTCCTTAAAAAAAAAAACAACAACAACAAAAACTACAAGCATTCGTTTATTCATTCATACATTTTAATGTTTCTTATGTAAAGTGTTTTTGTTGTTTAGAACACATCATCATCATCAAAATGCAAAAAAAAAAAGAAACAACAAAAATAAACTGAACAAACACACCGACGACTGCAGCAATAACAACAGCAAGCAAAATAGTGAAGTATGCCGTATGTAAATGTCAGTTTTATTTTCCGTTTTTGTTTTTTCTCAACAATGAACCAGGACCATTAAGAGCCAAAGACAATAGATATTTATGCATGTTTAGTTGGGGTATTTATAATAAATAACTGAGCTGCTAGAGCCGAAAATGCAACAACAAAAACACTTGAAATTTATTAGACATTGAATATTAAAATAAAAATTTCCTTTTAGCCAATTGACAAATGTATGCATTCAGCAAAACAAGAAAAAGTATGTACATACATACATATGCATGTAATTGTGTTTTTGAAGAAATAAAAAGGGAGAGTGTTTATGTCTAAAGAAACCAAATCACATATGATCGCATGAGGCCACCAGCCAATTCAAGTCTTCTTTGGGAATAATAACAATACCCTCATATCAGTCTGCAGTACATGTGTGGTACGTAGCGCTGTCCTGCTGCAACCACATTTCGTCTACGTTCATATCTTTTAATTCATACCAAGAGTAACTAGTTTTAATCTCGAAATTGGCAGTGATGACCTCACCATGCAAAAAATGCAGACCAATGGCATCCCCGGTTAAAAATCCGTACCAAACTGTAAATTGTTGTGAATGCACTGGTAGCTGGTAAACGTAATGTAGGCTGATGTCATCCAAAATATAATTGTGCTTGTTAGCGAAACAATTCATTCACGGGGTGAACTATCTAATGACCCACCAGCTAGCGATACTCACACAGGTGGCAACTTCTTGTCGTATATCGTATAAAAAACTCCTTGCTGAAGAGCTTAATAGCATGTTCGCACCATGGTGCAATTATTAGGTGGCAGCATAAGAGTTATTGTACTACATACATAATAAAATTCCGGACGCTGTCAAAAACATGTTTACAAAACAGAAGAAAATGAAGAAAGAAACGTTTATATAAAAAAAAATGAACAAAGAAAATTAATACAATTGTTTTATAAATTGTTTTGAACGCATTTTAAGCAATTAAAATATTTTTTGAAACTTTTTTATTGTGTTTCTTGCCCTTTTTCCAACTGTTTAAAATATTTTTATTTTTTCGCTTCAGTTTGTGTAAACATAAACAATTTTTGGCACCCACAATTTTATGAAACAAAAAATTATCACCTGCGCTAGTGATGCCACCTGGTTAATTGCGCCATGGTTCGCACGAAGGCTTATATTCAAGTTTCGCTCCCTCATTCGTGGTTCGTGGGCCAATCTTGATTGAACCAACATAATTGGCCATACAAAATTTTGAGAGCGAACTAACTTGGTTTATTTTTAATCTTGTTAATAACCATGCAAAAAGTACTATCATCTTCAAGTTTGATAATAAATTATCGCTAGTTTATCTGAACTAGCTATCAAATAATGTAAACAAATAAAAAACAAATAATTACTGTATGTGAAATCATAAGAAACATATTGAACATATAAAAATTAGATATTAACATAAAGATAATCATAAGAAACATATTGAACATATAAAAATTGGATATTTACATAAAGATTTTAATAAAAACTGAAAAAAGAAGTAGTGAAACGTTTGCACAAAATATGTAAACAAGAGTGTGGAACAAAAACAGCCGTCTGAACACCTAGTTTCGCAACCGTGGTTCAGAGAGCGAACCAAATGTTTTATAGTACCATCTGAACATGGTATAAGCCTTCTAATCCTTTCTGTATGCAAGTTGCCTGATAGTCAATGGAAGTCAAAGCTTCGCGAGTTGGTAGAGCGAGGTCCATAAAGAGCATCAGTGCCTAAATAACGTGCCCAAGAAAAGTGGGCACAGAGCCCACATGCCTTATATCACGGAACCTGTGGCCGCATATTAACTCTAAGAGAACGTGGGAGCTATTAAAACTGCCCAGATCTCACCTAAAAGTGACTGTGGCGGTCATCAATGGATATTGCCCGTTTGGGAACCATGCCAGGAGACAAGGCTTACCCCATAACAACTTTTGCAGAAGTTGCCGTGGCGAGGATGAGGAGGAAACGATCCTTCATCTTCTCGGCACATGCCCGGTATTGAAGCATCATCATCTAAGATACTTAGGCGAGCGGAGCTGGCCTCGGTCAAGCCGGCCGCGCTAGCCTCTTTCATAAGAAGCAGTGTATGGCTAGTATAGCAGCATGTAATGCTACACTAGGAGGTTCCTGCCTTTCCGTTCTATCCCCGCCCATTCATTTCCCTCACACTATATTCCCATAACTTCTTTTCTTCACTCCACTATCCCTTCAGGACCCAAGTGAGCTGGACAACCTCTACTATTCCAGGGTATCCAGCGGCCTACCTACCTGACCTAACCTACTCGTAGCTAATTATCAAATTTTCTTTCCTGCATGTTTCATAATAAAACAATGGAAAATTTGCTTTTCTAAGAAATTACTATTGTACAAAATCTTTTGGAAGAGTGTTAGATTTTTGAGCTGTCCCTAGAGTTGAATTATTAAAATTAATCATTTCTTCAACGAATTCAAAGCAAAACATTCAAGGCTCTTAAAATTGTTTTAAAGCTGTTGTAATGCTGGTCTTAGGCTGTTTTTTTATGATGTTTTGAGTTTTGTTTTGCAACACAATGAAAATTTTTAATATTTTAAGTGCAGCTCACATTGAAAGCTAATTACTCAATGAGATTAATTTTAGGTAGCACTGTAAGCAAAACTTTGTATCACTTTAGTAACACAAAACACAACAAAACTATTTAAATACTTTTAAATTAGAAATATAGTTATAACTAAAGTCAAGGAAACTCGTTAAACAGATTACAGAAACGCCTTAAAGGGTTCAAACAATTTTACTCATACTCGTATTGCTGATTAAGTGCAAAAGTTTTCAATCAGCATTTTATTATCAAACTTTTTTTTATTATTAAGAAGTAATTTTAAAATATTATACAGAAAATATTTCAATAACACTACTAAACTTTCACCTTCTAGGCAAAAAGGGTTTCCACTGATGACTTACGATATTTGGTAGTTCACACTGTTTTTATCTCTAGGCTTTAAACAATTGGGAATATGAAAGTTTTGTTTTTCTAATGACTATAAACAGATAACTGATTAATTAAAGTCTACTGAATAATCCGCTAAGTGTAAAATTTTGCCTTAAAGCTGTCAGGTACATATATCCTGCAATGGCCAACAAACAAAACAGGTTGCTACAAAATTCTTCGCTATTAATATCTACATAAAATAAAAAATTAAAATAATATTTTTTGTGGAGACCCTTTATTTCTTTGGCACTCTCATGTTGTGAACAATATAACCATTATTAAATTTTTTCAAGAAATTTATTTATTCATCAATAACTATCTTGTTCTCTTCAAGGTAATCCCCCTCAAATATAAAACACTTCTGCTAACGTTCCTTCCAGTCCTCGAAACACTTCTGAAACGCGCTTTTTGGTATCGCCAACAGCTCCTGCTTCGATTTTTTTAATCTCCTCAATCGTCCTCATGGGCGTCTTTCGTTTTGGGAAGAGAAAAAGCCAGCGGGGGTCAAGTCCGGTGAATACAGTGGTTGAGGCATGATAACGGTTTTGCTTTTGGCCATAAATTCACCCACAAGCATCGCAGTGTGAGCTAGCGCGTTATCATGGTGCAAAATCCATGATTATTTTTTCCACAATTCTGTACGTTTCTGACGAATTGCTTCGCGCAAACGGCGCCTAACTTCAAGGTAATATTCCTTATTAACTGTACGACATAATGGCAAGACTTCATGATGCGCCACGCCATCGCAGTACCCAGTGAGCAAAACCTTGACATTTGACCGAACTTGATGTACTTTTTTCGGTGTTGCCTCTTCTGGACGCTTCCATTGGTATGATTGGGCTTTGTTTTCAATGTAATAGCCAAACACCCATAATTCGTCACCAGTTATGACCATTATGAGGAAATCTGGATTGTCGTTGACGATATTCAACAGTTCCTGAGCAATTGAAATTTAATAAATTTAGTAAGAAATCGAAGAGCACACCAAAACACGATTAATCTTTTTATCTGTCAAAATAGAATACAACTGTCATGTTTGGGCCGGTGCCCCAAAGTCTATTTTAGGGTTACTCGACCGTGTGCAGGAGAGGGTGAAGAAGCTTATCGGTGACAGTAGGGTATCCAACTCCGACACAGTGTAGGATGCGTTACTCTGTTCTATCGTTACTATAATGGATTTGGTCTAACAAGATTAGGGAGCTTGTTCCCGAAACTCGCACATTTATACGTAGCACGCATTCATCGTATAGAGCTCATCTGTTTGTGGTTGATTGCGCGGGGAATCGTACAACGAATTATAAAGCAAATTCGTTTTTCAGCCGCACGCTTCCCCTATGGAATAAGTTGCGTACAGATGTGTTTCCTGTTGGAAAGTTCAAGTCAATGTTCACAAACACTACTACCTCTTTCCCACTTCTAACAACATATTTTCCTCGTTCTGTTACAATGCACTGCATATATAGGGGTCATCTTCTGAGTACTAGCCCAAGAATAAAAAAAACCAGTCCGAAACACAGAAAAAATAGATGTCATATTGATAAAAAAAAATTGTACTGTTTTTATCAAATAATTTAATTGAAACAATACAAATTTGAATTGAAAAAAAATTTCATCTATTTTTTTTTCTGTGAATGGTTGATATCGCCAACATATAGAACAGACATATGAGAAAAACATGCGAAAATTTAAAATATATGAATCACGAAATTTTAAAATAACGGTTATTTTTTGATCAGACCATGTACTTACGCGTATATGTATAAAAAAGTATACATTTTAAAATATTAATAAAATATTTATTACAAATATTTATTATATTTTTTAAGGCCAAAACGAAAAAAATTAACACAAATTACCTTTTTGGCTGGTGACTCAGCTGAATGTTTAACCAGGTGTGTTTGTTTTGTTGCAGTAATTACAATCAAATTTGTAAAACTGCTGGTCATGCGAGAGAAAGAGAGAGAGAGAGAGAGAGAGTAGTGGTAATTTTATAGATAATTCCAGTTGATTACAAAACGTGTGAAATGATTACGCTTAATTGACAA
This sequence comes from Thecocarcelia acutangulata, assembly GCA_914767995.1. Classification (NCBI taxonomy): domain Eukaryota; kingdom Metazoa; phylum Arthropoda; class Insecta; order Diptera; family Tachinidae; genus Thecocarcelia; species Thecocarcelia acutangulata. The sequence goes on along the minus strand of OU612098.1, from coordinate 84,570,692 downwards.
CAAAGTTCAAAATAGCCACAAAAGCGAAAATCATCCAAAATTTGATTTTCTTGTTTGTTTAACTAAAATTGCAAAAAGTTTGGTGTGAACACAAATAATACAACAAACAACACTTTAGGTATTTAATAAAGTGTGAGGATTTTTCAATAGTATAATAATAGCACACACAACATCATACATACTTTCATGCTAAATTAGTTCAATAATGAAATTTTAGCTCAATAAGGCCGTAAAAATAATTTCCTAATAGAGCTGACATACTTTGAGATTAACATACAGGGAAACTTGTTTATGCGACGATTTGTGGGATCATATATAAATTTCAGAAAAAGGGCTATGTTTCTTAATACAAGTTTCATAACACGCTTAGCCCGTCATACTTTAATATATTATTAATATTATATAATTTCCCAAGACTCTTAAAATCACTAGTATTTTAATGATCAACATTTTCCTTCACTCCAGATCTCTTTTAACTCTTTAAGGCAATTTATTTATATTATTTGAATGCGATGTTGCCCCAAACAACGGAATTTTTCTAGTTAATGTAGGCGCTGGCAAAATACTGTCATCGTGTAAGCCCAGGGGTGCCCAAAAGTTCTTTATGGAAGAGCACACATCAATACATTTAAGGAAAAATTATTTTTATTTAATATTTTTGGTTTTAAAAAGTAAAACATTTTCAAAAACAAAATTTAGACTGATAATCTTTGCCGTCAATGCTTACCAGCAAAACATATGAAAGTGTTGTTGCTTTGCTTTTGTGTATGTGCAGTGAAGAACGATAAAAAAATATATATACGAATAAGACAAAGCTGTTTGTGTAGTTTTCATTGCTACTGCTGAGTGCAGTATGTGTGTATTAAAGAGCATAGCCCTATAGCTAAGCCCTTTTACAAAAACAATTGAGCATCAAGCACATAGGGCTTGGGTACTCCTGGTCTAAACATAAACAATTGGTTTTATGTTTTCTATAGACTCTAACTAATGTTGGTCTGCCTTGAGAACTATTAATTTAATATATAAAATTAATGTTTCGACTCCAAAAACAGTATTTAATGCGATTTTATAACTTGGATACAAAAGTTTTTGAATTTAAATGAAAATAAAAAATAGCGAAAGTTATAGTAGCTACATATATATTTTTGAAATCTCGAAATCCATTTCAGATCCATAGTTTCTTTGGTGAAGTTGCTCAGAATTCTTCGTAGAATAATTTCCTCTTACGGTTAACTGTCAAAAAAAATCGTCCCGCCCTAATGTGCACACATACGAACGTGAATATAAATTTTAAAACTATTTCTCATTCCTCTGTTACCGACTACATTTTATGTGTCATAATTACGGCAAATTGATTTGTGACCTCAAGGGATGTTTGTTCACAGCTCAGTTCAACATGCAACAACTGTGTGATTGTGTGCGTGTTAGTGTGCTTGTGTGTGTGTGTGTTTGTGCCAAGTATAAATTTGATTGTATATGACTGTGTAGTCGGATGTAGGGAATAATGAAACATTTATAAATTGTAAGCCCCATAACGTTTGAGTGTAGACTGAAGCATGTCGACTATTTGCAACAATTTGTGAAATATGTGCTGATATATTTCCATGCTTGTTATTTTTTCTTTTTTTGGCAACATGCAATGTAATACACAGAGTGCTCCATTTTCATTTTTTTCTTGTTTTAAAAATTGGTTATGGGCATTTTCATAATGGACGGAAAGAACAACCTCTGAAGTTTCGCTCTTGCACAACATTTTGTTCAACTCTGGGCCACGAGTGGCTACACGCTTCATTCAAATGATCTTTTTGACATTAGCGGAAATCACTCTTTGTTGCAAACAGCTCTTGAACATCTAACAGATGTTGCAACCGTAGCACATGTGCTATAGTCTGCAAGCCTACAACAACAAAATATATGGAACCGAGATTTGCAACACTTGAACAAATGTGCATAATCAAAAACTATTGCAGATTCATATTTGCAAACGTTCTCAGTACTAAAACAGCTGTGTTTGCCGATTATTTTTACAATCACACCATGTAAACCCGTGCGCTTAAAAAACTTTACTTTAGTCTCCGGTGTAGGAATATTTATATTTAAGTTACCTTTGTGCTCGAAAATCTCTACAAGTTCAATTTCATTAACAGCATTTTAAATAAAAAAATTTATGATTTTATTCTTTTCTGTTGGCTGTACACTTAGTTTGATAAAATTTTAAAACAAAATCTGAATAATGCCATTTTTGCAATTTCTTTTCTAAGCTTTTTGCTCAATTTGCGAAAATATTTATTTTTTCGTTTCTCTAAAACCAGCTGTTATAATTAATTTGCTAAACAGTTGTAAAATACTCTCACGCTTTGTAGCAACAAACCATGCTATGTCTGCTTAGATAGCAGATGTGCAACGAAGAGTGATTTCTGCTGTTATAAGCTTACCTTTGCAGCATAACTACGAAAGCCTTAGACTTCTTACAAAGTTAAAGATTGAAATTTAATGATCTACACAGGAAAAAAATCATAGTAAAAATAAAATCAATAAAATTTTGGTGTGAAAAAAATAATTTGTGTGTAAAATTTTGTATGGCTTGTACAATATTTTTGTATTGTGTAGTGAAATTACAGCACAACAAATCAATGTCACAAGTCAGAAATGGTCACCTTACAGAGTTTCTTCAATAAACTTTGCGAAAAAAGGCAGATTTATACGGTGATTTAAAGCCATGCCTTTTTTATAATATTCTTTTAAAACTCCTACCAAAATCATGTTTTTTTTTAAATTTATTTATTTTTTATATTGGACCAGTACTCAGGGGATGACCCCTACATATGTATGTAGTGCATTGTACCAGAACTAGGAAAATAGGTTGTGAGGGGGAAAGAGAGAGTAGTGTTTGTGAACATTTGACTTGAACCTTCCAACGTTATAACAGACAGGAAACACTTCTGGAGGCAACTTATTCCACAGACGAAGCGTACGGCTGAAAAACGTAATGCGTAGTACAATTCCCCGAGCTATCGACCACAAATGGGTGAGCTCTGGACGATGAACGCGTGCTATGTAAAAATGTGCGAGTTTTGGGAACAAGATCCCTAATCTCGTCAGAGCAAAATCCATTGTAGTATCGATAGAACAGAGTGACGCACCGCACACTGCGTTGATGCTCCAGTGAGTCAATAGAGTTGGATACCCTACTGTCACCGATGAGCTTCTTCGCTCTCTCCTGCACACGGTCGAGTAACCCCAAAATAGACTTTGAGGCATCTTTACGATGGTTTTTACGTCATGTCGTTTTTTAATTGTTGTTAAAAATAATCGTTTGCCTTTTTTTACCCTTCTGGAAGTATCGATGTGGTGTGGCTACCTTCCCAGCCGAATGAAAATAAAACAATTTAAAAAAATAACAAACGAGTCAAAAAGAAATTACAGAAAAAAACTTGAAAAACAGAAAACATGGGTTTTTTTAGTTTAAAAAAATTTACTGTACAAAAGAAAAGGCATGAATGAACATGACTTTAAATCATCGTAAAAATTTGCTCAAAAAAAATTTTCAAGAATCAAATAAAAATTAGATTTTTGTTTTTTGTACATTTCTAAATCGGGCTTTAGTTCGTGGGGCAGTTAGATCATTTTATTAATTTTTTGTTAAGCTTTATCATTTTTAAATTAGATTTTTGGTTTATAGATATTTGTACATCGTGTTTTTGTTTCAAGCTTGTCCTTTCTTAAGTTTTCCTAAGAAGGATTTTTTACAATACAAAAGTGTTGTGTTCAATAATTTTTGTTTGACAAGAAAAGTAATAATCAAACCTTTAGCTTCGGGACAACTAACTGTTTCGTAGTGGCTACATTTGAAAATGGCTGCTGATGAGTAGTGTAGCGACAGCTACTTGTACCTCAGCTGAAGGTTTGATTATTATTTTTCTTGTCTTTTTCAATAAAAAATTACTAATCACAACAAATTTGTATTGTAAAAAAATCTATCTTAAGGAAAACTTAAGATAACATTAATACTTACAAATAAAAATTCATTTTGGGGTTCCATTTAGATTTTAATAGCAACCCATTTTTTCTAATTTTAAGGAAGAGCAAACATCTAATTTTATAGCTTTAAATGCTGTCCTTTTGTTATTAAAGGCGGCCATGACTTGTTTTTCTATACTTTACGCTTTTGAAATAAATCTTTTCATTAAAAATAATTAATTTTACTAGCTGACGATGATTTTTTGACGATTTGTAATAGTCATATTGAAGATTTTTTCCGTCGAATTTGACGATTTCAAACCAGATTTATCTGGCATCTATGTTCGTGGGGGTTACCATTTGTTTGAAACGTGTAAAGAAATGTTAGAGATGTGTATAAATAAAAAAGCTTGTTTTTTGAATTTTGGCAGCTATTACTAAAGCATTTTTCTTTTTCAACTTTCAATAATTCATTTAGAATATTGGGATATAAAGTTGAATGTGTGAGAATATCATTCAAAAGTTTCCAGTCTACTGAAGATTAGGTTAGCTCCTATAAAATGTCAACACATAAACAGCTAGGTAATATAGAAAGCAAGCTTTTTATAATATTTTGTTTGGTAGCAATAATAGCAGCTAATAAAGTGAATGAACCCAATAGTTTGAAATTTAGGTATTTTTAAAATCCTTTGAAAAAAAATTTCTTTAACTGTTATCATTAGTTTGTTTTTTTTTTGTATAAAAAAAGAACATTTCATTTAACTTTTATTGTTTGCATTTGAAATTTTTCTGTTATAAATATTGTTAAACAAGTTTCTGCAGCCGTTGCAAGTTTTCCAAAACTATGCCATAAACAATTAAAATATTTGCACATGTCCGCTGCATGTATTTCGTTGTTACATATATTAAATAAATTTATTTGACTAAAACAAAGTTTTGCAACATGTCCAAAAAGTTTATGTCATCCCTACTTGATTTTTTTAACTCTATTGATTTGTTTAAATCAGTGGTGCCCATACACATACATTCGTAGTTATGCGCTTGTATTAGAAAGTGAAGCAGATGGTGACCGAGTATTTTGAGAAGATGCTCTGCAAGATCTTCGTTTAGTTAAAAAATTAACAGTGCAAGCTAAATTTAGTGCTTGGATTTTACGCTGTAGTAAATAACTTAACGTTAACAAGCTTTAACGTTGTATCATGCACAGTACTAACACTAACCCTGTTTAATAAAAATCACTAAACATAAATAATAAAAAGTGATAAAGTCGCTACATTAGGCAGAAAGCACCTAAAGTGTGGTTACTAATGCCACGAAAAATTAGTAACATTTATTTTGAATTGAACTTTGCTGAGAGAAAGTAAAGCTTGCTCTCTTACGCTCCGTGAAAATTGGATTTTCCAATTGCAAAGTATTATTTGGATTAGTCTCATACATTATATATGTTCATGAGTTCTTTTGACAGATAAAATACGTCTGGCGTACTAATTTTGGTTGTGCTGCAGAGAAAAACTAATTTGCTGATATTTCTTGAAGGCATCAACCGAATGTATGTCTTCGTGATTTGCACGAACATTTTTATGGTGTACACGTAGATCTTTGTTAGCATGCGAGTACATATGGGTATATCGCAGTAGCTGAATTTTGTGTGCTGTACTCGCGTGTAAAGGAAATTCAGATTTTGGTCGACCATGCGTCAATTCGATATGAACACTTTCCGTTACGAGTGTTAGAATAAGTTTGGATATATTTATTAAAATTTCTGATTACTTGATTAGGGATTTGGTTCGGATAATGTTCGCATTTTTGTGTGATAATAAAATAGTTTTAAACATTTAGGAAATAACATTAGGAAATAACATCGTCAAGCCGAAACATGGTGACAGTATTGATTGTAGCCTTCATGAGAAAAATAAGAAAAAAATTTACTCAGTTCAAATGTTTTTTATTCGGATAAGACTTTGTATTTAACGAGTGATTTTTTTGCTATTATCTTTTTGGCAACACTAGTTTTGACAGCTCACGCACGTTTTGTATCTTGTGTCACTATCAAACATCTTCAGTTTGGTCTATAATTTAATCATGAATCGTCTTACAAACGAACAACGCTTGCAAATTATTGAATTTTATTACCAAAATGCGTGCTCTGTTAAGAAAGTTCATCGCGCGCTTCTTCCATTTTATGGTCAGTTTAATCGACCTACTGAGGCTTCTATTCGGGCTATTGTAAAAACATTTCGCACCAAATTTACATTGTGGGACATTAAACCACCAACACGCTTACGTAGAGTGCAAACTGAAGAAAATATCGCAGCCGTATCGGCCAGTGTTGGTGATGACCGCGAATTATCGATTCGGCGCCGTTCGCAGCAATTGGGACTCTGTTACTCCACTACGTGGAAAATTTTGCGGAAGGATTTGGGTGTGAAGCCTTATAAGATACAGCTGGTGCAAGAATTGAAGCCAAACGACCTACCACAACGCCAAATTTTTGGTGAATGGGCTCTTGAAAAGTTAGATGAAGATCCACTTTTTTATCGAAGAATTGTGTTCAGCGACGAGGCTCATTTCTGGTTGAATGGATACGTGAACAAGCAAAACTGCCGTATTTGGAGTGAAGAGCAGCCAGAAGCATTGCAAGAGCTACCAATGCATCCACAAAAAACAACCGTTTGGTGCGGATTATGGGCTGGCGGCATCATTGGGCCGTATTTCTTCAAAGATGATGCGAATCACAACGTTACTGTGAATGGTGAGCGCTACCGTGCGATGATAACAAACATTTTGTTTGCCCAAAATGGAAGAGCCTGACTTGCATGACATGTGGTTTCAACAAGACGGTGCCACATGCCACACAGCACGCGAAACAATGGACCAATTGAGAGGCGAGTTCGGTGAACAGTTTATTTCACGCTTGGGACCAGTCAATTGGCCGCCCAGATCGTGCGATTTAACGCCTCTAGACTATTTTTTGTGGGGCTATGTTAAGGCTAATGTCTATAGCGACAAGCCCGCTTCGATTGACGCACTGGAAGCCAACATTGCCAACATTATTCGTGAGATACCGGCCGAAATGTTGGAAAGAGTATGCCAAAATTGGACTAAGTGGATGGACCATTTGAGGCGCAGCCGCGGACAACATTTGCATGAAATAATCTTCAAACATTAAATTATATCGACCCAACTATCGATCCAAATAAATATTTCATGCATTTTTCTGAATTTTATGTGCTTTTTTTTAAATTTCCGATAGTTCTTATAAAATCACCCATTATTTAGATTATTTTTCTGATTTTTCTCGTAATAGTTACAACCAATCTAGTCGCCCTGTTGCAGTTTAACGTTGAGTTCTGGGACACCCTATATATTTACAAACAAGTTTTGGTTCAAAATGTCAATCATTTAACTTTTTGTTATCTTCCTGTATTGTCTCCTTGTAATAATTGTTTACTATTCTCAAAAAAGTCAAACATCAAAACATTTGAGTGATACGGCTAGAAAATTTGTTAGTGAGCGAAGTGCACTCTAAATATTGTGTACATTTTAAAAAAATTTTCTGGACGTACCACTCATTCGTGTTCCAAAGATACCGCATAAGATTGTGTTTCGTACAAAAAATTTTATTACCACTGAGTGTGTGTGTGCATGACCAAGAGAGAGAGAGAGAGAGAGAGAGAGAGAGCACAAAAAACAAAATTGTTGCTGTTTTCAAGCGAGAGAGCAACAGCATAAGCCTTTGCTGCTTTGTTGTTTAATTTTTAATGAAACTTTTAATTGTATCAATATGCCAGAGGACTTTTTCACCTGAATTGTATTCAAGTGCATTCAGTTTCCTGTGTTATTTTTTGTTGTTTTGTTAATGAATATATTTGTGTTTTTTTTTTTGATTTATTAAAAAAATTATCTAAGATTTTAAACAAACAAAATGAGTTTAACAACAAACTATTGCAATATCTTTTCAGTTTTACATAAAAAAAGTAATAAATAAAATGGCAGAAATAGTTGAAAGCAGACTTAACGTTTGCTTATGGGGAATATTATTAAAAGTAAGCGGGGAAAGTAGAGTTATATAGTATAACAATGTTTAAAAATAATAATTCCTCCTTGTCATTGTTTCTGGAAGTATGCTAGATCAGAGATTCCAATAATAGAGATATTACAAAAAAGATAGTTCAGCATAAATACATCATAAAAATTATTTGGCAGACAAAATTACCATATTACATTTTCGGTCTTTGCTCGGTAGATATTTGTTAACAATCTATATAATTAATAGGCAAACACGTTTTTAAAAATCCTTTTTGTTGCAGTACTACTATAATACTTTAGAAAAATTATATGTATGTGATGGGTGATTTTATAAGAACTATCGGAAATTTAAAAAAAAAACACATAAAATTCAGAAAAATGCATGAAATATTTATTTGGATCGATAGTTGGGTCGATATAATTTAATGTTTGAAGATTATTTCATGCAAATGTTGGCCGCGGCTGCGCCTAAAATGGTCCATCCGCTTAGTCCAATTTTGGCATACTCTTTCCAACATTTCGGACGGTATCTCACGAATAATGTTGGCAATGTTGGCTTCCAGTACGTCAATCGAAGCGGGCTTGTCGCTATAGACATTAGCCTTAACATAGCCCCACAAAAAATAGTCTAGAGGCGTTAAATCGCACGATCTGAGCGGCCAATTGACTGGTCCCAAGCGTGAAATAAACTGTTCACCGAACTCGCCTCTCAATTGGTCCATTGTTTCGCGTGCTGTGTGGCATGTGGCACCGTCTTGTTGAAACCACATGTCATGCAAGTCAAGCTCTTCCATTTTGGGCAAAAAAAAAGTTTGTTATCATCGCACGGTAGCGCTCACCATTTACAGTAACGTTGTGATTCGCATCATCTTTGAAGAAATACGGCCCAATGATGCTGCTAGCCCATAATCCGCACCAAACGGTGGTGGTTTAATGTCCAACAATGTAAATTTGGTGCGAAATTTTTTTACAATAGCCCGAATAGAAGCCTCAGTAGGTCGGTTAAACTGACCATAAAATGGAAGAAGCGCGCGATGGACTTTCTTAACAGAGCACGCATTTTGGTAATAAAATTCAATAATTTGCAAGCGTTGTTCGTTTGTAAGACGATTCATTATTAAATTATAGACCAAACTGAAGGTGTTTGACAGTGACACAAGATACAAAACGTGCGTGAGCTGTCAAAACTAGTGTTGCCAAAAAGATAATAGCAAAAAAATCACTCGTTATATCATTTTAAAATTCTTTCTTGATTTTTTATCAACAATTTTAACTACGATTGTCTTTTTGCCACCTTTTTTCGACAATTTGTCTTTAAAACTATATGCATCTTCGATTTATTCTTAATTTATTTGTGCTCTAGCTGTTTAGTTAATTGAACAACAGTTAGAAAAGCACTGGTAATCTCATTTACTTCAACTCCTCGAAGTATGCAATCATTTTTTAACTGTTTGTCGTTTCGTACTTTTACAGATTTTTTCAATGTTTGGATTTCTTTCCTCAATATTTTGTTGTCTTTTTGCACCGCTGTCTACTTTTTATTGTTTTCAACAAGCTCTTTCAAAATATTATCATATTGTTTAGATATAAAATCAAATGATTCTTTGGGTGTCTCGATGGCTGATTTGGTAGAGTACTCGACCAACAGTCTCGAGATCGCAGGGTCGATTTCTGCCTCAGACCCTGGATGTGTGTAACTGCAGACAAGCAAAAAAGCTTCGCAGCTTTTGTGTTAAAAAAAAATTACCTCAAATAATAACAATAAATTCTTAGAAATTTTTAGATTGCACTAGTCAATAAATTTTATTATTTGTTTGAATTATTATATTTTCACAATATGGGCAATTAACAAAATGCATATGTGATTCAATATGAGATGAATCTAGATAGAGAATAGGTTAAGGCAGCAGATCATGATACGTCATGACCCGAGTTCAAATCTCAATGGCTGCTGATGAGTAGTGTGGCGACTACGAAACAGCTAGTTGTCCCCCAGCTAAAGATTTGATTATTATTTTTCTTGTCTTCTTCAATCAAAATTATTGATCACAGCAAATTTGTATTGTAAAAAATCCTGCTCAAGAAAAAATTTAAGAAAGAAAACTTGAACTAAAGCCCGGTGTACAAATGTATAAACCAAATATCTAAGAAACAAGTTTTATTCAAAAATTTTCATTTTCAGTACAACATTTTTCAGGTGATTAATTCGGGACTTGATTTCATATTGTATGAAAGTAACCCCAAAAACCAACTAATAATTTAAAAATTAATTTGAAGTTAGTAAGTATCATATAAGGGAATTTGTCACGTTTTAGGATTCGTCAGATTACCCAAAATTTTTAATTAGCACAATCAGTGCTAAAGGTAAGAAAACAATATAAAAAAGGACTTAGTATAAGAAATATAGAACATTTAGTGAGAAAAGAAAATAATGCAGTAACCACCAAACAGAACAAAATAATTTAATGAAATGCTCCCAACAAAACTGTAGTTAGGTGCGCAAAACGTCTACGACCTATTTACAAAGTAAGCGATATTGTACTCGGACTGCATACTGCCGACTTACAAAATATGCGAGATTGTATTCGATCTAGCTACTAATAACTCGCAATGTATGCTAGAAAGTTATGAGCTTGTGCTAGGTGAACACATCACTATCTCGCTTACTTTGTGGACAGGTGATAGGCGTTCACTCTACAAATGCAGCCATGTGCTTGAGAGTGGTTACTAGGATGGTGTGCATTACTGACACAAGTGTGCATCGGATCATCGCTTCGGTAGTCGAAACTTTGGCCACTGGGCTTTCGATTTTAAAATAGCAATTTAAGAATACATAGCTGGTTTTCCCTTTACCAAAACCAAATATTAGCAGACCTTAAACATATTTAGGCTTACACCAACTATACTCTCTTTAGCATATATGTATATAAAAACAAAATTTACAATTTTAACTTCACAAGTGGTTTAAAAATCTTGCGTTTTTCAGCACATGGGTGTAAGAAACTGTTTTCAAAATCTTTATACTTATAATTATTTCTATGCTAAATATCACTGAGTTGCTTAATATCTTCTTTAAGTTATTTCTTTTGCAATTTCACTAAATCAAGTGTATATGAAAATAAAATGTTACACGTTATTTGCAATTTTCGAAACTAAAGTGCAACAATACCGCAATGTACTCGTACTTCCAAAGTTTGCCAAGCAAATAAAACTTTGTTTTGCAGGCAAATATTTGAGCTCTTTTTATGCAATATTATCAGTTACCACATATATTTTTATATATTTTTCACTTGCAGTGTTTTTTGTGAAAACTATTTTTTGTCTATTAAAGCTTAATCAAAAAATGTTCAACTTTTTCTTTACACATTTGATAATATTAAAGAGAATTCTTATTAATATTTAAATAATACCTGTTGCAAAGAAAATGAGGGCTATGAAATATTTCTTTCATATTTCATGCAATTCACAATTAAGCTTTAAAGCCAAAAAATAACTTATATTTGTTTAAGATTTGCTGACGCTGTTTAAGGACTATAGGTTGGTGTATAAATAAATTTATCCAGAAAAAAAAAGTTTTTGGAAGCAGAAAATTGCTCCGCCACTAAGCGCTTCCAGTTGTACACTAATTGAAGAAAGAGATTGCAAGCCTGCTTTCCTGTCTATTATAACGTTGGAAGGTTCAAGTCAATTGTTCACAATTACTACTCCCTCTTTCCTCCTCATCATGACCTATTTCTCTGGTTCCAATACACCTGATTAGATATCAGGGGTCATCCCTTGAGTACTGGTCCAAGATAAAAGAAGAATAAACGATTGAGTCCTCCATAGATTCCTTAGAACAGAATACGTTTTGCCACAGGCTAAGTTTATATGGTTGTCTAGCTCAGATATTTATTGAAGACAAGTCCAAGGTTTTAAACAAACTCTATATATTACCAATTAAAATAGCTTTAGATTTTCTTGCATTAGTGCAAAGCCATTTGCTGATGAACGTGGTTAAGTCTATCAACACAAAAATCTGTTTTTAAAATCTGCTTCGACTGGAGCAGTATTTTTGGCCGGGTATGATTTCAAGCAAAAGAGCAAGAGTTGGACAAGCTGGGTGAGCTGTGTGAGCTATTGATCTTTCTTGTTGGAATCACATTTCTGAATTGCTCTCTAATCTGGTTCTTTAAAAATCAATCTGTCAATCATTTTCCGGTATTAAGTATTTTTAGTTTGTGTACATTTGTACACGCAGAGAAAATGCATTTCTTCATATTGTTATGGCAACATTAATATGTACTCCGTAATATTTTGTATTGTGGCGTATTATTGTTTTTAACATAGTATAAGTCTTAATAAATATACTAGTGTAAAAATGTCACCGTATTTATTATTATGGCTCTTTTATTTTCAAATATGGTTGGATAGAATAATAGTATTTAAAAAATATAGTTCGAATACGACAATAGCTGTTGTTATATGTATTTAAAAGTTCTTTATTTTAAACATATGTATGTTAGACCTATTCACACTTGTATGTTTACAGAATATTCATTGCTGGTTTTGTTCAAGACTTTGACATATAATTTTATTTCAGTTTTATTTTATTTTGCCATGTCAAGCAGTCAATTTTTCCGTGTGTTTAATTATTAACAAATATAAAAAATAAAAGAAAAAGTTTTAATAATAGAAATTTTTAGTAAAATAAATAAATAAATAAGCCGGTCAAGAATGTTGTAAATATATCGTCATAAATGAACAATAATGTATGAAAGCAAAGAGGTTTGTATTAGCATTTTCATATTTTCAAACGATAACAAATTAATTGTATGGCTATTTGAAAGATTTGCGGCCCAATAATTTACCAAAGATACTAGGAAGACGCCCAAATGCTATTGATTTTTTGAATATAAATTAGAATTAATAATCCTTAGACAATATTTTTTAAATAAATTATATTTTACTGCAAAAAATTATAAATTTATTTAACGATGTGGCCATCAACAGTAGTATAACTGGATGTGACAATAGTAGTTTAGACGTTCACAATAATATAGACAAGAGCGATAATATAATGTGGTTGTCGTGCGAATATTACTAAAACTTTTACCAAAGATATGGTTACGTCACATAATATGGTTCTTGAATCTACTTAGTTTAGCAAGGAACATTTCAGACTGAAATCATTTTATTTCAACCATATAATTCGACAATAGTATGTTGCCCTTAGAATATTGTTCTCTCAACTATATAATTTTTTCTACGTGTACATCGGGTTTTAGTTCAAGTTTTTCTTTCCTTAACTTCATATTTGCATCATATTTTCGGAAGCTGCAGATATCTAAAACCTGGTAGAGTCAATGTAAGTGAACCTATAGAATGATGGCATATAGTTTTTAGATTTTCAATCACGTTATTTTAGTTTGTTATATTTAACAATTTTGTTTTTAAATTTAATTTTTCCCTTTTCCATAAAATATTTCCCCTCATATGTACTCGTATATTCAAGTCGCTGGGCGTATGAGTAATATGCAATTTGTTTAATATGCGCAAAACTAAATAATACATCAGATGTCATGTTAAATTTATTAAAATAATATTTTCATATTGCAAAAAAAAATAAACATTGTAATACTGTATGTCAATAATGCAACAAATAATGAAATATTTTAAATATTTTAAATGAACATGTCCGCAAACTTCAAGGGATTAAAGTGGGTGATGGTCGATTTGTTTTATTTTTTATTTTTTGCCGTCGCACGTTAGCAGATGGTCATGTTCTTATAATAAAAAATGTAAAATAAAAAATAAAATAAATTAATAATTTATAACAGAAACATTTGTTAATAACAACATGTTGCATCATTGCCCAAACTGCTAATGCAACAACGTGCTCAGCTCAATAAGCACTGTCGCATAAAGTGTTCAAGTTTTAATAAAAAAGATAATAATAATTTAAATTATAATCGATAATTATCGATTCTGCAAAGTAGGAAAGATGTTAAATTAAATGCAGGGGTCTAATCACCGCATACGATATCGAATTAACTATCGTATCGAATAACATTACGATACATCTAAATTATGGCAAACGATGCATATTGGATCGTAATTTAAACAAAATGCAATAGATTGAAGACCATACGTTCCCTAAAAGTAGGAATACAAAATATAAATCCTTTAACTTTCTTATATTATTGCAATACAATTTCTTCGATATCGTATGTCGTGTCAACTTTAATTTTGTTTGCTTTATTTAAATAATTTTTGTTTCTAATAATCAGCAAGTTCGAGGTAGATTGTTTTTTATGTGAAAAATTTTTAAAAAATTATTCTTCTGGACTGTAGTTTATAAATTTTTTAATAAACAATATGCCAGAAGAAGTTGTCTAAACCAAAACGAAATATCGAAAGCATTTTGTTAATCTTTTTATAACGAGTGATTTCTTTGCTATTATCTTTTTGGCAACACTAGTTTTGACAGCTCACGCACGTTTTGTATCTTGTGTCACTGTCAAACATCTTCAGTTTGGTCTATAACTTAATCATGAATCGTCTTACAAACGAACAACGCTTGCAAATTATTGAATTTTATTACCAAAATGCGTGCTCTGTGAAGAAAGTTCATCGCGCGCTTCTTCCATTTTATGGTCAGTTTAATCGACCTACTGAGGCTTCTATTCGGGCTATTGTAAAAAAATTTACATTGTTGGACATTAAACCACCAACACGCTTACGTAGAGTGCGAACTGAAGAAAATATCGCAGCCGTATCGGCCAGTGTTGGTGATGACCGTGAATTATCGATTCGGCGCCGTTCGCAGCAATTGGGCCTCTGTTACTCCACTACGTGGAAAATTTTGCGGAAGGATTTGGGTGTGAAGCCATACAAGATACAGCTGGTGCAAGAATTGAAGCCAAACGACCTACCACAACGCCAAATTTTTGGTGAATGGGCTCTTGAAAAGTTAGATGAAGATCCACTTTTTTATCGAAGAATTGTGTTCAGCGACGAGACTCATTTCTGGTTGAATGGATACGTGAACAAGCAAAACTGCCGTATTTGGAGTGAAGAGCAGTCAGAAGCATTGCAAGAGCTACCAATGCATCCACAAAAAACAACCGTTTGGTGCGGATTATGGGCTGGCGGCATCATTGGGCCGTGTTTCTTCAAAGATGATGCGAATCACAACGTTACTGTGAATGGTGAGTGCTACCGTGCGATGATAACAAACTTTTTTTTCTTTTTTTTGCTCAAAATGGAAGAGCTTGACTTGCATGACATGTGGTTTCAACAAGACGGTGCCACATGCCACACAGCACGCGAAACAATGGACCAATTGAGAGGCGAGTTCGGTGAACAGTTTATTTCACGCTTGGGACCAGTCAATTGGCCGCCCAGATCGTGCGATTTAACGTCTCTAGACTATTTTTTGTGGGGCTATGTTAAGGCTAATGTCTATAGCGACAAGCCCGCTTCGATTGACGCACTGGAAGCCAACATCGCCAACATTATTCGTGAGATACCGTCCGAAATGTTGGAAAGAGTATGCCTAAATTGGACTAAGCGGATGGACCATTTGAGGCGCAGCCGCGGCCAACATTTGCATGAAATAATCTTCAAACATTAAATTATATGGACCCAACTATCGATCCAAATAAATATTTCATGCATTTTTCTGAATTTTATGTGTGTTTTTTTTTAAATTTCCGATAGTTCTTATAAAATCACCCATTAGATTGTTTTTAGGTAAAAAATTTGAAAAAAATTATTCTTCTGGAATGTAAACTACATCAATTTTTTAATAAACAATATGCCAGAAGAAGTTGTCTAAACGAAAAAGAAATATACAAAATATCAAATCAATTTCGAACTTGTGGATTATTGAAAAAGGAAATTATTTGTTGTCCAAATTTGATAACAAATTATGGCTCGATATATGTAAGTGGGTCTTGCGTAATGAAATCAAGTCGTGATTAATCCACTTTAAACTCCAAACCAATAGTTCATAATATTGTGTCTGCATAATGAAGTCAAGTCGTGACTAATCGACTCCGACTACGAAGTATTGCTCCTTTTTTGTTAATCTTCTTCTCATAGTACAAAAATATGTTTCAAAAGCTATAGTTCTGCAACATATTTTCCAAATATCCAATCTGCAGTTTATCCACAGTGAAGAAAGGAAAACTTAAAGGCATTTTGCTTAAAGAACTCATAGTTTTTAATAAGCACTTAGTACTAAACCAATCAAGAAAGTTTATTTCGTTATACCCGTTTTACACTGCCCGTAATCAGTTATAATGATATTTCTGTAATTTTCTATGTTCTGAAGATTTATTTTAATATATCTGAAAGTAACGTATAAATAATTTTTTTCCAAATCCTTAATCCATATCCAAATTGTTTTCCTTTTGCTTTATTCTTTATAAATTAAAGAAATAATTTTGAAATTTCATTGAAACTATTGTTTCCTTAATAACTTGGGTCTGAAAAGTGGGGAAAACCCCCACACTCTTTAAGTAATCGCAAACAAATATGTATTATTATACGTTACACTCACACATACGCAAACTACAACAACAACAACGCATACAGGCGTATCCATGAGCATATCATTAATATTGCGCCTACGCCTTAATACTCGGTATTATATTTGCTTTTATTTTATTCATTTTTTTTTTCTTCGATACCTCAAATAAAAGTGGCAGTGGAGAACATAAGAGGTTGTTTTCAGTAATTTGGAAAAGAGAACACTTGCCAATATTTTCCATATCCCCCTTTTTCCTGCTTTTCTTTTCTTCCTTTTTGTGCTGAATTCGCATCACTTGTTTTGTTTTCTCTTATTTATTCATATATTGGCATAATTTTACGAGTATATATTTTGTATGGCGCTCGACATATGAGTGTAATGAAACATTTTTTGTTTGTTTAAATAGCGCCATGCAGAGATGGGAGTTCAATTATGTAATAAGGGGCTTATGGCAACGTTTTTTTATGCTAAATTAAGTAATTTTTTATATCTATAACTCTTAGAACAGAGAAAAATTTTGAATTATAAAATATTTGCAAATAATTCGTTCAGCTCAAGGTCTTTTTTTTTTGAAGACTTCTTCAGGAAAATTTGTTGTTTTTTGTGTGTAAATTCAATACAAAATTTGAATTCAAATTTTGTATTGAAGTTGTTGTTGTAACTTACTTATTATTGTTCGCCAGCAAGTGTATGAATGTGCTTATGCATAAGAATTATACTTGTACATTTGTGTCTAGAATTATGAATGGCTAGAATGATCTTGGTAATTGTAGAAAATGATATTGAAGTATAAATAGCAGGCAGGTCGGCGGCAACGAGTCAGATTGTTCTTAAGCTTTGTGCAAGACAGTCATAAGTCAGAAAGTAGCAAGTCTAGTTTTTTGGTACACAGTGTGTCCAAACTTGGTTTGGAACTTAAAAATATGCATATGCAAATTTAATGAATTAACATATTTAAACTGTGCATACGCACAATTGAGAACAATTTTTAGATTTAAAACTAATAATGGATTTTATACATTTTATATTAATTATTTATATTAATACATTTAAATTGCAGCGTGTATTTTTTTGTATGAATTTGGTACCACAGAAATTTTTAGTACCGTCAGATTTGAATTGTCAATTATTGTTTATTCTGCAAAGCAGCAGAAAATGTAGCTTTTAAAGTTTCTTTTAAGTAAACACAATGAACTTTTGTCACTTGCACTCTAACTCTTTACCCAATCATTTCATTTTTATTGTACTGTAGTGGGCAACCTCTGGACCACATACTCTTATTGAAATTAATAGCCATATTGAAATTGAATTGTAATAAACCAATAGTTTAAGGAAGATTTGTAAGTTGAGTTCTTTCTTACGAAATTGCTGAATTTGGTGAGTTCTACGTACGTGGTATTTATGTTCCCCATTTTACTTCTAATCAAATTAATTATAATTAATTCCTCTCGTCTAGATTGGCCCCTAGTCCACTCAGACTTTGCCAACCCGCCAGCCAATCAGAAGAGAGCAATTTATAATAAAGTTACCCAACTTTATTCACAGTGTAAATAAAGTTGTGAATAAGTGTGAGTGTCATTATTTCATTTACAATTAAAGAATTCGCAAAAGCGTTTTTAGAAAACGTCACAATAGTTTTAATCAGAGTACTGTGTATCAAGGAATTCAAAACTAGAAACAAATAAGTAATATTGAATTAAGATAAACCACGAGTTCTTGTGGAAACAGTATGACAGCCATAGTTGTGAAAAAGATTTACATCAGCACCTGCCTTGCGGCCTTATCTGATGATGGACCAGTTCCACGAAGTGAATTAGTCACGATTTACCAGCTTCCCCGTGTGGCTTGCTAGGCTCACACAGGTATCAATTTATGCCATATGTTTGTAGCCATATGAGCAACTTCTTGTTGAGGAGTTCGGGCCTTCTAATCCCTCCTGTATGCAATTTCCCAGCAATCAATGGAAAACAAGGCTTAATGAGTTGGTAGGCCGAAGCCCACTAGCAGCATCAGCCCTTAAACCAACTCATCCGTTAACCATCACCACTGGTTCCTTACAGTACACGTATCTGTTGTAAAGGCAACAGACCCTCGGGAGTTTGTTAGTCCCCGGAAAAAGCCACGCCAAGCAATTATCAAGGATACTAACACCCCCTTCCTGCATTTTAGGTTTCAACCACAGTCAGAACGTTTCAGCCAAGGTAGGCACCTCAACCATGATCAGCCCGGGTTGAACTGCAAGCAGAACCACCCGGGGGCCATGCTGATCCCCGTTCTGCCAATTTAAACCCTTGGTCAGGGTTTCGGTAGCCAACACAACATAAGTCATGCGGCTTCCTAGAGTTTTATTTGCTACAATAAACGAGAGACCCCTTTCCCTTTATTCCCGAAAAACAAAGTGACCTAGTTAGGAATACGCCTAGGCAAAACCTGTTCCCCGGAGGTCATGACATCCACAGAAAGTAACTGTTTGGAGCACTATGGCGGGGTTATTGATTCATATGTCTTCAGAAACGATGATGTTACTGTCAATCGCGAATGATGAAAATTTATACTCCAGATTATATTTCCTAGGCGCCAGCCACGGTGGCTCATATCATATATAAATATTAATGTAAAAAAATTTACTGTCTAGTTCAACCCCTTGTACTGATTTTAAATATACGGGTATATTATCAATTTACTATGCGGCTTTGTTTTACACTCCACGTGAAATTTCTACTTCGGAACTGTCCAAGTAATATCGTTTTTATTTGCATTTTATCGACAATGCCAATAAAGTTTTTAAGTGAAAATTTAACCATTACCAGCTTAAGTTTCATTATCTTTAATTGGTTTCGCTTTGCAATCGATTTATTTTTTTTTTTTAGTATTTATTTTTTATTTATACACATTTGTATATTAATATGTAGACCCAAATATTTTATACTGACCTGCTGCTCCACAGTTCGTTGCCTGCCATGCACCATATTTCTCAACTGATTAATGTTGATAAAATGAAAATGAATGATGTTTATCCTGCCATTAAGAAATGCAAACATTTAACTGAAATGACGGTTGTTTGGCGGGGTTATTCATTAAGTAAATATTAAAAGGACATTCATTCATGCTCGCGTAACATGAACTCACAAGTGTAATAATATTTACAAAACTTCCTGCCCAAACTGGTACTTGTTTGTTTGTGCCAAATGATACCCAGCGGTAACATTTATAATATTCAGTTCTATAGAAGGCTAGTAAAAGTGTGCCAAGTAAAATTTACTATCAATAGGGACTTCCTCAAAAGCCAACATTTTTATTCTCGAAAATTGCAAACACTACAACTACCTTTCAGCAGCGTTGCCCTTTATATATATACACAGTTTAGGCTCTTTTAGGAATTTAGAAAAAAAGATTACACAAGTGCTTTGATATGATTTGCCTATAATCCTGAAAAAATTACATTTCGAATTGGTAAGAAATTCCGATTTTACATGTTAAAAAAATTCTTTCTTAAAGCAACTCCCTAGGATGCTATTGATGGAAACCAAAAATGTCTGTTTGGAAATTGCATTGCTTACAAGGATGCGAATAGTTGGTAAAGCAAACAAACCTAACAAGAAATTGCGTATAAAAACCATTGTGCCTGGTAAGCGAAAGCCTTACAGCGGCAAACCTGCTTCCAGATGAATCCTGTTTTCTGATTCTCTCTGTCGATCCCTCCGGAGAGCAGGTTTTGCCACGGCGTAGACCAAACCAGTGCACTCTGCTTTCTGGCGCATAAAATCGCAGGGCGAATTAGTTTCCTTAATAACTTTAGTGCATGCAGGTTTCCGGGAGTAATAACCGCCACAGCAGCTGTTGCCGTGCAATAGATACCAGCACTTTAAGGAACCAGGAGTGATTGTGGGATAAGTGAGTTGGTTAAGGGCTCGTTAAGACTGGGATTAGAAAACCCGAACTCTTAAGTAAGGGGTTTGTCTGTAGGGCTTATGGCAAAAAGTTGTGATCTGTGGAAGTGTAGTAAGCCAAAAGGGGCGCTGGTGGATTGTGACTATTTCACTCCAAAGATATGGTCCATCATTAGTGTTAATACCAAAATATGTATGTACTTTGGTATTAACAACTGTGATGGGCTAGAGTCTCATTTTCTGCTCATTACATACAATAGCTGAATATTGTGAAAATATGGCTTTCTCTTTTACGCTCAAAGCCTAAAACTTCTACCACAAACTACGAAAATGTCTAAAAGATGGTTTCTGGTTTTTCTATAAGTTTTGTAATAACTGCTTTACAAGGTCTCGATCATTTGTGTAATAATAAACTTTGTTCTTTATTCCTAGGTCATTTGTACTTTCTATTCTTTCATTTCTTGGTTGGGCTTTGTTTCGTTCCGAGCGATTAAAGTGGTCCTCAAATACTTTAATTGTTCAATTTCGCTCCTGGAGTTCAGTTCATTTTATTCCCCCAGTTTCTGGAAGACATTTTCGATATTTACAATTAGATTTGGCCGTAAAGGCAGATGCTGATGTAAGCATATTGCAAAAAGGTAATTAAAAGCAAGTAGAAAATACTTGAATTTATTACGATCTTGTTTTTTTTCTTTATCTTGGATCAGTACTCAGAGGATCACCCCTACATATGATGTTCATAGCACTGGAACTAAGGAAATAGATTATGAAGAGGAGGAAAGAGGGAGTAGTGTTTGTGGACGTTAGACTTTTACTTGTCAGTAACAACAAGAAGAGACCAAAACAAATATTATTACAGGGCTTAAAATGTTGGAACTAAATTCGTTACGACTGATCAATGCCCAGTGTATACACCCTCAACACTGCTCAAACTAACTAAAATTAGTCCAAAGTCTCTCACACTGCTAGACAATGAATTGCATTAAAAGAACATGTAAAGAAAACACGGACGAATGTAAAAAATGAAAAACACAAGTAGACGTGGAAGACAAAGCACTCCCTATTCCTGTATTCTGTACGTTGCGAGAACATTCAAAAGAAAATAGTGAACATACAAGAGCGCATTGATATTGAAGCTACCTAAGTAGGAAAAAAAACTTGTTTATTTTTCAAAAACCATTTATTTCTCAACATAAGAGTAGTCTCAATACACTTAGTAAGACGATATTCCAAGTTTTTTATACCACCTGAATAATACGATTTTGGAAACCCCTCCAAATACACCTTAGTCACGTTAATCACTTCTTCGTTTGAGATGAATCTTTTTCCTGCGAGCTATTTGTCAAGTTTGAAAACAGAAAAAAGCTACTAGCCCAATTCGAAGTGTATTTGACGTAATTTTAGCATCGGTTCTAATGCTGTGTGAACCGGTGCGTTGTTTTAAAGCAAGAGCATATTTTTTCTTCAAATGTGGTCCTTTTTTTTTTTTTGATTACATCAATCAATTGATTTAATATTGCACGATAATCCTTTATTGTGATTGTGCATCTTTTTTCAAGATAATCAATGAGCAATATTCCGTGTGCATCCCAAACTACAGAGGCCATAACCTTGCCAGCCGATTTCACTGTATTCGCCTACTTCAAAGCATTTCCACCAACTTGCATCCATTGTTTCGACTGATTTTTGGTTCCAGGTGTGTAGTGGTAGAACCCCGTTTCATCAACAATTATTAAAGGACGCCAAAAATCAATAGGATTACGGTTCATCATGTCGAAACACGGCTGTGATTGGTCTGTCGAACTCGTTTTTCTTCCACTCTGAGCAAACGCGGCACCCATCTTGCCGATAGCTATTTGATATACATGTGCTCATGCAAAATATTTACCCTTTGAATAATCTCACGTAACTTAACTCGGCCATCATTCGTAACGATATCGAGTAACTACTGCCCCTTTTGCCTTCTTTCTTGTTCATGGTACGAGTATTGTTGCAGGTGCTTGTTCGGTCGCGTTTATATTCAGAAATCCAATATAATACTATGTAATCTGGCAGAACAAACTCACCGTAATATTTATCGAGCTTTCCTTTTATCTTTTTTTCCTTTTGAAATAGTAGTGTTTAATTGCAGCACGAAATTCAAGTTTTTCCATTTTTCAAGAAACACTACAAATAAACTAATTGATGAATTTTGGTGAAATTTTAACAGCTGGTGTTTGACAGATCGCAGTTTTTGTTGTTTTTTGTGCTGCCATCTAGTGCTAGGTATCTAAAATGTCAATCCGCCCTCTTATATACTTATATTGAACACACGTACGAGTACTAGAAACAAGTATTCACAAACAAATGATGGAAAATTTGCTTGGTAATAACAGCTGGTCCATTTATGCCCACCCACATAAGTTTGGGAGCTTGTCATCTTGTCTAAAAATATTGGGCATCCTATTAAAAATTAACTGGACTTAATTTAATTTAAAATTATAAACTTACGCCAAAGCAGAATATATTAAAAATGTTGTTCAAAACTAAATTTTGTTTTACATAAACTTTTAGTATTTGATACACTGAAATTACATGAGTTAACCCTCGTATGAAGCAAATGTAAAAAATAAATAAATTAATATTAGGTCGAGTGCTAAATATGGATGTTTTGCTGCTGAATTTATATGGCAAGTAAATTTTTAATATAAACAAATTTTAATGAATTTTAGCTCAAACATCTGTGTGTGAGTGTGCATGTGCGTGTATGATTGTCACAACTAATCATGCGTTATTAAATATTTAACATGTACACAACACACCGAAAAACCACCAATACATTTAAATAAAAAAAAAAAAAAATAAACAAAACGGATGTTGTTGGTACATACGAGTAAAACCGCATACGAGTAATGTCTGTCTGTCTGGTTAAACAGAAATATTGTATTAAAAATGAGCACAAATGAGTGCAAGTTCTCATGCCCTGTCCTGTGTAAATGTATGCGTGTGTGGTGTTTGTAAAATGAAGTATTTCTGATGATTGTTTATTTGTTATAACTACTGTTTATGGTAACAAAAAAAAGAAAAAAAAAGAGATTGCAGTAAATGTTGTTGTTGGCCGTATAACGACATCCACGTTTAGACGACGGTTTGTTTACTCTGTTTGATTTAGTGCTATTTGCATGTGTCACTGTCAATTAATGTTACAAGTATACAAATTTATGTGCGTGTGTTTTTTCTAATGTCGTAATTATTAATTAAAAATGAATTTATGATGTTATTTTAAGTAATTAAAATGAAAATGTTTTATAGTTTGAAATGTTTTGTTTTTTTTTGTTTTTTGCTAAATTTAAACACCTCAAAGCTGTGTGTGGAAATTTTTTTGTGGGGAACAAATATATGGGAGGTTATCTGATGTTAGGTACGGCGGCTTGGTAAAAATATTTTAACAGCCAGTTTACCAATCTCGACAGCCTGCTTGCGTTCGCAATCTAAGCGAAAGAAAATTGATTTGGGTTCGTCTAACTTTTTTCCATGCGAACGATGTGTCAAGACTCAATGAAAACACATAAGAATATGCGAACGAATAGTAGTGAGATAGACAAACCCAAATTGATTCGAATGCGAGTGACTGGCTTTCTTTCGCATTCATTTTCTTTCGAAATTGGTAAACTGGCTGTAAATAATATTTTTTTTTTCAAGATAACCGTATTTAGTCACTTAGTTTGAATGCATATTTCATAATGACAAGTCAAGTGATGTACTTTTGCCGGTGTTTCAAGTGCCCAGGGGAAATACTCTACACAGAGTAAAGATGTCAAGGCCAAAACACGACACCTTACTTTGCTGATGAAACATAAATTGAAAGTAAACCTTGTTTTTGTAAGAAAATTGAATTTTTTGTTGCATTCTTTACAAAATTATGCCTTAAGACTAAAGTAAAACTTAAATAATAATACATTCATATGCACATACATAAGTATACTATATTCAGGGCTGTTCTGCAAATCACTTTTTGTGAAAGTGATTTGAAATCACAAAAAAGGTGTTCTGCACACAAAATATTTTTGATTTTTGTGATTTCAAATCGGTTAGCTAACTTGCAATCAATTTGAAATCACATTCCAATTTTTGCAAGCACTTTATGATAAATTCCATAGTTTATAACATTAATAAATAACTTAATGTGTTTTCTATTGATTGTTTAAGTAAAATCATTTATTTTATACGAAATAATTCATTAAATTAAGAAAAAACTAGATACGCTCATTTTGTTGCAAAATTTGTTGTATTATTTTGTGATTTGCTTTATTGGTTTATTTTATTTTACCTTTTATATTTATTAGAACATATTAACTTTTTTTTGCAAATAATACCGCGAATAAAAAAATTGAACCTGAAAGAAAAATATCAGTAAATTGGACCAAAAAACAGCAGTTTTTTGTGCTTTAGAAGAGTGTAAATCACATCGAAAATCACAAAAAATTGTGATTTGCAGAATAGGCACAAATCACATTTGTGCTTTTGAAACGGCATGTGCTTTGAAATCACGTGATTTTTAGAACTGGCCTGATTATTGTAGATTAACGGCAATATCTGCTCTGAGTATCTGGTGTCCAAACTAAATTTTTATGTTCCCCTGCGTAATCAACCTTTGTCAGTGCTTTATTACCGTCAGAATTATGGGAATGCAGATCTCTTCCGTAGATTATGCTGTTGTTTTAATGAACTTTACCACGTTATTGACTTTTCGATGAATTAAAATTTTGTTAAGCGTAGTATAATCTTAGTATTAAATTCCAGTAATTAACAATTTTTTTTTATTGCTTATACATTTTAGTAGTTTTTTATTAATTTTTGAAAATTTTTTTAAACTCATATGCATGTACATATATTGTATCTGCCTGTCAGGAGTTATTCTCCATTGGCACAAATTAATAAATAAATAAATTAAAGCATCTATCAAAAAAGAAGACCCATTTTTGCAAGGAGCTTTTTTTAAGTAGGGGCGATATAAGATAACACGTGAAGATTTTCGAGTTATATTTTTCTTCTAATACCAGAGACCCTTTGAGGCTTCAGCCAATTTTTGTTGCCGTTATTTTGGCGCTGTCAATTTAGAATGACTTCCATACAACTTGTGGTGGTATGTGCTACTGGACTGCTCAAACAAACTCTTCCAGAAATTAAAGTTTCACCCTCTTGCATTATTTCTTTTCACCATTTTATTATTTTTACATATTTTTTTAATCAAAATTATTTTCGTATGAAAATATTCATAAAAGCATTCGAGCTCAAAGTAAATATAATGTGAGATACGGAAAGCAAACACGTTCATTGATATACATATATATATATATATATATATATGTAAATGTGTCTAGTAGTAAAGGGTGTTTTTTTATAGAAGCATAAAGTTTTTAGTTGACATACTTTTTAAATAAGCGGTCATTTAGTCTTAGCTATTAAGTGATAAATGTGGTTTTTGAAGTAAAAATTAAGCTGGAGCGTAATGTTGAGATAAAAAAATTTATTGTTAAAAAATACATATTACTCATATACTTACAGTCTAATTTATAAAAATTTTTGACTGCGTTATTAAGAGTTAATAAGAAGAAATCGAAAAAACCTTATTTATAAACACTTAATAGCACAATTCAGCTGTTATTAACGATTAATAATATACAAAAATTTATTGTAGCCTCTAACCTTCTCTAAGCCTTTAATAAGCTGAAATTTATAATTATAACAACATTTTGTTCGCAAATTTAGAGAATTTTTGAGATGAAAATAAAATAAAACGAACTTTATAAATTCAATTGATACTATCGGTAAGTGTAACAAATATATACATACATATATACATATATTTGCATTTCCAGCAAAAATTGTGCAGATATATCATTACCCAAAAGGCGGCGCAAAATTTATAGCGCGCGAATCGATCTATTCGCTCTTTCAGGCAATGTATATAAAGTGAACTATCGGTTTTATATATCGCGCTGTCAAAGAAATGGTGCTACTTCTTTCGAGTAGTTAAATTTTAACGGCCGATGTTGAATATGAACCTCCTTAGCTAAACGCCAAGTTTCTTTCTGGATTTCAATTTGTGTGTTACTCAACTTTATTGTTGTTTGTAGAAATTCTTTAAGGATTCAAATATTATGTCTGCAGCAGTAAATACACCGTTTTTTCTATGAAAAACTACATGAAATAGTACCTCGGGTATGACAGCGCCGTGTAGTGTTAGTTTTAGGTAAAATAAAACTCAAAAATTACTTCTTCGAAAAATAGCAGGTATTACAACTTTCCAGGATAATAAAAATAAATGTGCAATATTTGACCAATTTTAGATTGATTCTTCCTTCTTTTATTTCTTAATTAAGTAGTATTTCGTTGAGTTTAAGGTCCTTTTCGCTTATTTATTTTAATATTTCTGCCAATATTTCGCTTTCCTTCGGATAGCTTCTTCAGGGCAATAATATTTGAATAACAAATATTATTGCCCTGAAGAAGCTATCCGAAGGAAAGCGAAATATTGGCAGAAATATTAAAATAAATAAGCGAAAAGGACCTTGATTCTTCCTTGTTAGACAGCGTTCTAAAATCGCCAATTTCAAATGTGTATAAAAAAATCGCTCACTTGAAGATTTCTTGAAGATTTTGTAATGCCACCACTTATTTCCAAATGCTCTCATCCCATTCCCATTTTGTTTCAAGTTGTATTTTATTTTTAAGCAAATTTTTAAATTATC
Source organism: Thecocarcelia acutangulata (assembly GCA_914767995.1). Taxonomy (NCBI): domain Eukaryota; kingdom Metazoa; phylum Arthropoda; class Insecta; order Diptera; family Tachinidae; genus Thecocarcelia; species Thecocarcelia acutangulata. Next base: position 84,543,564 of record OU612098.1, on the reverse strand, counting down.
TTTCAGAGTTGTGAATAACTGCAGAAATTTTAAACTTTTACGAATTCTGTTTTTACATAAAAAGTTCTTTTGGATAAATAAAGTATTTCAAAATTCATATTTTCTGCATATGAATGAATTTTTTATGTGTTCAGCCTGTTCACACACCCTTTCAAAAACAAAAATATTATTTTCGACAATTTTTTTAGATTCTATTTTCAAAGAAAAACCAATATTATATTTTTCTAAAACAAATTGCCTCAAAAAAGTATAAAATTCGAACTATATAACAAGGTATTGCCAACATATAGCCACAATAGTATTTAATAGTTAATGTGATATTATCAAGCATTTGTAAATAAGCCTTTTTATTACTGGTTAATAAGGTGAAAACCGTTGAATAACTAATGTAAGTATTATCCTTAAATTAAGATATTTTTATAAATTAGACTGTTAAAGTATAATATTTGCTTTTGTGCATATACAATTCTCGCTGCTTTTATTTTTCCCCGTTATCAGAAAATGAGTGCAGTTTTTGGATACCTAAAGTGTTTATTGTATAAAAACAACTTGCAAAAAATTATTGTCAGAAATGAGAAATTGCATTTGTGCAGTACAGCCTTCTGATTATTCATCTCATTTGAAAAAAATTATGGCTAAATTGATTTAAATAATAACATTACAGTATTTCTGTATCGTAAAAATTGAATTTTAATAACTTTTAATTTTTTGGCCCAAGTGGACTGGATTTGCAGCCAGTATATGCTGCCAGTATATGATACTGTTTGGCAGAGTAAAAACTTTCCACCAGCAGTCGTCGTCGTCGTCTTTGTTGAAAACTTATTTGTCGTCTTAAGCACACGTACAAATGCTTGCACACACCTACACACACAAACACACACACATATACAGCCGTACATGCGAATAATATAACACACATATATAATTGATTTTATAGTATCCTTGACATAAATACACACTACGAGTTAAGTAAGTTTTTTCTTTCTTAGTTTTTATTTCGTGTGTTTTTTTCTTCTTTCCTCTACTATCCAACTGTAATTTTTTACTACCCCCCTCCCCCTCTGTAACAGTCAGAGGGTGTTTTATTTATTGGCGGTTTATGGGTTTTCTACAACTCGGTTTGGCTGCTGCTGTTGATAAACCGCCAACAACAAAAGGTACGTGTAGAGTGAAGGAGCGAGCGAGCAGCTGTAACGTTTTGGTGGCAGGGAGTTGAAGAGTTCGGTTAACAATTGATGATGGTTTACATTTTATTGTCTTCCATTTATAAACGACGGACGACTGCAAGCTAAAATATTTATGTATGTATTTTCATATCGTTAGTCTCATGCAGAAAGGCTCTAACTACAATAATCAAGTTGTAACTTTATAAAATAAAAACCATCAGCCATAGCACAAGGTACCGCTCTAAAACGGAATTGAATCCGTTTTTTCATTTTTTAGAAAACGAAAATTTAAAATTTTTCGGTATGAAATCATTTCTATGAGACAATATTAGTTTCATTGGTGATACTGGGAAAGATTTGATTCCGAAATATTTTATAGTTTTCCGTTTTCGGAAGAATAAAAACAATATTCAACTCCGCTTCCGAATGGAAACGAAAATCTAAAAATTGTTTCGGAATGAAATCGTTTGTGTAAAACGATACTAGTTTCATTGTTAATAATAGAAATGGTTTCATTTCGAAAAATTTAATAGTTTTCTGTCTTTTGAAGAACGAATAACATTTCAGCATCGAATTAAGCTGCCATCTGACATACGAGGGCGGATTGACATTGAAGCCACCTAGTGCTAGATGGCAACACAAACACGTCAGCAGTTAAAATTTCACACAAATTCATCAATTAGTTTATTTGTTGTAGTTTGTAGTAAGCAAATTGTGTGTTTCCTGAAAAATGGAAAAAAGTGCATTTCGTGCAGTGGCTAAACAATATTACTTGAAAGGGAAAACGACGAGAGAGACAAAAGAAAAACTCGATAAACATTATGATGAGTCTGCTCCGACAAGATGAAATATTAGATTGCTGGATTTAAACGCAGCCAAACAAGCACTGCAACAATAAAATCAACAGGAAGGCCAAAGGAGGTGGTTACTGAAGAAAATATCAAGAAAATCCTCGTAATCGTTATGACTGATCGACGAGTAAAGTTACGTGAAATTGTTGAAATGGTAAACATATTATATGAACGTGTGTTCAACATTTTGCGTGAACATTTGCATATGAAAAATCTATCAGCAAGATGGGTGCCACGTTTGCTCAATGTCGAATAAAAACGGGTTTGACGGACCACTTCACAGCGGTGTTTGGATAAAATAAAGCGTAATTCTGTTAATTTTTGGCGTATTTTAATAACTCTTGCTGAAACGGGATTCCACCACCACACAACTGAAACCAAAAATCAATGAAAACAGTGGAAGTTGGTGGAAGTGCTCCGATGAAGGCGAAGACAGTGAAATCAGCTGGCAAGGTTATTGGTCACTGTATTTAGGGATGCATACGGAATATTGCTTATCGATTATCTTGCACAGGGACCCACATTCACAGGGAAGTATTATCGTGCAATAATTGACGTAATCAAGAAAAAACTACCACATTTAAAGAGGAAAAAAGTGCTCCTTCTTCAAGACAATGCACCGCTTCACACAGTATTAGATACGACGCTTAAACTACGTGAAATGGACTGCGAATTGATTGATCATCCCGTTTATAGTCCAGATTTAGCTGCTACTGATTTTTCCTGTTTCCAAACTTAAAAGAAAATTGCTCTCAAACGAAGAAGTGATTACCGAAACTAACGCGTATTTTGAGGGGTTCCCGAAATCGTATTATTCAGAAGTTATAAAAAAAAGTTGGAATATCATCGAACTAAGTGTATTGAGGTAAAAAGAGACTGTATTGAGAAATAAATGGTTTTTGAAAAAAATATGCTTTCTCAATTAGGTAGCTTCAATATCAATCCGCCCTCGTATAATACCATGTAATTTCTTATTGTTTCATTAATGAAACTATTCCATTAAATCCTGGTGATGGAGCATATTTGTGTGAAAGGTATTCGAATCACTAAAAACTCGATTTCAAAATAAATGTGACTTGGGGCGTTTCTACATAAGACCAACCATATGCTCTCTCTCTCTGTTGAAAATACCAGCAACAAAAGCAAGGAAAAGTTTCATTCACTATCTGTTTGTGTGTTCACTTTTAGGTTTAAGTTTAAGTTTTTATTTTTATTATATATTTTTTTCTTTTTGCTTTTAAGAAGTATCAATAGCTTTTAAATATATATGTATATATTTTTAAAAAACAAATACGTAGTAGTTTGGTGGTAAAAGTTTATTTATTTTTTTTTTCTTATTTGTTTTACTTCAATTGAATAAAACGAGATTGAAATTTTCGAGTCAGTGGCATTAATTTCGTAAAAAATGAAATAAAGAAAATAAAATCAATTTAATATATATTGTATTTTTCTTTTGCTATTAGTCTCTTTAAATTTCTCATTTTTCCATTAATGAAGAAAAAAATAAATTAATAATTTATGATTGGAGTTTTTTTTGCCGCAAACGTTTTTTATTGAAACCTATTTTAGTCTCTGTTGATAATGAAAAGAATTGTTTGACTTTTTGAGGAGCTCTTAGGAAAGCAAGCATTAAAATGGTCACTCAAAGGGGGAGGGGGGGGGGAGGGGGGGGAGGGAGGTTTATGTATTATCATATTTTCAATTTTGTGTTTATTATTCTTAATAATTTCAGGGCACTAGTTAAACTTGTAATAACGTCTTTTTATTGTTTGTTGTACTTCTCTTTAAAAATAAAATCTTTTAATCATTTATTTAATAGCTGCTGGTGAAATAGGAATATTATATTTATGAATACAAACTTTTTATTACCAGGATGGATTTGACTCGTTTGATTACAGCATACAGTTAAAGTTTTTGATATTCGCCTCAGGATCGGCAGGTGGTGTAGAAAAGCTGCACTTTGAACCAAAAGAGAGAGCATGCTCAGTGTTACTGCGTTGCTGTTTTTGATGCTGTTCCTGAGTGCCGTTCTAATCGGCTTGCTCTTGGTTTCGTCGCTGTCCTGGCTGTTGACAGTTATCGACCCATTTGGTACTCTTCTGCTAGAGATCCTTGGGCTACAAAGTCTGCTTGGCCACTTAAATTTGGAATCACAGCAACCTCAATACTTTGTTTTTACTCGGCAAACATGCGTTTTTTCGAGGAGTTTCATGGTAATTGTGGCTTAAACCCTAATCACGATAAAGTGTTTTAGATAGGTGTGGAATTTCATATCAATAAGCTGCCGTGACTCGGATAGGCAGGAGATATAGAAAGGTTGCACTTATAATCAAAAGAGAGATCATATCAAGAGAACCTGTGATAGTATTCGTACTCATATTGGGCGATTTTATTTGTGTGATGACGTTAGTGAAGCCATTGTATGCACCTGGTGATGAGATCCAACGGAAATTGTTTTCTCTCCTGTCCATGAAACAGTTCAAATCGACTCTTAAACAAGTTAGCTATAGTTGTCTTAGAATCTAACTTATTTTTGACTAGGAATACTGAAAATGTATGCGAAAGAAAGCTGGTGACTCACTTTCGAATAAATTTGGTTTTGTCCACCGCACTTTTATTCACTATTCGTACGTTAAGGGAATAGCGACACATCGTTCTCATAGCATAAAGTTAGACAAATTCAAAACAAATTTCTTTCGCCTAATAAACGAACGAACTTTTTACTTCGATATCGGTGATAGCAAAATATCGGGTGGTTAAATTTCAAGAGCCGATGTTGAATGTGAACCACACCTAAACGCCAAGTTTTTTTCCAAATTTTATTTGACATTTCTCTATTTCAGACTTATTCAATTTGAACTGTGGAGAGATACACAATCCAACAACGTGTTAAAGTTATCCAGACTTATTATGAAAATGATGAACAATTTTCGAAGAAAATCATCTTCAGTGATGAGGCACATTTTCACCTCAGTGGATTCGTCAATAAACAGAATTGCCGCATTTGGGCAAATGAGAATCCGCGAGTGATTGTCGAAAAACCAATGCACCCACAAAGAGTGACTGTTTGGTGCGGTTTATGTGCTGGCGGCATCATCGGGCCGTATTTTTTCCAAAATGAGGCCGGTCAGGCAGTTACTGTGAATGGTGTTCGCTATCGTGAGATGATAATGAACTTTTTATGTCCCGAATTGGAAGATATGGATGTAGACGATATGTGGTTTCAGCAGGACGGTGCCACTTGCCACACAGCTAACGAAACAATAGCTCTTTTGCGCAACAAATTCAATGGCCGTGTTATCTCACGTAATGGCGATGTCAATTGGCCGCCAGGATCATGTGATTTGACACCTTTGGACTTTTTTCTTTGGGGTTATTTGAAAGAAAAGGTGTACATCGATAAGCCAGCAACAATTCAACAGCTAAAGGATGAGATAATTCGGATGGAGGTGTGCCGCCGTGGTCGCGGCGCCCATTTGCCCGATATTTTGTTCCATACATAATTGACTAATACCAATATATCATAATAAAATAAAATTACAATAATTTCCTAAATAGTTTGTGTTTTATTCAAAATCAGCATCGGCTCTTGAAATCTAACCACCCGATATTACAATCGTTAAACGTTAACGTTATTTTTGCCAAATTCATGAAAATTATAAAAAAAAATGTATAATGAAATGTCGACATATAGAAAACTAGTAAACAAAAACACTACAAACAATATATGCACGTATAAAACATTTATATACATATCGCTCCTTTATTGAAACATAGTCATATCTCAAAAAATGAGCTTTTCGAGTTAATAATGCAGAATTGTTGACAGTATTACCTTTTATATTGTGCCAAAAATGTATTCAAATTATTTTTAAACTGTTTCCTTTAGGAGATATTTTCTAAAAAAAATTTATAAGACTTGAATGGAAACAAGTTATGTTTTAGTTATGACTATGTTGCAATAAAGGAGCGATATATTTACAAACATAAAAAAATGTGAAGTGTTAATTCATGATACTTTAATAAATAATATTCCATACAAAAGCTTATAATGTTTGTAACTTTTAAATGAAATTGTTATAAACTTGTTGCAAAATATTTTTTAACAAATTCATAAATTATGTAAATAAAACATCAAGTTGTTAAACACTTTTTCTATAGCAAAAAGTGTTCGTCAAACAAATTGTTTTTAGACAAATTTTGCAAATTGAAGAATTTGCTTCTTTTCTTTTTTTCTCTCCAACTTTTTTCTAGCGAAATTTGCTAACAATAAATTCTTCTACACATATCCAACCCACTCAATCAGTTGGCAATATCCGGAGGAGGTATGAACAAGTAGAATAAAAAAGTACATATTAAAAACTTTGTAAACCCCCAAATTTTCTAAGCAAACTGAATTAAGTTGGCATCCGTGTGTGCAGGTTTTCGACATCATTTCAAGGGAAATTCGGAAATTTTTTTTGTTGTTTTCTCTGGAAAGACAAAAAGTCATACACGTGCAAAAACATTCTAATGAATTAATTCTCAAACAAATCTACATACATACTCATGCGAACACATAAATCTATTTATTGATGTATTAGTTTATTAAGGCGGCCCTTAGAAATATAATACCCGTATGTATTATATTTTTTATAAGAAGAGCTTTTCACTTAGAGGGAAATTCATAGGTTGCAAAATTTGCCAGAAAATAATTTAATTTACTTTAATATTTTATTGGTTCAAAGAGCCAGCTTAATACTAAAACACACACCACACATATATATGTATATAAAGGGTGGCACAACCATAAAGCATGCTGGAGCACACTTTGGAGGCCAGATTTTTTGCCCAACTTAATTTGATATTTCACCAAATGTGTCTACAAATGGAAGAATTGTGCAAAAATTTCAGTAAACTGGGCCTGTAATAACTGTAATAACACCGCGCTCGTTCTTTACAAAAATTTGCTGTTTTTGGCGATAGTGTGATAGAAGAGTCGTCAACCTTGACTCGTCTTCATGATGGCCAGGAATTGAGGTTATGAACCTGGGCAGTATGTAGTGCCGATAGGTTGATACCTTTTGCCACAGTCAATGAAAAAATTTATCTTTTGTCCGAAATTCCAATGGTTGTGTTATGTCATAATGTCATGATCGTGGTGATCAATTAACATCATTACGATCATAGGATTTAACACCGTGTAACGTGGCTTTATTGTCGGCTAAAGTAGCAAAGCGGCGTGCATGGTCGCTTACAGATCCAAGAACCTTAAATAAATAACAATACAGGATATTTCCTCTGTGAGAGTTACAATAATCCAAAACTCTATTTATTCAGTATGAAAAATAACAACATTGATAGGTTTATAAAGTAGGCTTTGGCTCATGAAAGTTGCAATCTGGCTTCTGGCAGAGTGATGATTGCTAACGGGTATATCGAATTTACATCCCCGCACCGACATTATTTGAGATCGGTTAACAGCCGGACTCAGCATAAACTCAGGGATCAGATACTCCTTTCAGAGTACTCTTGTTATTACCGAATGATACTCTCAAAGGAGTATCATTCGGTGATAACAAGAGTTGCGGCCGAAAGTTGCTTGTGGGATAGGTCCATGGTATCTCCAGGCCTGTGTTATGGTGAATAGAAGTTGTTTTCAGTATATAGCTGAATTTGATATTCCAAGCATGCGGATTCCATACTGCAGCGATAGACGGTTTGCTTTCGTCGTCAGAGTATTACTCTAGCTGCAGATTGCGACTATCGATCTATCTGGTGTAAATTCGAACTCTCAAAAATTCATAAAATGAATCAAAGATTCATATATACAATGATCAGGATGTGACATTAGTTTACATCAGCACCTGCCCTGACGGACTCATCTGATATTGGACCAGCTCCACGGGCTGAACTATTCACGATTCACCAGCGCCCTCGTGTGGCTTTCTAGTCTCACACAGGTCGCAAATTTATGTTATAAGTTTGTAGCCATATGGCCATTTTCCAAACTTATTTTGCAAGTATTTTCTACGAAATACTTTTGTATGCAATTTGACAGAAATTCGCACGAAATTTCGACCACTATATCAGCTTTTAAGTAGTATTCTTCCTGTTGAAACCCGTCTGCATATAGTACATATATATACTCGTAAGAGTTCGGCCATTCTAATGCCTACTATATGCGATTTCCCAATAGTCAATTCAACACAAGGCTTAATTAAGAGCATCAGGCCTTAACCAACTCATCCGTCTAACCATCACTCCTGATTTCTTTCATTACAGGTATCAGGGAAACTAATTGCCCTTCCTGCTATTTTAGGTTTAAACCACAGCCAGAACCTTTCAGTACTACAACCACAATCATCACCGGGAAATTTGCAAGACAGGGTCTCTCCGGGGCTTTGCTGATTATCGTTCAGCCAATTTTAACCCTTGGAAGTCCAACACAACATAAGTCATAGGGCTTCCTAGAGTTTTGTTTGCCACAACAACGAGGGACTTCTGCTCCTCTATGGCCCAGAAAACAGAGTGCCCTGGTTTTATCTACGTCAAAGTAAACCTTGTTCCCCAGGGGGAACAGGGTTTGCCATTTTTATTACATGCACATATATACCGTTTTCTCCTTCGACTTTAATGAGCGCGATGTTGCACGTACAATTTACGGGGTGGTGAGACTGTTGGCGGCGCTAGCATGCTGGCGTAATGCTCCGGCTAGAAGCTCGCCGTCTTGGGGGTGGTGTCCTTCCCAGCAGTCCTACCGATGGCTCGGTATGTCCATGAATAAAACATTCATGCCAGCTTAGGGTGTATTGAACTACTTTCATGCTACACAAAATCAAAAAAAAAAAAAAAAAGAGGAAGCGGAATATTTGGAAAGGCCACTGGGGGAACAGTGAATCCAAAGTCCTGCGTATACACAGAAGCCGTAAATAATTGGTGAACAGCGATCTGAAACTGCTGTGTATATACAGTTACCGGATCTGCAGGGCGAACCATAACATTGAACTCGGGTGTACATACAGTAGTCGAAGTTAATCGTAGTGGGCGAACAGTGAGTAGAAACTCTCGTGTTTTATGAAACTCTTAAGGGGAAATAATGGTCAAACAGGAATACGCTTGTTCAGAGTGCCTTGACACCTGTACCTCGGTGATCACTGAAATACTGCCTGTCTGAATCGCTTTTATGCCATCTTGTGCTAGTCAGCGCATAAACTGAATGAGAATTATAACTAAATACGATATTCTTTGATATCAACATTGTTAACTACAAATTATTTCACACCAACAATTACATTTCATAAGTGTTGTTGGGCTTTGTACTTTTACTTATGTATTTTATGATGATTAGTCGATATTTATTAAAACCAAATCCGAAATATTATTTTATACTCGTAAAATATATACTTCGTGACAATCGTTTGATTTGCATCTCTGGCGATATTTAAAAGAAAACATGTACGTTGCGAAAAATAATATAAGAACTAAAAGATGAGCTACCAATATATCTCTAAGTCACTGAAATTATAGCCCGTTATGATTATGTGACCGATATCTTGTTTCATAGTTACTTGTGCTAGATGTTTTTATACATCAAAATAAAAAAATATTAAAGCAATTCCGTTCATTACATTATCTAATTTTTCACATACTAATCAAAAAATATTTACAGAGTGTTGTTGTTTTCTTTCCTAGCTGTATATTTAATAGGAGCTACCCTAAAACGTAAACTCTGTTCTGTCGATACTACAATGGATTTTGTTCTGACGAGATTAGGGGTCTTGTTCTGTGGAATAAGTTGCCTGCATGTGTGTTAAAACGTTGGAGGGTTCAAATCAAATGTTCACAAACACTACTCCCTCTTTCCCCCTCCGCACAACCTATTTTCCTAGTTCTGGTACAATGCACTGCATATGTAGGGGTCATCCCTTGAGTACTGGTCCAATATAAAAAAGGGAAGAAAAATAAATAAATCTGTTTTTGTATTTGAGTAAATTTTTTTTTAAATTCTCATTGTTTTATTTAAAATAATGGAATATAATGTTAAATATTTTACAAAGCTTTCCAAGTCTACTGCTGATTAGATTAGCTCCTATGAAATGCTTTTTGTAATTTTTGGATTGTTAAGAAAAATATTAATTCTCTGAGAAGGTTTTGTTTTATTTACAATTATTAACGTGCGTATTGGTTGGACCACTCTTTCTGTACATTTTGCATGTTTTCCATAGATAACCATACATTTTCATAAACCGCATTTATGCTTTCAAATAGTTTCAATAGGAAATGTTAAAACCACAACTAATTTGAACTTTTTGTTTTCAGTTTTTATTTATATTCTTTTTGTTGTTGTTGCATATATGTATGTACATATAAATATGCAAGATAAAGTTTTTACAAGGTAACAACTCTTCATTTGGAAATATTTATGTGAAATGGAATTTCATTTGTTCGAAAATGTTTGTTTATTATTTTCGGCAAGAGGTGCCATAAACATGAAATGTTTATTTTGTTTTAAATAAAATTTAAAAGAAATTTTTGGCAAATACTTCAATATGCGAGTGCAAGTATATGTTTTTTTAAGCTAGATAGAACTTTAAATTGTAAAAAGTAACACAAAAAATTAAATTTTGATGAAACATTTTTTTTATTTGTTTCAGTATACTCTGACAAATCATCATGAATAGACTCACGCTTGAACAACGCTACGAAATTATCCAAATTTACCTTGAAAATCAGTCGTCGATTCGCGCGTTGTTTTATCGCAAAATTGTGTTCAGCGATGAGGCGCATTTTTGGCTTAACGGGTTTGTTAATAAGCAAAATTGCCGCATATGAGACCAATCCACAAGAGACCCTACAGACTCCATTACATCCAGAAAAATGCACTGTTTGGTGCGGTTTTCATGCTGGTGGCATCATCGGACCTTATTTCTTCAAAAATGAGGCCGGAGCTCGCGTTACGGTCAATGGAGATCGTTACCGCACCATGATCAATGATTTTTTGTTTGAAAATATGGATGACATTGATCCGGAGGAGATGTGGTTTCAACAGGATGGCGCTACGTGCCATACGGCGAACGCAACCATCGACTTACTGATATCAAAATTTGGCGATAAGTTGATTTCGAGAAATGGACCTGTCAATTGGCCTCCAAGGTCGTGCGATTTGACACCTCTCGATTATTTCCTGTGGGGCTACGTGAAGTCACTGGTTTATGCTGATAAACCAGCAACAATTGACGCCTTGGAGGCCAGCATTGTTCGTGTTGTTCGTGACATACGGCCAGCAGTGCTCGAAAAAGTGGCCCAAAATTGGACGTCCAGAATGCGCTTCGTCAAGAACAGCCGCGGTGCCCATATGCCCGAAATCATTTTCAAATGTTAATGTCACGTATTGATCTTTCGAATAAAAAAAAATTTTGATTACAATTTAATTTTTTGTGTTATTTTTTACAATTTCAAGTTCTATCGGGCTTAAAAAAACACCCTATATATACGAGTACGTTTATAAAAAGTATTGTGTCTTTAAGGCCTGTTATTACAACATGGCTTTTTTAAAAGTAAAACTACACTGAAAAAATTTTGCTCAGAAATTCTCTGAGTTTTGACATTACTTTTATGAATTTTTTCATTATTTTTCAACCATTGTAACTTTTCATAGAAATAATGAAACAAATTTTATTAGATTATTTTAATGAAAACCTTCGTAAAAGTAATGAAACATTTTAATAAGAAACATGACTTATTTTCATCAAAAGCATGAAAGACAAGTCATATGATTAGTGACATAATTTCTCTAGATCAAAGAATCAGTTTCATAAAGCACATGAAAACTGTACATTAAATTAATAAAAACGTAACATTTATTTAATGAAATAACTTCTTTGTACTAATGTAATATATTCATTAAAAATATGAAACTCCTTCATAAAGTCAATGAAGTTATTTCATTTATATAATTTTATTATTCATTGAGCACCTGAAAAATTTACATTAAATCAATGAAATAGTTACATTTGTTTAATGAAATAATATCATAACACACATTAATAAAATATGTTCACAAATGTACGTAATAAGATCAATGGAATTATTTCATTTATTCATTGACAAACATTATTTCATTACACAAACAATACTATTCCTAGCTTTTGTGAAATTGTACCTAATTACGATAAAAGATAAAATAAAATAGATTTTATTAATTCAAATGACTTCAATACACTGGTATTTAAATTTTTTAAACTATTATTATGCTGATTTGAGTACATGCACATATGTACGTACATACCCAAGTTCGGGAGCCAGAAATTTATCTGTCATTGATATAATTAAATTCTATTTCATTAAAATTATGAAACTCATAAAACTTACATTTTAATAAAAAACTTGACAATTTTTAAACTGTAGCTTAAGATTAATAAATGCCCATTAATATACCTTACCAAAGTTCAAAGAATTTAAAAAAAATTTTTATTTTGTTGTAGTCATAAATCCAATGATTTTTTTTTTAATGAAACTATGAAACCATTCTGATGGAACTATTTCATAATATATATGAAGTTTCATGCATATTGTAAAAAGTTTTCATTGGATTAATGAAAAATATTTACGGAAACAGTTTCATTAAATATATGACGCATAATTCTTTCAGTGTAGAGGGGCCGGATGTATAGCTTTTTTATTATTACAACTTTTATTTAACCTAAAAGTAAGCGATAAGCTGCCGGGAAGACAATTCTAAAAGTAATTTTTACTTGAAAGCGTTGTATTTGAGGTTGTCATATTTTCTCAAGTTGTCATACTTTCTACTCCAATAACCCATTAATACCCACTGCTATGTGAGGATTTTCAGGAAAGTTTTAGATTTACATTTTGTACACTACAAAATATAACTGCCTGATGCAGAATGGAATTTGTTCAAAATCTCTAAGGGCCTTAATACAACCTAACGATAAAGTTCTTAATAGTTAACCTTAACATTAGTTAACGTGAGCGATAAAGTCACCAATAAATTATTCCTATTTTTACAGCTTAAGATAAAATTTTTTCAGCAGAAAATATGCCAGCTTCAAATGCTTAAATTTGAATTTGAAATATACCTTGAGGATAAACCGATTGTTAAGTTATCAGCAACTGTTTAAGTTAATGTTATCTTGTAATAACCAAAAAAATATTATCTGTAAGATAAAATCCTAATGTTAACTATTCGTCAGTTGTAATAATGGCCCTAATGATAATACATATAAAATTGGCATTCTTCGATGATAATTCTTGAATAAGAGCCTTTTTTTAATATAATTAATTCAACATAGTACAATTTTGCATAGCGGCGTTTTAATAATTTTCCAGGCCTAGAAGTCGCCCAGCACTGCTACAAAGACACTTTGTTTAAATAATCTATACATATATCCACTTTTTATACAATAGAATTAATTAACATTAAGGGGACTCATACTAAATTATTATAAGATGATTAAACATCCACTGTTACATATAAGTAACGACAACATTGGTTGGTTTGACATACAATTTTCAAGAACTAAAAACTATAAGATGCTTTTACTTAAAACACCGCGCTACCTAATTCTCGTTTTACGCTTGGAGAGCTTTTTTTTAATTTTTTACTTGCGCTGCGCTTTAAAGCAGTTTTTTAAATTATTGTCGTTTAACAAAAATACAAATATGAAGACACGAAAGAGGCCAGGATTGATGGTATTCGCTTCCAAATTATTGCCAAAACTGATGGTATTGGCCTCCAAACTTTTGCAAAATAAATAAAAATCTATAGGTTTATAAACCTGTTATTTTAGTGTTAGATAAAATATTGTTACGAATTTTTAACACATCTAACCCATTGTGCAGCTGTTGATCTGCTTGTCATAAATGTACAGCACATTCACACAGACAACATTCTTTTTTTTTAGCTATTAGTTATTTATTGAATCTTCATAATGAGAACTGACAAGATTCGAATCTTAATACTAAATACAAAAAACTAACGCCAAATATATCGATAAAATCACTTATTTAAAGCTCTGATGATGACAAGGGTATTGCTTTTTCTCATTCAAGTGTGACCGCTAAAGCTAAGTATGTTTCGTGCCAGAGGGTTTGGCTGAAGTTCCGGTTTACTGACATAGCTTGTCGCGTTCTTTGAAAATTCGTCTTTTACCAGTGGAACACATAGATCTTTATGAATTTGTGAGTTTTTTACGTACCATGATGCTGCAGTAATTGTTCGAAGAATTTGATATTGCCCTCTTTGCATTTTCTCAACGTTAGATGTTGAGCCCGTACCCCATACAAAAACAACATGGAACTAACAAACAACATAAAACTAAAAACTCGTACATATTTAAAAAAACGCATAATTGCAAGTAAATCAACAATGATGCTATCGTTGTACTTGGATTCTTGGTATTTCACTTCTTATTGTTTACTGCTTTCGCTTTCTAGCAGGCCTGTGAGTGTATATATGCATAAGAATTATTCTGGAATTAGCAATCATTAGAAAGATCATGGTGATTGCAGAAGATTATAAAGAAGTATAAATAGCAGGAGAGACGGTTTATTTCTAAACTTTGTGCAAGACAGTCATAAGTAAGAATAGTAAGCAAGTCTAGTGTTTTAATATACAATGTTATTAAGTGTAAATAAAGTTATGAAATAGTTTAATACTGCGTACGAACAAGTGCCAGTGTCATTATTTCATTTGCAATTGAAGAATCCGCAAAGCGTTTTTAGAGGCAAAAACGTAACAATACATAATATCTTTGAAAGCATTTACATAGTCTTGCACAGAAAGATAAGGCTCGTTACTAAATTAAAGTACTTTTTAAATGCTTTTAGTATGAGATTTCCTCAAAAAAGTCACGAATCATAAGTGTACGGCTATGACATTGAAACCAAGGCCCTATCAACCTAATGGAAGCATCCAGAAGAGCAAAACCTGGAGAAAGCATGCCCAGTTCAGTCAAATGCGAAAGTTTTGCTCTTTGGTTTCTTCGACTGCAATGGCGGGATGCATCATGAATTCTTGCCACAAGGTCGTACGGTCAATAAAAGATACTAACTTGAAGTTATGCGCCGTTTGCGCTAAGGAATTCGTCAGAAACACACAGAATTATGGAAAAAACATTCGTAGATTTTGCACCATGATAACGCACCAGCGCACACGTCGATGTTTGTGTGTGAGTTTTTGGCCAAAACCAACTTGTTATCATGCGTTAACCACCGTATTGACGGAAATTGGCCCCCGCCAACTTTTTCCTCTTCCCAAAACTGAAGACACCCATGAAAGAAAAGCGTTTTTGAGGAGATAAAAGAAAAATTGAGACAGGAGCTTTTGGCGATACCAAAAAGCGCGTTTCACAAGTGTTTCGATGATTGGAAAAAACGGGAGCATAAGTGTATTATATCTATTATCTCTAAACTTGATGAATAAATAGATACTTTTTGACAAAATTGCATATAACGAATATTTTTTGATCAGCCCTTGTATTTATGAGAGCGGGCGATATCGAGTGATCTCGTGGGCCAGGCAGTAAGTATGTAGAGTAGGGATGCCCAAAGAGAATAACACAGTTACGCTCTGAGTGCAAATAAATTTGCACTGGGAGAAAAAGTACGCAATTCAAAAAAATCTTTTTACTTACAATATACTTAAAATTGAAGTAAAAGTAAATAATAAATATATTAATTTATATTTTTAATAATCTTAATAAATTTTATATAGAAAAGATAACAAAATAGGCAAAATACAGAAAAAAACATATATTAATTTATATTTTTAGTAATCTTAGTAAATTTTATGTGGAAAAGACACAAACAAGGAACAAATTCAAACACCCGTGCGCATGTTCATTCGTCGCCGTATCATTGACGACTAAACTAATGAGCGCAAGATTGTGTTTGCTTTTGTTTACCACTTTAATACAATGGATGGGCATCACTAATGTAGAGTTCAAAAGTGAAAGAGGTTTATATATAAAATAATTCTTTATATGCAATAAAAATCTGCGTTCCATTCAAAAAGTCTTGCAATTGTTGACTGGACCTCATATCTAAACGACAAATGGCCTTTAAGAAAATTTCTTAAAAAGAGAGCCTTAAAAAGAGTTAATTTTTTATTTTGAACTCGGCCGACCTTTTACGCCGCGACATAATTTTTGAAATCCCTTTAGCAATTTGTAATTCCCATTTATATTAGAAAGCAAAGTGAGGGAATTAATGCCGCAAGGATTTGCGAACTTAATTTTATTTTATATGCATTAAGTTTATTCCCCCGCTTTAATATTATTTGCATACTTTTTACTTGTAAAACTCTTTAGTGGAATGCTGGCTTCAATGAAATAGAATTATTTTTGCTAACAATTACACTTTACACTTATCTAAGTCCTTGGAGAGCGGGAAAACAAAATGGAAAACAAAGGAAAAATATAGCATATTCGTGGAAATTTCTAAAGACATGTATATGACAGTTTTGTCAACGATCTCTGTAAACCACACACACATATACACACACACGCTTATACTCATACAAACACTCAGCCAACCGAACAGTTATTTAAATTTGCAGCAGTTTACTGTCTGTCACATTTTTCCCTTCGGTAGAACACGTGTTTCACTGGTTAAAAGAAAACATGTTAAACACACATACATGAATAACAGGAATTGAATCTTGAAAAGGGAAGAACTTAGCTTAGCTGAGTTGCTTATGTACAGCGAGAATATATTCTTCAAGCATTTGCATTGAATATTAAGGCTAATTACGGGGGGAAAAAACTCTTAACTAATTTAAAAGAAATGAAGCTTTTCATCACTGCTTCAAGTTGTTTCTTGCCATACATACATTTGTGCTCTACTGCTACTGCTCCTCTTTAGCGATTGTATTGACAAATAGTCTATTTTTAAATTCAATTTGTTATTTTAAATAGATAGTTACAAATGAGCCATAGAAAAAACAAACCGCCTTAATTTATTTTTAGATTTGTTTAATATGATTTGGCCGGGTGTGTGAAAGTGGTTGTTTTTGTTTTCCTAAAAATGAAGGGATATGCTAAAATAAAGTTCATTTTAGTTAAGGTAAGCAGCTATTGCTTTTATTGTGTATTGGATTTCGTGGAAATATCTCATTTACTCATCCCAACTAAGGTAGCTTCTCCTGTGTCATCTTATTAATTTTAAAGCTTATACATTTTCTATCATATGCATGTTAACACATACAGTAAAATAATATGGTATTTAACAAAATGAAAGGTATTGTATTTTTATTCCATGTCTTCGTACTGTGTCTTGATGGTTCTATTACTACAGCCAGCAAATATTGAATATGATTGGAGGCAATAATCTAAAAATGATCGTCGTTGCGACAATATTAAATAAATAAATAAATACAGTTAAAATAAACTAAAAAAACACGTTTCGTAATCGAAAAAAAGCTAAAAAGTAAGAGGAACTTTTCCAACTACAAGTAAGCTTAAGACAATAGTGAACGAAAAATACTAGCATTATTGTAGCAAATGCGTCGGGCGTTCAATGTACGTACCCACTATTTTTTTTACAATCATACTAGAGTTTTTCGGTTACTATTGTTTTAGTCTTATTTTTAAAATTGTTCCTTACCTTTTAGTTCGATATTGAATCATGTTCTTTAGTCTTTAGTTTTAGTTTTTTTTTTTTTTTTTTTTTTTTATTTTTTTTTTTTTACTATGAGCATAAAAAATAAGTCAACATCAGTGATTATTATTATTATTATTATTATTATTATCGAGTTTTTAAATTTCTCAATCTCTGTGAGATTGGAAAATACCTATCCCGGGCTATGCCAAGGGATTAGGCTCTGATGACTTGTTTTCCTGCTGTGGTTATTGTTTTCATCACGTATGTAAGAAGTTTCTCACGATGTTGCATGTGTTTAGGATTACAGATTTCTGAATCACCTCTATGTTGTCGTTCAAGTTATGTTTTGTCAGCTGGGCTATAAGGCTTTTAGGAATTAACCCTGTTGCAGATATGATTATTGGCGATATATCTACTCGCTCAACATGGTACATCGCCTTAAGTTCCTCGGCCAGTAATTTATATTTGTCAATTTTCACGCTGTAAGTTGATTGAATATTGTTGTTAAGGGGCACATCTATATCAAACAGAGTTATATTTTTCTCAACTTTGTCAAACAAAACAATGTCTGGTTTGTTGGCTTGTATGGTGCGGTCTGTAATTATAGTCCTGTCCCAATATATCTTCACATTTCTATTTTCAACAACTGGAGGAGGGTCATACTTATAGTACGGTTGTTTTTCCGCTACAAGTTTTTTGTTAAATGCTAGGCTCTGGTGTATGATTTTCGCCACCTGGTTATGCCTTGCAGTGTAGTCCTGCGACGCTAAGCCAGGGCATCCACCTATAATGTGGTCAATGGTTTCTGCGTTGGTCTGGCATCGCCTACATAAATCATTTTCTAGGTTTTCCTTCAATATATATTTTCGATAATTTTTAGTAGCTCCGTTTCCATGAACAACTTCCCTTGCTTGAGCCATAGGTTTGAAATGGGCTTGTCAATGTAATCTTGCTCCATTTGGAATGGATGCTCTCCATGCAGGGATTTGTTTTTCCATGCATCTATACGTTCTTCGCGAGAGAAACTATTAGGTGGTGCTTGAAACTCGCTCGATCTTAGGTTGAAAGGGGTGTAGTTTTTGTCTGCCATACATACCACTTGGAATAACTCCGAAGTTTCCATTTGGCTTCTGAAGTATTCTCTTAAGTTTTTTATTTGTGAGAGCTGAAGGTTTGGCAAGTCGATTAACCCTCTTCCACTATCTTGTTGAGGGAGAGTGATTCTTTCCACTGCACTTCGTGGGTGATGGCATAAGAATTTGGTAAGCGTGGTTCTTACTAGCGTTGATATTTCATCTAGGGTTGTGTTTGACCATTTAACGACGCCAAAAGAATATGTAAATACAGGGACAACCCACGTGTTAATGGCTTTTCGCTTATTACCAGCATTTAATTTATTATTATTATTATTATTATTATTATTATTATTATTATTATTATTATTATTATTATTATTATTATTATTATTATTATTATTATTATTATTATTATTATTATTATTATTATTATTATTATTATTATTATTATTATTATTATTATTATTATTATTATTATTATTATTATTATTATTATTATTATTATGATTATTATGATTATTATTATTGGATGGGATATGGCCCTCATTAGCCATTTGCACTGCGATCAATGTTGATCTATTGTGCGTCCCCTTGCCCCTTTATGAGTTGAGTATGTACAATCTCCTTCATTAGGAGTGATATTAAGTCACATTCACTTAACATATAAGCTTGTAGTAGCCTATATCTTCTGTGTCCCAGTGCTCCACAGTGGGTGATTAAGTGCTCCATTTCACTTCATCACCGCAGAATCTGCAAATATGTGTGTTGGAAATGCCCATCCTGTGCAGGTGCTTGCAGCAGTTACAATGACCTGTAAGTGCATCTGTCAAAGTTCTGCGACATTTCCTGTCCAGTTTTAGAGCACGTTCAGCCCTCTTTTTATCAAAGTTTAGAAATTTCTTACAGTGTTCAAGACCAGCTGTCTCGTGCCATTGTTATTCAACGATGAATTCCGTTCATTTCTTTATCTGCTCATTCAGAAAAATATCAGTGATAGTTTTATATTTCGTTTTATTGCATTGCTAATATTAGCATTATTATAATCTTTGTAGCTACCAACAAAATAAAGAAAACTTAAAAAAATAGACAATTTTAAGCGAAGAGATCGTCCAAAGCTGTTAACTGAAAGAGATGAAAAAAGTGTTGCTGTCATAGTTAAAAATAAACCACGTTCCAGTGCAGTCCAAATTGCCCAGGACACCCCTAAAGAGTCTGATAAAGCAGTTAGTGACAGCACAATACGACGCACTTTGCATAAATATATATTTAATGACAGACATCCGAGAATTGCGGCCGCATATACATTTAGTTTATACATTGACGTTCACTTATAGTTTTTTGATCTTATATTATTGATTTTTTTTTTTGTATATTGTAAAAAAAGACATTATATTTAATTTCAGCTATTTTTCCTATTATAACGTTATAATTAATTAATAAACAATTTGTAAGTAAAATCGGTATGTATGACATAATTTCATTATATTAAAAAACAAGACAAACTACTGGTGTTGGCTCACTTTTGATTCTCATACTCGTATATTTGTTTTAGTTTGATGTGATATGTTTGCGTATGAATATCAATGTTCTTATCTCTCCCTATAAATAATCACTCATACGACATCGGTACCATATAATATTTTGAGTTGTTGCTCACTGAAATTAATGCAGACACTGCCCAGTTGCTCTTTTACTGCCTGGCCCACTATGTGACTCGACATCGCCCGCTCGCTTAAATACATATGAAACAAAAACAAATTTTAAAATGTTGTTTTTGGTATGCATGTATTTATGCGAGCGATCGATGTCGAGTGACATAGTGGGCCAGGCAGTTAAACTACGTCGACTTTGTTGCGAATTGTACTTTGCAAGCGCTTTTTACGGTTCCTCGTAACCAATCACTGTAAAACTTTGGTCAAACCCGCCAATTAGTCAAATTAACTGCAAATTAAATTAAATAAAAAAGATTAAGTATAAAGTAATTTGCAATTTAATTCAATGCTGACATTTCAAAACAATTACAGTGGTTGGAAAAAGTACTACAATAAAATATTTAAACTTCAGTCTTTTGTTGATTGCTCTCTACTTTTTCACTCTTGTCTTAATTTGAAGTTTTGTACATTCCCAAGATTGATTGAAGTACATAATTAAGCCAAACAAAAAAAAAAAACTTCTTAAGGGTTCAATTTATATACTCGTATTGTCTTTAAAAATGTTTTATAAGGCTGCTATTGTTATAAGTTGTAGGTAGCATCTAGATGAAATATGTACACAAATGTTTGCTTTACTCTGTTGTTATGTGCAAAGGGGAAGATGTGTTTATTTTATATTAATAAGACTGTGCTGAAGAAGTCAACCCTTAAGCTACATATGTCAATGGCTATTAACCCCTTTTAAAATATGCATATTATCGGGGGAATATTCAAAGTCTAACACCTTGTGCTTTTTGTTAGCAAAAAACGAAGTAATTACTTTAGAGAGAAAAAGCTACTGCTGCTGGCTATATTGAAGACATGCACAATTTTAATTCAGAACAGTGGAACCAATTCTTTTATAAGGATAAATAAACATATTTTAAAAAAATTATAAAAAGCTTGTTTTCTATGTTTCCCAGCTATCTATATGTCGACATTTCATAGGAACTACCCTGATCATCAGTAGACTTTGAAAATTTTTGAAAGATATTCTCAAACATTCAACTTTATATCCCAACGATCTAAATAAATTATTGAGAATTTAAAAAGAAAAATGCTCTAATAATATCCGTCAAAACACAAAAAACAAGCATGTTTTACCAATCTTTTTCTCCACTTGGACTTGCAAAATATTTGGGGTTTTTATATATTGAAATTATCTAAGCAATAAATTTATTTATATGAATTTAAAAAACAAAATAGAATTTTGTGGCTTTTTCTTTAGCCGAGTGATGGATATGTTACACTGTAGTTAAATAAAAATTTGCAAAACATCACCACACAATAAAAAGTTTTTTTTTTTTTTTTTTTGTTAAAAAAGCCTGTGGTTATTTTATAATTTTTTCTTTTTTATACTAAAGTGTTTGCTTGTGTTTGTGCTTTTTTTCTTTCTGCTTTGCAGCAGCAGCACACAATAGCGATTTGGCAACATTTCAAAAAAGAGAGAACGTGTTCACCCTTCAGATTTCCTTTTTTTAGCCTTTGTAGGCCTGTCAAGATGCAATTCACTACATGATTGTTGAATCTTAAAAAGAGAAAAAAAAATTGCATTGAATTGTTGCTTTTAGTTAAATTGAACAATTGAGTTTGCTTATGCATGAACGTGTATACAGGCATGTGTGTGCACGTGTGCGTGTGTATGTATGTGTAATATCGTTAGCTTTAAATGTTGCCACATAAAGAAGTAAGTGGTGGGCTGTTGAACAATTACCAGACTTTTTGTGTTCGATTGCTTCTGATAGACGAGAAGAATGACGACAATTTATTTATGATTTTTAAGTGCTGCTGTTGCTGAAGTGTATTGAATTGATTGTGAAATGATTGCAGCTTATTTGTGTTAAGAGTGTTTTCTTTGTCTTTTTTATTTTTTGTGGATGGGTGAGGGAAAGGGGCGTGATTTCAGCAAAGATTGTAGCAAGTTAAAAATTTTTAAAAGACAATAGTATTATGATTGACTATGAAAGAAGAATTTGGGAAAATTATTAATTATGTGGCAGACAAAGATGCCTATTAAGATGTTTATGGCACGAACGTGTAAGTTTGTTGCAGTGCTTGCATCATCGTCATCTAAAAGTTTTGGCACAGAATATTTATTATAATAAAAGGTGTTCCAACCATTAAGCACGACCCACACCTTGTAATGAAGTATTGTTACATGTGTTATTTTTGCTAGTACAATATAATCTCGATAATCTGGACAGTGGTTAAATAAAATCAGCGCTGCCTTTATGGCCCAATCTGATAATCCACGGAGTGAATTATTCACGATTTACTAGCAAAGTGAAGCAAAACACAAAAATTCCTTTTTTTAAGAATTGTCAATTCCATAAAAGTTTCCTGTTCACAATTAACTTATTTCGTTCACTAATTGTACTTAATGAATTCATTATACTACGACGCCGATAAATACTGTTCATTTTCACTTTTTTTTTATTATTTATTACTATAAAATGCAGAAAATTTTTTCTAAACCTTGTGAACGTTTTTTTGTTTATTTAAAATGTAAAGAAACAAATATTTTTTTGTGATGCCATATTTTGAACATTTTCCCATAAATTCCACATTTGGTTGTGTCATGAAAAAATGCTGCTTAAAATTTATCGACTTAAGTGCTCTTTAAGTAATATTTGTCAAAAACAAAATAAATTTTTTATTGATCTTTCACAATATTTATTTAAAATCTATATTTCAAAACATATTTTAAAACGTTATTGAAGAGAAGTTTTAAGAATATTTACGGGAATCACAATATAATGTAAGGTAACACTATAATGAATTGTCAAACATTATTACATTATGTTTATCTCTTTTTAGCAAAAGCTCATCAACGTAGAAAGAAAGAAATATTATACAGTTAGCAAATTAGCTGCGGCGAAAATATAAAAATTTAGCTAAGCAATCTACCCTACAGAGTACAGAGTTCGCTAAAATATTTGCCCCAATTTTTTTTTAGCATTTTAGCGATCGACTTTTAGCTTTAGTTAAGCGAACACGGCTGCTGTAAACGAACCCTTTGCTTAAGTGTTCGGGCCTTCT
The DNA here is from genome assembly GCA_914767995.1 of Thecocarcelia acutangulata. Lineage (NCBI taxonomy): Eukaryota > Metazoa > Arthropoda > Insecta > Diptera > Tachinidae > Thecocarcelia > Thecocarcelia acutangulata. The sequence continues at coordinate 84,520,138 of OU612098.1, read as the reverse complement.
AATCCTACCTGCAGTTTCCCGACAGTCAGTGGAAGACAAGACTTAATGAGGCTTTTAATGGGCCAAAACCAACTCACTACTCTCTGATGATGGACCAACTTCACGGGCTGAATTATTCATGATGCACCAGCACAACCCTGTATATGGCTCACATAGGTCACATTTTTTGCAATTCCTTGCTTATGAGTTCAGCTCTTCAATCCCTCCTGTATGCAATTTTCCAATAGTTAATGCTTAACGAGTTGGTAGGCCGAACTTCATTAAGAACTTTAGCCCTTAACCAACTCATCCGTTAAACCACTTACAGCATAGATAACTGTTGCAAGACAACAGCACCTTTCTCGGGGAGTAGTTAGCCACCTAAGCTAGCTATAGTTATCAGAGAAACTGATCCTATCTGCGATTTTAGGTTTAAACCCCATCCTGAGGATTTTAACTCTTAGTACGTGTTTCGGAAGTCCAAAGCAACATAAATCATGCAGCTTCTTAGAGTTTTATTTGCTACAACAAACGAGGAACTTCTCGCTCTCTATCTAACGTTTAGCCGATTTTATTCAGTACTAAAACGAATGCGCAATATAAACAAGGCGAGTTGATTTTACTCAGCATTGAGCTTTGTTGCTAGATTTTTGTTGATTAGAAATTTAGAATGTTTACAAGACGAGTTGATTTCACTCAGCGTTGAACTTTGTTGCCTGTAGTGCAATTCACTAACTTTTAACGATTTTAAAAGAGCATAACTTAAAGCGAGCTATTGTGGTTTGCACTAACGCTTATGTGATTTACTAACTTATTCTTAACACCTCTGATTGTATGTTAAAAAAATTTGAAATAATGTGGCAGCTTTGTTAAAAATAAAGAAAACCACAAAGAGGAACAGAAAAAAAAACAAACAAATTTGCAAATAATTCCATGTTTAGAGTAAGTAAAACTATTTATATGTTTATTATTTAAAATATTTTTTGATAAGTAAGATAAGTTCTTCTGACGGAGAACACGCCGAACGACTGTTGGAGTCTTCCGACAAGTCATATGCCAGATGCTGTGAAGTTATTCTAGTAGAATTTTAACGACATTGTTGTTAAGATAAACACCACAAAAATAATTGGTGTTTAGTTAAAGCTAATCAGTCAGGCTATAAAAACAGCTGATTTAAAACGAAGACAAATAGTGTTAAAAACTGTTATAGAATCGCAAAAACACCAACGCTAGTGTTAATTTCTCTAAACGAATTTTATTAGAGTTAAAGCAGGTTAGTGAATTGCACTACTGATTTTTACAAATTTTAGTGTATGAGTTAATCAAGCAAAACATGATTTTTGGTGATCACTGCTAATAAATAGAAGTTCAAAACAAACATTGGAGAATAAAAAATTAACATTAAAAGAAGTTTTGCACTCAAGAATGTTTTACGCTGCCCCAGTATGGTCATCGTGTGCACAATGTCATATCAAAAAATCACAAATAGCGCAGAACAAGCTTTTATAAATGATTTATAATTTGCCTTGGCACTATTCAACAAACCGTTTCCATACACTAGCAAACATCGCCTCCCTTTACAGAGAAAATTGAAAGACTGACATCAAGTTTTAGCACAGGATGCAACGAATCAGAGTATGCACATATTAATGAGTTGATCTCAGAGTAATTTGAAGTATTTTGTTTTAATCCTTTTATTTTTAACGCTAATAACAAATGATCAGAAAGGGGGTTTCTTCGCTAATTTTCCCTTCGTACCAAGTGATAATATAAATTATATATAATATCGTAAACATATAACGAAGTAGAAAAAGAATAAAAACTCTTAAACTCTATAGACAAATTATGTTGCAGATAAAAAAAGTGTATGCCATAGTAAGTAGTAAATAAAGAATTGAATTGAAAAGATAATTTAGTATAACAAATATAGTTTAAAAAATCTAAAAAACACACTTCGATATCGTTTTCAGTTGTTTTTTTTTTAATTCTCAAAATCGTACCGACTATGAAAAACAGGTTACGCTTCGGTTGGCAAAGCAGTCCCGGGATTTTGGGAATTCCTAAAGTCGGCTTCAGGGGAAATGTCAAAATCACCCCCCCCCCCCCCCCCCCCCACTTTCCCAGAAGCAACTTCAGTTTTCGCACTAAAGCGAAGAACCGTTTATAGTTCAGATGAAAAACCGATTTTAAATGGATTAGCGGAAAGATTCCGAATTTGTTTGGAGATTCCCAAAATTGGTTTCAAGAATCCCCAAATGCCCTATTTCCCCGGAAGTAATACGTAACTCAAAATGTCGCAACTCGCAACTGCCAACTTTGCAAAGTTGGCAGGTTTCCAGTATGATATTAATTTCTATCACATCCTTAAAACAGAATTAGTTTATACGTTCTTTTCCATCCTGAATCAGCTGTTTTGTTTCTGTTCAATATAAAATATTAGTGCATGGTTTGTTTTCACTTTTTTGTTCTGTTCTGTTGGGAACTAATCTGTTGAAAGTAAAATTCAACGTTAAGTGACGGCCAGATATGTGTAAATTTAACTTTTTGCAGGTGTGGCAACATTAATTTTTTATTTAAATGCATATAATTCTTTTGTTTTTTTTTTTTTTTGTTAAAATCTAAAAAAAATTGGTTTCAATTCAATATTTTTAAAAGTTAATACATTTTTATCAATTAAGCCATTATGTATGATCAATAGAATATTATGTTAGCTGGGGAAAACCAATATTTTGTTTAAGAAATATCATAAACTCTGCATATTGTGAGAAAGAAGTGGACTGTTTGATCACTATTTATAAATTATTACGTAGTTTCTTTTTTTGTTTCTTCATAAAAGATAATATTTATGTACATAATTTATTTTTCATTCCAATGTTTTTCTTTTATTTATGCCTTACTGAAAAGCAAACAGAATATTTTCACCGAAAAGTAAAATATTTGCTACAGAAATCAACGGGTACAAAAAGTAAAAACTAATGAGGTCTTTAAACGGAATCAATAAAATACAACTAGTTAGCTTTAAATCCCTGGAAAGGTCGTACAGAAACAACTGGTTTTGACATTAATATGTACATAAGAGTACATACACATTTATCATATAAACCCGGACTGCATCATATTGACGATGAATTTTTATTTAAGCGGCTTTACTACTTGATAGATTTGTTTTGCATTTTATGTATTATTTTTTTCTGTTTTATTTTATTTTTAATCAAAAATGTAAACCAAAGAATAAACACATTGTTATAAATTAATGCATAGAACTGTTTCATTCTGCTCTAGTTAAGAAACCTTTTTTCATTTCTCTTATTTATTACCCTTGACCTTTTTTTCTTTCTGTTTTTTTTTTTGCACTCACAATGTCCATACACAGCATTTTATTTAGCAAATGTCTTTCATGTCAAATGGTTACTCTCGGTTTGACATGTCATTTGTTATACTTGAAATTTGTTTGTTGTAGAAGTTGCAGAAATACTTTTTGTATGCACTTTACATTTTAGAATAATTGAAATTTATAACAATGGAGGAAAAAGAGTTTAATATTAATGGTGTTTTCCTCAAAAGGGTCTTATTAAATCTTCTGACGAATAGATACAGTTTAGAATAGCATCAACAAATCAATGACAATGGAGAAAGTGTAAACAGAAACAAAAACATACATGATGAACATAAGTTCATCAATGGAAATAATAAAGTTCCAATGGAAAGTTAAATGGAAAACATATTAATTAAAGAATGTATCAATTTATTCTGAAAACACAGTCGTAAAGCAGCTCTAGGCTGGAGGAACTGCACTCGCGTCATCATAATTATTTCTTAAATAAGGTCAGACTTGTTGTTGATGTCTGGCCTACGAGAGTTTTGCGTCTCGCTCTCAATATTAACCTGTTGGCCTCAACTAACTGTATTAGTTTACCGTATTTTTGAGGCATTTCTTAATTAACCAGGTGGCAACTTTTTTTAAGTCGTCATAACATAGTTAGTCACAGCGCCACTGCAGATTACTGTTAATACCAACGTGGACATAAGATCTTCGTTACTCCGCCCATAGTGTGCATCCTATACTTTGCAAATTTATTTGCAACAATGTAGTTAAATAAATAAATATTCTAAAAATACTTGAGATTTTCTTTGTTTAATGTTTTTGTTTATTTATTGAATTTTAAAAACCATACATTTAAATGTTATTAAAATACCCAACAAACACTAAGGTTTGATTTCAAACTGAGAATGGTTTGAAATCAATCTTTTCTCAAACCACAAACGTTGCGTACTGATTTAAATTCAAATTGAAAAACATAATAGTCCGAAAAAAAAAGAAATTATTTTCAAATTGAGAAATTCACTTATGCTCAACTTGGTTTCAAATGTGGATTGTAATGTGGAATACAAATAAAAAACTAATTTTTGCTTTACAAACTCTTATTTTCTTTGATATATTTGCGATTTTTAATTTTCATTTTCTATTATTATTATATCTTTTATTATTATTATTTTTCTTTGTCTGGAAATTCTTAATAGGATATAGTAGTGGCTTCTTAATGGCTCTAATGGCGTTTTCTTTTCTAGAAAAAGTGTAGCATTTTCAATATTGTTTTGCCAAAAAAATACAGAAGTATACAGTTTTCTCAATTTTTTTTCAAATATTTATATTTATTGCGTTATTTTCTTTTCATCTCAATAAAACTTTAATTTTAAAACTTATATTTTAAGAAAAAAAGTGCAGCATAAATGCAAAACTTTTTCAGAAAAGAAATCGGCATAAGTCTCGCTCAAATCGGACAGTCTTATTAATTCTTATTATTTCCCTGTATGTTTTTTCTCATGCGTTTTTACCTATTAAAACTAATTATTGCTCACATTTAATTGCATATTGTTCACAAACAAATCACATTTATTAATCTTTTCCCAAATTCTTAAAATTTGTTTGTATTTTTTTAGTAATTGCTGACATATTTAATTTATGATTGCTAGTTGCACTCAAAATCAAATTGATAAAACATTGAGTATCAAATGTTTATATTCAAATTAATCCTAATTTAAATTCAAATTTTGAAATCAAACTATTGAAAAAGGTTTGAAAGTTATGTTTGATATCAAATGATAAAGTCATGTTATGTCAAATGATTCATTTCGTGTTTGTTGGGTATAAATATAATGGGCTTTAATCGATATACATATATATACATATGTACAAAAAGTCCGACAGAAAACTATGCATATACCATACGAAAGTGTATTTTGTATGTAAGTTATTTGAATGCGAAGGAAATCGAAACTTTGCCACAAACCAAATAAGCAACTTTAAACTAACAGCCAGTTCGCTGATGTCGAAAGAGTTAAGTTCATTCACACTCTAGACGAAAGAAAGTTCACTTCGGGTTTTTCTGACTTTATTCTATGCAAAGGATGTGTATTAAAACATATAAGATCTCGCGAACGAACAATAGTGACATAGACAAACTTATAGCCTGTTTATAGGACACGAGTTAGCTCACTCGCGACGAGCCAATTTATAGACGAGTACGTAAGAAATTGGGTTCATAAAACGCGACTTGATTGTGTCGTGCAACTTACGTAAATTCGCGTATGTGTCAAACATTTATGATATTTGTTTGTTGCCATCATGCGAAAAAATAGTATCTGTGTACATTTTTCATACCAAAAAAATTTTTTCAAGCTAAAAAGCGGCATTCTTATTCTAGGCACAGTTGGCACACATACATACATACGCATGTATTCGTAAGTAAATAAATAAAACAAAATATTTTTTGGAAAGGCTAATTGAAAAAAAAACGAATAAACAAACAAAAATTGTATTTTTTAACTGCAAGTTTTATATTGTATATGTGTATGTTTTATTATGTCTGTAAATATGTCTACAAAACATTTATATGCAACGAAAAAACAATTTCAACTCATGTCTCCAGAAATTTGAGAGACTCTTAAAACGTTCTGTTGCAATTTTCATTCCTAGTTTTCTTCTTATTTGTTACCACTTATAAATTATTTTTATTATATTTCTTATTATTTATAACAATTTCTACACATTTTCTATTGACGAGCATGTTTCTTCATTCGCCGATTTTGACATTTATGGTGAGATGACTTGCGTCTTACAAACCAAAATAAATTGACAGATGTTACGTTTTTTAATACTAATCGTCAATAGTCGCGGTTTGTAAACCAAAATCAGAAAAAACTTACAAAATTAGCGCTTTTTATCGACGAGTCGTGTCTTATAAACAGGCTGTTAAATTGATTCAAATGTGAGTGACTAGCTATTTTTTGCATACATTCCCATTTGATATCGTCTTGTCGTTGACAGTAAAACAGTTTCTTTATGGTGTGGGGGTGTAGTAGGTCAGCAACTGGGGCTGCTAATGTAGTTGTCATTAAGACCACGATGAACTAATTGGAATACACGAAAAGGTAATGTAAAGGACTCAGTCATAAATGAAGCTGGTATTTGCAGAACATACTGTATAATGTACCTGTATTCACCACAGCAATTGAATTGCCTGAAACCCAAATAAAAATGTTGGCATTTTATACAGGTATAAAACTTTAAGTTGACAACACTGGTGGCAATTTGGAGTATTCGCGATTGTTTAGTTTGGTTTGACATGTTAACAATTGAAGCCACACGCTCACCTAGTAAAGGCTAATATTGAGTTCATTATTTCGTGCGAAATTCATTCAAATTGCATACAAAAGTGTTTGGTATGAAATATTTGCGAAATAAGTTTAGAAATGTAGTACTGAGTTTTTAAAGCGAAAAACATACAAAATGTATCTGCAGCATGTTTTAGTTTAAAATTGTTTCTGGGACTATTTGTTTTTTCAGCTGCGAAATAACACAAGCAAAGCTTTTTTCGCACGAAGTACAAACATGTATATTTAAAATTAAAAAAGAAACATGAATAAGAGAAAAAATAGACAACACTGAGTACATCTCAATTTTTTCGTACGAAATAAATAATGTTGCTGAAAATTTTTCGCACATTCAATCTCAATACTGGGCTTAAGGCGTTGAATCTGGGAATGGGCCCAAAACAAGTTTAAAATTGATCCCAATTTTCATAATCAAATTTGTTTTATCTGGGCCCAGTACGCAGAAAATGACTCCTACATATGCAGTGCATTATACCGAAACTAGAAAAATAGATGGTTAAATTTTCGGGGCCGATGTTTATTTTGAATGGAACACAAATTATTTACGAACTATTGTCATTCCTTTTTATTATGATAAACGGGTATGGTTGAATTATGTATGGAACGAAATACGTGTGCCGCAGCCTTGGCGGCGCACATCAATCCAATCGTCTAAATTTTGAATGATGCTGAGGCATAACTGAAGGCTTCATTAGTTTTCACTTTCTGTTGCCGTTCTGTGACGTTCATTTCTGTAGCAAATATTTTACAATTACTTTTTCCGTGAAAATATTCAGCTGTTTTCTACAGTAGATCATAAATAAAAGAAACACATTGGAATGCAGAATAAAATGTGTACATAAATATTATCTTGTGTGAAAAAAAGGAACAAATTAATAATTCAGAAATGCTGATCAAACAGTCCAATTCTATCGCACAATCTCCAGACTTTATGACACTTCTTCTACAAAATATAAGTTTTTCCTTGCTAAAATAATACTCTTTTGATCATTCATAGTTGCTTAATTGATAAGAATGTTTTAAATTTTCAAAATCTTTAATTGAAACAAACTTTTGTGGTTTTGACAAAAAAATATTATATACATTTGAATTAAAAATTAATGTTTCCATACCTGAAAAAAGTAAAACATACACATATCTGGCTGTCACTTAACGTTGAATTCTATTTTCAACAGGCACATATAGTTTGTATTGAGCAGAAACAAAACAGCTGATTCAGAACGGAAAATAACGTACAAACTAATTCTGCCTTGAGGCCCTATATCGGCAATGTGCCGAGGTTTTCTCATAGAAATTGGAATTTATTAGTCTTTGTAAAATTTGATTTTCTTGAATAATATTTATTTTGAAAAATTTTATAATTTTTTAAGATATAAGGGAATATAAATATTGTTAACAGAATATTTTATATAAAATACAATTTCCTAAGGAGTGTGTATACTTTTATGTGTGACTGTATATAAAATTAAACCTAATAAACGAATTCAACTGTTTTAATAAAATGTTGGTTTTAATGCGTTAAACAAAAATATCAAAACTCTTGACTCTAATTTGTTTCATGAACAGTGTTGCCAGGAATTTTTTTTATTTTTTATTATTTATTTTTTATTATTTTTATAAGTTAAACAAAATTTAAAAAAAAAACCGAATTTAAAAAAAAATATGTTATAGGCTCATGACAAATTTTTCAAAAGTCTTTAATTATCTCAAGCATATAAAGGGTGTTTTTTTAAGCTAGATAGAACTTTAAATTGTAAAAAGTAACACAAAAAATTAAATTTTGATGAAACATTTTTTTTATTTGTTTCAGTATACTCTGACAAATCATCATGAATAGACTCACGCTTGAACAACGCTACGAAATTATCCAAATTTACTTTGAAAATCAGACCCGTTGTTTTATCGCAAAATTGTGTTCAGCGATGAGGCGCATTTTTGGCTTAACGGGTTTGTTAATAAGCAAAATTGCCGCATATGGAGTGAGACCAATCCACAAGAGACCCTACAGACTCCATTACATCCAGAAAAATGCACTGTTTGGTGCGGTTTTCATGCTGGTGGCATCATCGGACCTTATTTCTTCAAAAATGAGGCCGGAGCTCGCGTTACGGTCAATGGAGATCGTTACCGCACCATGATCAATGATTTTTTGTTTGAAAATATGGATGACATTGATCCGGAGGAGATGTGGTTTCAACAGGATGGCGCTACGTGCTATACGGCGAACGCAACCATCGACTTACTGAAATCAAAATTTGGCGATAAGTTGATTTCGAGAAATGGACCTGTCAATTGGCCTCCAAGGTCGTGCGATTTGACACCTCTCGATTATTTCCTGTGGGGCTACGTGAAGTCACTGGTTTATGCTGATAAACCAGCAACAATTGACGCCTTGGAGGCCAGCATTGTTCGTGTTGTTCGTGACATACGGCCAGCAGTGCTCGAAAAAGTGGCCCAAAATTGGACGTCCAGAATGCGCTTCGTCAAGAACAGCCGCGGTGCCCATATGCCCGAAATCATTTTCAAATGTTAATGTCACGTATTGATCTTTCGAATAAAAAAAAATTTTAATTACAATTTAATTTTTTGTGTTATTTTTTACAATTTCAAGTTCTATCGGGCTTAAAAAAACACCCTCTATATGTAAAAGTTCATTTTCATGTTCTTATATAAAATGAAATTAAATTTGAAAAAAAAAAAAATGTATTCTAATTCAGTTTAATAACAACCATTTATCATTTCTGTTTATCATTGAAACAAACTTTATGAAACAACACTGAATTTTAAGAAGAGCAAAATTAAACAGAAAAATGTAATCCAATACATATCATAGTATATATCCATTTAATATAAATACATTGAAGGAATCATGCCAACAGTGGAACCTTATAAATCAGAACTATTCATGAAGCTTGCCAGGCTACGCATTGCATGTGCTGATGTTAAAACTTATGGTTCTAATTCCCTTAATAAAATCTTTTTTCATTTAAATATTCGTTTGCCACTCATTCGCTCTCCAAAAATTTTACGTAAAACTGCCACTGTTTCTCGGGCAGTGACTCCGTGCTGATATATCCACATACCACACTGTATGTTTGCTGTGCTTTATGGGCTGGTGGCATCATTGGTCTCTATTGCTTTTAAACCGATTATTGATAGAATGTCGCACTCAATGGTGACTGCTTGAAAAGCACTCGAATGTTTTTTAGCAATTAAATTCAGGGCTAAGAAACAAATTTTCTCTGACAAGACTTAAATAAAAATTCTAAAATAGAAATTACTATACTAAATAAGCAAAAACCGCCAACAAAACTTATATTTCATGCATAAACGCCTCAAAATGCTGACTGGGTAGAGCTACTTAAAATACAAAGAGAAAAAGCACAATCACATTTTCATCAAATTGAAGTTTGTACAAATTAACAACAACTCATGATAAACAAAAAAAAAAAAAAAAAAAAAAGAACAAAAACAGTATAAAGGATGACATTGTTAAAGGCTTTAAAGTATTCTAGTGCTTGTACAATATTTTATAAAATATAATACAATCTTATACTTGCATACATACACACATACACATACATGTATACTAACGCTTGTGCTCTCCCACTCGTTTCCTTTTTCTTCTAGGCAAACACTTGCACACTGATAAGGACACTCTCATTTATACAATCGAACAATTTAATATTACTTTGCCTTATCCTGTCACAAGGTCATTCTTATTTGAGTCAAGGAGCATACAAAATAAGAAATAAGAAGCAATAATAAAAATATCAAAAAAAAAAAAAAAAATCTACAAAATAAAGAATAAGAAAAAATTAGCTGCACAGAAATAAAAACACTGACAGGAAAGAAAACAGTATTTGGTAGATTTTAATTGTGTATTAAAGTCAAGTAAGGATTAAAATTGTTAATATGTATAAACGTTGTTCGAGCAAATAAGAGCAATTTTGTACGTACAAATGGTTGAGTGTCTCGTCTTTCGGATACATGGCAAAGAAGCTGAACAACGAATTGAAAAATAATATAAAAATTGGTTATCAAATAGGTCACATAATTATTTAGCTCAACTCTGGCATTAGAATGGAAAATATTTATTAGCTCGTATTTCTAAGAAACACAAACGTCTACATTAGCAATTATTTGTTTGAGTAAAAACAAACTCGTTTGTACAGTCACACATGCATTATTACACAACTAAGCCAGTATAATATCACAAGTAACTGGTGTCATTTGGCATCTGACAGTTTTACAACAAGAAGTGAATTAACACTTTGACGACCACAGAGATACTGTGAAGACAAAACAATTATTTGTTTGAGTAAAAACAAAGTCGTTTGTACAGTCACACATGCATTATTACACAACTAAGCCAGTATAAAATCACAAGTAACTGGTGTCACTTGGCATCTAACCGATTTAAAACATAAAGTGAATTAACCCTTTGACGGCCATAGTGACACTGTGCAGCCAAAGCTAAAATATTGATTAACTAAGTAACCAAATAAAATAAATGGGTGCTCTAATATATTTTTTATCACTTCGTGAACATATATGACATTAACATATTTAGAACAACTACGGTTATAGTTTTTTGTTTTTTTGTTTATCGTCTTTGAAAATGAACAGTTTTCTTCCAATCATTATCAAGAATGGCCCTCTAGTGCAGTTAAGTTAAAAATTAGTTTTAGAATTTAATATTGTGGTATATCATAAGCCTGGTAAGTACACTTTTGTCAAATACAGTTTTAAATTCATTAAACTTCATACACACGGTTGTCAGATCTTACAATATTGCCAGTATAATTGTCTGAAAATGTATTACAATCGTGTGAACTGCCAATTTTTAACTTTAAATTGCCAGTAAAATTGTCTGAAAATGCATTACAATCGTGTGAACTGCCAATTTTTAACTTACAACGTTGTCAGAAAAACCATTGTCAATCAATTCTAAAACGACAATGTTGTCAGGCATCTGACAATCGTAAGAACACTCTTCGTCGGCATTGCCAGATAACTGGCAGATATTATAAGCTCAGTTTTTATTGTCAGACGTATAAAATTAATGCACCTGACAATGTCATCATTGTCAGAAAAAAAGTTATGTATATCAATAGCCACTGCCAAACAGATGTTTATTGATATACATAAAGCTACGTACACACGGTTGTCAGATCTTACAATATTGCCAGTAAAATTTTCTGAAAATGTATTACAACCGTGTGAACTTTCAATTTTTAACTTACAACGTTGTCAGAAAAACCATTGTCAATAAATTCTAAGACGACAATGTTGTCAGGCATGTAGCAATCGTGAGAACACTCTTCGTCGGCATTGCCAGATAATTGGCTGATATTGTAAGCTCAGTTTGATGGGCAACACGGCCCAACAGATGGTTGTTGATATACATAAATGGCAATACCTTATAACATGTCTGGCCATTTTTTTCATTTGACAATCTGACAACCGTGTCAATTATTTGTCACACCATAGTCTGATAATGAAATTGTAAGATTTTCTTACGATCGTCTGAACACACAATTTACTTCTGCCGGACAATTTTGCTTTGTCACTACATTGTCTGCATGTTGCCAGATCTTACAATATTGTAACATCTGACAACCGTGTGTACATAGCTTAAGTCTATGTAAAATTCATAAAAATGAAAAAAAATAAAAAGAGAAACAAAATTAAAAATAAATAATAATATAATTACAGAAAATATGGAAGAAACATGTACAGTTGAATGCAGCTTTGAGGCAACTTATATGACACTTTTCGTGGAGTCACCAACAGGCTCTTTTTTCAATTAACCATAAAATTGACAACTAATAATTTCTGTCAAATTCTGTCAGTTTTTTTTGGCAATGCCTTACAACATGTCTGGCAATTTTTTTCATCTAACAACCGTGTGAACTGACAATTTTTGTTGTCAGATGAATTATTTGTCACACCATAGTCTGACAATGAAATTGTAAGATTTTCTTACGATCATCTGAACACACAATTTACTTCTGGGGGACAATTTTTCATTGTCACTACATTGTCAGCAGGTTGCCAGATCTTACAATATTATAAGATCTGATAACCGTGTGTACATAGCTTTATTCATATTTTACATATTGATAATTAAGCAATAACTAAAAGGGACACTAGTGTCCCTATGGGCCGTAAGGGTATGATTCAGTATACCTATAGTGCTGATGATTTTTTTAATTTATTCTGACATATGTATACATATTTCGTTTTGCTGCCGAATATGTTTGGCACAGAACGGGGCGTTTTTCAACTCAAGGAAAGTGACATCCATAATTTTTTAATGTGTGACAAGAGTGACAATGAAGATGATTTGCTGCTTGATGAAGAAGATGAAAGACTTTTAACTCGGGGAGGACGACCAAGGTGTATCTTTTTTTCTTCTGAAAATTTTAGACACGACTCCTATATGTATGAAGTCAGGAAGCCTTTGCCTGAATGTTTGGCTTCGGTCACCGAACAACTTTGTAGTACTCAAGCTAAATTCAAATCGAGTCAGAGATCGTACACTTCGAATTCTTTCCCAAATTTGGATATGAGTTCGGAAAAGTTCTGTTGATAATTTCTGTTTACAAATTCAAAAAATTCTTACACATGATCGTCCACATGTTTGTGTGTTTCACTATTAAAAGTGCTCATGCCATCTGCATGTAACTTAATACAAAAACTTTATAGTATTTATGAATCACACATACAATGATTTGAGTGGGCATGTAGTTCTGCCGACTCAACATTTTCTCACGCTAGAATTTGTACCTAGCGTTAAATATTCTTAAGTGTTTTTAGAATTTATAAGAATGATTATTAAATGAAAAGTAGAGCTGAACGGATGTTAGTCCGCAAGTCTAATATATATCGCTCCTTTATTGCAACATAATCATATCTCAAAAAATGAACTTTTCGAGTTAATAATGCAGGATTGTTAACAGCATTACCTTTTATATTGTGTCAAATACTTATTCAAATTGTTTCCTTTAGGAGCTATTTTCTGAAAACATTTTCTAAGACTTGTATGGAAACTAAAAATTTGAAATGCGTTTTTCTCGAAACGACATTTTTTTAGTTATGACTATGTTGCAATAAAGGAGCGATATAATAAATAAAGTAATCAAACTTGTAAAATCATCAAATGAGTTTTTGTTCCTTTAAAGTTCAAATCAGACAAGATGTTGAAACTAATTTGTTTAACCCTTTTGAAAGTATTTTCTGTAGTAACAAAATTTGGCCATTTAGTCAAATTTTTGTGTTAGAGTCGGTACGATACACTCATCAGTATGAACGAGAATTTACAGTTGAAATTAATTAAATAAAGGCATTTCTTGTTATGAATTTAGTTAAGGACTCTACGATACACTCACAATATGAACGAGAATTTGCAGTTGAAATTGATTAAATGAAGGCAATTCTTGTTATGAATTTAGCTCTATCACATTTTGCCATCGATCAGTTTACTGGTCTACAGAATCAGGTATGATGGTACCTTTCATATCAGTGCTGAACATAGTTGAAGTACCTACCTTGGCCGAGACGTTCTGTCTGTGACTTAAACCTAATTCGCAGGAAAAGGAATTAGTTTACCAGATAGCTGTGGTACAATACTGGTTTAGGGGATGCAAATAACCCCCGAATTGCTGTTGTCTTTCAAAAGATATCTGTAAAGAGCCAGTATTTAGGATTAGATGTGTGTTATAGCTAAAGGCTAATGATCTTCATGGACTTAGACCCACCAACTTATATGCCTTGTCTTCCATGAACTATCTGGGAGATAGCATACAGAAGGTGTTAGAAGGTATGACCTCTTTAGCAAAAGGTTTACCCATATTGCTACAAACATAAGGCAAAATTGGTGACCTATGTGAGCCATGCAAGCCACACGGGGGTGCCGGTGAATCCACCTCGTAGAGTTGATCCATCATCAGATAATGACGACAAGTCAAGGGCTGATGTAAATCAATTCCACATTCTTTATATAGAATGGATTGAATTTATTCAGAAATATTTTCCATTATTTTATTTATGAGAATTTATTTCAATCGCTCCATTTATAAATATATCGTTGATAAAACTATCTTATTTCTATCGACATTTTTATAATTACATTCCACAACTTTCCACCCCTAGTTCGCTGTGTGTCAAACAAATGAATCCAATTTAATTTCGATGGTGTAAAGCTCTAGACTCTGTAAATGCTAATATTCCCTAAAAATACTTAAATAAACATATGTTTACATCGAAAGCAAATAGTTCCTAAAATAATGGCGAACCATCATAAGATACTTATTTGCTAAAATGTTTTGCATTTTGCAAAAGTAAGCAGCATCTCAAATCCGAAAAATATTGTTAAAGTGTTTAAGTTTTAAAACCTCTTAAATAACAAACCTGGGCTTATCACAAAAACAGTTTAAAAAATTAAATATGTAATCATTTCAAAGGATGACGTAGAGCAACGTTAGAGTAGAGAAAAAAAAACAATTATTTCCCGGCGGCCTATGAGCAGTCGATCAGCAACTTGCTTTAAAACATTATTGCCAAGAAAGCAAAATATCCGAAAATTGCAGAGCGGCTATAGGTTTATATCGCACCTTTTTTGCAACATAGTCATATCTCAAAAAACTAGCTAATTGTTAACAGTACTACCTTTTATATTGTGCCAAAATTTTATTCAAATTACCTTTAAACTGTTTCCTTTAGAAGATATTTTCTACAAATTTCTTCTAAGACTTGTATGGAAACTAAAAATTTGAAATATGTTTTTCTCGAAACAAGCTTTATTGCATTATGACTATGTTGCAATAAAGGAGCGATATGGTTTAAAGATAAAAAAAATTAAATTTTTGCTTCTTCAGATCTTTGTTTTTTGTTTCTTATAAAATTAACAATTCAAAATCTTTTATTTCTCGATATTTCGATAACAATTTGATTTCATCGTCAGCAGAAATTAAATGACGATGATAACAAATTGTTATCGAAATATCGAGAAATAAAAGATTTTGAAGTGTTAATTTTTTATAAGAAACAAAAAACAAAGATCTGAAGCTGCAAAAATTATATTTATTTAACAAACGAAGATCAAATAATATTGAGATAAAATGGTTAAAAGATAATTTGAATATGATTACAATTTCAAGCTGTTTACATACCTGCAAATCTGGTGCTGATACGGGACCAGGTTGTGCCAGATCACAAGCTGATATCCAAGGATTAAGGCGTGTGAGTGCAAAATTACTTTCCAATATCGTTTGATATTTATTGGCTATATCTAATTCTGCCTTTGTTGTATGTGTTAGAGCTGTAGCGGCTTCGAGTTCTCTACTCTCCTTTTCAGCTATATCTGATGACTTTAGGACATCTATGGAATCTGCTTCATTTAATACAACCACTTCTTCATTAGCATGGCTCACTAGACGAGCACTGTAGACCGAATCGACAATATCTTGTTGAGAGTTGTGGTTTTGATTTGTTTTTGCTCTGTCTCCATCAGAAACATCAACAGTTTCGCTATCATTATTATCGTCATTTTGAAGGATTTGAGGATTTTCATTTTGCTGGTGCTGTATAGTCGTTTCTGGTTGAAGGTGTCGTTGGTCATGTGTAGGCACAAAATCCTCAATAGCATTTTGTTGGTCAGTTGTATCGTGGACATTTGCTGAAGCACCATTGCCACTGCCACTTGATGACTCGGCTATAGTCTCCGTTCCGCTGCTATAGTCTTCTTCGTTCGTGTCACCAATTTTGTCGTTTGTTAGCTTAACCAAATGATCAAAGGACTCTTCGGAGAGAAGATCGTCCTCGGCTACTAAGGCAAATATATCGTCTTCGTCTAGTGACTTGGACGTATCGGCGGCGGTAAGTGAAGGAAAGTGCACGGGCAGACCGCGGGCTAGTGTTGAACGATCACTGCTGCTATCAATAGCTGTTGTCAAAAGGGTTGGTGTATCGTCTGAATCATTTAGATTCTCGGTAGCGTCGTCAATGTCAGTACCACTGCCTCTATAGTTAACGGTAGCGCTGCGCGTTCTTCTTTTTCGTCGGCGACGAAAACTTATATTCGCGCGACGCGTTTGTTTTGCCGATTGCAAAACACTTAACGGCTTCGCACGAGCACGCGAATCGTCTATCTGATCCGGTAGATACGAGGGCAGCGGATAAGTGTATGTGAAAAAAGTTGCAGTCGAAGGGTATGAGCTGTAGCTGTCGCGCGTTAAATATGTTGCAAAAATATTAAAGGGCACTGTTTCCTTGGGCCGTTTACTAAGCTGATGGTCGTCTGGTTGCTCTATGAATGTTTTTGAATTTGTAAAATCCAAGTTTTCTCGATTAATCTTTTGTTGTCCTGGTGGCAATGACGTGGTTGTGTATATGATATCTCTTATGGTAGAAGGTTTGGAGGTTATGACAGAGTCTGATGAGATTGGTGATGCAGTTGTAGTCGTTTGAAATAATTCTAAATATGAAGATTTCAGTGATGGTGTTGTTGGTGTTGCTAAAATTAGCTGTTGTTGTGGTGGTGGTGGTGACGACGTTGTTGTTGTTGTTGTTGTAGTAGTTTTTGAACTGATGCTGCTGGTGCTGCCACGCCGAGCCCCCGAAATAAACGCAAGCGCCATCACGACCAGCCCGGGTCCTGGCCGCATATTGACCTCGGGTTCGGCGGTGCTAGCATGGTGCAGGCCCGCTTGAGACGCGCTTGCGACTCCAACTCAATGTCGGTAATGATGGGCTCATGGCCCCATCATCATTAGGTTTATGGTTAAATTTTTTTATCACCGCGTTTGATCTACAACTTCTAGCTCTGTTGAAAAACTCAGTTTCGTAATTATTCAAGTTTTTCCGTGGCTCTTCACAGCTTTTTAGCACTTTTCTTGAAATCCTAATACATCCTAAAAGATTCAATTGCATCGATTAATTTTGTTCTTTAGTTATTTATGGGATTGTCCAAACATGTATTTTACCAAAACCGAATGGCAACATTAAACAGAATGCGACCAGATTCCATATCCTGAAAGGGAGAAATATAATTTGTGAGTTATTTAAGAAGAATATATTTATATCAATTTGTAAAGGGAAGATTCTGAGGATTATTTATTTAAGTACTTTCGCAACTTCTACCGGAAATCCCTTCTTATACTAGTCTTATTGATATTTTACTACAAAAACTCAACTGTTTCGAAAAGTTAAATATATTCAGTTGTTAAATCAAGTCCTTCCATTATTAATCATGAGTAGAGTATTTTTTGTTTAGACTAAAACCATAGTTTGTCAAATAGGGCAACAATTTTATCAATAAAATGCCGCAAAAATATTTTCAACTGAACAATTTATGGAATTAGCGAAATTTTTTCGAAATGCTACAAAAAACGTTAAAAATTAATTTATTAATTTTTTGTCGAACTTTTTTATAATTTTTTTAAATTAGGGTTTTAGTTTTGGTACATTTGTTCCAAGTTTTTCTTTCTTAAGTTTCTTAAGAAGGATTGTTTTTTACAATTTTCGAAAGAAGTTCGACAAGCCCAATTTGTTTTCTTTTCAATTGCGTTCTGTCAAACGTTAGCTGGTAAAGTTTCACCCAAATTCGTCGATTAGTTTATTTGTCGTAGTCGTTTCAAATGCGGGCGTAAAGCGCAATTGAATTTATCGCCTTTCACGCTGTAGTAAATAACTTAAGTAAGAGCGTTAACGTTGTGCCATGAACAGTTTAATAAAAATCATTAAATAGAAATAATAAAAAGCAATAAAGTAAAGATTACTAATGGCCGCAAAAAATTATTTACATTGGTTTTGTAGCGAACTTTACTGAGAGGCAGTAAAGCTTTCCCTCTTACGCTTTGCCAAAATTGGTTTTTCCAATTGCAAAGCGTTGACTACGCGCTATTTGGATTGGTCTCATACATTTTGTATGTAGATGAGCATTTTTGACAGATATATTATGCTTGACGCGCTAATTTAGGTTGCACAGTAAGCAACCTAAATTTGTGTTTCTTGAAAAATGGTAAATAGTAAATTTCGTTTGGTGATTAAACACTATTATTTGAAAGGCAAAATGGTGCAAGAGACAAAAGCAAAGCTCGATTACCATTACGGTGAGTCTGATTTGTCAGGTTACATTTGAAAATATTGGGTTGCTGTGTTTAAACGCGGCCGAAGAAGCGCCACAACAATATTCGTACCCTCAACAGGAAGGCCAGAACAGCTGGTTACTAAAGAAAATATCAAGAAAATCCTCGACCTACTCGTCATTACGTGAGATAGTTGAAATACTAAACATATCATATTAACGTGTATTCAATCTCTTGCATGAACATTTGCAACATTTTCGGCAAGATGAGTGACGCGTTTGCTCAGTGTCAAGCAAAAATACGTTCGACAGACCTCTTCACGGCGGTGTTTGGATAAGATTAAACGCATTTCTGTTGATTTTTGGCGTCACCACCTTGGTATTACCTGGACCGTAGACTAACATGGAAGTCACTCAGTTGAAATTGAAGGCAGCGCAACTAAATTGGATTATGACCAGATATTCTACATTGCAGCTAAATTGCAAACTTTTATTATACAACGCAATTCTCCAGCCTATGGCATCCAATTAAGGGGTACCGCCTCAATATCTAACATTGCGAAAATTCAAAGACGACAAAATCTTCGACAATAAGTACTCAAATCTTAATACTAAAAACAAAAAATTAACTAAGTCCAGCCTATGCTAGAGAAAAAGTTTTATTTTGCTCGAATTATATCGGCAAAATCACCAACTTAACGCTCTGATGGTGGCAAGGGTATCCCTTCTTCTCAACCGAATGTGACTGCCAAAATTCGTGCGAGAGGGTTTGAGTGAAGTTCCAGTTTGTTGATATACCTTGTCGCATACTTTCAAAATTCATCTTTTACCAGTGGAGCACATAGATCCCAGTAAATCCGGGAGTTTTTTACGTACCATGGAGCTGCAGTAATTGTTCGAAGAATTTCGTTTTGTCGCCTTTGAATTTTTTCAATATTTGACGCTGAGGCGGTGCCCCATAATTGAATTCCGTAGCACCATATAGGCTTTAGGATCGCGTTGTATAACAAGAGTTTGCAATCTAACTTCAAGGTAGAATTTCTGCCCATAAGCCAACTTAATTGCGCTGCTTTCAATTTCAACTGAGTGACTTTCGCGTCAATGTGAGGCTTCCCCATCCACCTACGGTTGAGGTGAATACCAAGAGCGGATTGCCTTCATTGGTTCGGTCGAAATTTTCGTTTACACGATCCATAAGAAACCCTCAAATTCTTATTCCAAGAATAACTTTTTGCTTTGACAAATTGAAGCGGCAGAAGAAAAAGTTAAATTGAATTCAACATTGCCGCTCGGCCGCATTTCACGGCATTGCCAAATTAAATTAAATTCAACATGTTGAAAATTTTATATGAATATTTGTATAAAAAAAAAAACTAGTTTTATATAAATGGGTCACATTGTTGCCGCCCGCTACCGCATGCCGCTTACATTGGCCCGTTACTATAAGGTATTGGCTCTGGATATTTCCAAAGCCTTTGATAGAGTGTGGCATGGTGCGCTACTGGCAAAACTCACTGCTTTTGGTGCCGGTGATGACTTCTCTCGGTTTATATCGAGCTTTCTCAGGGACCGCATAATACGAGTTTTTATAGATGGGATCCAATCAAACGAGTTCAAGATTAATTCAGGGGTACCGCAAGGCTCCGTTCTTTCTGTACTCATGGATGGTATAAATATTGAGTACTCGGATGCTCTTGGTGTTCTTGGAATGAAGATACAGTCTGACGTTCGCTGGACTGAACACATTTTTCTAAAAAAGCATTCTAGTGCCTATGTTTTTTGAACGGTGCAATATGTACTTCACTCAATCCGACCTCCTTGCTATTTATACCACCTACATCGAATCGAAAATGGAATACAACTCTCATGTTTGGGCCGGTGCCTCAAAGTCTATTTTGGGGTTACTAGACCGCGTGCAGGTGAGGGCGAAGAAACTTATCGGTGACAGTAGGGTATCTAACTCTATTGACTCACTGGAGCATCGACACAGTGTAGGCTGCGTTACTCTGTTCTATCGCTACTACAATGGATTTTGCTCTGACGAGATTAGGGATCTTGTTCGTGAAACTCGCACTTTCTACGTAGCACCAGTTCATCGTCCAGAGCTCATCCATTTGTGGTCGATTGCCCGGGGAATCGTACTACGCATTATAGAGAGAATTCGTTTTTCAGCCGTACGCTTCGTCTGTGGAATAAGTTGCCTGCAGACGTGTTTCCTGTCTGTTTCCTACCCACAACCTATTTTCCTAGTTCCGGTACAATGCACTGCATATGTAGGGGTCATCCCCTGAGTACTGGTCCAAGAAAAAAAAACACAAACATAACATTTTATACTTACACTTATTTTTGTTAAAGATGTCTGTCTCTTTGTCAACTCGTACTACGAAGAAGTGTTGCTAATCCTTTATTGTTTTTTTATTAACTTTTCAAACTTTTAAGTTGTTGTCTTCTATATAAACAAACGAGTTTCATTTAAAGAAATCAAATCACACATACATATTTCAAATTTAGAGCAAAATTCATTTGTGAACGAAAAAAAAAGAATATAATCACACGAAAATCTGTATTGAAAACAATATGCACTGATTGATACACACTTTGTTTTTTTTTTCGGATACTTTTGTTTAAATATTTTTATATGATTTTGTATTTGCTTTCATATGTGCGTACGTGTGTGTATATAAAAAATTTCTTTGTGTTTGTTATTGTTGTTAAACCTTATTCAGTTTTTTGTTTTTTGAGGATTTACAAAATACTTCATATTGTAAAATATATAAATAACGACAATAACGTTAAATTACGACGAGGACATAGACGATGACGAATAATAAGAAGAAGACGATGATAAAAACGAGAAATACGACATGTACGACGACGATGACAACGACAACGACAACGACGTTAAGGACGACAACGAATACCACGAAAACACAAACATGTATACAGGAACGTTAAAAGATTTCATACTCAAAATAGTTCAATTAAAACTCAAAAAAAAAAATATTATTCGAAAAACGAACGATTTGCCAAAATATTTATGTTCTTTAGACTAAAGTTAACTTTTTTTAAAATTTTATGCTTTTCAATATTATTGTTGTGTAGTTTATTTATCATTATGCCAAGAAATTTATTTTTACTTTTAGTGAGAAAGGAGGGGTCTGCTGCAGCACGCTTACAGTTGTTTATGGAAGAGGGGATTTCAAAAATCTTGTTTTCTTTCCTTTGGAAAACTTGCGTTTTATACTTTTTTTTTTTCTTTTTTGTAAATTTAATTCATATTTTCGATTTTTGTTTGTTTTAAGTAAATGTTCACCACTTGTTATCAACTTTATCACATTTCTTTTAAATTTCGTTCACTACATTTTCTGCGCTGTTTTCTGGCTGGTAAAAAGCCTTGAATTGAATGAAAAAGAAATCAGAAAAATTGTTGGGGCTTTAAATCATTGCTGAAAAAAAACTTTAGCAAATTTATTTCATGTATGTATGTACATATGTGTGTACATACACACATATGTAATTATAAAATCTTTAACATAAATACAATATGTAAGTACATTTTTTTGTGGTGTTTAACGTTAAGCTTTCTTTTTGTCAATCAGTTGCACGTTTTGTTTTATTTTTTTATTATTATTATTTTTTTTCGTTTTGGGTGTTTGCTTTACATAACGGTTAACTATTACTTAAACATTCACAGTGTGTGTATGTGTGTATGTGTGTGGTCTTATTTTGGCTCTCACTCTCTTTCACCCACTTCTTTTACTACTGCTTACTTTTTTATTTACTCTTAATTACAGCGATATTGTTTTACACATATCTCCACAAATAGGGTTGTGAGCAAGAGCTTTTTACTAGTTTCAAGTCTGAACTACCAGTGTGACCATATCTGCATTTATGCAGGTTAAATTATGTTTCAATGTTTTTTATTAGTTGTTAATGCATACTTCAGCCATTTATTCAGCCATTATTATTATTCTGTTCAAAACTGTGAAAAGTGTAAAGCAACGTTTATTTCTTCACACGCCAACGACACTTATCCCTGGAATTTATGACCACATACATAATTTAATGATTATAAAAATGTGATATATTATTTTACGCTTGTAAACAAATCGCCAAAAATTCCTTTTTTATATTTTGATAAAAGGAAGCAAACATTTTGTAATCAAAAATGAAGTCTTTAAAAAAAACATATCGCTCCTTTATTGCAACATAGTCATAACTCAAAAAATGAGCTTTTCGAGATAACATTGCAAAATTGTTAACAGTACTACCTTTTATAAAATTTGCAAAAAAAAAATTTTCAAATTAATTTTAAAGTATTTCCGCTAGGAGATATTTTCTAAAAAAAATTTCTAGGACTTTTAGGGAAACTACAAAATTTGAAATGCGTTTTTCTCGAAACAAGCTTTTTTTTAGTTATGACTATGTTGCAATAAAGGAACGATATATGTAAATTAAAAACAGCCAGGAAATACAGGCTGAAGAAATCTGCTGCCAAAGAAAAACGTAATAACTTATTTTCTGTGTAACTAACCTGTTCCATTTTTATTGTGTTTTATAGATTGACCTATAAATTTAACTAAAATGGAGAATTGGGATAATGATACAAGAATTTGGGCAGTCCAACGCTTTCATGCTTCAGAGTCCTTTGTTTCCATCCAAAGAGAATATAGGCGCACGTCTGGCGGCACTCCTTCTAGCAGATGAATGAGGCTCTTAAAGAATTTTGCCGAGCGTGGCACAATCGCAAGAAAGCCTTATCATCGAAATCGCTTTGTTAGGACGCAGGCAATTATAGCTGCTGCTATGCAATCCAATCCTTGAGTTTCGACAAGGAGCTTATCTGCTCAAATGGGTGTCAGCAGACAGCCACTGCAGACAATTTTGCACCAAGATTTAAACTTATTTCATTCAAACTGAACCCTAGAGATTTCCTGATTCGCTTGGCATTCTGTGAGAAGATCATTCAAATGGTGTCAGAGGATGAAAACGTCTTGAACTGCATTTTTATGTCTGACGAGGCACATTTTGATTTAAACGGCAATGTTAACAAACAAAATTGTCGAATATGGAGTAATTCTAACCCACATATATTCAATCAGATGCAATTACATCCACTTCTCATCACAGTGTGGTGTGGAGTTTCTTCAAGGTTCATTGTCGGGCCTTACTTTTTCGAAGAAAACGATCTTACTGTTACGGTCCTAAAGATGTTAAAAGGTTTTTGTTTCCAGAATTACGCCGGAAGTGAATTCCTTTCAACACTTTTTGGTTTCAACAAGATTTTCCAATAAACTAATTTCAAGAAACTTCATATTCCGTTGGCCTTCCAGGTCTTCTGACCTCACTGTACCTGATTTTTTTTTTTTTTTTGTGGGGTTATAGCAAACAAGAAGTTTACAAAAAAAAGCTCAACAAATTTGGATGATTTAAAGTGATACATTTCAACGGTAATTGAGACAGTTCCCGCTGAAACACTCCAGGTGGTAATGAATAACTTTTTGATATGATGTCCTACATATGCCAACGAGGGTGGAGGCCATTTGAATTCAATTATTTTTAAAACTTTATAAAATACTTTAATAAAAACGTGTTACTTTTCAAATGAATTTCTAAAAAATAGATTACATAAATATTACAAAAAGTTATTTGAGTTTCTTAATGTAGCAAAATTGATCAGACACCCTGTATTACCGGGCAGATATACAACGGCACAAGTAATTTTATCATTTATAAGTAACTAACTTAAGTATTCAACTAGTAACAATATTTTGTTGTCCGAAGCTATTGAA
Organism: Thecocarcelia acutangulata; assembly: GCA_914767995.1. NCBI lineage: Eukaryota > Metazoa > Arthropoda > Insecta > Diptera > Tachinidae > Thecocarcelia > Thecocarcelia acutangulata. Next base: position 84,495,601 of record OU612098.1, on the reverse strand, counting down.
GCTACCTAGCGCTATCTGGCAGCACAAACACAGTTTTTTTTAACTGTCATCCGTCAAACATCAGCTGTTAAAATTTCATCCAAATTCATCGATTATTTTATTTGTTGTAGTCGTTTGAAGAAAGCAAGTTTTGTGTTTCTTGAAAAATGGGAAAAAGTGAATTTTGTGCAGTGATTAAACACTATTGTTTGAAAGAGAAAGGGGCAAAAGAAAAGCTCTGTAAACATTACGGTAAGTCAGATTACATTGTAAAACATTGGTTTGCTGAATTTTAATACGCTGAAGAAGTACTACAATAATACGAGTACCAAATACCAAGAAAATCAGAGATATCGTTATGAATGATGGCCGAGTCTAGTTATGTGGGCTTGTTGAAGTAGTAAATATATCATATAAATGTTAAACATTTTGCATATGAAAAAGTTATCGGCAAGATGGCCGCATTTGCTCAGTATCGAAAAAAAAACTAGTTCAACAGACCACTTCACAGCGGTGTTTGGACATGATAAAGCGTAATCCTATTGATTTTCGGCGTCGATCAATAATTGTTGATGAAACGTGGTTCCACCACTACACATCTGTAAGCAAAAATCAATCGAAACATTGAGTGGAAGTGCTTCGAAGAATCGCCTGGCAAGGTTATGGACTCGGTATTTACGGATGCTTACGAAATATTGTTTATCCATTATATATTAAAATATTAAATAAAAGTAGCTTTTCTTTAAATGTATCGGTGCTTGTTCTTCTATATAGAACTTTTGGGCGCCCCTGCTCTAGACGATCTGTGAGCTGGTGGGTTATAATGGTGTCAATTCTATGATTTTTTCCACAATTCTGTGCGTTTCTGACGAATTGCACGCGCAAACCACACATAACTTCAAGGCATTCATGATGCAGTCGAAGAAAACAGTGAGTAAAACCTTCACATTTGACTGAACTTGTTATGCTTTTTTCGGTCTTCGCTTGCATTGGAATGATTGGACTTTGGTTTCAATGTCATAGCTACACACCAATGATTTGTCATCAGTTTTGAACTCTTTGAGGAAATCTGGATCATCGTTGAAGATGGTCAACAGCACCTGAGCGATGGCCAATGCGACGTTGTTTTTGCTCATAATTTAGTGAAAATTCGAAGAGCTCACCAAAACACGACTAACCTTTTTATCTGTCAAAAACAAACTGACAACCCGAAATGGCTGATATTGACAACATATATAACAGACTTGTGTACCAATATAGGAAAAAAATGCGTTCATGGAATTTGAAAATAACTGTGATTTCTTGATCAGACCATGTAGTGATAAAATCGCTAAATTAGCTTGAAAGCTAATTCACTACTACTAATTATCACCACAAAATTGTAATATTTGTCTTTAAGCCAAGTTTACTGAGAGGAAATATAATTTACCCTCTTACGCGCTGCCAAAATTTGATTTTCCAAATGCAAAGCATTGACGCCGCGCTATTTGGGTTGGTCTCATTCGTTTTGTATATACATGAGAATATTCAGATACGCCGTTAGGCTTCACAACTTCACGATTATAAATATAGGTAACTTCAAATGCTGCCGCCTAATCAGCAACATAATTATAAAGACAATTTTTAAAGATAATTTTAAAGACAGCAGCAGCACTATGTGTATTTTAACGATACAAATTTCAGAGGTGCTACTTATATAGGGTGTTTTTTAAGCCCGATAGAACTTGAAATTGTAAAAAATAACACAAAAAATTAAATTGTAATCAAAATTTTTTTTTATTCGAAAGATCAATACGTGACATTAACATTTGAAAATGATTTCGGGCATATGGGCACCGCGGCTGTTCTTGACGAAGCGCATTCTGGACGTCCAATTTTGAGCCACTTTTTCGAGCACTGCTGGCCGTATGTCACGAACAACACGAACAATGCTGGCCTCCAAGGCGTCAATTGTTGCTGGTTTATCAGCATAAACCAGTGACTTCACGTAGCCCCACAGGAAATAATCGAGAGGTGTCAAATCGCACGACCTTGGAGGCCAATTGACAGGTCCATTTCTCGAAATCAACTTATCGCCAAATTTTGATTTCAGTAAGTCGATGGTTGCGTTCGCCGTATGGCACGTAGCGCCATCCTGTTGAAACCACATCTCCTCCGGATCAATGTCATCCATATTTTCAAACAAAAAATCATTGATCATGGTGCGGTAACGATCTCCATTGACCGTAACGCGAGCTCCGGCCTCATTTTTGAAGAAATAAGGTCCGATGATGCCACCAGCATGAAAACGGCACCAAACAGTGCATTTTTCTGGATGTAATGGAGTCTGTAGGGTCTCTTGTGGATTGGTCTCACTCCATATGCGGCAATTTTGCTTATTAACAAACCCGTTAAGCCAAAAATGCGCCTCATCGCTGAACACAATTTTGCGATAAAACAACGGGTCAGTTGCCAACTGCTCTAGAGAGTAAATTTCGTAGCGTTGTTCAAGCGTGAGTCTATTCATGATGATTTGTCAGAGTATACTGAAACAAATAAAAAAAATGTTTCATCAAAATTTAATTTTTTGTGTTACTTTTTACAATTTAAAGTTCTATTTAGCTTAAAAAAACACCCTATATATAATATGAATATAATTAAAATTAAAAACGTAATAATATCACGTAAGACTGTAAAAAAACCCCTACTATTTGTTTATTTTAAATTTCTGATGTTCTTTTTTCTAACGAAACATTTTGTTACTAAGGTGGTATCACAGGCGCAATTTTGACCCATTAATACACGACAAGGGTTAAACGAAAACAAAATTTGTTGGAAGTGATCGCGGATGTCTTCTTAAAATCTGTACACAACGGAAAATCAGGTATTAAATTAGACACTGACTCTTAACAACTTTATATTGTTATTCTTGGAGATAACCCCTACAGGAGATAACCCCTACATATGGAGTGCATTCAGTGAATCATTCATATTTTCATCTTGGCAACGACCTCGGTTAGGCTGGGCCTATAACTGAAAGAGTACGCATGGCAAATGCTGCTGTCATCCGCGAAAGAGTGGATATCGCTGGAAGTTTGATATAGAAGGTCGTTGAGGAAAATGAAAAATAGGGTAGGAGAAAGAATTGAGTCTTGCGGCACTCCTAAATTAATCTTGAACTCGTTTGAAGACACCCGATCTGTAGCAACTCGTATAGTGCGGTTTCTGAGAAAGCTCGATATAAACCGAGAAAAGTCATCACCGATACCAAAAATAGTAAGTTTTATCAGTAATGCAGCATGCCATATTATGTCAAATGCTTTGGAAGTATCCAGAGCCACCGAAATGATGGATTGAATCACCACTTCTTCGAAAGCTATAGCAAGAGATCGCCAGTAGAGCGACCTTTACGAAACCTATATTGACGACACAAAGTAATTTATGCGATTCTGTACTTCACAAGGTGGTAGTTGACCATACTTTCCATAACTTTGGAAAGCGCAGAGCAAAGCAAATGCGATTGCACTCATTCTGGCCAGAGTCAAGACAATGGGGACTACACATTTTCTACTACAATAGCAACACTTTTGTGCTTTTGCTTTAAATTATATTTTAATTGCATTGTATAGGGGATGGTAGAGTACCCAACTCTATTGATCTACTGGAGGATCGCCGCAGTCTAGGTTGCGTGGCTCCATTCTATTCTTACCACAATGGATTTTGCTCTGATGATATTAGGAAACTTGTTCGCAGAACCCGTTAATTTTTCGTAATATGTGTTCATCATCCTGACCTTATCCATTAGTGGTCGATTGCCCAGGGAATCGAATAACGTATCACAGAGTTAATTCGTTTTTTAGCCGTGCTCTTCATCTGTGGAACAATTTGCCGCAGTCTAGGTTGCGTTACTCCATTCTTTTGTTACCACAATGGATTTTGCTCTGATGATATTAGGAAACTTGTTCGCGGAACCCATTTATTTTTCGTAATATGTGTTCATCATCCTGACCTTATCCACTTGTGGTCGATTGCCCAGGGAATCGAATAACGCATCACAGAGATAATTCGTTTTTCAGCCGTACTCTTCATCTGTGGAACAATTTACCTGCAGACGTGTTTCCTACCGTTTAAAAGTTCTACTCCCTCTTTCTTCGTGCTCACAACTTATTTTTCTAGTTCTGCTACAACGTATTGTATATAGCTGTTTGCAAGGAACTTATTGAAACATGCATTGTATAAAGGTTTTCATAGTAACAATATTCGTTAAATCAAGGTTTCAGTGTATCATAAAATCTAGTCTGGCTAAGTTTGAGTGAACATTAGCATTTCATTAATTACAAGAGTCAACATACTAGTGTCGTCCATTTCATTTATTTTTATTTTTTTCATCTAATAAAAATTTTAAATAGTTTAGCACTTAATTCTTCGAGCGAGCAGCTCCATGGTACGTAAAAAATTCACGAATTCATACAGATCTGAGTGTTCCGCTGGTAATAGAGGAATTTTCTAAGTACGCGACAAGGTATGTCAGTAAACTTAGAACTTCATCCACACCCTCTTGCGCGCAATATTCTTAATTTGGCGGCTGTACTCGGCTTAAAAGAAGGGATACCGTTGCTATCATCAGATTGCTCAATATGTGATTTTACCGAAATAGCTTCCGAATAATAAAACTTTTTGTCTAGCATTGGCCGGGCTTAAGAATCACATTTTGTAATTTTAAATTTAGCATTAAGATTTTAATACTTATCGTTAGTTCATTTTGAAGATTCAATAAATAAAAAAATGCTAAAAAAAAGAATATTGCACTTTTATATACATAAATGACGATGATTTTGATATTTACTCGTTTTGCAGATATGGTCACACTGATTTATAACTATTTTACTATTAATCTCACTGTATTAACTCTGACTTACTCTTTCTAGTCAGACACCAGAGGAATTTTTACTTGCCTTATTTGCTTATTACTTATTTTATTTACTCTTTAGTTAACGGTAACTTTTTTCACACTATCAAGGACTGTGAGCAAAAGCTTTGCTCATTTCTAGTGTTTGTTGAAGCGAAGAGAATGAGAGCCATTAGTATTGCTTGATATTAATTGAACTTTCCAGCACAAATGGTTGCCATATGTTTTATTTTTGCAATTTTCTTTTATACTTCTTTTTACACCTTTTTGTGTTGGTTTATTGAGGTAAGTGTGTGTGTGTGTGTGTACATGTTTTTATACATTTATTTTTTGCTTTTGCAATTCTAAGATTTTATTATTGGTTGTTTTTTTTTTCTTTCACTTGAAGTCTTAAACGATAGCACAAAAACGAATTAACGATGGCAAACGAATTGTCAAAAACTGAAGATACAAAATCAACGAACTAACGGTTGTTCTCTTCTTTTTATTTTTGTTCATTTTTTAAACGAATAATAATGAATGGTATGTGTATATTAAGAAACTAAAGGAATGTCGAATTGAAAATACAAATTATAAGCAGAAAAGAAAGAAACAAATTGCGGCCAATAACGAAAATTTTAAAAAAATTTTAGAAAAGAAAAGTAATATCTTTAAAGACAAAATAATTATTAACATGTTTGCATTTCGCCTTAGGTATATTTTACTTTTTATAAAATTCTTTAATCAGATACAAATGAAAGAACAACTTGCATACATACATTTGTATATACAAATGTATGTATGTAGATTACTTCAATTTAATCTTGAGTCTTGAGTATAAATATGTTTTTTTAATTTGTTTAACGCCATTTCATTTTAATTTCCCATGAATTTTCCTTTTAACAGGTTTATGGTCGTTACGCACATACTACCTTTAATTATATAACAGTTGTCGTAAAATAAAATCAGCACAAGTATTTTAGTTAGACCCGTTTTTGCTCAGTATTTTCCATTACGTTAAGAGGCAATTTGAATTATTTTCAATGGCTTTTTTAAATAAAATTAATATCTTAAGTCACTTGCCAGCTTAACGCGAAACTTAAATACATAAGTATGTACCTATTTTGAAAAATTTTTCTTTTTTTTCGGAATTTTTATAAAATTTTTTTGAAAAAATGAGTAGTCAGTTTAATATTTTTTTAAAATTTCTTGATTTATTTCCATTTTTTTTTCTTTTTGTGCAATCTCAGGGTTTTGCTGTATAATTTTTTTCTTGCTTGCTTTTCGTTATACGTGTATATAAAGATGCGCAAGCGAAAATTTCTTTTGTTCTTTTGCGATTTTTTTCAGAATTTTCTTTTGCACCCACAATTTTTCTTTTTTTTTTTTCTTTTTTGTTATAGAAAAGATTTTTTGCTACTTATGTATAAATTTTTATGTTATATAAACTTAAGTTGGCTGTTGTTTTATTTGAAAATATTTGTAGCACTCAGATCTTACTTTTTTCTTGCTGCAAAATAATTTGTTTTCTTTTACTCCTTTTGTTTTATTAAGAGATATTTTCATTGAATAATTTTCGTTTATTAATTAGTTTTGTTGAAATTTTATTTTAATGATTTTGTAGGTATTCCATTTTGGCTGGTAATTTTGTGTGTAGTAGAAAAAGAAAAGTTTTAAGATTGCGCGTCGCAGGATTTAAGCCGTACTACCCTGCTTCTTAGTTGATGGCCCCAAATGGCACTGACTGTAACACAGTTGCAGATGGCGCTTAACTGGAAGGTAATGCTAAAATACTATGCTACGCCATTTTCGAATAAACAGCTTTTGGCCTTAAACGCTCTCGCTCTCGCTTTCTCTTTCTCTCCCTCTCCCTCTATGTATAACTTAACTTTTGGCTCTCTTTTTTACTTTATTCTAAAAACTTTCCTTTACTATATTTGTTCAGCTCTTAAATATGTTTCCATGCTGATTTTATTTTCACAGTAAATTTTCCTGAAAAGCTTACTCTTCTGCTGCTCAGTTACTTGGGCTTCCTTTCGTTTGATTTTCGTAATTTTCCTGCTATTTTCATTGTATCTTATTCACAAAAAATTCCACGAATTTTGTTTTTTATCTATCGATTCAATTCATTCTATGCTTGTTCTTTTATTTTTATTTTCATTTTTTTTTTTTTGTATCATTTAGTGTCTCCCCCGTTGACAGATGTTCACGCACTTTATCATGTGCTCTTGTTAAAGAGTATCTTTATGGTTGTTGTTTTTGTTGTTGGTGTTTTATTCCTTTATCGCTGTCATTTGCATATGAAGCTGATTTAAGTTCATGTTGCAATAATTTTTTCTCGGTTTAACTTTTTTCTCTGTAGTTGTTGCCTTTAACACTTGCCCTATATGCCTAATCATCGTTAATCCTCTTTAATCCCACTTATGGCGTTTTTGTTTTTTATTTGCAGGTATTTTTTAATGTGTTCTTTGTTATCGTTATTTGAAACCGCAGCCTTAAAAGTTGTTGGGTATTTAATACTTTTTAACTAAAAAATAAAAAAAAGCATTCACTTTTTTTTAGGCAGTAAAAACGAATGAAATTGCAAACAAGCAGAAGACGTAAATTAACTTTCTCTACACCGAATAACAAAGTCAAACTTTTTCTAAAACAGTAGAACCAGTCCAACGATTGCAGAATTCAAATGACATAAAAGAAACAGACAAAAGACCATAGACAGAGTTAGTGAGTTGGCTAAATGGTCTCGGGAGCATTTGAAAAGTACTTTCAGAATTCAACTGACACAGAAACTGAAGGCCAACGACTGTAGGCAAATATAGGTGTTCGTTTAATGGGCTCTGGAATATTTAGAAACTGGCCCTCCTTTAGCGCCAGGACAATTTCTGAAACTAAACTCTCGAATTTGTGCCTATTTCGGCCCATGTGGATTGCAAGAGCGTTAAATGCATCTAGAAAAACTCAACATATCAGCATCCCAGTCAAACGCAAGTTTTATTTCAACCTGAAATGGATAATATGGACACGTGGTTGGAAGAAAAACTCAACATCCCAGCATCCCAGTCAAACGCGCGTCTCATTTCAACCTGAAATGGAAAATATGGACACGTGGTTTGAAGAAAAACTCAACATTTTAGCATCTCAGTCAAACACGCGTCTTATTTCAACCTAAACTGGATAATATGGACACGTGGTTGGAGGATAATGCTGCTACGCACCTTGTAGCTAATGCCACATTTGAGCAAGTTGAATACATAGTCGTCCCAAATGAGGGTAGAGCAAGCTGAGCAAAGGTGTCAGTACGAACCATGATGGCTAGTTCTACGAAGCGAACTAGTTTACGGCTTGGAAGGATCACACTACTTTTCATCTGGGGTTTATAGCGATATAAACAATCCTCTTGCGGAACACCGGTGGCTACTTTTTATCTGGGATTTGTAGCCATATAAACAAACCTCTTGCGGAAGAACTGGAGCCCTCTAACCCTCTTACATGCAACACCACAGATAGTGAAAGGAAGACAAAATCTTCGCGAGTCGCTGGCCAGAAATCGATAAAGAAGCAACTTATGCGTCTTTCCTCCACTTTTGGTTCCTTTTATTACTTTTTTTAAATAATCGTATTTCAAAATATAAATTTGCCATCCTGTACAAAGTGTGATAATCTCAAGTGCCCTTTAGCACGAATGAGCGATTTGCATAGAAAACGCATAATATTACTCATTCGTGCTATTTTATTTGTAACTACACAATTGCAAATAAATTTGCAAAGTATAGGATGCACAGCATGGGCGGAGTAACGTAGACCTTATGCCCTCGATGGTATTAACAGTATTTTTTTTTTTGCGATGCTGTTACTAACTGTAGCGACCTATGCCCTCGTATAGGAAATTGCCGCGTGGTTAAGAACGAAATACCTCACAAAAACTGTAAACTAATACAGTTAGTTGAGATAGATAGTTAACCAATGAGAGTGAGAGGCAAAACTCTCGAAGGCCAGATAACAACGACATATGCTAGGCACACAACTGCGATAAACTGTGATTTTCGGATAACTTTTGTATTTTGTTTATTTTTTACTCACTTCCTTTTTACTTGCAGGTGAGTTAAATTGAACGTATAATGTTAGGAACACAACTGCGACGAATATTTGGTCACGAATATTCGTCGCCAAAAATAAAACACATTGGTGTATATGAAAATGCACACAATCGTGGCATTGGTCGAAATTCGTCATACTCAGCGAAAATTTAAAAAGATTTATTTCTAATTGTTTCGTCAGCGAACGACGAACAAAGCAGTATCAGGTGGCCAGGTTTCTTATATAAAAAAATATTTTCACGAAATCATACTTTTTATATTTATTTTAGTCCATATAGTAAAAATTTTATGAAGATGTTCTCAAAATATAAAGTAACTGAGATAACTTGTTCAAAAATCCCTCTTTCGGATGGGATTTATATAGGTTTACTTTTAATATGGCCACCTTAGCACTTATATTCATTTTTTTTTTTTCTTTGCACGAAATGTAAACAATGTTCGTTGATATTGTGCTTCACATGACGAATTTATACAACGAATATTTGCCGGAGAAGTCTTGGCGAAGTTCGTAGTTCGTCGCAGTTGTGTTCCTAGCAATAGCCTGTTATAACGTTAGAAAATTCAAGTCAAATACTCACAAACACTGCTCCATGTTTCCCCCTCCTCACAACCTATTTTCCTAGTTCTGGCACAATGTACTGCATATGTAGTGGTCATGCCTTGAGTACTGGTCCCAGATAAAAAATAAAAAAAAAACTAGCGGAGGTCTCTTAGAACACACCTGTTAATTTAGTTACGTTATTAGAATTTTAAGATGATACATTCCTGAAAAAATGCAGTTGTCGCCGTGAATTTGTTTAGCCTAAAATTTTTGATAAGAATAATTTCGGATAAATTATTCCTAAAATTTATTCAAAAATATATAAGTTATTGTCCTACAATGCAAAATCATTGTTGTCCAACGCCGATAGTCGTCTGCCTTGGTTCTCGTGCGTAAATACACTGCTACGATTCCGTCAACAAAATATTTCTGTTTAGTGCAGTAAAATTAAATAAAAAAGGTTCTAAAAATTCAATTTATCTGATTTTAAAAAGGAAATAAGGCCATAATCATTTCTCTTATCGAAATTACAAGTGAAATTATGTGGTTATGTATTTGAATATTAGCTTAATAAAAATGTGTGCAAGTGTGTGTAAATCCATGTAAATGTATACACAATATTTTGCGAAAAGAGAAAAGATAAAAGACACATGATATTGACGAGGTAATCAAACAATTTCCGTTGGATTTTAACGTTTTTTTTCACGTTAAATAAAAAGTAAAAAACAACAACGCGAATCAGACTCAGGCGTTTAATAACAAACATCTAACATAGTGTTGTGTAGCAGTGTTGCCAATTTTGAAAAACAACTGAACTCATATGTTGTACATAACGCAGAAGCTCTAGAGGTCAACATTGATTTTCAATATATCATTTTTTATATATTTTTATATTTTGGACCAGTACTCAGAGGATGACCGTTATATATGTAGTATTTGGCACCAGACTAAGGAAATTAGGTTATTAGGAGGAAAGAGGAAGTAGTGTTTGTGAACATTTAACTTCAACATTCCAACGTTATAATATACAGGAAACACGTTGACATATAACGAGTGATTTTTTTGCTATTATTTTTTGGCAACACTAGTTTTGACAGCTCACGCACGTTTTGTATCTTGTGTCACTGTCAAACATCTTCAGTTTGGTATATAATTTAATCATGAATCGTCTTACAAACGAACAACGCTTGCAAATTATTGAATTTTATTGCCAAAATGCGTGCTCTGTTAAGAAAGTTCATCGCGCGCTTCTTCCATTTTATGGTCAGTTTAATCGACCTACTGAGGCTTCTATTCGGGCTATTGTAAAAAAATTTCGCACCAAATTTACATTGTTGGACATTAAACCACCAACACGCTTACGTAGAGTGCGAACTGAAGAAAATATCGCAGCCGTATCGGCCAGTGTTGGTGATGACCGTGAATTATCGATTCGGCACCGTTCGCAGCAATTGGGCCTCTGTTACTCCACTACGTGGAAAATTTTGCGGAAGGATTTGGGTGTGAAACCTTATAAGATACAGCTGGTGCAAGAATTGAAGCCAAACGACCTACCACAACGCCAAATTTTTGGTGAATGGGCTCTTGAAAAGTTAGATGAAGATCCACTTTTTTATCGAAGAATTGTGTTCAGCGACGAGGCTCATTTCTGGTTGAATGGATACGTGAACAAGCAAAACTGCCGTATTTGGAGTGAAAAGCAGCCAGAAGCATTGCAAGAGCTACCAATGCATCCACAAAAAACAACTGTTTGGTGCGGATTATGGGCTGGCGGCATCATTGGGCCGTATTTCTTCAAAGATGATGCGAATCACAACGTTACTGTGAATGGTGAGCGCTACCGTGCGATGATAACAAACTTTTTTTTGCCCCAAATGGAAGAGCTTGACTTGCATGACATGTGGTTTCAACAAGACGGTGCCACATGCCACACAGCACGCGAGACAGTGGACCAATTGAGAGGCGAGTTCGGTGAACAGTTTATTTCACGCTTGGGACCAGTCAATTGGCCTCCCAGATCGTGCGATTTAACGCCTCTAGACTTTTTTTTGTGGGGCTATGTTAAGGCTAATGTCTATAGCGACAAGTCCGCTTCAATTGACGCACTGGAAGCCAAAATTGCCAACATTATTCGTGAGATACCGGTCGAAATGTTGGAAAGAGTATGCCAAAATTGGACTAAGCGGATGGACCATTTGAGGCGCAGCCGCGGCCAATATTTGCATGAAATAATCTTCAAACATTAAATTATATCGACCCAACTATCGATCCAAATAGATATTTCATGCATTTTTCTGATTTTTATGTGTGTTTTTTTTTTTTTAATTTCCGATAGTTCTTATAAAATCACCCATTATATAATTAAATAAAGCAAATAAAAAATTTCTAATATTATATGATGATGGGTTGGTATCATTCGTCTAGCTCAAGTTCAATCCTGGCCTCCAGCTTTAAGGCAGAATTAGTTTGTACGTTCTTGTCCGTCCTGAATCAGCTGTTTTGTTTCTGTTCAATATGAAATATAAGCGCATGATTTGTTTTCACTCTTTTGTTCTGTTCTGTTGCGGACTAATCTGTTGAAAATAGAATTCAACGTTAAGTGACAGCCAGATATGTGTATGTTTTACTTTTTTCAGGTATGGAAACATTAATTTTTTATTCAAATGTGTAGAACTGTTTTTGTCAGAAGCTAAAAAAATGTCTTTCAATTAAAGATTTTAAACGTTAATACATTTTTATCAATTAAACAACTATGAGTAATCAAAAGAATATTATTTTAGCGAGAAAAAATTATTTATATATTTTTTTAGCGAGAAAAATTATATTTTGTGTAAGATTGTGCAGATTGTGAAAAAGAATTGGACTGTTTGATCACCATTTCTAAATTATTAATTTGTTTCTTTTTGTGTTTTTTCACACAAGATAATATTTATGTACATATATTATTCTCCATTCTAATGTTTTTCTTTTATTCATGCTCTACTGTAAAAAACAGCTGAATATTTTCACAGAAAAAGTAATTGTAAAATATTTACTACAGAACTGAACGTCTCAAAACGGCAACAAAAAGTGAAAACTAATGAGGCCTTTAGTGTATTCAATTGTTTTTTCCTGTCTTTTTTGATCAAGAGTTATTGATCGTGGTAATTATTGTTATAATTCTAAATAAACATATGTATTTCTTGGCTTTAGCCAGGATTGAACTTGAGCTAGACGAATGATGCCAACCCATCATCATATAATATTAGAAATATTAAAATAAAGTTCGACTATTTAACGTTAATACATACGGTAATAACAATTTTTTTTCGAAATGTTCGATTTGACTTGGAAGTCCCTCTATAATTTAGATTTTCTTCTTTTATCATTTATATCACCAAATGCTGGTATTAAAATTTCCTCCCTTGAAATTCTGCTAAGCGCCAAGCCGCAGCCGCCAAAAGCACCAACTTGACAACGCTGTTTGCAGTTCTTCTTATTTTTGCATGTTTTTTGTTGTTATTCCAATTTAATTTTTGTATTACTTTGCAACGTGTGTGTGTGTGTGTGTGCGGGCGTGTGTGTATGTATGTGGAACTCACACGCTCGAAATTGTTATTCAAATCTCCCATGGCATTTAAATCAATACTTCTATCACATGCTCCCAGAAGAAAGGCTGGAAACTTGACAACAATAAAAACAACAAAAATACTCATATAGCAAATGGTTGCAACAACAATTACAATTACGGCAGCTACAACAAAAATCCAATACCAGTTACAATCAAATAATAATAAAAATAATAATAATAAGAATAACTACAACTACAACTCCAACAAAGACGATTTGAACGACAATAGAAACTTGGCAAATGCAAAGGAAATCGTAGACGGCAGAAAAGACAACAGGGACAGAGGTGATTGGGAAGCAGAGTGTACTGGTTAAATGAGTTATGTGTATATAAGCGTGTGTGTGTGTGTGTGTGCGAGCGGGTGTGTATGTGTAATTGTTTGGCACAATTGGAAATGTGGGCTCGGGGATGGTATAAAGGGCGATTACAGGAAACCGGAATGAATATGTCAAACTTATTTGCAAAGCAATTGATAACAACAGCAGAGAAAAAAAAAGCAGCAAAAAAATAAAATAATAAACTGAAAAACACTTTAGAAAAAAGAAGAAATAAAAACAAACAACCAAGCACACATACTCGTACACATCTGTATATGTTTGTATCTACGCACACATACGCACACTTTTGTTTACATTGGGGCATACACTCTCATCACTATCAATCCGACAAAGAAAATGATGAAGGAAAAAAGGATATTATTCTTTTCCCGCGAACAAAACTTAAAGAGACTGAATTCAGGATAACTGACAAATAACAGTGGATGTTTTGAAAGCAAATGTCAGTGTTTCTTCTTTTTTAGAAGGTGAAACTTTAGACATTAAATAATGATAAAAAAAAACACAATGCGTGAATTAATATTATTCGTAGGAACGATAACATAAAAGCTAGTAACAGACCACATATCTTTTCTGTGTCCTGTCAAGATCGAAACTCATATTTGATTCTACATGTCTGCCAAATTTGTTTATTTACAGACGATTTTTATATTATTGGGAAAAGTTGATAGTTCTACTAGTTTCTGGGTAAAATAAAGTTTATGCAGAATTTTGGTTATTAAATTAGTTCGGTGCGTCCTTTTACACGCAAAGAAATGACAGTTTGAAATATGATTGCAACAACATTAGTATAGTTTTCATAACAATATGTATTGTTGTCTGTTATTAACATAATTATAGTTTGTTCAGGTATAAATATTTTACTTTTTGTCAAGAGCATATGTCCAAAAATTCAGCTAGATATCATCGTCGAGTTGCAGATTTTGGGGATGTTCACTTCTCTTGATTCGAAGAGTGGTATGTATGGTGCAAAGTTAGGGTTTGTGTCCGCCGACAGGGTGTACTACTTTATTTTACCGCCATTTTGGTAAACTTTAGTCTTGACACGGTATATTAAGGGCAGTCGTGAAGTAAATACATGGCCAATTTATTATGGAAAAATAATTGATAAACCAACGTATTTTAATCGTTAAAAAATTTGATCAAATCAATCACCGATTTTCATCAAAAAAATCATAATAACATTATACATTCTCGCCATTATGTTTTACAAAAAGAATTGTTTCACTTCATGTTAAGCACAATGATGCACAAATCGAATCATCACTCTATGAAATCAAGAAGTTTTTGCTTTTAATTTTGAACAGAATTATTCCTTTACTACTCCTTTTGATGATCAAGATAACTGTGAATAATAGTAAGCCTTTGATTGTGCCCACTGTAAATAATATATTTCAAAATTTTCTAAATCAGATTTGCACAGACAAAATTTGGTTGAGAAGAAATTAAAAAAATCTCGGCGTCTTTTAAAACTAGAAAATTAGTGTTATTTTTGTGTGTGGCCTTTCAATTTTAATATAGCGAAAGGAAAAAGAAATAAAAACTTGAAAAAAATTGTCAACCCAGCCAGCAAAACAAAAAAAAAAAAAAAAAAGAATACGACAATGTGTGTACCAGACATTTCCCAGAACTGTCTGACCTTTGTCGTATACATTTTTTAATCTGACAATATATTTCAACCCAGCCAGCAAAACAAAAAAAAAAAAAAGAATACGACAATGTGTGTACCAGACATTTCCCAGAACTTTCTGACCTTTGTCGTATAAATTTTTTAATCTGCCAGCATAAAAAATACGACAATGTTTGAATCAGACATTTCGCAGAAATGTCTGACTTAGAATTCTATATATTCTATTACCCCATCGATTCACGGGTTTGCTATTGAAATTCAGTATAACCGGTTCATATAACTGAGATATATCCAAAATTCCAAAAAACATATTATTTTTTTGACAATTTTGTATGAAAATTTTTCAAAAAAAAAAAAATATTGTTTGTTTGGCAATTATAAGGCAAAAAAAATGTCTTCCCAATATATATCCGAGACATAGCCTAAATCGATTTTTTAATGAAAATGAAATCGTAATCGGACTTAAGATTTTTTTTTTTTTGCTTAAAATCATTTCTGGCAATAACAGGAGGTTATTAAAATACAGAATTTGAAAATTTCCGATATCGGTCTATATACTCGTATACCCGAGACATAGCCTAAACCGATTTTTCCAGGAAAAATAATTCTTTTTTTTTTGCCTAAAATCAGTTCTGATAATAAAACGAAGTTATCCAAATACAGATAATGAACATTTTCGATATCGCTCCATATATACCCGAGATATAGTTTAAACCGATTTTTCCATGAATTTTTTTTTTTTTTTGCTGAAAAGCAATTTTTGTTATAAAAGAATCCAGAAAATATAAAATTCCGATATCGGTTCATATATAAATTGCTTTTGCTAGCCAAATTCTTGGCAAGGATGTCTTCTGGAAAAAATCTCCGAATCATTTAAAGGACCTGTTCTTGGTGAAGATTACTTTCAATATCGCATCAAAAATTCATGTAGCCAATATCTTAAAAATGTCGTACAATTTTGTTGACCGGGTACAGTCAATTATACACATGTAAATATATAGATATGTGTAAACGTTTATATCGGCAAACATGTACCATCTGCAAGTATGTTTTTAATGCTTGTTTGTGTGCGGCAATAAAGAGCAAAGTGAAAAAAAAACCCAAAAACACAGACTGCCTAACAAAACAGTAACAGCGAAGGAAGACTTTAAATAAGGACGAGAATGACAATGATTATGGCAAAAACCATTTAAGACCTTAAAGGCCAAAAGCAGTAGACTCAGCCAACTTTACGATGAGTGCGACTTCCACAATATAAATACACATTAGTTATTTAAGAAATTATAGTTAGTTTTTATTACTACAAATTTGTACATATCGCCCATTTACTTGAAGAGTGGCATAATAAAAAAAAAAGAAATTATTTTGAGTACCTGAAAGCTGATTTTAATGACCCCAAATGGTCATAGCATGCTTGTTAAGGACATCTTTTAACAAGTAATTGGTCCTTGTTTTGTATCGTTTCGGCAGAGCTAGCAGCGGGAAAACAACTATTTATTTGGCATACTCGTATGTTAATAACAAAGGTTAAAAGTAAATTTTGTTTCTGGATATTAATCACATGTAAACTATTGTACTTTTGTAGGGCAAAACTAGAACTATATATTAATTGAAGCTAATGGGTGTTTTTATAGAGGTATATAACTTTGAAATGCAATAAAATAAAGATAAATTTTTTTAATTGACATGAAATATACTTTATTCCCTAGATAATCTTCTGGCATTATAAATTAACTATAAATGGATGCAGTCTTTTCTAGAGGTCGAATTTACGCTGATAATGCGACAAATGTTGTCCCCCCAAAGTAGCCTAGTAGCTTTAAATCGCTAATTCTCGGGTCCGAAACGTAAAACTATGCGGTTATCAAGCGTTTCCTTCAATATATCACACATGGCACCAGTTGTGGCACCTGTTGCGCCACATTTACTGCCCCTAATGGTGAGAAAAAATACCGTTCAAACGGAAAGTATTCAGAAACAACAATAAAACTTTGGTTTGCTGACTTCAAACGTGGTCGTAGAGACACCGATAACGCAGAACGCAGTGGACGTTCAAATGAGGCGGTAACACGAGAAAACATTAAAAAAAATCCACAAAATCGTTTTGAATGATCGAAAAGTGAAGTTGTGTGGTTTAGCTGGCATCGTTAAGATATCAAAAGCATTTGATTATGAGAAAGCTCTGTTCAAAGTGAGTGCCGCATTTGCTCAACTGTTAATCAAAAACGAAAACGTGTTGATGATTCCGAGCAGTGTTTGGGCGTATTTAACCGTAACAATCCGGAATTTTTGCATCAATATGTGACAATGGATGAAACATGATGGATCCATGTTTTCATTCATTTACTCCGGAATCAAAACGATCGTCATCTCCAACCTCATACAAAGCGCCCGAAAGCACAACAATCGGCTGGAAAGGCTATGGCCTTAGTATTTTGAGATAAAGAGATAAGAGTAGTGTAATATTCATTGACTATCTTGAGAAAGGAAACACCATTAGCAGTGAATATTATTTTGCAAAAAAACGACCGCATATGGGAAAGAAATAGAATAGTTTCATCAAGACAACGCTCCGTGTCACAAGCTAATCAAAACAATGGCAAAACTTCAATTAAACTTCGAATTGCTCCCAAAAACACCGTATTCGCCAGATTTGGCTCGCAGCAACTACTGGCTGTTCGCAGACCTAAAAAAATAAAAATACTCGGCGGCAAAAAATTTCGCACAAATAAAGAGGCTACTGAGATGAAGAGGCTGAAACTGAGGCCTACGAGTATTTTGAGGCAAAAGATAAATCGTTCTACAAAAGTGGTATTGAAATGTTAGAGCGGCGCTGGAATGATTGCGTTGCTCTTGATGGAGACTACGTTGAGGAATAAAGCTAATTTTGAACGAAAAAAACTGTGTTTTCTTTGTTATGCCCGGGCCTTTTCAGCCCATGGTTAGGTTGTACAGGCCTCCAGTTTCATGAAACCAGCCCACTTGGGTCCTTTT
Organism: Thecocarcelia acutangulata; assembly: GCA_914767995.1. Taxonomy (NCBI): domain Eukaryota; kingdom Metazoa; phylum Arthropoda; class Insecta; order Diptera; family Tachinidae; genus Thecocarcelia; species Thecocarcelia acutangulata. The sequence goes on along the minus strand of OU612098.1, from coordinate 84,477,548 downwards.
GGTCCCGTTGTGTTGCCTGAGGGAGAAGTGCAGCCTATGAGACTTACACTTCCCCCGACGGTTCAGATCCAAACCAGCCCGTAAGCCGGATAAAGGAATTCAGTCCGTTCAATCGGCATTCCGATATATCTGCCAGCCCGTGCAGCATCGATCCGCTAGAGCTGCCAAACTATCGATAGTCGTTCTCATCGATATTTTCGATAGCTTTAAAAACAACTATCGATACTATCGTTAAGCGCTACTTTTGGCTATGAATCTGTAACTCAAGTGGAAGTTAGTAAACATAGATAAATACATATTTATGTAGGTATATATAAAATTTCTATCTTCTATGATAAAAAATATAACTTTTAGATACTTTTCTTTTTATTTTTGCTAAACACTTTGAGCTGCAGCGTCATCTGTATGCAAAGAGAACAAAGTTTTTTAAGTTGCAGCCTCCAGACATAAGTTGCTATGTTTAACAAAAATTTTTTATAAAAAAAATTTTTTTTTTTTATTTGAGATAAAAGTAATAAATGATATAATACACTTTCCTTTGATATATAATATGATTTATATAATATATTTTCATTTGTAAATTACGCTATAACTATAAAAATTTAGAGGCGGCTAAGCACCTGCCTGAATAAATGGCCAGAAACGGTATGCTGGCTACATGTAATCGCCTTCGTATATAGGTTCAACAATTGTCGATAGTATTACTATCGAACGAAAACAATCGGTATTTAGCTAAAAATTAAAACTATCGATACTATCGATAGTACTATCGATTGTTTTGCAGCTCTACGGTCCGCCTACAGCACCTACATGGTTATTTTAAGTAAATCAATTTTTTGAAAATATTGAATACTATTGAGTACTCGGTTTAAAAAGTATCGAGTAGTATTGAGTAGTTAAAAGTAAACGCTTTTTGTAACACTAATCGTGGATGTCATGGGCGAGCTATAACAGCCTATTGGCATATATACGACGACCAAGTAGGTCTTGTGGAAGAAGCTCTGGTATCAACTAATTCTTAAATGGAAGCAAATGTACATTTTTGTGTAAAACTGTGGCCAAAGTTCTTCTTTGAAGACCATGCCATGAATTGAATTTGATGGATTGTTTTCAAACACTTTTTTCAGCAGCAGTAATGTTTTCAGCTGATCCATGCTTGGGCCTTTCGCCTCCACTCTTTATCTTCGAAATCACTCACTGCACACTAAACAGTGCGTTTTGTTGGCACGTTGCTTTTGCCAAAAATTTCACGTAACTTGTTTCATCGTCACAGTAAACGATGATTGGTTTTGATAGAATGTTTTAACGTTTAAAACACGTTGTTTTATCGAATATTTTTGCATTGTAAATTTGCCACGTGTCTGCTTCACGACTGCCAAATATGAACTGTCAAGACTAATGTTTATCAAGCTGGCAAGGAAACAAAGTAGTGTATCTTCCCAAAGGACACCCGGCATATGTGGCGATTTTGGCGTTTATTTGGTATTTTGCATTCAGCTTGGCGCAAAAACCACAAAATATATCTGGACACTCTGTTCAGCTTAAGTTATTTCTTATGCTGTTGGGATATTATCTATAAATAAAGTAATATTTTGAAACTACTTCAAACATGAATAAAATAATAAAAAAAAAAAAAATCAGTAAACTATCTGACCAACAACTTTAGTTTAACTTGTGAGAGTTTATATACATATGTATGCTTACATACATATGTAAATAGTTTGGCCACATGGTGAGCCAAACAAAAACATCAACAATAAATGTTTATTTTGTCTAAAAGGCTATTTTTAAGTGTTTTTTTTTATGCCCACTTATATATTGTACTCGTATGCACGAGTATATACTCGTAAGTATGTTTCTATCATAAAATAAATCATGTATAAAAAGATACTAATATTGCCAAAAGTTCCACCCCTGTTATTTTCTTGACTTTTCCTGAATGATAATAACAACAACAAAAACAACAGCATGTCCTTTGAACAGCTAAAACAAAATGGGAAAAAATTATGTAAATTTGCAAGTTGTGTTGCCACCACCAAACTTCATTGTTATCAATTGAAATTCATGCAAAATAAAAAGTCGTGAGATATACCCAGTTGTCCAGGTTGACGTCGACGACATTTATTAACGAAGATATCCTTCAAGGCATTTCTTAATTTCTCGTCTATACAAAAAAGTAGAAAAAAAAAACAAATAAATAAAATTTTAACACAATAATGGTGACAAAATATTTTGTTCAGTTGTATTCACTTGAATGAAGAATAAAACAAGACGAAGTAGACGACGAGTGCGTGCAAAGTACCGTAATTCAAATGCAAAATATCATCTTTTACTTTGTCGTGTTGGGACTTTAACTAATGCAGTGCACAGTGGGATAAATGGGTAATATGTGTGTTAACGAAAGATCTCATCAAAATTTTATTCTAGAGAAGTGTAAATTTACCCAACTTTGGCCCGTTGTTGCTGCTTATCGGTATATAAAACTATGCTTTCTTTACATCTGAGGTATAGGGTATTTTTAGCAACTTTGCTAAAGATATTATGGCAAATATTTTTGTACAACATATTAACCCTCTAACTACCCCTTTATGAAGTACATTTTTTAGACTTATTATAGCAAAGCGTGAAAAACACCCCGCATAAAACTATGCGTTCTTTACAACTGAGATATAGGGTTTTTTAAGCAGCTTTGCTAATAATATAGAACATATTAACCCTCTAACTACTTCTTATAATGCCATTTTTTAGATTTATGTTAGCAAACCGCAAAAAACACCCCGAGAAAGGTGAAGGGTGAGTATGAAATGTTCTACCAAAATATTGTCCATTCAATTTTATTATCTATTATAGAACACACTGAAACCCTACACGTAATACTCGTTAGTGTCACGTAGAAAGGCCCTAACTCGCATTGTCCCTGAGTTGAGCTCTACATACATATATACATAAAAGATCTGAAGCTGCAAAAATTAAATTTATTTAACAAACGAAGATCAAATAATATTGAGATAAAATTAAAAATTATATATACTCGTAACAATATTAATATGGTTTAATGTAATATATTATGGTTGTTCTCAACAATAGTATGGTTCATATTTAAAACACTTATTGTGGTAATAATTGTATGGTTGTACACAGCCATAATATGGTTGGCCGAAAATATGGTTGACTTTCTTATAGTATTTTTTGATTAAAACATCCGCACAAATATCAAAATCTTAATATCGTTAGTGTCACGTAGAAAGGCCCTAACTCGCATTGTCCCTAAGTTGAGCTCTTTTAGGGACTCTACTATGTTTCACACAAGTACATAGTGTCACAAAGATTTAGTTTTATAATTTCAAACATATCGCTCTTACAAGCAATTGAGCAAAAAAAGTTACTTTTAGAAGTACCTATTTATACAGTTTCCATTACGATTTTTTCTTCTCCTGTAAAATTACAATTAATTTTGTTAAGGCCTTTCTACATGAGACCAACGTACTGGTACCAAAAAGCAATCAAATTCAAGATTGCCTGTTAAGGGTTAATATCGTTATGGTTCAGTAGCGTGTAGTTTGGCTCCATCACTTATTTACTTTTAAGGATTCGGTTTTGCCTAAATATTTATAAACGTTTAGTACGTTGTCAGCTTAGCTTGCAAAGCAAAGTTATGCTTTAAAAATCTGTACAATGACGCCACCGACAAAAATCTTTAAATATCCCAAAACGAATTTATTTTGATTTACACCATTAACACTCTCAATGGCATATAAAATAATACAAATATGGGCATATGTACTGGTATATATACATACATATAGTATGTTTAGTTATAATAATGAGAATACAAAAAAACGTTTACAAGGATATTTAGTTCCGTAAATCACAGGGATGAACAACCTTTTAGACATTTTGGAAACAAAAAGAGAATATTTGTTCAGCTTGAATACAAGTATATTGTAAATTCTATAAGAAACTCTAGTGATTCATACTGGTATAGTGAGCATGCAAAATTGAGTTAGGTGCCATTTAATTCTAACATTGAAAAAATTAAAAGGCGACAAAATCAAATTCTTTGAATGATTACTGCAGCTCCATGGTACGTAAAAAACTCACGAATTCTTAAGGATCTCTGTGTTCCTCTTGTAAAAAACGAATTTTAAAAGTACGCAACAAGGTATATCAGTAAACTGGAGCTTCATCCAAAGCCTCTTGCACGCAATATACTTAATTTTGAAGGCTACTCTCGGTTGAGAATAAGGGATACCCTTGCCACCATCAGAACGTACAATAGGTGATTTTACCGATATTGACCGTGCAAAATAAAGCATTTTTGTCTAGCATTGGCTGGACTTAATTAATTTTATGTATGTAGTATTAAGATTTGAATTCTTATTGTTAGTTCACTTTGTGAAGATTCAATAAATAAATGAATGGAAAAAAGGTACAGTATAATTTTAATAGCAAAAGAAACCACTTTTCTCAGATTTTGGAAATATTTTTATTTCAGTTTACTACAGCTAATTTTCGGTAAAAATTAAGAAATTATGTCAGTCATATTAACAAATAATATCACTCCCAATGAAGGATCTTGTCAGTTTTCTTGACATACTTAACCCGTAATGGGGCAAGGAGACGCACAATAGATCAACATTGGTCGCAGTGCAAATGGCCAATGAGGACCACATCCCATCCAATAATAAGAAATACAGTACAGGTACCTGTTACAAGACAAAAGCACCTTGGACATTGTTAGTTCCTGAAAACCGGTGTGCACCAGTTATCAGGGGAACTAACTCCCCTTGCTGTGACCTAAGGTTTAAACCACAGCCAGAACGTTTCAGCACTGATAGCACCACCTGATGGCATGTTTGTTAAACTTGGCCTCTAGTACGACCCTGTTAGTTTTATTAAGATAATGTTACCTTTACAATAATTATAATGATATTTTAGCAAATTTATTATTAAGCAATATCATTTAATTATATTTGCTGTCAATCGAAATCAGCTGTTACTTTTACTGCCTATTATCAGGGACACAAAAGTACAGCTGCTTACCGTCGTCAAAATTACGAGTATATTGCAGGAGCATACTATTACTGTGGAAAGAATTTTCGATTATCGGATCATTAAAAGTTATAGAATCGCACTACAAGCCTTCAAATTCAATCAATCGCAATTCTACCAAACACAGTCTACATTTCATTTTTGTTTTCGTAAGCGGTGTTTTTAAAAAACAATATATTGAAATATACGAAAATTTTCCAAAATTATAATATATGAAAGATGAAGTTTACCATAATCAATATTTAATGCAAATGTTTTGGAAAAACTTTATAATTTGTTTAATAATTTGGTCATTTCTCAATTACCAAAACAATATTTGACAAACTTAATAGCAAAACACTCCCTAAAAGTAGCAAATTTTATAAAACGAAATCTTTCTTTTTCTTTCGACAGTGTGTATAATATACAACAGAAAGATAACGTGGTACGTTTTCCACGCAAAATGAAACGTAAAAATTTTGGAAACTGGACTATAAACTTTTTTTTACATTGAAACAAAAAGTTGAGTTAAATTTGAATTTGTGCCACCGAAATTTAAAAAACGCACCGAAAATGTAAAAAAGCGCAGCCCGCAGCGACTAAAGAATTTTTTGCACAAATAATGTTCGCACCAAAAACGGGGTTGAAAACGCTGACAATATACGTAAGACTTCTTCCTCTCTATGTCCGGAGAACAGGCAAAAGCTGTTCTCCGGAGGAAGCCAGTGTTGTTGTGGTGTAAATCTATTCATAATAAAATGCCAAACCAAACTAAACACAACCATTAGCTGTTAAATGGACGGGTAAATAAAGCAGTGATGCCAACTCATAGTTTTAAAAAAACACCCAATATATATTATGGCAGACTTATGTACGAACAGAACGTAACATATACATGCATGCAAAGTCTTTTAACAGTTTGTACAGCTCTGGTAAAACATAAACATATACTGTTGTTAAGTTTGTGAACGAGTAGTAACACATCAGTTAAACTTGAGCCAAAGCCCCAAACAAGTCAATTCAGCTAAAGAAATATTTCATACGTTGGAACTTAGCCATAACACACTTGTTCCAATACACACACCTACACCATATATAAACAAGCACACACACACAAACAAAGCGCCCATCCACCTACTCTGAATCCTCAGCGTGCACATGTTGGTGTTTATCAGCCAGTCTATGACAACGCGTACATACATACCAAACAGACCAGCAGAAGCTGCTACTTACATATATACAAACGAAAATTATCCAAAACACCATTAACTACAAAAAAGAAGAAGAAAAAACAAAATTCATATTAAAAAAGCATTGAAAATATTGGCAACAAACACAAAAACAAATTGAGTATAGTTAAGAGTGTTGTATTCTTAAATCTCGTTAAAAGGATTTTGCGCACATCTGCTCTCCATGGCGATGATGTAGGCAAATATAAGACAAAACACCAAAATCTAAAGAATCTTCGTGGTCTTCATTATTGCTGTGTCTGTACGGGAATTCTCATTTTCAATGTTTGTCTCTTTCAATAAATTATACAAGTAGAAAGTATTTTCATTTCAACTTGTCTTCATTGCCTTTGAATTAACTGAGAAGAACATTCTCGTAATTGTGCAGATTAAAAGATGTTGAGAGATTTGAACTGTTCGCACTGAGATGATTAGTGATATTATTACAGTGATGTTGTTGGTAATCGTAATGTTGTAAATAATGTTTACAACTACCCAGCGGTAAAAAGCAGGAGTAACATATGCTATTAGAAAGCAATGTAAAGTATATAATACATGTTATATAATTTTAATCTAAAAATAAATATAAACATAAAGTAAAAGCGAGAGCACGGTGACTAAATATTTTAGCCCGCACGTTAAAAACTTGGATCACGATTGCTATGATACGAGCTTGCAGCCAAATGGATGCTGATGAGTATTGTTGCATTTAAGTAAGTTATCCCCCAGCTAAAATATGTAAACATCATTGATGACAAGAGGTACGATACAAAGATGATATACAAGAAAAAGGTAGCTTGGCATCGCATCCACGAGTAAATGAAGTCAATGGGATATAGAAGAGATACGAGCCGTTTGAAGCAGCAATGGAATAGGATGAAATAAAGCTGGCAGCTGTTCCGAATATTATTGAGATTCCATCTTTAGACGAAGATGACGAGGAAAAAGAAAATGTCAAGAAAATCCTCAATATCGTTATGAATGATAGCCGGTCCAAGTTACGTCAGATTGCTGAAATGGTAAACCTATCATATGAACGTGTATTTTTTATATACATTTGCATATGAAAAAGCTATCGGCGAGATGTCTGCCACGTTTGCTCAGTGTCGAATAAAAATGAGTTCGACAGACCACTTTTAATAACTTTTGATAAAACGTTGGACCACCACTACACACGTGAAACCAAAAATTAATGGAAACATTGGGCGGAAGCTGGTGAAAGTGCTGCGAAGAAGGCGAAGACAGTGAAATCGGCTGGCAAGGTTATGGCTACTATATTTTGGGATGCACGCGTAATATTGCTCAACGATTATTTTGCAAAAGGATCCACAATCACAGGAAAGTATTATTGTTCATCATTGGATCACTTGTTTGAAGGAATCAAGAAGAAACGACCACGTTTAAAGAAGCAGAAAGTGCTATTTCTTCAAGATATATGGTGCAAAAAAGTTGTAGTATCGTCTTACTAAGTGTATTGAGCTATAAGGAGATTATGTTGGGAAATAAATGGTTTGATGAAAAAAAATCATTTTTTTCTATTTAGGTAGCTTCAATATTAAGCTGCCCTCGTAGAAAAAAATTATTCAAATCTCCAAGGTGAATTTTATTAATAAAATTCCGTCAAATAAACGAAAATTTGTTTATTTGATTAAATTTTGCTGGGATTTAAAAAATAATCTTTTAAATTGAAATTGAGGCAACTTGGCAACCCTAAAAAATTATCGTTCAATAGGTGAAAGTTTAGGGTTAGTAAAAATTTAATTAACTAAAACATTTAGTAAGCCCGAAACGAAAATAAAATATAAAAATCAAAAGATTATTTTATCTTGATCCTAATTATTTGAACTTTCTTTAAAATAAATTGAAATGTTGTTTAAGCTTGAGATCAGTTTTGTTTTTTATGTAAAAAGAGTTTTAATTAGATTTGATATTTCGTCTTCTTTAGGAAAAAAAGCTAAAACAATATTTTTTCCTGAAGAAAGCTAAAAAAATATTTTTTCCTGAAGAAGTCGAATATCGAATCTAATTAAACAAAACTGATCTCAAGCTTAAACAACATTTCAATTTATTTTAAAGAAAGTTCAAATAATTAGGATCAAGATATAATAATCTTTTGATTTTTATATTTTATTTTCGTTTCGGGTTTACTAAATGTTTTAGTTAATTAAATTTTTACTAACCCTAAACTTTCGCCTATTGAACGATAATTTTTTAGGGTTGCCAAGACTTGCCTCAATTTTGGAACACCTTCTACATATATTACAAGTTTAAACTTGTATGATTAAGAAAATATACTTTCTGTGTGTGGTGGCAAAAGATTTGCTGCGTGTGAGTAAAATCGGTCTTCTTGGCGAGCCAAATGCCCCCCCACACACACACACTCACATACATATTCTACTTCAGAAAACACTTAAATCATAAACTGAAAAATTTATATAATAAAATGTTCAAATAGTTTAATGGTGTTGATTGAGATATTCTTTGCAATTAAGTCAAATTTCGCAGTTGAAAAGTTTTAATATGTTTATAGTTGACTAAACATAATATTTCAATATAATTAAGTTAAGTGCCACACCTTTGAAGTGCAAACACTTACGCACACACATACACATATGTATTTATGTACATACATACAATAATATCTATGTATGTATGTAGTTGCATATATAAGCAACACTTAAAACCCAACAATAAAGAGGAAACGGAAGTATCATAAACTTATTCTGCCATTTATTTTTAATTTATAGAGCTGTGTGTTAAAGAAAAAAAAAGCCGGCACCTGTGTTGCCAGTGACTAAAAAATATTGGCCTGCTGTGTCCCGTTGCTATATAACTTGCACAGAAATATTTTTGAAAAAAAAACGATATGAATTGAAGCAAAAAATTGCTTTGTCACATATGTACAAATGTTTGCGTAATTCTTTTTTGTGAAAACTATCGTTCAGTTGAGATTGTTTGGCGCTAGTAAGTGCAAGTTTAGGAGTAGTTGTGTTTATGCAATATAGTGTTGTGCAAAATTTTACACTTAAGCTCTTAATATAACATATGTTTTTAGAAATTTAGCTCAAATTTGAGCTGGCAACACTACTTTCTTTGACAGCCCATTTAGCAGCTGATAGTTGCTTTTTGTTACGAGCAAGCTTGGTTTGATACTTCACTATGAAAGTAGTAAATTGTTTAAGTTTCTTTTTTTATCGAAATGATAGAGCCGTTCATCAATTGATATTGAAATTTCCACTCAAAATTTTGTTTTCCGCTAAATACCATTTTTATTTATTTACATAATTTGTCTATGGAAATACAATATCCTTACAGGCTAGTGACAAATTAACCAACTAAGCAGATGATTTTCAGGCTTGTTGATAACCAAACTGCAATTAGTTTGCTAGGTACTGAAAAGGATAAAGCAGATACATAAAATGATAAAACACTTAAAAAAACTGCAACACAAAAACAACTGTAGCTTGTATAACCATAATTAAAATTACGTTAAACATATTAAAACTGCGTTAAACTGCTAAAACCCGCAAATTTTTCTTTTAAATTTAAACCCATTATACCAAAAAGAACAAACAGCTGGTTGCTTCGATTATGAATCAAGTGCTTCATCACTTTTGCACTCAACGATAAAAGCTATATTTTTTTTATTATAATTTTAACTTGGATATTTAATTATTTGATCTTGTTTAAGTAAATATATCTTGTTTTTGCAGCTAAAGAGTGTTTTTTATTTGTTATAAAAAATTCAACAGTATTATTTTCAATATTTCGATAACAATTTGTTATCATCGTCAGGAAAATTAATATGTATTAATTACATAAAAATTGAATTATGACTATTATTTCATCAATGATATGTCATACTGTCATCATGGGGATGCTTTATCGGAATACGTTTGATGTGAACGTGTAGTCAATGCAAGCAAACTCCAATGCCGAAGGAATCACTAAACGAAGTCAATGTAATGACAAAATATCATCAATAGAATGGCACACTAACATCAGACCAACTATAATTTGGATTTAATCACATTGATGTGATGATCGCTCATTACCAACAGAAAAATGATACGCGAAGTAAACTTGATGACGAAATAACATCAATATCATGGTACGCTATCATCAACATTAAACTCCGGTTTAATTTAATGATTTTAAAAATATGTTCAAACACATAACTTTATATTCTACCATTTTCAAGAAATCAATGAGAATTAAAAATGTTATAATAATTTTGATGACTTCCTGCCATCAATACAATGTCTGTGTAACGCATTATAATATGATGTATTTTTTTTCTACTTCTTAAAAATTAATTTAAATTTAAAAATAATATTTTTAACAACCAAATTCCTTTTCAACAATAAATAGAAAATATTATGTCACTATTTAGATTTTGCTTTTATAATAAATGTTGACAAATTAGAAGTATTATAACTATTAATAAAAAGTATCATAGAATTCATGTCACCACAGTTGTAGTATTGACGATACTCTATATATATATATACAAAATTGTCTGATGACTTTTGTCATTGAGATTGATGTCAGTTTTCACTTTACTGCTGACTGTATGACATAATATTGATGTCACAATTCTGATGATCCGCCGTCATCAATTTGAATAAGCTTTTTTCTATGAGTGTATATAAAAAAAAGTTGTTTCGAACAAAAAGCATAAAAGCTGTATCGCATGGCACAGCATCGAACTGATTAGTCGGGACTTCAAGCCAAATCCTGTACCACGTTCGCCATATATGTTTCACTACGGACAGTCTGCAGTGCAGCCGAAAGTATTTGTTCTGATAAAGAACACGAAAATTCAAATTTCCAGAACAAATAATAACTTTAAAGTGCAGTGATGTTTAAATTACGTGATAAATCTGTCACATAAAAAGCGGATTTTTGCTAAGCCCTTAATTTATTTAGAGAAATTGTTATACCATAAGAAGATATCTCATTATGAATTACCAATGAATAATGAATAAAACGTATGATGACATTAGTCATAAGATTAAAATGGATGCCTCCCAACTTAAATAAAAAGTTCGATATCACGTCACGCCACCATTTTACACGGTAAGCCACCCGTGTTCATTTTTGTGACTTCAACTGGAAATTTAAAGTTTCTGCCTTTTATGTAAAGTTTTGTCTTTTTTTCTTACCAAATACGTTTTTAGGTTTCCTTTTTTTTTTTGCTCGCAAAAAGCATCTTGTGCCGAGTTTCATTAGCTTTAGTATTTTAAACAAGATTAAGTGCAAAAATTTAAATGATAAAGACAGATATAAACAAGTAATAAAACATTTACCAAATCATTTGCCCAACCACGACTTTTTGCCTTTCATTGAATTTCCAGCATTCGTTACATAATTGGCCTGGTTACATAAGCATAAACGTAGACGTGCATATTATCTGGCATTCATTATCAAACTCAGTATCAATTTTGGCTCACTTTCTAACCTGTTTCAATCCTGTGGTGCAGACAAACATACATACATTCACACATACTCGTAGGTTCGTCACCCAAACAAAATTGCCTCGATTTACTCTCGTTTTTATCAAATTTGTCATAATTTCGTTGAGGAATTTCTTCGTGTTTTTTTTTTTCTTCATCAGGTTTTCTTTCTTATACATACTCGTGTGTATGTATGTAAAGTATGTATGTTTTCGCCGTGTTTTGTTTGCTTGTTTTTATCCTGAAATGATGTTTTAAGGTTTATGTTTCTAAAAGACATTTGCTTAAACCGCACAATTGTGGGAGGTTAAATTGCAAAAACGAACAAAAATATCTCAAAAAGGACAAATAGAAAAAGAAACTTTGTCAAGTACATAAAATACTTTTGCGAGAAATATTCTGCGGTAAGAAAAGGTAGGCAGGACAGGTGGGCCTTTTAAAAATTCAAGAAAGCTTTTCAGCAAACAACGGGAATAAATTGGAGCCAAGTGAGCTGGCTTTTCAATGGCTGGCAGCCTGTTAAATAGAGCTGCAAAAATACTCGATACTATCGATAGTATCGATAGTACTATCGATAGTATCGATAGTTTTATTTTTACTCCACTATCGATAGTTTTTATCCGATAGCGATACTATCGAAAGAAATTACATATTATTTGCAAAACAAAAGCGTTGTTTATTGAATTTTTGATTAACTTTTTTATAATTTTTTAAATTAAATTTTTTGGTTTGTACATTTGTATAACGGGTTATAGTTCAGGTTTTTTCTTTCTTAAGTTTTTTTTTTTTTTTTCTTAAGAAGGATTTTTTTTCATTCAGTCGTAAAGCAGCTCTGGACATTCTTCACATCAGATCTGGTGTCCCTCAAGGCAGTGTTCTAGGACCTATACTATATACCATATATACACATGATCTTCCAACAAGCAATAACTCTTTAGTGGCGACGTATGCAGATGACACCGCAATATTGGGTGTTGGCGATTCTACTGTTGAAGCTTCACGTAAAGTACAGAACTATCTCAACACTTTACACAGTTGGTCGGTTAAATGGAATATAAAGATAAACTATAGTAAATCTCAACATGCTACATTTACTCTAAGAAAAGGTGACTGCACTACTGCGCAAATAAACAATGAGTCCATTCCTCACACAAATTGTATTAAATATCTTGGTATGTATCTGGATCGAAGACTTACATGGAAAAACCATATAGTTAAGAAGAGGCAACAACTAAATTTTAAATTAAAAATATTGTACTGGCTTTTGCGTTCAACATCTAAGTATTGAAAATAAAATTTTATTATACAAAGCAATTTTAAAACCCATCTATGGGGAACAGCAAAAACTTCAAACATCGAAATAATACAAAGGTTCCAATCAAAAACTTTGCGTACTATACTTCATTCACCATGGTTTGTAACAAATGATATAATACACAATGATCTCAACATACCTAAGATAAGGGATGAAATAAAACGATTTTCTGAAAAATATTTACATAGGCTCAGTAATGACCAAAACATATTGGCTATTTGTCTATTGGATGGCAGTTCAGAAACAAGAAGGCTGAAGAGACGTCACGTGCTTGATCTCCCATTTAGGAAATAATTTAATACAAATATCATTAAAATTATTTTATTTTTAGACTTACATATATAATTGGATTTTTTATTTAATTTTAAATAGTAGCGTTACATGCTGATGTAATTCTACTCAACGTCAAATTATTTTTACAAAAATATTGCTTATTATCATTAAATAGATTGCAATTAATAAAGTAAATAAAAAATAAAAAAATAAAAAAGTTTTTTTCTTAAGAAGGATTTTTTACAATACAAATCTGCTGTGATCAATAATTTCGATTGAAGAAGACAAGAAGTTGTTTGTATTGTGGCTTCTTGATCATATTAGTACCTCAGTCTAGAGGCTTCGGCCCATACAAAATTTTATCGCCGTCTTGAAACTTTGATGTCTTTTAATAAATAACCGGTGACACTACATTTGATTTTCATACATTTTTTTTTTTTTTAATTGTAAGTCTTTGACAATAATTTTTCTTTTTAAAATTGTTGATTAAGATTTTAATATTTAATCGGTTGTGATAAGCTTCTTTTATAGTTATGAAGAAGTTTTTGGAAAGGCTCAATAGTAAGTAAAGTGAATGATTAAAGTTGCATGCTACAAATTGCTGTTATATCGGGTGGTTAAATTTCAAGGGCCAATGTTGAATGTGAACCACACCTAAACGCCAAGTTTTTTTCCGAATTTTATTTGACATTTCTCTATTTCAGACTTACTCAATTTGCGCCATCGAGAGATAAACAATCCAACAACGTGTTAACGTTATCCAGACTTATTATGAAAATGGGCGTTAAAAATCATCTTCAGTGATGAGGCACATTTTCACCTCAGTGGATTCGTCAATAAACAGAATTGCCGCATTTGGGCGAATGAGAATCCAAGAGTGACTGTCGAAAAACCAATGCACCCACAAAGAGTGACTGTTTGGTGCGGTTTATGTGCTGGCGGCATCATCGGTCCGTATTTTTTCCAAAATGAGGCCGGTCAGGCAGTTACTGTGAATGGTGTTCGCTATCGTGAGATGATAACGAACTTTTTATGGCCCGAATTGGAAGATATGGCTGTAGACGATATGTGGTTTCAGCAGGACGGTGCCACTTGCCACACAGCTAACGAAACAATAGCTCTTTTGCGCAACAAATTCAATGGCCGTGTTATCTCACGTAATGGCGATGTCAATTGGCCGCCAAGATCATGTGATTTGACACCGTTGGACTTTTTTCTTTGGGGTTATTTGAAAGAAAAGGTGTACGCCGATAAGCCAGCAACAATTCAACAGCTAAAGGATGAGATAATTCGGCACATTAACGGCATAGAACCTCTATTATGCCTCAGGGTCATCGAAAATTTGCACCATCGGATGGAGATGTGCCGCCGTGGTCGCGGCGCCTATTTGGCCGATATTTTGTTCCATACATAATTGAGTAATACCAATATAGTAAAGTGAGTTAAACTTCTGATTCTTCAAAATATCGGTCATCAAAACTATCGGTCTGTCTGGTCTTTTGCATAGTCTATATTCCCTACCAAGCTACTTCATCATCATGTGGTTTCTATTTACACTGCCACACTTGGCAGGTTTCTTGGCTAATCTTATTATAAGTTTCATTCAAAGTACTTTAGACGCACAAACATTTTGCTTATATTATAAGCAGATTTTAATCATTTCAGATATTTTGTTTTTCTACGCTTCGAGGAGCAGGTTTTTTGCCTTAGTGTACATCTAACCAGGGCACTCTGCTGTCTGGGTTATATAGATGTAGGAATTCCCCGCTTGTTGCAGCAAATGAAACTCTAAGAAGCCGCATGGCAAATGTTGTATAGGACTTCCTCACCAAGAGTTAATTGACAGAACGCTGATCGGGAGGTTCTGCTTGCATGCCATATCGGCTCGGATCATGTTTAAGCTGTCCACATGGGCTGCTGAATTGGAATTGAAGCCACTTAAGTAGCAAAAAAAACTTTATTTTCAAAAACCTCTTAGTTCTCTACATAGTCTCCTTTTAGCTCAATATAATTACGAGTAGTAAGACGATTTGCCAACTTTTTTATACCATACTGAATAATACGATTTTGGTAAACTCTCAAAAAACGAATTAGATTCGGTAACCACTTCTTCGTTTGAGACCCTAGTAGCGCTAAGTCTCTAATCTCACTAGGAGTTAAATCTGGAAGAAACATTTGTAACAATAAAAAAATTAAATAGTTATGGCTTTACCAAAAACCATATACATATCTCCAAAGCCATTACATATTTCAAGATAAAAAAAATGTTAAAACCAACTGCGCAAAAATATGAAATTAACAAGTATACTTCCAAAAGGCTTGTTTCTTGAGAGCCTTAAATGTTTTACTGCTGCATAAATTGTTGTTTGTGTGCACAAATGTTTGTTACTAAGTGGCTTTAATGTAAGCGAAAAAATATAAGGATTTGTTTGCTTCTTGTAGACACTTTCTACAGACTCTGATCTGCTTTTGAATAAAAAATATTTTCCTTTACTCTTCACTGCAGGTATTAAGCATATATTCAAAATAAAATTATTCCAGCGAATGTTTTATGACATTTTTCAAGTCAAACAAAGAAAACGTAATTTGGTTAGAAATAAAAAATTTTTAAAATATTTGATTAGATCTGAACGAAACATAATCGTTAAAACAATTGAGTTTATTTGCTTTATTGACTCGTAGTATTGATACCATTAAAAATATACAAACAGCTTGTTGTCTATGTTTCCTAGCTGTGGACATTTCATAGAAGGAATTCATAAGGATCTCTGTGTTCCTCTTGTCAAAGACGAATTTTCTGGAACTTCACCCAAATCCTCTTGCACGCAATATACTTAATTTTGAAGGCCACTCTCGGTTGAGAAGGTGGGATACCCTTGCCACCATCAGCACGTTAAATAGGTGATTTTACCGATATTGACCGTGCAAAATAAAACATTTTTGTCTAGCATTGGCTGGACTTAATTGATTTTGTGTATTTAGTATTAAGATTTGAATACTTATTGTTAGTTCACTTTGTGAAGATTCAATAAATAAATGAATGATAAAAAAAATTAACCATAGGAGCCACTTTAATAATCAGTAGCGTTTCCAGAATGAAGATTTTATAAGCAAAATAAGATTTGAAGACCTTTTTCCCAAAATTGAGATTTTTCTAAGCTTAATATATTCATAAATGTGTGAAATATTTTCAAATATCCAACGAAGTTTGACTTCTTTCATAAAATGTGACTTGAAATCATTCTTTAACTCTAGGTTTCAAATCTATTGCACGCAACATACATACGTATATACGATGTCTGATCACAAAATAACCGTTATTTTCAAATTTCGTGAATTACGGTTGTTCGATTTTAGCATTTTTTTCAGTTATGATGGTACACATTGTTTTTGAGAGATAAAAAGTTTAGTCGTGTTTTGGTGTGCTCTTCCAGTTTTTATTAGTCGAAAAAATGGACCAAAGAAACTGTTTTAAGTTTTGTGTACAAAATGAAATTAAATGCGCAACGAACCTTAAAATGCTGACTGTGGCGTTTGGCGGGTCTACTATGAGCAGAGCATAAGTTCGATTGTGGTATAATCGGATTAAGGAAGGTTGAGAAGATGTCACTGACAATGCTCGTCCTGGTCGCCCGAGCATGTCAACAACCGATGAAAACATTGAAGCCGTGAAAAAAATTATATTGGACAATCGTTACGTCACTATCAAAGAGGTTGTTAGCATATTATTCTGCTCATGACAAGCAATTTTACGGATGTTTTAGGCATGAAACGTGCGGCACCGAAGACTGTACGAAAATTGCTAAATTTTGAGCAAAAACAACGTTGCATGGAAATATTTCAGGAGCTGATGAACATCGTCAATGCGGATTCAGCTTTCCTCAAAAAAGTCATAACTGGTGACGAATTATATGCGTATGGCTATGACTTTGAAACCCAAATTCAATCATTCCAATGGAAGTGTCCAAAAGAGCCAAGACTGGAAAAAGCACGTCAAGTTCGGTCAAAAGTGAAGGTTTTGCTCACCTTTTTCTTTGAGTGCAATGGCGTGGTGTATCATGCATTTTTGCCACAAAGTCGTAAGGTCATAAGTTATACGCCATTTACTCTAAGGAACTCGTCAGAAACGCACAGAATTGTGGGAAAAAAATCATGGATTTTGCACCATGATAATGCACCAGCTCACACATCGATGCTTGTGCGTGAGCTTATAGCCAAAAGTAAACCCGTTATCACGCCTCAACAACCGTATTCACGGGACTTGGCCCTCGCTGACTTTTTTCTCTTCCCAAAACTGAAGACAGCGATGAAAGGAAAGCTGGTTGCTACGATTGAGGAGATAAAAGAAAAACCGAAACAGGATCTGTTGGCGATACCAATCAGTGGGTTTCAGAAGTGTTTCGAGGATTGCAGAAAATGCTGCTATAAGTGTATTATATCTGAGGGGATTACGTTGAAGGGGACAACGTAGTTATTGGTGAATAAATAAATACTTTTCGAAAAAAATTTAAAATAACGGTTATTTTTTTTTATCAGCCCTCTCACAGTGGTGGACACGTAATTAAAACATAAATATTATCTTTTATTCTTTTGCTATTTTACATGAAACTGAAAATATAAGTTTGATATCTTTTGCACTTGGTTCTTTCTTTATATTCATTTAATTTCCTTTAAAAAAGTAAGCCATTATTTAGTGAAAGGCCTGTTTTTAAGTGAATACATAATTAAAACATTTTCAGTTCTGCTATTTAAATAAATTTTTTCTAATATCTAATTTCGTTTTGTTACGAAAATTTGTTGATAGGCATATTCTAGATGATATCCGTAAACTTGTATATCAATGTTAGTCCCTAGGTATGGGAAAAGGCGAAGTTGCTCCGAAGAAGTAAAGAAGGTAATCATTAGATTAATGAGACTCCGAGAAGAATGAATTTTCTCCGTTGTTTATTGGCTCTAGAGCATAAAAGTATAGTGAAGTGAACCATTTATATAAATTTGGAAACCCCAATCATGTATCCAGAGCCTCCAAATCACGTAAAACCACAACCAGAGGTGATAGAATAGTTCTAAGTGACTCTAAAGCTGACCGATTTAAAAGCTCTAAACAGATAAAAGTTGAATTAAAGTCACCATATGGTATCCATATATCATCTAGAACTATTCGACGGAGACTTAATGAAAGTGCCTTACGTGGATGCATCACAACACAACACTTTCGTCTCCAAAAAAAAAAAAATTTTAAATCCGGATGGGATTTTGTAAGAAAAAACATTAAGAAACCAAATGAAAATGGAAAAATATTTTACGGAGTGACGAATCCAAGTTTTTCCAGTGGGGATCAGAAAGAAAACACTATGAATGACGTCTAGTTAACTAACAACAAATACCGTCAAAACGATAAATTAATTTACTATCAAAAATGTTTTAATTATGTGGCCACCACTGTATGTATATTTTTAACATAAAAAATAATTTAAATAAGGAATGTCAATGCTCTTATGTGCATATTCCAATCGCTTAAAGCTTGAAAGAAATGTTGGATTAACTTTTGTTTTCTCTCCTTGTAATTATAACACTATTTAACCATAAGGTGGAAACATATTTTGTATTATAATGCAAAATAATTAAATTTATGTTTGTCAAGCAAAAAAAAAACATTGATTTTGGTAATATTTTATACATCTGGTAACTTTTTGTAAAAGTTTGGTTACAATAATTTTTTGGTCGTGGCAGTAAATTTGCTGCCTATGAAGCTGCCGCTGCAAAAAATGCGGGAGTATTACACCCAATTTTCCCGACGACTTTTAAAGACATGTTTGTTTTTTTATTTTTTATTTTAAAGCTGCTACCAAAATCATGTCACATTTTCACCATGATTTTTTAAGATGTGTCTTTTTATCAATTTTAGATGCAAAATAATATCGTTTGTCTCTTTTTATCCTTTTGTTAGTATCGATATAGTCATCTTGCCGAACGAAGGTAAATGAAAAATAATAACAATATTACAAATGATACCAAAGAGGAATTAGGAAAAAAACACGAAAAACAGAGTTCGTGTCTTTTTGTTTACCCCTCTTTCATTTCCATCAAATTTGCCCACAAATATGAAAGACATGACTTTAAGACGTTTGAAAAAATCATCGTGAAAATTGGGTATTAGTAAATGATTCTGAATGGATTGAGTGAGTTTTTCTAACTAGTAGTGACATGTGTAAACTCTGAGTTAACAACATGTAGCTAAATCGTCTAGTATTTAAAATCAACTGGTCTGGCAACTGAATAAATGACTATTTCACCCTTTGTTCCAAGGTGAATTACAATAAGGTTATCTAGGACACACACTACATTAGCTAGTTCAACAACCGTATAATGATTTTTGTGTTAGTAACTCACAAAGAGATGGCGCTGAAGTATAAATATCGTGCGGATACTACTTGGCACATAATATACTTACATTAAAGAAAATTAATGTTTTACGGTTTGTTGAGCTTTACCACTGCTCCGCCATGCCTAAACAAAAGCGCCAACGTTATGACAAAACGATAAAACCAGGGTTATCATACAAATAAATATACCATAAATATTTTACCCAATAAACCTTGATATGTCTGTTCGTTTACCCAAAAAATTTTTACAAATTTTTAGTGTGTTTTACTGCATTTTACTGAATGCTGTTCGTTTACCCAAGTTGAAGTAAATGAAAACACAAAGAAGAGAGTAAAGTGACAGTTCGTTTACTGAGTACTTACAAATTTTTATTGCAAACATTTCTTGCTTAGTTTAGAAAAGTTTAGTAAAATAAAAAACATATGTTAAACAAACAAATGTAAAAGAAAAAGAAAGTAACCGAAAACTGAATAATTTTTAGAAAAGTTAAGAATAATATAGAATTAAATGATTATTGCTTTTAAAAATTAATTGGCAAACTACTTAGAAAGTAGTAACAATTGCGCGCTTATAGCAACCAGTCAGTACCCAGTAATCAGTTAAAAAAAAGTATTTTAATAGGACACTTATGTGTAATAAGTCAAATCTACTACTTTCGGGATTTCGAATCAAATCTAGTGGATTTTGACCAGATTTCCCATACAAAATGAAATCTAGATTGCGACTAGATTTTGAGGAAATCTGGTAGATTTGTGTAAGTACTCTATTACACAACTGTGATTTTGTTCAAAATAATACTTGAAAATACTGCGCTGCAACACGAAAAAAAAAACTGTACTTTAACATGATGAATTCCTTGTGATATAGTTATTGCTGTCAAACACTTTGCAAAAAAAGATTTTATGAAAATGAGACGGTTAAGATTTTGTTGAAGATTTTCATTCAAATCCACTAGATTTTGGGTAGATGTAAATGCCCTATAAGATTGTAACGCAGCACACAGGGGTATATCGCTAATCCGGCTACCGAAAATTTATTTAAGTTTTGTACTCGATTCACGGGTCTGCTATAAAAATTTAACCAAACCGGTTCACGTGTAGCTGAGATATATTTAAAATTCCGAAGAAAGCTAGTATGGTTTGCAATTTTGTATGAAATTTTTCGAAAAAAATTTATTTTTTTATTTTGGTTCAAACTTCACTTATTAAGCAAGATGATTACAAGGTCAAAACAAAGTTTCTTGATACCGGTCCATATATATCCGAGATATAGCCTAAACCGTAAGCGGACTTAAGATTTTTCATTTTGCTTAAAATCAGTTATTGTAATAAAAGGAGGTGACTAAAATACAGAAAATGAAAATTTTCGTTATCGGTCCACATTTCGCCCCTGAATTGTTTGTTTTGAAATGTGAAAGAAGATAGTACTTGAATATATTACAATATCTTGTAAGACATATTTCTTGTGCTTGAGCAGCCCTCTAGTCTTTACATACATATAAACTTTTCCTAAAATTTTTCCACATCTAACAAGAATGTTCTAAATAATTCTTTTAGTTCTTTCTTTCTGTTCAATAAATGTTCTCATGCATTTTATTACTGCTTTAGCTGTCTTTGCCCTTGGCTTTGTTGTTGCTGTATTTATTTGCACAATTACTTAAATGCCAACAACGCATGCGTGACATTTTTAAAATAATTTCACCTTCCTTCCTGTGGCGGTGAAATCATTTTGCAAAAAATAAAATAAAAGCAGAAAACGTAAATTGAAACAAAACCAACTGAAGAAAAAATAAAAAATAAAATAAATAAAACGCTGACCAAAAACAACATTGTGCCACAAATCAAACAAATAATGTTGAAAAGGGAAGAAAACAAGAATTGCAGATAATATGTGGCATAACACATACACACACAGACACATTCATACACTCTTTTGCCTATAGACTAAAGAAGCTTGCAGCGCACATTGTGCACTTTGCCAACATCAGTGATCACCAAAAATCATGTTTTTGCTTGATTAACTCGTACACTAAAATTTGTAATCAACAAAAATCAGGCAACAAAGTTCAACGTTGAGTAAAATCAACTCGCCTTGTAAATATTGCGCGTTCATTTTAGTACTGAACAAAATCGGCTAAACGTTAGACGTTGCTTCGATTGTGTGTTGTATACACAAATTTGAAACATATTTACATACATATTTTGTATGTTAGTTTAAAGGGCAAAGTGTAGTTTTTGTTATACATATGTATACGATTGTGTTTTTAATAGAGTTGAGTTCATGAGCTCTTTTGAAAGAGTGCTCTTTTTACTGAAATATGTCTTTCTTTTAGTTCAGTAAAAAATATTTTCAATGAACGGCTTTGTTCAGGTTTCATGATAAAGGAAAGCAAAACAAAATTGCTGTAAACAAATGAAAAGTACAATTATTATAAGAATTAATAAAAGGTGAGATTAGAAATTTTCAGGTGTGATGAAAAATAATTTCATTAAAAATAAAAAAAAATAAACGATATATTTGTGATGATGTCTCGATGTTTTCATATTCAATTATGGTCGCATATCATATCATTTATTTTTATAATACAAAAAACCAAAGTAAAATTGTGTTGTCTAATATTCTGAATAGCTGTATATAATATAGATATGTACTTTTTACGTCAAATTCTGGCAGCACTGTTTGACTACTTCCGTATACATATCTACCAGAGAAAAAGAAACATAAACGAAAAAGAAAACTTGAAGACAAAAGGAAGAAACATGAACTACGGAACTAAAAGAGCTCGCAGAAATGATCGGCTCACTTAGCTCCCTGAAGTGAATAGCTTAGTGACACTAGTTCGTTCGCGAACTACCCAATTCTAGTTTTTAACATATGTTAAAAATAAATATTTACATATGCACATATTTATATATGCACATTCGTTTTATAATCTATGAAAACCTTTTGCTTCTTTTTAAATAGAAGCATACAGTTGTGAAAATGATTTACATCAGCACCTGCCTTGCGGCCTAATCTGATGGTGGACCAATTTCACGGAGTGAATTATTCACGATTCACCAGCGCCCCCTTGCCATACGATTGCGGTCATATGAGCAACTTCTTGTTGAGGAGTTCGGGCCTTCTAATCCCTCCTGTATGCAATTTCCCAGCAATCAATGGAGGACAAGGCTTAATGAGTTGGTAGGCCGAAGCCCACTAAGAGCATCAGCCTTTAAACCAACTCACCCGTCAACCATCACCACTGGTTCCTTACAATACAGGTATCTGTTGTATAGGCAACAGATCCTCGGGAGATTGTTAGCCCCCAAAAAAGCCACACACCAAACAATTATCAGGGATACCAACACTCCCTTCCTGCGTTTTAGGTTTCAACCACAGCCAGAACGTTTCAGCCAAGGTACTCACCTCAACCATGATCAGCCCGGGTCGAACCGCAAGCAGAACTACCCGGGGGCCATGCTGATCCCCGTTCTGCCAATTTATACCCTTGGTAAGGGTTTCGGAAGCCAACACAACAAAAGTCATGTGGCTTCCTAGAGTTTTGTTTGCCACACCAAACGAGGGCCCCTTCCCTCTTTTCCACGAAAAACAGAGCGCCTAAGTTAGGAATACGCCAAGGCAAAACCTGTTCCCCGGGGGGAATAGAAGCATACAGAAAAACTGTTGAATACTGTAATGAATTTTGTTAATTTTTTTTTCTTCCAAAACCAAAATTCATACACAAACAATGAAAGCCGAACTATATGTGCATTCATTTATATTCAAGCACGAACACCTTAAAGATGATTTCACTCACATAGCGAAGTTGTCGCTCATTGTAGGGGTGTTCCACGTGAATAACGAAACATCCCGAACTAGTCCAAAAGCGTTCCACGTAAAAATTTTTGTGCAATTTTGAGAGAAAATGTGAGAGAAATTTTTTTCATTTCCCTTTTCTTTGGATAAGTTCAGACTAGAATTAAATAATCAGCTGTTTCATGTTCACATACTTATGAAACTGAGAATTTACAAATTGGAAAAAAGTTTTTGTTTAAAAATTGGTTAAAAATAAAACGAAAGTTATCCCAAATTGAAAATAATGTTGTGAAGTTGTGAACAGAACCTGTTATTATAGAATTGTTATTTAACTTTTCATTTTATAAATACTATTAAAATCTATTGAAAATTTTACAGTACATTTAATTTTACAGCTATTGCCAGTAATGCAAATCTTTTGTTTATATGATTTTAAGCGTTTTCAGCATCTAAAATCACTAAAATATACTTTAATCTAGAAAGTAAGCAGCACTAGTGTTGCAAGATGTGCAATTGTTTTTTTTTGCGTTCCAGCAGTTTTGGGTAAAATTTGCAAGTTTAGAGAGTAATTTGCTTGTTGCTCTCGTGGAACACACCTTGTGTTCACTGATTAACAATCAACTGCGCATTTGTGCGGCTGAAAACAAAATCATATTTGAACGAAATGAAATGGTTTTTATGTTGTTGAGCAAGTATGATTTTTTTTTGCAATTACTCAAGGTTGTTCTCTGGCCAACATACCTTTAAGAATGCAGGAAAAAAAAATGAGGGCTAAATGATTTACTTTATTCCACAGCACAAATTGGACTTGGACTATTTTTAAAGCCAAAAGGCACGTACAAGTACATGCATGAACAAATGGTTACTTGGATGGCTGGTTCGGCTGGATGTTTGCCGGAATTGGATGAGTTGGATGAGTTTGTATAAATGATGACACTAGTGGTACCTTTAAGCGAATAAATGTATTCTGTTAGCTGGATGCATTTTAAACAACATACAAGTGTGAGAATGTGTGTATGTTTAAATGTGCGACTATGTGTGTATATACGAGTAGACCGCAGGCAACAAGCAAAAGAAACCAAAATCAAAAACAAAAAATGAACAACGGCCAACCTACAGATAAACTTAAGAATGATGTGAAAAAAAAGGATTTTGGTTTAAAAATAACAACAATATTTAAACAATAACAACAAACCGAAAACAAACAAAAAAACAAGTAAAGAAACTCATACAAACAAACAAACAGTTGTTAAAAATGGAATTTTTGCAACATGTTGCAAGCGTAAATAAAATGTAATGAAACGTGCTGCTAGCAGGGTGGCATACGTTTCATGCCATACCTTACAAACGTTGGACGTACGTTTTAGCAAACAAACGTTCCTCTGCAATTCATTAGTTCGCACACTTTGCCCAGTCACTCACTAAAAGCACATCACATATCACCAGCTTCCACCCACCCACTCATTCACCCACTGAAAACATGTTACATAAATATCTTTCGACAAACAAAAATATACAAAGAGACACATACACGTCTCCTACTTTGCTGCATGAACAAATTTGCGTTTGTCATTTATGACGCTTTTATGTGTGAACAAAAGCATAACATGTGAAACAAGGTGGCCTTTTTTCCCAAAATTATTTTGCGTTAAAATCAGAGAAGACAAAATTTTTTTTTAAAATTGTAGAAAATAAAAAATGACGTACGACAAGTGTTATATGAAAATATTAACAACAAACTTGTAATATTTTTTATATGTTATATAAAAAGTAATTAGTAAAAATTTCAAAACAAAATCGATCTAGTAAAAATTTAAGATGTAGCAAAAATATGATTAGGCGTTATCTGGGTGAGAGACGATACTACCCAACAAACCAAAATGATTTAAAAACAAGTAAGAGTGTAGTATATTCGGCTGGGCCGAATCTAAAATACCCTTCACGATAGTCACGTATATGTATAGTATATTAAAAATTTTGAACTAAGTATGCTCAGTTCTATATCAACCGATATCGGAATTTTCTATTTTCTGTATTTTAGTAACCTTCTTTTGTAACGAGAAAAATTTTCAGCAAAAAAAATATATTAATGGAAAAATCGGTTCAGGCTATATCTCGGGTATATATGGACTGACATCGGAAATTTTTATTTTCCATATGTACATAACATTACTTCATTACCAGAACTGCTTTTGAGCAAAAAAAATTGTTTCAGTTCGCTTAAGCGACATTTTAATGAAAACGCCGGTCTAGGCTATATCTCGGGCATATATGGACCGTATCGAAAATTTTAATTTTCCATAATTATATGAAATTATTTCCTTACCAAAACTGCTTTTGAGCACAAAAAAATTGTTTAAGCATTTTCATGAAAAACCCGGTCTTGGCTATATCTCGGGTATATGTGGACCGATATAGGAAATTTTCATTTTTCATATTTATATAACCTTATTTCATTATCAGAACTGCTTTTAAGTAAAAAAAGATGTTTAAGTTCACTTACGCAACATTTTTCATGAAAACCTCGGTTTAGGCGGGTATATATGGACCGATATCGGAAATTTTCTTTTTTCATATTTATATAACCTTATTTCATTACCATAACTGTTTTTGAGCAAAAAAAAAGTTGTTTCAGTTCGCTTACGCGACATTTTTATGAAAAACCCGATTTGGGCTATATCTCGGGTATATATGGACCGATATCTGAAACTTTTTTTTTGCCTTTTAGTCACCATGCTTAATGAGTGTGTGAAGTTTGAAGCAAAACAAACAACTTTTTTTGTAAAAAATTTCCATACAATATTGCAAAAATTCATGGCTTTTTTCGGAATTTTGAATATATCTCAGCTATACTTGAACCGATATTACTGAATTTCAATAGCAAACCCATGAATCGATGAGGTAAAAGAATGGTGAAAGAAAAAAGTTTCTAAGTCTAATGGTTTTCTCAGAAACGGTATTTCAACAGCGGACAGACGGACATCGCTTAATCGACTTTTCCATTAATTCTGAATCAGAATATATATACTTTATAGGGTCGCAAAAAAAAAAACTGTAGAAATTACAAACGGAATCACAAACTTATATATACCCTTAACATTTTTGTGAAGCGTATAATAACTTGTAACAAGCTTACTAACATAAGTCTTAAGCTTTGAAAAGGGTTGTGAATACTATTGTAAAAGGCTTGTTAAAAATTGTTTAATAATCAAAACTGAACCGTTGCGATAATATTAATTGCCTATAATATACAGCAAGTTATAAAGTCTAATTATAGAATAAGCTTGCAGAAAAATTGTTTTATAAGCTAGCATTCTTAATATTTTTGTAAGATTTGAATTAAAATCTACAACGAAATCCACATCGTTTACATCATCAATTTTTTGACATCTAGCAAGATTTCATTTTCACAAAAATAATCTATGCAGGCGGGTTTGCCAAAACAATTTCATCAGAGACTGAATACAGCAGTATTAAAGTGTATATTTTTGTTGCCCAGAGACTACATACCAAGGCGAATTCATACCAGTAGTGCGATTCTCTAACTTTTAACGATTCGATAATCGCAACTTTTGTCATCAAATTTCATCGCTTGCACTAACGATTGAGTGATTCTATAACTTA
Source organism: Thecocarcelia acutangulata (assembly GCA_914767995.1). Taxonomy (NCBI): domain Eukaryota; kingdom Metazoa; phylum Arthropoda; class Insecta; order Diptera; family Tachinidae; genus Thecocarcelia; species Thecocarcelia acutangulata. Next base: position 84,450,435 of record OU612098.1, on the reverse strand, counting down.
ATTCTAACGATGGTAAACAGCTGTACTTTTCTGTTCATTCATGTAAACAACACGTGGCATCTCTGCCAGAAAAAAGCGAAAGCCACAAAGAAGAAAAGAAAAACCAATAAATTTTTCCATAACAATATGTACACATATTGATTTCTATTTGTTGTGATTTTAGTTTTTAAGTGACAATAAATATTATTTAATTTGTAATAAGGTAAGTAAAATAAAATATGTGTCCATATGTTTCATTTAATTGTTTATATGTACTAATTTTTATATGTTCAGAATGACCACAACTAAGACTAGTGATAATCAATATAACTTCTTAAATCAACTCAAAGGAATTGTCCAACTCCCGATAAACACAATGATTATCCCTTGAAGCGTTCAAACTTGTTTCATCCCTTGCAAGTCCGAATGACAAACGTTCAATAGCTATTTCAACACAAAATACACGTTACCGGTTAAAAAATTATACTGACATTTTTGTTTTTGAAAATGTATTTAATAAATATTTTATGTATTTAATATATAATAAATATTTTTATGTCTTAAAAATCTGATTGTAAGCACTTTATTTCATGGATGCACAATTAAAAAAAAAATACACTTTAACGATTAAATAAACAGCAAGAAAATTTTTGTCTTTAAGAAGTCGACAATCGGCAGTAAAATTAACAGCTGATTTTGCTCGAATACGAATATCGTTAAGAAAATGTTACGGAATAGCAAATACGATAAAATATCGTTATAATTATTTTAATGATTCGATTATCGTTATATAAGTTACAGAATTGCGCAACAGGTAAACGCAAGAGCGATAAATACAACACTACAACAAATAAATCGTTTTCAAATGTCAAGCGAAAAATATAAACACAAAAAGGAATTTAAAACAAAATATAAAAAAAATTTACAATAAAAGACAAGCAATTAATTATTTGGTGAAACTTTTAGTTATTTCGTGAAAATTAAAGCCACAGATCATAGAATTTGGAAAGGTGAAAATGGCCAGCAAGATTGGGGAGGATTCAGAATGATAGCTGGCGCTCAACATGCAATACATATGTAAATTAAAAAATTGTTTTGAATTTTTTTTTTCAAATTTCCATAAAAAAAATTTACAATAAAAGAAACACTTAGTTTTCTCGTGGAACTTAAAGTCTCGGATCATAGAGCTTGAAAAGGTGAAAATGGCCTGCCAGATTGCGGAGGATTTTGGGTGATATCTGGCGTTCAAGATAAAATACATATTTTAAAAAATTGTTTTAAATGTTTTCCCCAATTTTGTTTTATTTATGCCATTGACATTTGAAACAGATAAAAATTTAAAAAAAGTTATCAGCTGCGCTGTCAATTTCACCTGTTATGAATTCGCCTTGCTGCATACACTACATTAAAGTGTAATGTTTGTTGCAGCGTAGTATTTTTAAGTAGATTTCATTTTATATGGGAAGTCTTCTCAATATCTACTGGATTTGGCTAGAAATCTCGAATAAGCAGATTTCGCTTTGGTGTAAATAGACTATAACCGCAGGCAGTATTCTTACAGTTGTCAGATAAATGGCATTATTATTATGATACGACATAAATGGACAATGATTTTTCTGACAACGTTGTCAGGCAGAAGATGACAGCTGACAGTGTTCCAACACATTGCTAGGCATATTTTACTCTCAATATTGTCAGATCTGACAATCGTTTGATCTTATTGCATATTTCACTTTATAAAATATAATTAATTTCAAGAGAAATGCAAATGAAAAATTATATAAAAAATGCATATAAATATATTTGTTTGATTCGCTTTTATAGTTTCTTTTGAAAAATTCTCAAATAAAAAATTTCACTTATTTTACTTTTTCTTTTTTAATTAATCAACCTGAAGAAAAGGGCCAACTGAAACCAGTTTAAGGACAAAAACTATACATAAAAAATAAAACTAAAAGAAACTGAAACTCTTGAAATATAAATGAAAACAAAGAAAAGCTCAAACAGAACCACTTTCTCAGTCAAAATCATTGAGGCTGAAGTTAAAATTTTTATTTGCTCAACAACAACTACGATGTCAGCAAACGAAACTGAATAAAACAACAACAACAACAAAACGAAAACACTAAAAGACAGTCAAGAACGACATTTACTACTGCTGGCCAAAAAGTGTTTGGCTTTTGAAGACCGAGTTGGCCAAGCAGAGGCGTTGTAGTTTTACATACGAACCTTGTTTACGGAACCTTGCTTATTTAAGGCCCTGATTCACTATCCTACACGAACGTACGATTCATTCACAGGAAACTGTTTCAAAAGTCTGGCCGACTTGAAAAAAAACGTTTGAAAATGGCGTTGTGGGCCACACTATTATACAAATATGATTGAAATAATTTATATACACAATAAAACAATTAAAAACTTTTATTAACATAATAATTTTACATTACTTAAAATTGTTCCTCGAGGCACCAACAATATTTTCATATTTTTCACAACATATACAACACTGATCGCACAGAAACCATAATGTTTTATAAAATAAAGTTTCATAAAATTTTTCAAATCGCACGATTTGTCAAAAACTCTGTCGCACGGTTGAATTTTTGGTAATTTTTCAGCACATATGCTTTATTTAGTAGATCGCACGATCGTGTATGATAGTGTAGCAAGGCCTTTATATGTTAAAGGATATCAAGTTTGTAAAACCTCCTGAAAAGCTGCCTGGTAAGAATGAAATTTTACATATCGAGATATTTTTTAGAACTAATATGTATGAACACATATATAAATAAATAAAGTTAACCTTTGTTTTTACATACCGGGTAATTCATCGAGAGGTTTGTTTTGTAATATAACATAAAATACATACATTTGAAGTGAATTTACAATATTTATTATTTTATTGAAAAACATTTTTTTGGTACCAAAATTTGGTCAAATTTGCTCTAGGAGGCTTGTTTAGCGAAATAAACGCTAAAAATTTTTTTGAAAAAATTTTCTAATTTTTGGTCTAGGACAAGCGTCCTAGCGATATAAACGCAAAAAACTTTTTTTAAAAAAAAATTTTTTTTTATAAAATTTGGTTATATTTGCTCTTGGACGCTTATTTAGTGAAATAAACGCAAAAACTTTTTTTTGAAAAAATTTTCTTATTTTTGCTCTAGGACGCTTATTTAGCGATATAAACGCAAAAAAAGTTTTTTTAGAAAAAAAACGTAAACGTAGTTTAAACGTAAATCTTAGATAGGCGAATTAGCTTCCCTATGGTGCAATTTCTAGGGCTAATAACCCCCGAGCTGTTATTGTTTTGCAATAGAACTATTAGTGATGGTTAGACGTGTGAGTTGGTTAAGCTTCTTAATGGACTTCGACCCACCAACTCATTAAATCTTGTCTTTCATTGAGTGTCTGGAAAATTTCATACATGAGAGATTAGAAGGCCCTTGATTGAAATTTGTTCATATGGCTACAAACTAATGGAATGGAAAATTCGCGACCTGTGTGAGACTTGCAAGTCTTAAGATTCTTTATGGGGTAACTTATTCAATATTCGTCCATCATCGGTTTAGGCATCGGCTGATGATGTAAATCAATTTCACCTTCTCCCAGTACTTAGGGGATAACCCCGACATATGCAGTGAATTGTACTGGAGCTAGGAAAATAGGTTATGATGAGGAGGAAAGAGCGAGTAGTGTTCGTGGAGGTTTAACTTTAACAATAACAACACAAAATACTAAAACAAACTCTATTGCAGCATTTAAAATATTGGAACTAAATTAGTTTAAACTGATCAGTGCCCAGTGTATATGCCTTCGACACTGCTCAGATTAGCAAAATGTAGTCCAACACCTTCCACACTACAAAGTAATAACCTATTTTCGCAGCATATGTAGGGGTTATCTCCTGACTGCTGATCCAAGACAAAACAATGAGTTGTCATTGCCGGTAATATTCCGATTTGCCTAATTTTTGGAAAAATTCGAATCAGTAATTTCACCAGCTCATACTGTTGTTGTTAATGCAATTTAATGATAGCTTTTGGTAATCTTCGAGTTGCTCAAATAAGAATGATATTGCAACAATGGTTTCAGTAGGTTTCTCGAGGAGTACGAAAACCGTTTTTCACAGAATACCGTTTTTTGTAACACAGCAGAACAATTTGAAAACGCTGTTGTAATGTGTCTCCTTATATGATGATTTGCCAAACGATACTGTACAAAACTGACAAAGCAGTTGGATACGAGGCATGCTTGATGTGTCAAAAAAAAGGTCTATTAAAAATCAAGCCTCACGCTGCCTCACCCAATATAATACAATCCAATAAAATTAAGGGGTTTTTATGCATAAAACCACTACAGTTCAAAGTGAAGGTTGTTATGTTATCATTGTACTAGGGATGGGGTAGCAAAAAAATAAATTAAAATAAATAATACTAATAAAGTTATTATTATTTATTTTTATCTGGTTTGAATTTCTTTTTCTCCAAGAACTGATCCGCAAAAATTCGTTCTGAGTTAAACATTTGCTTGTACCAAACAATTCATAATTCAATATCGATGTAGTCTCTGATATGCAAAATTTTACTGTGAGCGCAAAAACTTAATGACGCAAAACTCGAAATGATGTAAAACTTATCTTCCCTTAAGAATCTTTTAAGAGCTACGCCCTTTCACTGTCCATCATTTTATTTTTTTAAATTTTGTTTTTGGCGATAAATAACGAACAGAAAAAAGGAAACTCATCATGGCATAGACATTATTTTTGTTTGGATACTTTTGTGTGCTGCAGAATGATGAACAGAAGCAGACCTTTCAAGCAATAAAAATATATAGGAATATAATTATTATATATCATCTAAAAGTAAAATTATTCCTAGATTATTGTTAGACAAAGCTTGAAAAATGCAAAATTATTCCTAGATTATTGCTAGACAAAGCTTGAAAAATGAATGCTTTTCTCTTCTTCTGTAATATATATAAGTATGTTTACATACAAATATGAATGTTTTAAAATTATTATACCGGCAAAACATTTTAGTCATTGGAGTTGAACGAAAGGCTTATTACATTAATATTAACTACTTAAAACTGTACCAGTCCCATCTCTGAGCCTTGAAGTAAAACGAGAAAAATATTTTCTTCTATCTTAACGAGAAAAAAATCTTCAACGATCACCACAGATTTCAAAATAATAAAATTTCAACTCTACTATCAGTATCCATTTGAGTATGGTCAGTGGCCGTGTCCTGTAACTTTACTGAGTAGTTCTCGTCTCAAAAAGTCGTGAAACAAATTATATTATCCTCTTCCGAAAAGTGAGTAAGAAACGTGAGTCTCTAACTCATGTCGAAAGCAACCAAAGAAATATATAATCCGATGCCGATATGTTAACGTACTCACCAGCTACAAGTATCAAATATGGTATTTTTTACTATCTTTTGTCTTGGACCGGTACTCAAGAAATGAGCCCTACATGTGCAGTACATTGTAGCTGAACTAGGATAAATGTAATTTAAAAAACTTGAAAACACGCTTCGATAACAAATTTTAAACTTTTCATTCACTATTGTTTAAGCTTCTTCTTAAATTATCCATATAACCAGATAATTATCCGTATAATGCACTCCGACTTTTTGTTTGGAATTCGCAAAATCGGCTTCAGGAAACGCCAAAATCCCCAAAGTCCCTGAAGCAATGTGGCACATTTTGGCACTACATTCCACGCGCAGTAGCATATAAAAAACCCGGTTCCGATTGGGTTAGCGAAATATTTTCGAGTTTTTTTTTTTTGGAATTCCTAAAGTCGGCTTCAGGAAATGTCATAATCCACCCTCTTACCCAGCAACAATACGGCAACTTCAATTTTCGCACTTAAGCGAATGACCGTTTATAGTTCAGATGCACGTTCCGCGGCAAAAACACGCACCGAATATGAAAAACCATATTCAAGTCGGTTAGCAAAGTTGTTCCGAATTTTTTTGGGAATTCCCAAAATCCCCCCACTTCCCCGGAAAAATATACAAAAACTGCAACTTTCACACCAAAGCGGCAACACTGTATGTATAGTTTTGTATATCTACATACATATGTAGTAATCGCTAGCATGGCATGGGTTTCGAGTGTTGCAAACATACAATACATACAAACATACAAACATTTTGCCTCTTGGCACCAATCTTGGATAGGCTGGACCTATAACTGAATGAGTTCGAATGTCAAATGCTGCTGTCATCTGCAACAGAGTGGATAGAGTTAGAAGTTTGTCAAAGAAGGTCATTAAGAAAAAAAAGGAAATACAGTAGAAGAAAGGTCCGAGCCTTTCGGTACCCCTGATTAAATCTTGAACTCGTGTGATGAGACCCCGTCTATATGAACTCAAATAGAGCGGTCTGAGAAAGCTCATTATAAACCGTGCAAAATCTTCACCGACACCAAAAGCGATAGAAATATCCAGAGCTACTTACCTTACTTCCACCAAAATGTTGAATCGAGTGACACCATTTCTCCGAGAAATAAGCCAAAAGATCGCCAATAGAGCGACACCTACGAAATTCATATTGGCGGTCACAAAACAAACTATATCGCTCCTTTATTGCAACATAGCCTTATCTCAAAAAATTTGCTTTTCGAGTTAAAAATGCTGAATTGTTAACAGTACTACCTTTTATGTTGTGCTAAAAGTTTATTCAAATTACTTTAAAACTATATCCTTTAGGAGATATTTTTTACAAATATTTTCTAAGACTTGTATGGAAACTAAAAATTTGAAATGTGTTTTTCTCGAAACAAGCTTTTTTAGTTATGACTATGTTGCAATAAAGGACGGATATGACTCTAGATACCTCAAAAGATGACAATTGACTATACTTTCCATTACTTTCGAAAGCAACGAATCTGTCAAACAGCGTTGAAAAATAATCGTCGCTGATCGGTCTATCATTTTCCAGGTAATTAATGTACATCCCAAAAAACTATGAACTGAATAACAGACCCACCTTGATCTTCTTTGGTGTTCGTTCACTAATTAGGTGAAAACCACTGTTTTGATCATGACTTGGTATTATGATGAGCCATGGTGGGTCTATGATTATATAACGGCGTAAAAACTCATCGGTAGAACATTAACAAACACTGTTTCGAAGTGGTCATGTGGTTGCGATTACGGGCAAGTGTTGGCAATTACGGCGCTCACTTCGTCAATAGCTTTTTCATGTCCAAATATGTATTTATTTTCATTCTTCGATCGTCCGGTATTATTCTATTCTATGAATTTTATCAACGATTTCTGACGTTCATCTCTTTGGGAAGACCTGCAAGTACGGCCTCACTTCTGCTGGTAGGACCACAATGAAAATCAGCAAAATGCTTCTTGATGGTGCAGTGAGTAGTTATAATCTTTTTCCGTTTTTTTTTACCAAAATTTACTTTTTTGTTATAAATAACTTTTTGTTAAAATCCGCAAACAAAATAACAACAGTTTCTAACTACAGTATTATACTTTCCATTTTTATGAATACTTTCCTTTAAAGGTCTGCTTGTAGTACTATGTCCATTGCCTGTATGTTGGTTGTTTGGTTGCCTGATGTGCTCTTGTATGTTGCATGTTTTAAAACAGATCATGGCATCACCATCATCATCATCATCATCATGATCAGCAGTGAAGTCGCAACATGGCCATAGTCAGGCGTAGTCGTCACCCAGATTATCAGGAAACTGGAGGAACCAGTTTGAGCAGCCTAAATTTAGAACATTACAAAAATACTTCTACTTCTCTTCTTCAACTTTTTTTTGTTTTTTAAACTTTTTGTTGGTTTCCAATTTTCGTTTTTTGTTTTTTTTTTTGTTTGTTTGATTTTGGCCAACAAACTTTAGGACGCAATGTTTATTTTATGTGTACTCGTTGCTCGCATATAATTTTAGTTTACTTTGATTTTTATTGTATTTCATTGGACGCTTGTTGCTGTTGTATTTAGAGGTTTTCATTTCTTGGATTTTTTTTTCATTTTGCAAGTACAGCAGGAGTTTTTTTGGTTTCTGTTTTTGGGTGGATATTTCTTAAGGAATTTGAGTTTTTGCAGTTGGGACAAAAAACATCTTCTAAGCAAATGCGTGTTCAAATTTGAAATTCTGCAGCAAAATAGACATTTTAAAAAAAATGCTTTTTTGCATTTCGTCAAATTTCAAACAAAACAGTTTTTATGAAGGCAATTGATTGCCTTGGAAACTTTAAATAGGATTTTTCAATATATTTTACATATTTTACAGTGGTGAAAAAAGAAAAAGAAATTGAATAGAATTGGATCCAAGACGACTTTACAACAGCTGAAACTGAGAGCACAGCTGTTTAATTAGTTGCTGTGGTTTCAGTCCCGAATGGGTACCAAAATTTCCAGAGTAAAAGTTTTGTTTTTGATATAATCGATACTTCCACATGAAAGACGAAATTTATGCTTTCATTGCATTGGGATGCAATCTAATTCTTATTTATTATCTCAAGAATATATCTCATATTATAGTCGTATACTTAAGCTTTAATCATATGTACACACGAGTGAGTATAAAGCTATTTGACTAAATAAAGATTTTTAACATTAATATGGTTCTTTAAAGAAAGTAAAGTGATTATTACGGACAAAAGTATGGTTTTTAGTATAATACTATTATTGAATTTTTCACTAATATGGTACCTTTAAATAATAAATACTTACGAGTATAAAAATGTTGAACTAAATTTTTTTTTTTGTTAAGCGTTTTTATTTATTGAATCTTCAAAATGAACTAACAATAAGTATTCAAATTTTAATGCTAAATATAAAAATAAAAGAATTAATAAAAAAAATAAAATGTGCTTTTTACTTACGTCCAGCCAATGGTAGACAAAAAGTTCTATTATGCGGGAGCAATATCGAATAAAATAAAGAATCACCTTCTTCTCAACCGGCTGTGGCCGCCAAAATTAAGTATATTCCGCGCAAGATGGTTTTGATGAAGTTCCAGTTTACTGACATACCTTGTCGCGTACTTAGAAAACTCCTCTTTTACCAGTGGAACACTCAGATCTTCATGAATTCGTGAATTTTTTACATACCATGGAGCTGCAATAATCGTTCGAAGATTTTTGTTTTGTCGCCTTTGGATTTTTTCAATGAATTGAACTAAAATGTAGTATAGTTTCTTGTAGCAATATATTTTACAATACTATGATCGCCATGTCAATGGTGTTTTAAAAAGAACCATATACTACTCGTATATTATCAGGTACAACCATATAATTTAACGCTTAGAATACTGTTTCCACATATTAGCATTATCATAAGTATGTATGTTTATATACTTATACACATATTAATAAAAGTGTATTAACTCAAAATTTTTCAAATTTCACCTTTTTCAAGAAATCAACTAACAACATCAATATCTGCCTATTGCAAAAATTTCAATGTATTCTGATTACTCTTTCATCTCGAACACCACTTTTAATGACATTTTCAAATAATATAGTGACAACCCTTCAATAAAAAGAAATATTTTCTTATTATATCTTCATTCCGACCCTCTTTTTTTATTCTTAATATTTTATAATTTTTTGAGCTTAAGGTTTCTTTTGGTTTTTCAAGTTTCTTTATTCTATTATCTGACTCATTAAAAACCAAAGGAACGATTAAGCTCAAAAAATTATTTAATATTATAATATATTGTCATAAGAAAGGTATTATTTTGACTTAGGCTTTATATAAGTTAAAAATAATAAAACCGTTTTAATTAAATTTGGCTGTACAAAGTGGCTGGTGGCAAATTTATGTTTTTAATGCGATTATTTTGAAAAGTAATAAATGGTCCGGTCGGTTGGTGGCGCGGTTGGAATCGTCGATTGCGTGTATTCGACAGTCACAGGGTCGCAGTAGCCGAGTGAGCACCTCGCGTTTGCTGTGGATATATTTTTCAAGAGTAATGATCCTAACGTAATTGCTCGTCGACAATTTTGCTCAAAATTCCGCATTCGGCGAATTCGTGGGTGCAGAGGTTCCACGCAACTGCTTCGGCTATAAATGCCTCACAGCCACAGCCCAGTCGATCTTCAAGGACTCTCGAAAACAGTGAACTGTTTGAAAGAAGTTTACATGAAAATCCAAGACTTTCAATACGGAAAAGATCAGCCCCACTGGGACTTCCAAGAGCGATTATTCATGAAATTTTAAAAAAAGATCTAAAGTTCAATCCCTTTAAAATTCAAATCGTTCAAGAACCGAAAGAAAGTGACTTTGATTCACGCAAACATTTTTGTGGAACAATTTTGAAGCGTTTTGGCACTGTAAATTGAATTTTTTTAAAGCGACGAAGCTCACTAAAACGTCAACAAACAAGACTGTCGTGTGTCGTTACTGGTCTCCAAAAACACGCAACGCTCGATTGAAACATTAAAAACAATTGCATTGCCCCAGGGTAGATGTGTGGTGTGCCTTATCTTATACATGAGATAATTGTGTTATTTTTTTCCGAAAATTCTGGAGGCAGCGACGAATGCCAACGGTGGAAATTGTCGACACATGTTTACAGAATTATTTTTGCCAAACCTGTGAGCTCATTCATTGCACTCGTCACACATGTGGTTGTAACAGGACGGGGGAACTGCACACACAGCCAGAGCTTCGATGAATTGCTTCGGGAAAATTTCCTCCAAAAACTTTGGGAACATCCCATGGCCACTGAGGATGCCCAATCTAATTGCCATGATTTTTTTTAGCGCTATCTCAAAGAGAGGATTTATCGAGGTGCATTAACGTATACACAGTGGCAGCACTTGAGCAAAATTACAACAATACACCAAAAACAGACATCTGGTAAGCTATGTTTATCAAAAATATTTGTAACTGTTTTCACAATTATAAACTATGATTATAATTATAAATTATATTTATTTGAATTATTTTTATGTTCACAAAATAATTTCAATATGTTTAATTCAGAATAAAACACTAAATTCACTTTCAAAAATGTAAACAATACATTTGACGTAAATAGCTTACTATAGTACCAGTAGCAAAAAATTGTCACATGCCGTAGTGATGCCACCGTGTATACGCTAATGCGCCTTGGGATTTAGAATGACAATTCTCAATCTTTTGCGGCTTTAAAGTTGAATATTCGTCGGGAAATCAGCTCAATTGAACCAAGTTTACTGCAGCGTGTGCCGCGGAACACATGGTTTAATTTAAACAGTGTGTTCAACTCGACGGAAGACATCTGGATGACACACTCATCCGCATTTCCATTCTATCGTTCAATGTTCTTAATAAAACTTTGTGTTATATATTACAATTTTTAAGTTTAAAATATAAATCTACTACCTGAAAATGCATACTCGTACACACAAACTTATTACATATGTATATGTATCTATTTTTTTGTGGAGTTAGCATATTCTATCTTCAAGTCAAGTACACAGATTTTACCTCACGAATAACTCAAGTCTTTAAATTTTTATTTTTATCGAATTTGTTATTGTTTTATTTAATATTAATCTGTTTTTCTTCTTTTTTTTGTTGCAGTTTCTTAAATATTTTGTTTTTGTTTTGCTACATTTTTGAGATAAAAACAAAATAATCAACAGGTAAACAATTAAAACAACAAAAAAGTTTATTCTGCATTTCTTTTTAAGATATCTCTCTGCTAAATTGTCTCAAAGAGTCATTCAACAAGAGCGAGATGAAGTTTTACTCTTAAAAGATAAATTCGCTTTAACTTGTTTTTTGGGCGAATATTGTTTGTATTAATAAAATAAGAAGAAGGGCTGCCAAGATTTATTTGTTTTAAGTATAGGTAGATAACAATAAAATATAAAGGAGAAGCTGAAAATATATTAATACAGTGGAATCTCACAAATTAAAACCACTTGGTGCAACCGCGAGTCCTAATTTCTGAAAAGTTCGAATTTCTGGACATTTTTGTTTTTTAACAGAAAATGATTCTAAAACATAAAACTGGTTATGTAGAGTTTATTTTAGCATAAAACACTTATTATTTATTAACATTTAAATAATTGAACACATTAAATTTATAGAAAAAGATTTTTTAATTACATATTACATAGATATTTAATTGGGTTTCAATATAAAATCAGTAATACTTGTTTTTTTTTTGTTTTTTTTTTTTTTTGATTTATTTAAACTGGATACAACGATATCGTTACGGACGTCGAAATAGTTCGACATGTGTTTACTGGAAAATATACCACTGGTTTTGCACCATTTTATAATATTATTGATGCCTTCAAGAACTTTTAAAAGAGGAATAGGAGGCGTTATGTCAATAGCATCGATATCGCTGCTATCTGAAGCCTCCTCATCATTACTCTCTGCATCAGGTGCGTCCGTAAAGACATCTTCATTCCATTCCTCGATTTCATTTATATATACGGAAAAGATCAAAATTTATTTGAAGAACCTCATCGCAATCCTGCTTTTGTTTTTGACTTATGTTTTACTTTAATGAGCGAACAAAAATGATTTGCAAAAAAATAAAAATTAAAAACTTCCCCTTTTCTTAAGTTATTTCGCACTTTTTTATGCAGTGCGTTGTACTGTTATTAGGTAAATAGGAACTAAATGTGGTAAAGCTGACCAGAGGCCAGTGTATATACTTTCGACACTGCCCAGACTAACAAAATTTATACCAACACCTACCATACTGTTAAGTAATGAAATGCAATCTAAAGATATTAATAATGAATACATACAATTTGGTTTCAAAAGAAATTAATAATGAACATATGTATATAGAAAGCACGGACAACAGTAAAAATATGTGTGTACAGGATGGAAGACAAATCCCTACTTCCATGTACGAACTCTTAAAGCCTATTTATACGGTGATTTTAAGCCATGTCTTATTTTTTGGGGTTCTTTTAAGGTTGCCACCAAAATCATATTACATTTTTATGATGATTTTTCAGTCATGTCAACTATGAAATTGTTGCTAAAAAAATTTTTTTTATGAAAATAAAACATTAAAAAAAAAAAATAAGTCAAATTATGGAAATTGTACCTGCCTGGCTAGCCTTATCTAATGATGGACCAACTCCACGCGGTGATTTATTCACGCTTCAAAAGTACTTCATGTAGATTGCAAAGCTTACATAGGTCGCAACTTTTTGGCATTAATTTGTAAGCAAACGCCTTGCTGAACAACACGGGGCTTCTAAACTTAAACTTAAACTTAACTAACTCACCCGTCCAACTATCACTTCTGGTTTCTTATATTACAGGTATCTAGTGCACCAAAGTTATAAGGGAAAATAATTCCCCTTGCTACGATTTTAGGCTTAAACCGCAGACCGAGCGTTAGAATTTAGAAAAAACCCTAAAATAACAGAAAATATTCTTTTTCCATTTTTATAAATTGTCAGTAGATAAAAAAATACGCATTTTAGAAATATATACAAATCATCCTAAATAAATTTTGTGTCTTTAAAGGCTTTTTAGTAAAAAAAAAATTATGAACTTTGTTGTATTTCCTTTTTGTATATTATTTTAAAGCTATAAGAGTTAACGCGCTATAAGCATCAGTCAAAGAGTAGAAACGGTGCAATTGTATAAGACAAGTAACACATCATAAAGCATAGAACGCATTGACGTGTACGAACGCAAATAGCTGGTCTACTCGTACTTTCTATTATTGCATGCATTACAAGCGTCATGGAAAAGGGTCAGTTGATTTTGATATCTAAAAATGACAATTTATCAGGCTTGTTCTAAAAATCTCGTGATTTCAAAGCACATCTCGTTTTAAAAGCACAAATGTGATTTGTGCCTGTTCTGCAAATCACAATTTTTTGTGATTTTCGATGTGATTTATGTTCTTCTAAAGCACAAAAAACTGCTGTTTTTGGCTTCAATTTACTGATATTTTTATTATCAGGTTGAATTTTATTTATTCGCGGTATTATCTGAAAAATAAGGATAATTTCTTATAATAAATATAAAAAGTAGAGTAAAATAAACCAAATCACAAAATAATACAGCGATTCTTGCAATAAAATAAGAGTATCTAGTTTTTAGTGAATTATTTCGTATTTAATAAATCATTTTACTTAAATAATCGATAGAAAACACATTAACTTATATATTAATGTAATAAATTATGAAATTCAGAATAAAGTATTTACAAAAATTAAGATGTGATTTCAAACTGGTGGTAAGTTAGCTTAGCGGTTTAAAATCACAAAAATAAAAAATATTTTGAGTGCAGAACACATTTTTGTGATTTTAAATCACTTTCACAAAAAGTGATTTGCAGAACAGCCCTGTATATTTTATTTTCCGTGTTATCGATAAGAAAATTTATCATGCATGTTCTGAGAAACGCAAATCGCTTACATTTAGCGTTTTCGATTTGAAAATAGGTGTTCTGAGAAACGTATAACGCAAGAAATATGGTTTTGCGATTTGAAATCGCCAAATAGGTGTTCTGGAAAACGCATATCGCTTAAAATTGGTGACTTCAACTCGCATGTATATATTGAAGTGAACTGATTGAATTTGCTAAAACTGAACTTGCAAAAGGCAATAAAACTATCCACTATTAAAATTTAATATGTTTTCTTTTTATTTCAATAAAAAATTTAAAGAATTTTACACATTTTCATTAAGAAAACTAAATTGAAAATTTTTTCTATTTGTTGTCAAATTTTTTTTCGTTTTATATTACTACCACATAACGAGTGATTTTTTTGCTATTATCTTTTTGGCAACACTAGTTTTGACAGCTCACGCACGTTTTGTACCTTGTGTCACTGTCAAACATCTTCAGTGTGGTCTATAATTTAATCATGAATCGTCTTACAAACGAACAACGCTTGCAAATTATTGAATTTTATTACCAAAATGCGTGCTCTGTTAAGAAAGTTCGCGCGCTTCTTCCATTTTATGGTCAGTTTAATCGACCTACTGAGGCTTCTATTAGCGCTATTGTAAAAAAATTTCGCACCAAATTTACATTGTTGGACATTAAACCACCAACACGCTTACGTAGAGTGCGAACTGAAGAAAATATCGCATCCGTATCGGCCAGTGTTGGTGATGTCCTTGAATTATCGATTCGGCACCGTTCGCAGCAATTGGGCCTCTGTTACTCCACTACGTGGAAAATTTTGCGGAAGGATTTGGGTGTGAAGATACAGCTGGTGCAAGAATTGAAGCCAATCGACCTACCACAACGCCAAATTTTTGGTGAATGGGCTCTTGAAAAGTTAGATGAAGATCCACTTTTTTATCGAAGAATTGTGTTCAACAACAAAACTGCCGTATTTGGAGTGAAGAGCAGCCAGAAGCATTGCAAGAGCTACCAATGCATCCACAAAAAACAACCATTTGGTGCGGATTATGGGCTGGCGGCATCATTGGGCCGTATTTCTTCAAAGATGATGCGAATCACAACGTTACTGTGAATGGTGAGCGCTACCGTGCGATAATAACAAACTTTTTTTTTGCCCAAAATAAAAGAGCTTGACTTGCATGATATGTGGTTTCAACAAGACGGTGCCACATGCCACACAGCACGCGAAACAATGGACCAATTGAGAGGCGAGTTCGGTGAACAGTTTATTTCACGCTTGGGACCAGTCAATTGGCCGCCCAGATCGTTCGATTTAACGCCTCTATACTATTTTTTGTGGGGCTATGTTAAGCGTTAATCGAAGCGACAAGCCCACTTCGATTGACGCACTGGAAGCCAACATTGCCAACATTATTCGTGAGATACCGGCCAAAATGTTGGAAAGAGTATGCCAAAATTGGACTAAGCGGATGGACCATTTGAGGCGCAGCCGCGGCCAACATTTGCATAAATAATCTTTAAACATTAAATTATATCGACCAAACTATCGATCCAAATAAATATTTCATGTATTTTTCTGAATTTTATGTGTTTTTGTTTTTTTTTAATTTCCCATAGTTCTTATAAGTGAACATTTATTATTATTATATTATTTATATTATTTCTTAAATGTTCACTGTAACTGTCAAAATTCTTCGTTCTCACCATTGCGGAAACAAAAACAAAAATGAACACTAAAATTGGTGAATATTTGCGTTTTCAGTGATCTCTGAAGTCGCCGTTTTTGAAGCATGCAAATGAAACGAAACGACATTTATTTGTATATTTTAATTAAAAGATATTATAAAATTTTTTGAAAATGATATATCTGTATCTGTTGACTAAAAATTTGCTACTAATTCGCCTCTTCATCATAGTTTTACAATAAGCCCACAAATTGCAAGAAGTCTCATTGTCTTCACATGAAGTCGACACAAAATTTTCGACACTTATTTACTCAGTACCAACTTAGGTTTAGGAAAATATCGAAGGCCTATCAAAGAATACATTGTGCAGTGCTTAAGCACTATTATTTGAAAGAGAAAACGGCAAATGAGACAAAAGAGAAGCGCGATGAATATTATGGTGAGTCTGCTCAGCTAGATTACATGGTAAAATATTGAATTGCTGAATTTCAACGCGGCCGAGCAAGCACTGCAACAATACAATTAACAGGAAGGCCAAAAGAGGTGGTTACTGAAGAAAATTTCAAGGAAGTCTTCGATATCGTTATGAATGATCGCCGCGTCAAGTTCCGTGAGATTGTTAAAATGGTAAATGTGTGTTCAACATTTTGCATGAACATTTGCATATGAAAAAGTTATCGGCAAGATCGGTGCCGCGTTCGCTCAGTGTCGAACAAAAACGGGTTCGACAGACCACTTCACAGCGGTGTTTGGACATGATAAAGCATAATCCTGTTTATTTTTGTCATGTATTAATAACTGTTGCAGAAACGTGGGTGCACCACTACACAGCTGAAACCAAAGCATGGATGGAAGCTGGCGGAATTGCTTCTAAGAAGGTGAAGACTGTGAAATCGGGTGGCAAAATCATTGCCTCTGTATTTTGGGATGCAGATGGTATATTGTTCATCGGTTATCTTGAAAAAGGTTCCACAATCACAAGAAAGTATCATTGTGCATTATTGGATCAATTGAAAAAAATGCTCTTTCTTCAAGGCAACGTACCGGTTCACACAGCATTGCATACGAGACGTTAATTACGTGAAATATTCATCGAATTTGTTGATCCTCTGCCTTATAGTCCAGGTGTAGTTCCTAGTGACATTTCCTGTTTCCAAACTTGAAAAAATGGCTCGTAGGAAAAGTATTCATCCTAAACGAAGAAGTGAACTAACGCGCAGAAAAAATTATTGTAAAAATAAAATCAACAAAATTTTTGTCTGAAAAATAAACATCAAGAAAATTACCTTGGATATCGTATTTTGTTGTTGTTGAAAAAAATAGTTGTTTTCGATCAATTATTATTTTTCCTAAACTCTTCTTTGAATCCACGAATTCCTTTATAGGTCCGCATTCAAACAAGTTTTTAATTGATTCAACGAACTTCGTTATTTAACACGGAAAAATTTTATTTCTGTGCCTGTATTTTAAGGGGTTCCCAATATCGTATTATTTAGATGGTATAAAAAAGTTGGAATATTATCGTATCAAGTGCATGGAGAAATAAATGGTTGTTGAGAAATAAATGATTTAAAAAATATATTGTCGTCCTACTGAGGTAGCTTCAATATCAATTCGCCTTTGATTCGAATAAAATCATACTAACTTATTACACTATACACCATAACAAAGAAGTTGCTGTAGGGCGCTAAAGGTTTTACCTCAAGCGGCTTAACTCTCTGCTCTTGCAAACAAACAAAAATCATACAAAATTAAAGCCGGTTTGTTGTTAGCAAAAACTCTCTGTTGTTTATATTTGCTCTGCTTTAATGCTGTTCTTATAAATATGTATATATACATACATATGCACATATGTATGTACATATTTATGTATCTGAAACTGTTTATACATTTTTTATTATTCAAAATTGTATAAAAAAATAAAAAAATTATGTATCCGTATCAGAATTCGTTCATTCTTCGCTTCGAAATTGATTGATGTGATCCAGTTTAAAGACCTCACTCAATTTCCTGCTCTTCGTTGTTACTCTCCTGCTCTTTATCTCTGCTCTTGATTATTATTTAAATTTTCGGTTATTAAACACCGATTTTAATAAAAAAAAAACACGACACTGGTTTTGTTGTGGTGCAAAGAAAGTTGGAGTTGTTGTTTTTTTTTTTTTTATTTATTTTGTCATATATTGTTATTGTGATTTAAATACAAATCTTATCTTTATTTCATCATGAGAAATTTACATAAGTGTGACTGACTTTTTGTTGCTCTTTTTTATTGGAGTTTCTCATAAAAAAAAAAAACACAAAAAATTTTGATTGATTTTTATTGAGGCAAAATAAAAAAATAAATTTTTATTGACTGTTTGAAGTGAAGCATTTGATTAATTTATTTAATATCGCATTTTAACGCATTTAACGTTTAAAATAAAGATTATTATTGTGTTTTTTCTATCAATATGAAATATGAAGTGTTAATTGGTTTTATGTTGAGATGATTCACAATCTTGGTGTTATTGGGATTAGTTAATTTATACTCAAACTTTTATTTGTGTGCTTTAATAGCGTCCCAACAAACACTAAATCAAAGGCGACAAAACCAAACGATTCGAACGATTACTGCAGCTCCATGGTACGTAAAAAATTCACGAATTCATAAAGATCTGAGTGTTCCACTGGTAGAAGAGGAATTTTTTAAATACTCGACAAGGTATGTCAGTAAACTGGAACTTCATCCAAACCCTTTTGCGCGGAATATACTTAATTTTGGCGGCCACACTCGGTTGAGAAGAAGGGATTGGTTAAGCGGCCGTATTAAAAATACATCATGTTCACATGATCCTGAGTTCGAATCCCAGTGGGTGCTGATGAGTAGTGTAGCGACTACGAAACAGCTAGTTGTCCCCCAGCTAATGGTATTCAATTATTTTTGCTGTTCTTCTTTGGTCTTATTGTTTCACAGCAATTATTGTTATATCTAATTAAAAATAATCCTTCTTCTTGACTGAAGTTGGACTCGAACTCACAGCTAGTTAGTTAATATCATAAATAATTTTAGTTTTAAGACAATCATAAATTTATACTGATTCGAGCAATTTTAAATAAAAATTATAAAAACAATATTACCATAAAACAAAAAAGCTAGCCAACATCATAAGACAAAATGTTGAAGGCAAAAAAGTACTATTTTTTATATTAAATAAGATAGTTTTTCCTTAAATGTATTGGTGTTTAATCTTCCATATAGAACTTGTGGGCATCACTGATGTAAACAATTAATTAGCTTAACGAAATTTGCAGGAATTTCAATATTAGAGACATGGCTAAAACTTCGGAAATTCCAAGGTAACGAACAACAATGTTATCTATAACTAAGTACTGTTTCAAGTGCAAAGAAGACCATTGATTGCTCAATCAAACGATCTTTTATATTTTTTGGTGCTACCAACCGGGTCAAAGAACAGCTATAACTAAGTAGAACCGGACACTATATTAAAAAAGAAAAAAATTGTGCTCAAAATATCTCTCATAAGCGGACAGAAGCGTAGAAAACAGGGAAAAGCAATTTTAAAATCTAAGTAATTTTGCTTGAAACTCATGATCAAGAAAGAGTAGTATTTAATTTAATTAAACAGTTCGGTCAATCAAATGACTTTGACGAACTTTCAAAAGCAGTGAAAGTATCTGCTTTGAAGATGAGTATATTTAAACATTAAATTCAAGTCTGTCTTTAAACTTAAAAACATATTTTCCTAAAGCAATTTGCTAGACAACTTTGTCGCATTCCAATGTCTAAAAATTATTGAGTATCATTTTGAAACTCAATAACTCAACTGGAACCGGTTTAAATTAAAGCATAAATATTATTAAAGCCTATCACTGTTTTAATAAGATGTATTATTATATAATAATATATTTGAAAAAAATGCACTTCTTATAAGTGGACAACTCACATAATCAGACAAAAAATCCACGTTGGTGGTTGGAGTGTCCGGTTATGAAAGGTTTCACTGGATTTATGAAAAAAAAAAAAAACTAACCAAAATGAAAAAAAAATATTTTGAAAAAACTATTAACAATTTTCGTTTGGTTTGTAATAGATCTGTTTAGGAAGCATAAAACCGGACTTTTCCCGCTTGAAGTGGCTGTTTTAGATCGGTCAGCTTGATTTAGGTGAGATTAAAGTTTGTGCGTAGCAGATGAACTGGCAAAAGCCGGGGTCCTCTTACAGCAAGGAGATATTGCCCGGCTTAAAAGCTATAAGAGCCAAATGCGCAGCCAATTTTTAAGGATTGCATAGGACGGATAGTCTAGTGACGTTACATGCCAAGTAGTGAGGTTAACATGGCCTCTGTATGATCGTAGGAGAACTATGGTCCTAAGGAGTTTTTCCCGATGAAGTTTGCGTCCTTTGATGGCGCTTTCCACAGGACGTCGTATACGAATGCATGCTAGGAAGTTAAGTCTTCCATTTCATTATTTCTGTAGAAAGTGTAGGGATGAGAACGAGAAAAAGATTGTTGAGCACTTCCTCTGTCGGTGTCCGACTCTTTATTAAATAAGAGCGCTGTATCTGGGTTTAGCGGTACTCCACGGATTAGCATTTATATCGGAATGCATAGTAGACGGACCGGATTTTTTTTATCCGGGTTTCGGGTTGGTTTGGATCTGGACCGTCGAAGGATATGCCTAAGGCAGATAGGCAACATAACGAGACTATGAAACGTGAACTTGGCTGGGTTCATGAAACTAGCAGTCTGTACAACCGTACCTAATCTAGCCCTGTGCTCTTCAGTAATGAGCTGAACTCTATGGTTTCCTTGCGAGTGGAATTGCTATCTAAGACTGAAACCGGTTTCAGCATTTAATCTTATTTCAAATAAAGTTTTCCACCTTTTTAAAATTTGTTGTAATATTAAATTAAGAAAATTCCTGCAGTATACTTTGAACTATAGGGTGGCGCAGAATTACCTACATATCTTAAATTTTTTTTCATTCATTTATTTATTGAATCTTCACAAAGTGAACTAACAAATAAATATTCAAATCTTAATACTAAATACATAAAATTAATTAAGTCCAGCCAATGCTAGACAAAAATGTTTTATTTTTCACGGTCAATATCGGTAAAATCACCTATTTAACGATCTGATGGTGGCAAGGGTATCCCTCCTTCTCAAGAGTGGCCTTCAAAATTAAGTATATAGCGTTCAAGATGATTTGGGTGAAGTTCCAGTTTACTGATATACGTTGTTGCGTACTTTGAAAATTCGTCTTTTACAAGAGGATCATAGAGATCCTTATGTATTCGTGAGCTGCGGTAATCGTTCGAAGAATTTGATTTTGTCGCCTTGAATTTTTTCAATGTTAGAATGTCTTTAAGGAAATGGCATAATTAAGACGCTGTTCGTAGTCTATCGGCTTCAATTCTGGAACAAGCTGAACCGTATACGGGAACATGTGTAATGTGGCCAACATCCACTGAACAGACCTCCGCTATAGCCCCAGTTATGTTGTACGTCTTCTTGTTGATATTTTTGGACTAGCCTGTGCACTATCCATAGCACGTTGGTTACTTTTTACCGTATGGACCATACCTGGTCTTCCGGTACATGTCAGGTGTCTTACTGTACCATATTGTAGGGGCTGGAGGTCCATTACGATAAACAGCTTACTCCGAAAACAATTGACTTTTGATTTTCAAAATAAAATTCAACAATTTTTGATCGCTGTTGTGTTTTATGGTAAATTCCCTAAATCTTCTTCACAGGGATTTAAAATCAAAATTAAAAAATAGATAAACTAAAAAAGTTATTGAACAATCAAACCATAAAGATAGTTCTGCACCACCTTGTATTTGCCATATTTGTATTAGTACAAATTTTGCTATATCTTCAATAAATAAAGTATTATTTATGTTTTGCATACATACATGCCTTTATAAGTAATTTGTTGGCGCCATATGACTGACTGACTCTCTGACTGCCAAACAAGTTCATAACGAATGGATTCCTATCAATTAAAATAATTATTTTCTTCAGTGTATGTGTGTCAAACAATCAGAGCTGCACACACAGCCAGTCAAAGAGATGTGTTCTGATCATGCATGAAAATGAACATAATTCAATTGACCTAATTTTATTTAATTTAATTTGTTTCCATCACTTCTAATGTTTTTCAATATTTTATTATTAAAATATGAATATTTAAAGGCATAAATCAACAAAATCGGCAACATAAGCCCAATAAACCTTGACAATTTGTATTGATTTTATTGAAAACATAAAATCTGTTACAAAATTACAGATTGTGGAAAAAACGAGAAAAAAATTTATGCGCTTGAATTGCAACAGAAGCTAAAAGCGTGTTCATAAAATTAAAAAAAAATGTGTATACATTTATATACATATTCTATTTAATGACAAAATTCACTTTGAGAATTTTATTAGTTTATTTTCCTTTTAAAACTTTTTTAATTTTTTTTTTTTGTTTACTGATTTTTTAGATCAAGGTTCACCTTTTAGCGAATATTTTTGCAGACAAGTTATTTTTGGAGAACAAATAAATTAATAAATAAATGAACAAATATTGATTTATTAAAAGAAATTTTACTTCAAAAATAAAATAAAATTTTGAATTTAGTTGGCTATTCCGTGAAATACATTCAATCAAAAAATTTCGAATTATTTGAAAAAGCTTCTTTAAACTACTTTTAATTTGTTTTTTTATTACCAATTATCCTAGATATATAAAACTAAAAAACACACTTCGATATCGAACCAAATATAAGAAATAATAATGGGTGATTTTATAAGAACTATCGAAAATTTAAAAAAAAATACATAAAATTCAGAAAAATGCATGAAATATTTATTTGGATCGATAGTTGGGTCGATATAATTTAATGTTTGAAGATTATTTCATGCAAATGTTGGCCGCGGCTGCGCCTCAAATGGTCCATCCCCTTAGTCCAATTTTGGCATACTCTTTCCAACATTTCGGTTGGTATCTCACGAATAATGTTGGCAATGTTGGCTTCCAGTGCGTCAATCGAAGCGGGCTTGTCGCTATAGACATTAGCCTTAACATAGCCCCACAAAAAATAGTCTAGAGGCGTTAAATCGCACGATCTGGGCGGCCAATTGACTGGTCCCAAGCGTGAAATAAACTGTTCACCGAAATCGCCTCTCAATTGGTCCATTGTTTCGCGTGCTGTGTGGCATGTGGCACCGTCTTGTTGAAACCACATGTCATGCAAGTCAAGCTCTTCCATTTTGGGCAACAGTTTGTTATCATCGCACGGTAGCGCTCACCATTCACAGTAACGTTGTGATTCGCATCATCTTTGAAGAAATACGGCCCAATGATGCCGCCAGCCCATAATCCGCACCAAACGGTTGTTTTTTGTGGATGCATTGGTAGCTCTTGCAATGCTTCTGGCTGCTCTTCACTTCAAATACGGCAGTTTTGCTTGTTCACGTATCCATTCAACCAGAAATGAGCCTCGTCGCTGAACACAATTCTTCGATAAAAAAGTGGATCTTCATCTAACTTTTCAAGAGCCCATTCACCAAAAATTTTGCGTTTGGCTTCAATTCTTGCACCAGCTGTATCTTATAAGGCTTCACACCCAAATCCTTCCGCAAAATTTTCCACGTAGTGGAGTAACAGAGGCCCAATTGCTGCGAACGGCGCCGAATCGATAATTCACGGTCATCACAAACACCACCCGATACGGCTTCGATATTTTCTTCAGTTCGCACTCTACGTAAGCGTGTTGGTGGTTTAATGTCCAACAATGTAAATTTGGTGCGAAATTTTTTTACAATAGCCCGAATAGAAGCCTCAGTAGGTCGATTAAACTGACCATAAAATGGAAGAAGCGCGCGATGAACTTTCTTAACAGAGCACGCATTTTGGTAATAAAATTCAATAATTTGCAAGCGTTGTTCGTTTGTAAGACGATTCATGATTAAATTATAGACCAAACTGAAGATGTTTGACAGTGACACAAGATACAAAACGTGCGTGAGCTGTCAAAACTAGTGTTGCCAAAAAGATAATAGCAAAAAAACCACTCGTTATATTCAAAAAACTAGAGCAAATAATATGAAAGTAAATTTTTACAAACAATAAATATCTATTGAATGTGTAAATTTTCTATTTCTTTGAAGTGCAAGACTCTGGCCTTCTGGCCCATTGTGCATGGCTGCCACTAAAACTAATCAATGTCTAAATTAATTTCACATAAACAAATAATATCTAATTGACAGTTGAATATTTTATTATTCAAAATAATCGTTTACTGTTTACACAAATATAAATACCGTATTAACTTTGTTTGCATTGAGTTTGTTATTAATTTTCAATAATAGTTTTCGTTATAATAAAATATAATTATAACGATACAGGCAATACATATGTATGTACACACACACACACACACTCACATTAATTAATTGAAAATCATAAAATAATTACAAAACGTAATCTTTTGCAATAAATTAATGGCAAAAACAAAATAGTTGTTAAATGTAATTTAATACATTTTGTTGAATAATTTTATAGAATTTTTGGCTTTGATTTGATATTTAATTTATTTATTTAAATTTCCTAGAATAAAATTTGTGTACTTACATAAATGCTCGTATGTAGATATGTAATTAATTTGTTCCACTTGATTTTTCAACCATGTGGGCATCACCTCTGTCTGACTAGACTTTATTGCCAAATTTGTTATATTTTTCTTATTCATTTCAAAGTTTTATTATTCAAAAAGAAAAATATATAAAAAAAAATTAAAAATAAAAAGAATGTCTGTGTATGTGCATTTCCAGAAGAATTATTTTTCAAATCTATTGCGATTCAAAACGTTGCTGTCAACAAATGAATTTTTATGTTTATCACTATTTTATGAAACTATGAAATGGTAAAAATCAGGGTCATCAAGACACTGAACGATGGGCAAATAAAAAATCATGAGTGACCTAATTCAATGAAAACATCTGCGTTAGAACTAAATACATACTGATATAAAATGAAAAATCGCACATTTAGGTAAAAGTTTTTCTAGATTTCAGCTTGCATGTGACCAAATGCATAAACCCACAGCTTCAGCGAATCTCTCTGACAGTCGGTTCATATTTTAAATTGCTCCGAAATATAATCAAGGTTCAAAGTCGATAATCTGCCGAGTTTTCTCATTCGTTATCCCTTGTATGTTCTTGGCTTCTTGACGTACAGTTCTTCTTTTAAATATTCCCAAAGAAAAAAGCCCAACGGGATCAAATCACATCGCTCCTTTATTGCAACATAGTCATAACTAACCAAAAACTTGTTTCGATAAAAAAAAACATTTCAAATTTTTAGTTTCCAGACAAAACAAAAATTAACTGATATTAATAGTAAAAATTAATTATAGTTTTATATATATTAGGTTAGGTTAGGTTGTACAGGCCGCCAGTTTCATGAAACCAGCCCACGTGGGTCCTTTTGGTCCCGTTGTGTTGCCAGAGGGAGAAGTGCAGCCCAGGAGACTTACACTTCCCCCGACGGTTCAGATTCACTCAGCAGATATATCGGCATTCCGATATATCTGCCAACCCGTGCAGCATCGGTCCGCCTAGATACAGCGCTCTCATAGAATATTAATAAAACAAAAAAATATTAAAAAAAAAAATATATATAACTGTCAAATTTTAAAAAATTTCTTTGACGTGACTTAAGTTTCATTTCTAAATTAAAACAAAACCAAAGACAAAACAACAAGAAATAAGAAAAGCTTATTTTTTGAGATATCACTATGCTGCTATAAAGAAGCGACATGATCCTGCGGCTAACTAACAAGGCCGCGAAGAGAGATAACACGGCCCTTGAATTTCTCGCGCAAAAGAGCCATTGTTTCGTCCGCCGTGTATATCCTCCTGTTGAAACCACATATCCCCTAGTCTATATTCACAAATTCTGGCCACAAGAAGTCCATTATCATCTTGCAATTACGAACACTATTAACGGTACTGCTTGACCGACTACATTTTCGATAAAGTATGGCTCGATGATACCACTCGTATCAGCTCATAAACCGCATCAAATAATTACTCTTTATAAATACATCGCATTTTGAACATCCATTCATCGTTACTCAAATGCGGGAATTCTGCAAATCCATTGATGTGAAATTATGCCTCGTCACTGAATATAATGCTTTTTGTAAAGTCACTATTTACTTCTGTCTGGAAAAAGGCCCCCCGGCCGTGACAACCCCGACTTTAATGAAAAAATCATCATGAGTGGTGAGGAACATTTTCATTGGAGTGGATATTTGAATAAATAGAATAGTCAGTTCTAGGCAATGAAAAAACCTCGTGTTATTAATCAGTCACTTTTGCGTCCATTAAAAGTGACAGTCTGGAGTGTTTAGTTTGTTTTCTTATCGAATACATATCGTTTGCTCAACTCTGAAATATGTTGAGTTAGTTTTGAGATAATTTATAAAGATTTTTTGTTTCTCCGAATTTTATAAATTTGTTGTATATCATATCTAAGCATATTTTAGCATATTTTTGTTGGCCTTTTCTCACTTTATTGGTTTATAACAAGCTAATCATGCTAAGTATACTTTCAACATATAAAAGGGAGGTTTTTAAACTTTAGGTTTTTAAATGTATGTAAGTACAAGTTTTCATAGTTCGATTACTATCAAAAATTTATTAAATATAAGTTCAAAAAAAAAAAAAAAAATTGAATTAAAAAATGTTATGTCGACTTAGTATGTTTTGTAATACTTGTGGTGTGGAAGGTGTTAATCTGAGCAGTGTCGAAGGTATATACACTGGGCACTGATCAGTTTTAACTAATTTAATTCCAACATTTTAAATGCCGCAATAGAGTTTGTTTTAGTCTTTCGTGTTGTTATTGTTTAAGTTAAACCTCCACGAACACTACTCCCTCTTTCCTCTTCATCTCAACCTTTTTTCCTAGTTCCAGTACAATGCACTGCATATGTAAGGGTTGTCCCCTGAGTACTGATCCCAGATAAAAAAAAAAAAAAAATTCGACCAGGAGGGATACTGGACTTTATTTCTTCGAAAATTAAATCGGTGTAGCGGTAACTGTGAATCGGGAGCGAAATCGTGATATGATTTTTTAATGTCACAACTGTATGAGTATGCTGTGAGCTTGATTAACATGTGGTATCAATAAGATGGTGCCACTCATGTGGTATCAATAAGACGGAGATCTCTCTCCACAACAACTTATTTCAAGAAACGGTGATGTTGATTGGCCTCCAAGGTCGCCTGATTTAGCTGCTCTGGACTTCTTTTTGTGGGGATAGTTGAAAAGTAAAGTTTATGCAAACAAACCAGAAAGGCTTGAGCAACTCAAACAAAATATTCGCGATGAAATAATGAAATATCGCTTTAAATGTGTGAGAATGTAATGACAAATGTGCTCAGAAGGGCTCGCAGAGGCTAATAGGGGCGGACATTTATCTGGTATTGTATTCCATATATTATGGCCGACATTAAATAAAACAAATATCCATATAAGAACCATTCTCTTGCATTTAATCAAAAATTATAATTAAAAAAGCAGCATAGCTTCCTGGCGGACACCCTACACATGTGATGTTTCTTGGTGTTGCACTTATTGCACTAGTACCACTACCTAATGTAGCTGCTTTGCACGGTAATAAGTATTCTAGACGCCCTTCCCAGTAAGTTTTTGCTTTCCACAATCAAGCATTGTCGTGTACAATATTTGTATCAAAACTTTTGTTACCTACTGTTTAATGTTCTTTGGCATTTCAGTTGTAGAGTGAAGCGAAAAAACTGCCAAAATATTGCAACAAAATGGATAGATTTTTTTGATATACAATAATAATTCAGCTAATGGATTTAAATGTTTGACATGAGATTAAAAAAATATTGAATAAATATGTCCAATCTGTATGAAGTCGTCTACTTCCGTTTTGTCAAAATCAAAAACTAATAGTGAGTGACAAATACCGACAAGTGTTTTCTTTATTTTCATTTTGTCTTTTTGTTTTTTTCAACTTTTGCTTTGTGTTACAAAACGCTTTTGTTATTACAATAAACAACTAAAGACACACATACACATTTTAAAGCTATTAAAATTAACAAACAAATAAATAAACAATTTTGTAAAAAAAAAAAAACTAAAATTATATTATAACAGTTGGAACAATTTATGGCCAGAAGCCAAAATAATTTCAATGAATTGAATGCAGACGGAAAAGGCGATAAAATGGGAAACAAAAACAAAGTGCGGAGGAAAATGTTTTCAAAAATTCTAAATTATTTGTTTGTGTATTCCGCGTTTTTCAAATAATCTTATGAAAAAGCAAAAATTGAATAAAAGGAAAATCTTGCAGAAAGCCCGAAAGAAATGTGAAGAACAAAAAAAGCAGCAAACCAAACAAATCGAGAGAACTGGGAAAATGTTTCGAATGAAAATCCAAGATTTTCGAAAATATCTTTTGTGCTTTTGGTAAATTTTTGTAAATTTTTCTTTAGTTGAGAGAAAACCGTCGCTTTGTTAACGTCGCTTTTTTTTAGTAAGAAAACTAAAATTGTTCTTAGTTCTTTTCCTTCCCCCCCTTTTTTAAACGATCAAATTTCTTAATAAATTTCTTTACGTTAAATTTTAATTAAATTTGAGACAACTTTTTTTTTTTTTGCAAAAAAAAAAAAAACTTAAGCGATTAAGCGCAATTTGAGCCAAATAACGATCGATAACAGAGGAGCTTTTATAAGAAAAAGTGTGTAAAAGAAAAACAAAAACGACTGAAATTAATAGTAAAAATTAATTATAGTTTTATATATATTTATATTAATAAAACAAAAAAATATTTAAAAAAAAATAAATAACTGCCAAATTTTACCAAATTTCTTTGACGTGATTTAAATTTCATTTCTAAATTAAAACAAAATCAAAGACAAAACAACAAAAAAAATAAGAAATTATGAAATAATTTTGAAGGTTATCGGTGATTACGAAATCAATTTACAACAACAGCAACAATAAAAAATATATACCACAAAAAAATATCTCAAAAGAAAAACCAAAAATATATGCTAAATCCAAGTGCCAGTTTTGTGCAAATGAAAATTTTTCATCTACTATAGCTATATACGAGGGCAGTTCCAGAATTATATAAAAGGATAAAAGAAATTCCCAAAGAGCTTTAGTATTTTATTAGAAAACAAATCGCATTCGGTATTTAAAGTTGAAGTGAATGTTGGAAAATATACCCTTTCGTTCCGGGGAGCAACAAGCTTTACTATGAAAAAAGACCCACTGCAGCAAATCACAAGAAGTATTCTAACATAAATAAAGTATAACTCAAATTTTCATAATTTTAGTATTGCGGTAACAATTTTGAAATTGATGTACACTAGCACCTGCCCTTACGGCTTAATCTGATGATGCACTAACTCCACCTGGTGAATTATTCCCAACTCACTAGCACCCCCAATGTGGCTTGCTAGGCTCACACAGGTTGCAGCTTTTGACTAAAAGTTTGTAGCCTTATAGACAAACCCCTTGCTTAAAAGCTCAGGCCTTCTAATCCCTCTAGTACTCGTATGCCATTTCCCAACAATCAATGGAAGGCAAGGATTAATGAGTCAGTAGGCTGAAGCCTATTAAGAGCATCAGCCCTTAACAACGTCAGCCATCTAACCATCACTCCTGATTCCTTATACTACAAACAACTGTTGTAAAACAGTTTGGTGCAAAGCAACAGCACCTCCAGGTGTTCATAGCCCCCGAAGACCAGCATGCGCCATAGCTATCAGGGAAACTAATGCTCCTTCCTGAGGTTTTAGGTTTAAACCACAGCCAGAACGTTTTAGCCAAAGAGGCATCTCAACCATGACCAGCACCGAGATGTTTAGCAGAGCCGAATCTGCTGGGGAAGATTCTGCCAATTTTCACTTTTGGTACGGTTTTCGCAAGTCCAACACATTAGGTATGTTTCTTTGAGATCTCCGCGGGATACCAATTTGCACGAAAAGCATTCCCGTACTTAAAGTATGGGAACGCAAATGAGAGAGCACTTTTGGGAGAATAATATGCTTCCTCTTTTTGTACGAAATAGCACGTAGTTCTTCTTCGGGCTAGTTTGGGCAAGTAGTTAAACAATCAGGCGTTTTGAACAATAAACAATAACAAAGAAATAAACATAATTTGAATCAGCTCATATACAAATGATTTCAATATTATTATATAAATATTAAATAAAAAGGTATGTGCAAAAGACCTTAAATACCTCAAAAGTGTAAAAAATCATACTATTTTTCGGCAAACTGAATGACGATTTTTATTGCCTTATCAAAACACAGCAGAAATTTAGCTTTCTGCGTTCCCATACTTTTGTTAAATTTTATTTTTTTTTTGAGAAAAACTTCTGCTTGCTCTCATTGGCACGAAACTAACCCAGAAAGTAAAGAAACACACCTATTATAAGTCATGCGGCTTAATAGAATTTATTTGCTACACAAACGAGGGTCTTTTCAATGCCCCAGAAAATAGAGTGGCCTGGTTTGGTCTACGCCAATACAAAACCTGTTCCCTGGTTGGTGTATTGCGATAACAATAGTATTCATGATGGCGGCAAGTAATATTTATTGTAATATCCAGCACATTTTTTTGTTTGTTTTGATTTGTATTCATATCCTGAGGTCAAATTTCACACCCAAGAATTTTGAAATGTTCAACAATTTCGGTGTTCACTGTTGATTTTTGTGTCCGCATTGGTGAAGATAAATCATTTTGGCAGTTACAGTGAACACTTAAGAAATAATTGGTTTACTCAAAAATCTGCGGTTTTTTGCAAAATATTTTGAAGTAAAAGTAAAGAAGGCTTATGTTAGCCCAAGCTTACACACTCCAGATTTCCTTGATCAATTCTGCCACCTAGTTAAATGCGCCTTGGAGACAACAAACACCGTGTAACTGAGCTTTCTAACATTGTTATATTCATTTAGCCGATTTAGCCCCTGTAAAAACATTAAATAAAGACTAAGATTTTTGACCTAACATCACAGATTTTTTAAATTTTAATAACATTGTAACTAAACTACTACTCCTCTTTTCCCCTCCACAAAACCTATTTTCCTAGTTCTGGTACAATGTATTGAGTATGTAGGGATCATCCCCTGAGTACTGGTCCAAAATGAAAAAAATGTTCATGAATATTTAACTATAACCCTATAGGAAAAAGAAAGACACAAATGGGCTGGCTTCATGAAACTGGGTATAGCCTATATATTTAATGGGCCTTAAAAAAATTTTTCAACAAGTTGATAGATATGTTATGCTTAATTGAATTTAATTCTTTTTCATTGCATATAAACATATTTTAATATACATAATTTTACATATGTATATGCATAAATTCATTAAATGAATTGCAAATTTGTTAAAATGAAGTATTGAAAATAAGAGATTAATATGGGCTTAAAGATTTAAAAAGTACAATACAGGTTTGGAAGATATTTTCATGAGATATTATTGATTTTTTCCGATTTTACCTCCGACAATTTTGGCAACATTGCTTGTAAATTCGGCCATTGTTTACATCTTAAGAATGTAAATATATACAGAGAATATATTTTGTTAGTATTTACTACTGATCCGACATGAAACGTATGTAGACTTATAAACTAAAAATAATATTGCTCTTACTTTCTCAAACCCACTGAGACTGCCCTCGTATTACTTAGAAACCAAAAACAAAAAAGAGAAAAATCAAAATCTTTTTATAACAACCACCCACTTTCAGAGATTATTTTCACAACAAATTAAAACAAAATCATCATTATTATCTTTAAATTTTTTTTTTTAATTTTTGTTTTCTTCTCTTCTCTCTCTTTCATTCCTCGCCCTGTTTCACTCCTATGCGGTGTACTGCTTTCATCATAGATTCTTATTGGATATCTGTTAAATTTCAATTCGAACTAAAAGAAATAAAAAAAATAAAATAAAAATCTAAAATAATTTCGGAATATTTTTTATATATTTTTTTAAACAACCGCCAACTCATCTTTAACATTTTCATCGTTGTCGTCTAACAGGCGTTTTATATATTTATAATCACAATTATTATATATATAAAGCAACAACAACAACAAGAAAACAAACGATTTTCTTCTATATCTAAGTTTGAAAAACCGAAAAAATTTCAAGGTGAGTATATTTTTAGAAAATAATTTTGCTCAACTAAAGAACAAAAAATATTCTTTACATTTATTCTTTTCGCTTACAATTCACACAAACAGCTGTTCGTGTGTGTAAGTTGGAGATAAATTTGAGAGCAGCGAGAACTAACCAAACTTTTGCTCACCTCAAATTATTAACAATGGGCTGCTGTCTGTATTCTATTTCGGCAAAAAGTGAAAAAACACAGCAAGCTTTTTGGAGCCAACCGATATCTGGGGGGGGGTAGACCAACTTTATTTATCATATTTTGTCAAACTATTGTGGTTTTTCTCCAGAGCGTGTAACCACCGGTTCCCGCCCACAACTGTACTTTCTTTAAGTAGTTTGGCCCTCTTGTTGTTGTCCCAACTAAACGCATGCCTTGCTCTTGAACTTGTTTATAAACTCTCCTTCACCTGTTTGTTGTAATCTAGCGTTTTCGTTAGTTTATTTCGCAGTTGTTTACCACCTGTCATTCTCTCGTTTAAAGATAAAAAATTATTTTGATAGAAGCTGACATATGCATATTTATAAATATTTTTATAATTCACGTATTTCAATTATTTTTACGTAAATAAACACATTTCTTAAAATTATTTAACTTTATTATATTTATTATATATAATCAATACAATAAAACTTTTGGAATGTATAAAATAAACATATGTATGAATAAAAAATTTTTTTATTTAGATAAGTTAAGCGTAGTAAATAGTGTGACGAAAACCAGCAGCAGACATAATAATATTCTTATTTGTGCAAAACGTAGTGGCTTTTGCCATGGTTGAGCAGTTTTCGCAATAATTTCTGTTACACTCTCGAATACACTTAATGTTGCCTACAAGTACTGATATGTAATACAATTTGTTTTCTCAATTAAATAATATGTTTAAGTCTCTTTTATATCGGGTGACCGCCGGAAAGGCATACTACATTGTTTCTTTATTATTTTTGATTAAATGAAAGAGATTATACGAAGGGGATTGGATAACTACTTTATTTAATGGCGGCACTTATTGTATGTTATACAGTAGTGAGAAAGATTTACATCAGCACCTGCCTTTACGGCCTTATCTGAGGATGGACCAATTCCACGGAGTGAATTATTCACCAGACACCAGCGTCCGGGTGTGGCTGTGTGTCTAGGCACACACAGGTAACAATTTTTGCCACATGTTTATAGCCATATGAGCAACTTCTTGTTGAGGAGTTCGGGTTTTCTAATCCCTCCTGTATGAAATTTCCCGGCAATCAATGGAAGACAAGGCCTAATCACTTGGTAGGCCGAAGCCCACTAAGAGCATCAGCCCTTAAACCAACTCACCCGTCAACCTTCACCACCGTTTGCTTACAGTACAGGTATCTGCTGTAAACCAGTACAGGTATCTGTTTTAGACCCTCAGGAGTCCCCGAAAAAAGCCACGCACCAAACAATTATCGGGGATACTAACTCCCCTCCTGCGTCTACAGCTAGAACGTTTTAGCCAAGGTAGGCACATCAACCATGATCAGCCCGAGTTGAACTGGAAGCAGAGACTTGATGATCACTGTTCTGCCAATTTATACCCTTGGTAAGGGTTTCGGAAGCCAACACAACATAAGTCATGCGGCTTCCTAGAGCTATATTTCTTACAAAAAACGAGGGAAATTTTCAATATGAACACAGCCCTAGATGATTAGGACATATATAGTATAGGCAACCCCTGCGCAGGTTAAACTACGTCATGAAACGGTGTAAGATGTACTTCACTCCATACGACCTCCTGACTATTTATTCGACCTACATCCGACCGAAAATGGAATACAACTGACCGTGTGCAGGAGAAGGCGAAGAAGCTCATCAGTGGTTGTAGGATATCCAAATCTATTTATTCACTGGCCCATCGACGCAGTGTGGGGTGCGTTACTCTGCTCTATCGTTACTACAATGGATTTTGCTCTAACGAGATTAGGGATCTTGTTCCCGAAACGCGCACATTTTTACATAGCACGCTTTCATCGTCCAGAGCTCATCCATTTGTGATTGATTGCCCAGGGAATCGTACTACGCATTACAGAGAGAATTCGTTTTTCAGCCGTACGCTTCGTCTGTAGAACAAGTTGCCTGCAGATGTGTTTCCTGTCTGTTATAACGTTGGAAAGTTCAACTCAAATGTTCACAAACACTACTCCCTCTTTCCCTCTCCTCACAACCTATTTTCCTAGTTCTGGTACAATGCACTGCATATGTAGGGGTCATCCCCTGACTACTGGTCCAATATAAAAAAAAAAAACTATATTTCTATTATTCTTGCTATTGCCATATGTATGGCGGCATAAATGGTCTTGCGGATGAAGCTCTTGCGCCAACTTAATTTCAAATGGAAAAAAGGCAAATCCTTGTGCAAAATTGTGGCCAAAGATGTTCTTTGAAGACCACTCTCTTGAGCACGGCGTCGAATTGAAGTTAATGGATTGCTTTTAGCGCTTTCTCGAGCAGCAGTAATGTTTTCAGCCGATTTTGCAGTACTTTGTGGTCCATGCTTGGGCCTATTACCTAAGAGGATCTTTCTTCGAAATCGTTTACTACAGGATAAATAGTGCATTTCGTTGGCATGTTGTTTCTCGCAAAAATTTCAGGTAACATTAATCGATGAGTGGTTTGATCAAATGTTTTAACGATTAAAAAATTAAACGATTATTAATTCGATTCTACTTCACGACTGCCAAATGAGAACTGTTTACCAAAATGGCGGCAAAAAAAGTATTATACCTTCCTGCTATAAGAGAAATGCAAGCATATTAGATAATTGAGAAACCATATTGCAGTATATAGTCGTATCTGCACTTTTATGCAACTATAAGTGTGCAATAGATCACGACTTTTGAAGTTCGTTACTTAGAAAATTAAAAAAAGCGCAGCGATTAATGAGTTCTTCGCACAAAAAATTTTACAAAGCACAAAAATGATGCGAAACGCATCAAGTTGACAGCGCTGGTATTCCTTTTCCGTATTTCTCTCTATTTGCTACCAGAAACCACAGCAGTATGAAACCTATTTAGCCACTCTACTGTAAATAGTTCTCTCGGTTATGAGCAGGCCGTAAAATAAGCAGAGCATATGTCAAGTTCGGGTTTCGTGTATTTTGAAGCATTTTCTCGAAAGAGTAATAACTTTAATTGTCAGCGTTGATAGTCATCCTTATAGTTTATCTATATATTTCTATCTAAATGGCCAATTCATTGAAATAGTTTAAAAAAATATTTTTGCAAATATGTCTTTACCAAATAATTTCATTTCTTTTGCCAATTTTCTATCGCTTGTTAAAATATTTGATAAATTTATCTGTGATAAGTGCGCACCGTCGGTGGAACACACTTTTTCTTTAATTTGACTTCATTTCGTCTATTTTCATGTGACAAATTGCAAAAGTCTTGTTGGCCACTTAGCAGAATGTTTATACGAGTATATGCTAAATTTATAATTATTTTTCAAGAAATGCAATTAGTAACACAACGTAAATTTTTACTCTCTTGACACAAAAAAAATAATAATAAATAAATATTTGTTCGGACCACTTAAAATTAAATTTTTCACAAAAATTTTAAACATAACTTGAGACAGAAATCATTTCAGAAATATTAATAAAAAATATTAAGCAGTCAAATAGAAATAATTTTTAAGGTCGTTTAATCAAAGCAGATTATAAAAAATTCATTGATCTCTCTTTTCATATAAAGCTATTATCTCTCTTTCATTTTTGAATTACCACGAGCTTGCTTCCCTCACTCTCTCTCTTTCTCTGTTTCTGTTTTTTCTCTATATTTCTTCTATATAATTATTCCTCTCTTGTTACCGGTTTTCTGCGAAAAGCTTTTTTGTTTAGTTCGAATTTGAAATTCGTGTTTCGTAAAAATTAAAAATTTTCAATTTCGAACTTTCGTTTTTCAGTTTTCTTCTCGAAAATTTCGATATTCTTTTTTGATAATTTTTATTTTGTTGTTCTTTTTTCCTGCTGATATCTTCTCTTCATACAAGTGTGCCCGTCTGCCAATTGTTCTGCTAACCCAGTCTGATGCACATTTCGTTTTTTTATTTCTTCTTTTTTAAATTTAAATTTTTTTTTAGTATTTCATGATGTGATCTTTCTTTTTATTTATACAGATTGAGATTTTTATTTGAAATTTTTTATATATTCATATTTTTCATGATACAAGTATTTTTTTTTTTTTTTTGCGAAAGTGTAAGTGAGTATTTTGCCTGCACTTGTCTGATTTTGAAACCTGATGATTTTGAA
This sequence comes from Thecocarcelia acutangulata, assembly GCA_914767995.1. Lineage (NCBI taxonomy): Eukaryota > Metazoa > Arthropoda > Insecta > Diptera > Tachinidae > Thecocarcelia > Thecocarcelia acutangulata. The sequence continues at coordinate 84,413,945 of OU612098.1, read as the reverse complement.
TAAAAAAATCAGCGATAATTTTTATGAGATTTTGTGGGGCCAGCAAAATAAAGACAACTGAAGAATCTCTCACAGTTTTCTTAAAGCAAAATGATTCTGAAATGTAATTTAATGTGCCATTTTTTTATTTTCGTTTGGTTTGTGTGTTCATATCAAATAGAAAAATAATTTATGATAGATTTTTTTGTTACTTATGCATTTAATTATGTATGTTAATTGACATTTAATGTCTAGAATTATTTTGTTAGTCAGTAATGGGGTTTGTTTTATGCATTTCGGTAACAAACCTGGTGGAAAAGCATAAATCATAAACAAGTATGTGCGTTTTAGAGGCAATTACGTCTTTAAAGGGGAATCAGGTCGATATTTAAAGAAAACAATGCAACTACACTGTAAAAAAAAATTTATTTTGCAGGTAATCAAACTTTACAATGAATTCTGATAGGCACAGAAGGGAAAACTAGAGTATTGCAACGTTCTTCGGTTAGTCCAGGCCTGGTTGGGATATGCTCAGCCTTCCCCAAGGTTCCTTAGGTTAGGTTAGGTTAGGATAGGTTAGGTTAGGTTAGGTTAGGTTAGGTTAGGTTAGGTTAGGTTAGGTTAGGTTAGGTTAGGTTAGGTTAGGTTAGGTTAGGTTAGGTTAGGTTAGGTTAGGTTAGGTTAGGTTAGGTTAGGTTAGGTTAGGTTAGGTTAGGTTAGGTTAGGTTAGGTTAGGTTAGGTTAGGTTAGGTTAGGTTAGGTTAGGTTAGGTTAGGTTAGGTTAGGTTAGGTTAGGTTAGGTTAGGTTAGGTTAGGTTAGGTTAGGTTAGGTTAGGTTAGGTTAGGTTAGGTTAGGTTAGGTTAGGTTAGGTTAGGTTAGGTTAGGTTAGGTTAGGTTAGGTTAGGTTAGGTTAGGTTAGGTTAGGTTAGGTTAGGTTAGGTTAGGTTAGGTTAGGTTAGGTTAGGTTAGGTTAGGTTAGGTTAGGTTAGGTTAGGTTAGGTTAGGTTAGGTTAGGTTAGGTTAGGTTAGGTTAGGTTAGGTTAGGTTAGGTTAGGTTAGGTTAGGTTAGGTTAGGTTAGGTTAGGTTAGGTTAGGTTAGGTTAGGTTAGGTTAGGTTAGGTTAGGTTAGGTTAGGTTAGGTTAGGTTAGGTTAGGTTAGGTTAGGTTAGGTTAGGTTAGGTTAGGTTAGGTTAGGTTAGGTTAGGTTAGGTTAGGTTAGGTTAGGTTAGGTTAGGTTAGGTTAGGTTAGGTTAGGTTAGGTTAGGTTAGGTTAGGTTAGGTTAGGTTGGGTTGGGTTAGGTTAGGTCAGTTTAGGTTAGGTTACGTTAGGTTAGTTTAGGTTTAGGGTCCTCTCCTTAATAAATAAAAACAACTCCTCGACCGTTTATTTTCGGTTTATTCTTTATTTATCTTATCTTACACTTAATGATACCTCCTGAGAGTGGCAACTAATTCCACCTATCCAGCTTAGCTAGATGTAATCTGTCTCACCGAGTGCAGTTCCTCCTATAACACCCAATATAATCCAGTACTGAAGCAACTTCGTGTTCCCCCGGGGAACAGGTTTTGCCTTGGCGTATTCCTAACTAGAACACTCTGTTTTTTCGATAAAGAGGGGAAAGGTCCCTCGTTTGTTGTAGCAAAGAAAACTGTAGGAAGGTGCATGTCTTATGTTGTGTTGGCTTCCGAAGCCCTTAGCAAGGGTATAAATTGGCAGAACGGGGATCAACATGGCCACCGCGGGGTTCTGCTTGCAGTTCAAACCGCGCTCATGGTTGAGGCGCCCACCTTAGCTGAAACGTTCTAGCTGTGGTTGAAACCGAAAACGCAGGAATTGTTTGGTGTGTGTTTTTTTTAGGGGACTAACAACCTCCCGAGGGTCTGTTGTCTTTACAACAGATACCTGTACTGCAAGGAACCAGTGCTGATGGTTGATGGGTGAGTTGGTTTAAGAGCTGATGCTGCAAGTGAGCTTCTGCCTACTAACTCATTAAGCCTTGTCCTCTATTGAGCCCAGTTAGCCACACAGGGGCACTGCTGAATAGTGAATATTTCCCATAGAATTGGTTCATCAATGTTTTTCCCCCTTGGGAACAGCTTTTGCCTTGACGTAATCCAAACCAGGGTGTTCTGTTTTAAGAGGAAAAGAAGTCCCTCGTTTGTTGTAGAAAATAAAATTCTAGGAAGCTGCATAACTTCTGTTATGCCCTCGTGTGGTTCTGGCTTGCAGATCTCTCGGTGCAGGTCATGGTTGAAATATCTGCCCGGTCTGTTGTTTAAACCTAAAATTGCAGGAAGGGGAATTAGTTTTTCTGAAAACTTTAGTTCATACCGGTTTTCGGTTCCATTTTTACAATTTGGAATCGGTGCTCCTTATGATGATGCATTGGCTGCCGGCTGATCTCATGGGGAAGGAAGTGACCATGTGATCGGCCAGTAGGGTGTTGACGGAAGAGACAGGTTTTGATGCTTCAATAATGGGTAGGATAATGGAACTCTCGGTGAATATTGCTTAATGTCCACCACATCTACCGCCCGATAAGAGATTTAACTTAGTCCCGTCGAGCATGGCCGTGGTAGTGGCTCAAATAAGCTTCCAAGATCTTTTATTTATTGCCTTCTTTAGAAGTCGTAGGGATGTTGAGGAGGAAGAGAGTGTTGAGCATTTCCTCTGTCGGTGTCCTGCTCTTTGTTCATTATTTTAGCGCAATGATACTCCAGAGTTGGGCAGTTATATCGGAATGCGGGATAAACGGACTGGATTTGGGTTGGTTTGGATCTCAACGTTCGAAGGATGTGTAAGTCTCATAGGCGGCATATCTCCCTTGGGCAATACAACGAGACCCACAAAGCACACACTTAAACAAACATACTTATGAGATACTTTCCAGCCTCTTTAAACAATTACTTTGTCCTTTACGAAAGAATTAAACATTAAAAGTGCGATTTGCAAGCTTATTAGGTATAAGATATAAGAATAGCAGTCATTAGAATTAATGACTGCTATTAGAGCTTATAAATTTGAAATTCTAGTTTTACCGCTTTATTTTTGTTGCAGTAAATTAATTTTTCAAAACATTTTTTATTTGTGGTTTAAAGAAACTATATAATAAAATTTGTTCCAATGTGTGCACAAGAAGCACTTGCATACTTAAATCATAAAATATTCAATTAAAAATAATTAAATAGAGATGTTCAGACTTTCATTGAAAAGTTTTTTTATTATTCAAACTGTTACAACTATTGAAAATAAATACTGTTAAAAAAAAATACTATTATTTAATGCGCTCTAAATACATTGTTCAAAAATATTCATTTAACTACATGTGTTAAAACAAAACAGGCATTTTAAATGTTCAAATACTCGTACATAATTTTATAGAAATTATTTATTTTTTTATTATACACACTTGTAATATTTAACACAAAGTCCATTTGTTGCAAGACCGATATAAATCCTAAATTGGAAATTTATAATTTTTAACAAGAATCATAACATACAAAAGAAAACGTTTGTTAAATTATATATATCTTGATAGGAAACCATAATTCTCGAGGAACTGTTGTCTTGTTACAGATACAATACTTGGAATGTATAGAACAGGATTCTGCGGAACAAGAGGACCAGTCTGGTTAGAGATTGATGTTTTCTATGAATATTGCACTAGCAGCTCCTGCTGTCTAAACTTCCTAAAGATGTCTTAGATAGTAAATAGATTAAGCACTGTTAAGTTGAACAAACCTTCAGAGAAAAATCGGCCCTCTGGGGTTGAATTTTATACCGTGCTGTTGCCTGAGATTGACATGCATTTTGGCTATCTAAATTAGAGCAGTTCACCTTCCAAACAATAGTGTGCTTAGAGTTAAAGATAACATAAAAATAATTCGAAAAATATGTTTTTGCCAAGCCTACATATACCGCCCTTTTTCTCTGTGTCGCCATTTTAAAGGCGATCGTAATATTTCTTATACCACTGTTCATGTCACTGTAAGGGCTACAGATCTGTCTTTGATAGTTTTTTATTACCTCATCCAACTGTAGTCATGACTTCCCCCCGGGGAACAGGTTTTGCCTTGGCGTATCCTAACTCGCTTTGTTTTTCGGGGAAAAGAGGGGAAGGGGTCCCTCGTTTGGTGCGGCAAACAAAACTCTAGGAAGCCGCATGACTTATGTTGTGTTGGCTTCCGAAACCCTTACCTTGGGTTTAAATTGGCAAAATCAGCATGGCCTCCGGAAGGTTCTGCTAGCGGTTCGACCCGGGTTGATCATGGTTGAGGTGCCTACCTTGGCTGAAACATTCTGGCTGTGGTTGAAACCTAAAACGCAGGAAGGAAGTGTTACTATCCTTGATAATTGTTTGGTGTGTGGCTTTTTTTGGGGGCTAACAATCTCCCGAGGATCTGTTGCCTATACAACAGATACGTGTACTGTAAGGAACCAGTGGTGATGGTTGACGGGTGAGTTGGTTTAAGGGCTGATGCTCTTAATGGGCTTCGGCCTACAAACTCATTAAGCCTTGTCCTCAATTGATTGCTGGGAAATTGCATACAGGAGGGATTAGAAGGCCCGAACTCCTCAGTAAGAAGCTGCTCATATGACCGCAATCATATGGCAAGAATTGCTACCTGTGTAAGCCTGGTAAGCCACACGGGGGCGCTGGTGAATCGTGAATAACTCACGCCGTGGAATTGGTCCATCGTCAGATTAGGCCGCAAGGCAGGTGCTGATGTCAATCTTTTCACATCTGTAGTCATGATTTTTAAAAACTCGGCTCAAAATTACTTGTCATTAGGGTGGTGGGTACAAACCAAATTTTCAAAAGTCATGACTGGAATTTGTCGTGGTAGTAAAAAACTGCTAAAAGTAGAAATGAGCCCTCTTAGAGCCACGAACACCAGTATATAAAATGTTACGATCTGACTAAAAATGGCAACATAGTGAAAAAAATACTAAAAGGGCGGTATGTGTAGGCGTGGCATAAAATAAAAATATTTATATATTTGAAATTTTTTTATATTCTCTTTAATCCTAGGAGTAGACTGCCACAATTTTTTTTTCGAACCACTCTAATCTACATATCCCCATCGGTCCAGATCCCAGACAACCTGAGAACTGAATTGAACGAATTCGCCCACAACGCCTTTTTATAATGTTGCCAAACTATGGAATACCGGTGTCTTACCTAAGAAACCAGACAAAGAAAGTGTTGATTACTTTCTTCCTCCTGCTCTTCAATATTACGTCCCCATAGGTCATTATACGGAAGATATAAACTTCTTTTATGTATCTCAAATAACATTATGCTGTAATAACAGCCACGGCAATATGCAATTTCCTTTGGGGTAAACCACTCAGGATAATAGTCATAACTGGTCCATGTTAGCTTCAATATTCGACAGGACCATCTGACCTGTGCAGTCCCTAAAAGTTGACACTGCATCTGTCCGGCATTTGCCAGTTCATCTGCTGTAGTATTACCGAACACACCACTGTACATAGAGTATGGATTTTAAAGCCCAAGTACTCTAGGAAGGTGTTTATCTTAAGGCCTAGTATTATACTACAATATTAGAAAAAATACCCATCTGTGAGCTGTTGCCAAGTTTACCCCCTAGAAATATTTCACAACCGTATTAGGTTGAAAGGCAGGGGCAGACGTAAAACTCACTACACCATCTGACCTGTGCAGTCCCTAAAATATGATGCTGGACACCGCACTGTACCTCAAGTACAGAAAGCCATAGTACTCTAAAAAGATGTTCTTATGGCCTGGTACTACTCTACAATATTAGAAAAAATACCCACCCGTGTGTGCCATACGGAAATGATAATTAGTTGCCAAGTTTACCAACTGGAAAATGTTCGAAAGGTAGGAACTTGCATTGGTGCCCCATTCTACCCTTGTTGGGAAGATGATCCCGAACTTTCTGGTAAAGGAATGAGTGGGATTTATTAGGTGACTTTTTTGAGACATACTAATTACGTCTCTGTTGCCCTTTAGGATTACAAGATGACCAATAAGGTGGCCCATGTATGTGTAACAATATTGAGAATAAAATTTTTGATTTAAGACAGTTTTCCTCTAAGTGGTTAAATGTTCTAGTAGTCATGCTCTGTTTCTGTCTCTCTCTCTCTCTCTCTTTCTATCTCTGTCTCTACTATTTTACCATTAAAATTCGTTAAGAAGAAAATATTATTATCACATTTAATGATGTTTACTAAAATTTTTATTCAGAAACTAGTGTGCTCGAGTATTTTGCTTCATTGTTGCAACATTAGAAAATAAAGTTTTTACATAGAATTGAGAGATACAACGTATTTTTGTTGGCTCATATAAACAAAGCCAACTAAAAACAAATGCAAAGCAACACAAAAAATATGTAATTACGGCCACATACTTATACACATGTGTACATACGAGTACACACATATGTGTGTGTATATGTGTGTTTAGAAAATTTATCAATTGTAAAGAAAACTAAATAATTTTATTTCAACACGCTAACAAAATATTTTGAAGAGTTTTAAAAGAATTCTTTAAGTGTTCTGTGTTTCGAGAAGAAAAAAAACATATTTTTTTTTCGAACATGCAATTTAATTGTGAGTTTAAAACATGTTGTTTGTTTATGGTTGAGTAAAATTGGAAGTATTTTTATACTTTTGCAAATGATTAATTTGTTTCATAAAAAAAAAAATTAACAACAAAATTATTTAGCGTAAACGTCTCGAGTCCTAACAATGTAGTTTAATTATGTAAATATTGTATGTAAATATTGTAGTTTATGTATGTAAATATTGTAGTTTAATTATGAATTGAGGAAAAGCATGACAACTTAAAAATTATGGCCGGCGATTTGTAATAGTCTAAAGAAAACAAGTTTACTTACTCTTAATTCTAATTCAAATCGATGACTTTCACACGACATTCACCTCTTTCACCTAAGTACTTCATTAATGATACAGAACTTACAACTGTTGACACTACTTTAGTTCATGGAGTTTACTTTGATAAAAAAAAACTTAATTTTAACTCTCACATCACTTTTGCTGTCAACAAAGCAAATTATATTTTATATTTTATTAAACCCTGGGCGAAGGAATTTAAAGATCCTTACATGATGTAAGAATGGTGCGACCTATACTTGAATACTGCTCAGTAATTTATATGTAAAGGGTGGTTAAATTTCAAGGGCCGATGTTGATTTTGAATAAAACACAAACTATTTAGGAAATTATTGTAATTTTATTTTATTATGATATATTGGTATTACTCAATTATGTATGGGACAAAATATCGGCCAAATGGGCGCCGCGACCACGGCGGCACTTCTCCATCCGATGGTCCAAATTTTCGATGACGCTGAGGCATAATTGAGATTCTACACCATTAGTACACCGAATTTTCTAAGCCTTTGAAGCTATTGAATTGTTGCTGGCTTATCAACGTGTATCCTTTCTTTCAAATAACCAAAAACAAAGAAGTTTAACGGTGTCATATCACTTGATCTTGGCAGCCAATTGACATGGCCCCGACGTGAGATAACACGATCATTGAATTTTTCACGCTAAAGAGCCATTGTTTCGTTAGCTGTGTGGCAAGTGGCACCGTCATGTTGAAACCTCACATCGTCCAAATCGGGCCACAAGAAGTTCGTTATCAGTTTACGATAGTGAACATCATTCACAGTAATTGCCTGGCCGGCCTCACTTTGGGAAATATATGGCCCAAGGTTGTTGCCAGACCATAAACCGTACCAAACAAACATGCGTTTTGGGTTCATTGGTTTTTCGGCAATCACTCTTGGATTATCATTCGCCCAAATGCGGCAATTCTGTTTATTGACGTAGCCACTGAGTTGAAAATGTGCCTCATCACTAAAGATGATTTTCTTCGAAAATTGATCATCGACTGTTGCCATTTCTTACCACCATTCTGACCATTGACGACGCTTGGCATAGTCATGAGACTTTAGTTCTTGAGTCAGTTGCACTTTGTAAGCGTGTAAATGCAAGTCTTCATGCATAATGCTCATCAAGGATGAGCGTGAGAGGTGCAATTGTTGGGCACGACGACGAGTTAAGGTGGACGGCTCTTCCAGGAGCACTATCGCAAACAGCAGCAATATTTTCTGCAGAACGAGCAGTACGAGCATGCGCTGCAGTACAAGCATGCACTGGTATTTTCACATCTCCTACAGGTTCAGTTTTCTATAATTTTTGCACAATTTTTCTGCTTGTAGGTACATTTGAACGATTAAATTGACCGAAAAAAAACACTAAGTGCATGTTTTGATTTGTACGCCCATTTTCATAATAAGTCTTAACAACTTTAACGCGTCGCTCAATTGTGTATCTTTTCATTTTTCAAATTGAGTTGGTCTGAAATTGAAAAATGCCAAATGAAATGTAGAAAAAAATTTGGCGTTTAGGATATAAAGTTGAATGTTTGAGAATATCTTTCAAAAATTTCCAAAGTCTACAGATGATTAGGGTGGCTACTATGAAATTTTGACATATCGACTGCTGGGAAACATAGAAAACAAGCTGTTTATAATTTTTTGATTGGTATCGCTGTTAGAAGCTAATATAGTGAATAAAACTCAATTGTTTGTTTTTCGACAAAAGCATCATGTGTTTTTAAAGCTGAGTATAATGCTCTAAACCAGAAGTGACCAAGCCCTATGCGCTTGATGCTCAATTGGTTTTGTGAAATCGCTTAGCTATAGGGCTGTGCTCTTTAATACACACTTACTGCACTCAGCAGTAGCAATGAAAAATACATAAAATATATAAACAACTTTGTCTTATATAATTTTTTTTTTGTCGTGCTTCGCTTTCGCATGCTTTGCTGGTAAACATTGACAACAATGTATGTTTTGCTTTTTACAACAAAAATATTAAATAAAAGTAGTTTTTCTTAATTTTATTGAATTTTTTGTTGAACTTTATAATTTTTGAATTAAATTTTTGGTTTGTACATTTGTACAACGGCTTATAGTTCACGTTTTTTCCTTTCTTAAGAAGGATTTTTTACAATACAAATTTGCTGTGATCAATAATTTTTGATTGAAGAAGACAAGAAATATTTTTATTCTTCTTGTCGTCTTCAATAAAAAATTATTGATCACAGCAAATTTGTATTGTAAAAAATCCTTCTTAAAAAAATAGTTTTTCGTTAAATGTATTGGTGTTTGCTCTTCCATACAGAACTTTTGGGCACCCCTGCCTGCTCTAAACTATAATTCTGTTTTCCCGACTGCCTAAAAATATCAGCGAAATGAGAATAAATATACATTAGACAATTTCAAGGCTAGAAGTTTGCAAATTTCTGCCAATATCAGTATATGACTCAGTTTTCGCTCCATAAACAAATTATTGATCGAGAGCGAAGCTGCAATAGGAATATATTTTATTCGACACCAAATTCTAATCAACAAATCTTTTTAGTGCTCATCCAATGGAACACACATTCACAAATTTATATTATAAATCTTATGAATCGTTTTTTAAATATACGCACATACACATCATATGTGTGCTTGTGCAAACACATGTGCATTTGATAGACAACAGGCAGGCGGACCAAAATGAACAAATTTTCAATAACATTAAAAGGCAAAAAAAAATGCCATTAAAAATACCAAATTAGCAATAAATTATACATATACAATCAACAAAACTGAATAAAAAAAGAAAGAATATGAGTCATGCATATTTTTAGTAGCAACTTTATGCCACAAACAACATTTTCTGTTTCAGAGTAATTTTATTGTTGCAAATATGTCTGTACGTCTGTCTGTCTGTTGGGATAAGCTCACATCCTTAATTATAAACGATGACTCCACGTTTATTTCCGTTTTGATAAGCTTTAATTATTATTTCTCTCTTTTCAAGTCTTTCTTTTTCTTTAAGTGTAGCTGCGAGTAGGTTTTGAAACTCATCTACGAGTACACTCGTATATGTTGTATGTTCTTTTCTAAAAACAAAGAAGCAACCACATGCAGCAGAAAGCTAAATGGAAAATAAAAATATCGTGTTATTTTTGGTCATGCTTAATTAAGATGATTAAATAGAGATTTTTGTTGCTTGTTTTTTTTTCTTTTCTTTTTATTTTTATTTTTTAATAATTATCAATGAACAATTATTCATCATGATTTAGGAAAACAAAGTTTTCAAGAATTTAAATTGGTTTGATTCATGGTTTAAGAAATAAGATTTGAAGATAAATTCCATAAATGAAAAAAATTATATGAGTATAGCACAAGTGTAGCGAGTTTTTAAAAGATGCCATAGTTTAATCATACAGGACTGTTCTGTAAATCACTTTTTGTGAAAGTGATTTGAAATCACAAAAAAGGTGTTCTGCACACAAAATATTTTTGGTTTTTGTGTATATGAAGAAAAAGCTAAATACGCTTCTTTGTTGCAAGATTTAATACATCATAGTGTGATTTGGTTTATTGGTTTATTTTACTTTACCTTTTATATCTATTAGAAGAAATTAGGCTTATTTTGCAAATGATACCGCAGATAAAACAATTCAGCCTGAAAATTAAAATATCAGTAAATTAATGCAAAAAACAACTGCTTTAGAAGAGTATAAATCACATCGAAAATCACAAAAAATTGTGATTTTCGGAACAAGCACAAATCACATTTGTGCTTTTGAAACGGCATGTGCTTTGAAATCACATGAGTTTTAGAACAGACCTGATAATCTCTTTTGTATAAATAGCACCCAAAACATTGGTCGAATTTGCCATTAGCTATACGGCAATGCAATGGTAACCTGAACATTTCGGAAGAAAGCCACCCATCGAAGCCGAGTCAGACTTTTTCACAATGTCCTATTTCATATGTAACAAGCCTGCCAACAAATTGGTAGTGGACTCCAAATAAATCAACTAATAGTTCACTTGTTTGACCCAACTACAAGCCAGTTACCATGAGTGCAAAATAGGTGTACTTATTCTGCGCAGTTACTTAGTCCTTTGCGTTGTTTTTCTTCTCTATTCTCTATAGTGCCCTTCATACATACCTCAAGAGGAAACATATTTTCAAACATTTAACTATGTATCGCAAAATTTTGAAAAACATTGAGAATTTGAAACAAAAATTTTCCAATAATACCCTTCAAACATAAAAAACAAGCATTTTATTTCTTCAAAGCTTATATTAGTTTTCTAAAATTATGAGTTGGACAGTTTTAGCTTTTCTTATGTATTGTGGGCCCAAATTATGGCATGTTTGCAACTCTCGAAACCCATGATTATTCATATGCACATATATTTGAGTGATTATTGCATAAGTATGAAGGTACATGGTAGCGCAAAACTACCTTTATGGCATAATTAATACGCAGTTCATAGTCTATCGGCTGCAATTCTTGAACAAGCTGAAACTTATACAAGAACACATGCAATGTGGCCAACATCTTCTGAACGGACCTTCTTGATAGCCTCAGTTGGGCCGAACCTGACGTTCGTTGAAACTTCTGAACAATCCTGTACACTATCCGTAACACGTTGGAAACCATGTTGTTGACAATTTGCAACCAGGCAGTTTAGATGCTGAAGGTCCAGTACTCACACTCAAAAAACACGACGATAAGCACGTTGCGTCAATATAACTGACACCAATTTTGGATCGCTGTTCAGTTGTGTAGTGTTCCATGTTAAATTCGCTAAGTCTTGTTCAAAAAGTTCTGAAATAATAGCTAAAAAATATAGACCATAAAGGTAGTTCTGCACCAACTTGGTTATAAAATTATATATACACTCATAGAAAAAGCATCTTCATATTGATGACGCCAGGTCATCAGAATTGTGACATCAATAGTATGTAAATAATCATCAATAATATGAAAACTGACATCAATCTCAACAACAAAAGTCATCAGACAATTTTGTCATATATTGCGTATTTACAATACTACAACTGTGATGACATCAATTCAATGATACATTTTATTAATAGGTATAATACATCTAATTTGTCAAAATTGATTATAAATAAAAAAGCCTACATAGTGTTATAATATTTTATATTTATTGTTGAAAAGGAATTAGGTTGTTAAAATTATTATTTTTAAATTTAAATTAATTTTTAAGTAGTAGAAAAAAAATGCATCAAATTAATGATATTTAGTCATCATATGCGACGTTAGGTACATAAATGTAATGACAGCGTAGAGAGTAAAATAAAAAGAAGAACTACGAAGCAAAGAAAGCAAATATTGCCTCATACACAGCATACACGCAATTAAAATATGATAATACGCCACGCAGACATTGTGTTGATGGCAGGAAGTCATCAAAATATTATCAGATCATGTTGATGATGTCGTCAACGAAATTTACTTCCAAATCAATCCAATTTATAGTTGGTCTGATGTTAGTGCGCCATTCTACTGATGATGTTTTGTCATTACATTGACATCATTTAGTAATTTCCTGTGTATTGGACTTTCCTTGCATTGATTACATGCTCCCATCAAACGGATTCTAATAAAGCATCCCCATGTTGTCAGCGTGACATTTCATTGATGAAATATTTGTCATAAATCCCGCTGTTCATAATTAGACCAACTGATGTAATGGTTGATATCAGAGCGATGACAAGTGTCATGGGGTCAAAAATGGTGACATTTGGCATTGCATTGATGTTAAAATACATCATAGTTATGACAGATTTTCTATGAGTGTACAATGTTGCCACTTTAGTGCGAAAATTGAAGTTGCAGTATTTGTTCTGGGCGTGTTCCGGAGAAGTAAAAGGATCTTGGCGATTCCCGAATAAGATTTTGGAAATTCCCGAAAGAATCGTAATCGGTTCGCTATCCGGTTAGGAATCGGTTTTTGTTAGAGAACTTCGGCGATTCCCGAAGCCGAAAGAAACAATTATGAATTTTTATAATGAGTTTAATTTATCACTTCTTATATTTACTTGCCTTATACTTACTTTATATTTACTTACCACCTATTCATTTGAATTAGCCATATACTAACATTGTAAAGATGTTCACACTGGCAATTCAAATCAATTGGAAAATTTCCAAGTGCCTGCTTAGATTTGCAGAACCGAGTTATTTCAAGTATATCAATTTATATTAATATAATTGCCATCATCGAACACGAATATGCAGTGCAATCTACATTTCTCTCGTATTTGGAACTGAAAACTTTTTATTGTGTATTCTTCTTCACCAGAACACGTATAAGCCAGGTGATAAAAAAAACCCCTGTTTTAATAGAAAAGATATAAATCTCCCTTTTAATTTAGTATTCTTTTTCCCCAAGCCGGATATAATTAACGCAAACCCTAGTTAATTATATTCCCAGCCCAAAACTAGCATTCCTGTTCACTAAAAAACTTTTTCTATCAGTGTAAGTTTTCGAACCAACCTGGCAACCTTAAATATAACATATCTCCAATTTCCAAAACGTAACAAGCTTTACCATGGCTACGGGTTTTATACAAGACTTACTGCCTGGCTCACGATATCATTTTGTACACGTTCGACATAATTTTTAGGGTAGAAAACCTATTGCGCTGCCGTTTATAAGCTTTATTTTTTCCTTATCCTGAGATGATACAACTGCCTTTTCTAATTTCGATATATCCGTTACTTGAATAATAGTTGACTATAAGTCACTTATATTTAATATAAAACATTAGTGAACATTAACGAAATGACTTCGTGAGCCAGGCAGTTAATATGCCTCTCATGTCTACTTTAGTGTTTTGTCACAGTGTTGGTTTTTAAAATTTTTATTCTTGATATTTTAAAAACAATACAATTTCTACGTTTGGATCTGCTATTATTCATTTAAAATTCAGACAAAATGTTTTTTTTTTCGAAATAAATGTATTAGAAAAATAAGATAATTCCAAAAATAGTTATAAGCAGCTTGTTATCTTCTTTAACAACACCGCAACATTTTGCTGGAATTTGTTTGTCATAAAGATTAACTTCTGGAGCCATTTGAAAAACAATTTTTTTGGCTCCTAACACAACACTTTTTTACATGTTTTTTTTTTTTATCTTATCTGATGAATATTGAAGCAGAGTTAATAAAAAAGCAACAAAAAAGTGAATAACAATAAATAAAAAATGTGTGTTTCTATCGATTAAGATAAAAATCTAATGTGTTGTTGTCAGTTAATTAAACGAGCGGGCCCCATCGACAAATTTGGTATGGAAATCACGAGCTGGCTGTTTGTCATTCAATAGCAGCTCAACATGTTGATTGTTATTACTTCGTATTGATGATACATATGTATAAAGACTCACACCTAAAATGTTGTTGAGGTCAACATTTGTAGATATATTTGTTTTATTTTTTTAATCTTCCTGTCGTAGACGGTCATCACTGGTATTTAGCTAGAAAAAAATTAGTAACACAAGTTCTTGATAGTTAGATCAGAATGTCTCATGAAGCAGTAACTTTTTGGTACTCAACGTTGTCTTGTTGAAACCTTGTCTCTAGTGGTCATATTAGTAAATTTAGAGTAAAAGAAGCCGGCAGTTGTTTACTCGCAGCATTCACTGTGGACGATGACGGTATTATTATATAGACGTTCCAACTAATTCAGAAATAGGTCTCATCACTGGATATAGTTTTCCCCCCTGGTGAGCAGGTTTTGCTTTGGTGTATACAAAGGCACTCTGCTTTCTGGGGCATAGAGGGGTAGGAGTTCCTCGTTAGTTGTAGCAAATAAAACTCTGTGTTTGACTTCCGAAACCCGAAAGATGGCTACCCCCATGAACCTCCATAATCAAAACTGCTAACGTTTCTTGCTGCGATTTTAAGTTTTAACTAAACCACAGCCTCGATACGAGTATTGAAGTTTCAGACTTAAGTTCATAAATTTCGCCAGCATGTCCTGACAGACAAAGCATCCTGATAACGTATTGATTATTTTTCTGCTAAATATTATAAGGTCTCGGAAGTCTTTGCATAGTTAAAGTCATGCATTCCCTTTCAGAAACTTAGAATGCCTAGAGCAATCAAAGGGCATTCTCTCTTCTGTGTAGAAGAAACTAATGTGAGCTTGTTTGAAATAAACCAATGCAAAAACTGCTCTTAAGGAGAGTAAAAACGCTTTTGTTGGATTATGTTGTAGTAGGAGGCGACATAGGGTCATGCCTAAATTATGAAAAGTATAATGAGCCTTCTAGAGGATATTGATTATTATATACCGGCTCTATTGCCCGACAAGAGATTCGATGTAATTTTGTCAGGTACGGTCTGGGAGGTAGCGGTATAGATCGCCAAGAAGACGTGCTTGAGATCTGTACATATGGATTTAAGTCGGACTCGGGAGTTGGTGGGGTATCTTTATCCCCTTTTATGAGAGGAGGGTAAGCTTCAGAATGCAAAATAAGAATAGTTCAGATGGAAATCACGGCTATAATGAAGGCAGTTAGCTGGTTGAGATACTACAAGGTAACGGGGAGGGTATCTGAATTTGTACTGATAGTAAAGCTGTGTTGAATGTACTAGCGGGGGTCAATACAACATCCAGATTGGTATATGAATGCCTGATATCCCAAAACGAGATAGCGAAACGTTCCAACTTGGAGGTTTTATGGGTACGGAGGCACAACCGTGTATGTTCTAGCGGACGAACAGACAAAAACCGGGGTCCGGTTACAACAAGGTGGTATAGATGGGATGTTTTGGATCCCACTGCAGAGCTGTAAGCGTTCACTTTTAAGGATTGCACAAAGCAGATGGTTTAGTGAGGTGACCTATCGAATATTAAGGCTGGATAGCCCTGGTAGGATAATATAAGGACTACTACTACTCTGCTGTGCCGGTTCTGAAGGGACACTGCCACATACGGACTCATGCGAGAGGACTTTAACTTCCATTTAATGATTTCTGTATAAGATGTAGGGACAAGGAGGAAGTAGAGAGTATTGATCATTTTCTCTGTCGGTGGCAAGTTCTTTCTTTTATAAGCGATTTCTATCTAGACAGTCCGATGCTTCACGACTTATGAGAATGTGATGTGAATTGGTCTCTTTCATCCGATCCAACAGTTGGTTCTGAACTGAAGCAGGGATATATAGATCTACTGAGATACATGTCACACCACAATGGGACTACACTAGACACAAGTGAGCTGGTTTTTCAATGACGGACAGCTTGTTAAATCTAACCTAACCTAGATCATGTTGCGCCCCATATACAAAAAAGAATCCTCTCGATAGGATGATTATGGTAGTCATAAAATCTATGACGTTTGCACAAACTTTCTCTCACAGTACATCGGTTTTAGTACAACATTATCATCTGCACGTGGTGTTGAATGGTCTGTTTTTAAATAATAATTTATTGACTAAATGACAGTTTAACTGACAGACGAAGTTTTCATTACCAAGTTCGCCGAATCGATAAATAAATTGCTTGAATGCGGAAATCGTGCATGCAAAAAATTATTATTTTTTTTTTAACAATTATTGATCGAAAACAACTAATTTCCAACAAAAACAAAATATTATATCGCATATACATGTGCAAACAAACTGCATATATTTTTAGTTAAAAATTTTAATGATTTTATTTTTACTATAATTTTTTTGCATTGCAACTAATTGTTTGAATTCGCAAGTCTTTCGTAAGAACCTTAGCAATTGTAGAACAGACTTTAGATCAGGCATGCCCAGGCCTATGCGCTTGATGCTCAATTGTTTTTGTAAAAGCGCTTAGCTATAGGGCTGTGCTCCTTAATACACACATACTGCGCTCAGCACTAGCAATGAAAAATACATAAACATTACATATTACATATGTTTTGTCGTTCTGCACTGCACACACACACAAGAGCTAAGCAACAACACTTTCGCATATTTTGCTTGTAAACATTGACAATAGCGATTATCAGTGTGAATTTTGTTTTTGTAAATTGTTTTGCTTTTAACCACAAAATATAGTTTTTCCTTAAATATATTGGTGTTTACTCTTCCATATAGAGCTTGTGGGCACCACTGCTTTAGATTATTGCAACTTTGTAGATGCAAACGCTTTAGCGTTACGATAATCCTCCTAGACATTCATAATGTGATATTTATTCTCTTGTTTAGCGTTTCTTAACACAATTCTGATCATTAAATTCATATGTAAGTATGATACTCGTATGTAGTTTTCGCAATCATTTTTAATTCAGTGCTTTTTTGCTCTAAACACCCGCATTGTGTAGATTTTTAACATGAAAACAGCGACAAAAAAGAAAAACCAAATGGGAAATTGGCAGGGCAGCATCAATTTATTTTTTTAAACAAATCATTTACATTGAACGTACATATATAATACATGATCTGCATGTCTGTCTGTCTGTCTGTCTGGCTGTCTGCCTGTCTGTTTGTCTGGGCAAGATGATCTTTCTATTTTGGCGGCAGTAAAATTATAGAAAATCTTGTGCCATGCTATTAAATGTTGAGGAAACAAATTGTAAACGATGAAATTCTTTAACCCCATTTAAAAAAAACTAATGATTTAAGAAACATTAGTTTAAAATAAAAAAACATTTTTTGTTATTCTCAATTTTTGTTGTGTTCAGCAGAGCACTAAATCTGTCAGTGGATTTTCTAAATATTGAAAATGAAATAGTTGTGGCAAATTTAGAACAGATGTTGGTGTTAAAAAAATTATTAAACAAGAAAAAAATACAACTAAAAAAACCTCATTTGAAAACAGTTTTTATTTTTTTTGCCAAAAATTATATTTTCTCTTAAAAAATGTGTCACGATCTTGTTTTAAATTTTTTATTTCATTTTTTTGAGCCTACAACTTAAAGATTTCTGTGTTTCAATTGCGTTGGCAAATTGTTTAACACACTTGTTTGCCATTTTATTTTTTTTTTAACAACCTGAGCAAATCGAACGAAAATTTGAAACAATTATCGCCCACTGTTGGTTACAATGTTACACATTCGCTGCTGGCTAAAGAGCATTTTATTAAAACCACAAAACTTACATCGACTTGGAATAATTTCAACAACTTTGCGGCTTTCCCTTTTTTTTTGTTATTCTCTTATCTGAATTTTTCATAATTCGTAAAGAAATTTTGAAATAAGAGCCATCAAAAACATTTAATTAAAAATCGTTTTAAAATTCATTAAAACGAAATAAAAAATAAACTGTTTTAAATATGTATATAAAATGCTTTAAAATATTAAAGTGGTGCGCTGAATTGATGGGAAGAAAAGCGAAAGTTTTAACAGCAAACAAATTAAAAACTATAAAAAATCAGCATTTAAATTATTCTGGCAAAAAGATGTTTCGAACTCCAAAACTTACACTACTAAATGGCAATGCCAACGTGTGGCCAAAACCTCAGTTAACTATACTCGCGAACCAGAACACAAAACTCAACTGCTCTCACAAATGCTTTACAAAACTCTTCGTGAGAACCACGAAGGCAAACACTCAGTCAATTGGCACAATGAGATCGGCAAAGCCTGCGGGAGGTTCTGCTTTGAACCATCAGTATTGATCAACATTCTGGCTGCTGTGAAAATCTAAAATCGCAAGAAGAGTAATTAGTTTCTCTGATGGCTTTGGCGGTTTTCGAGGGCAAGCAACCTCCCGAGGAGCAGTTGCTTGCAACAGATACCTGCAATGCAAGGAACCTGAGGTGATGGTTAGACAGATGAGTTGGTTAAGGACTGATGTTCTTAGTGGACTTCAGCCTGCCAACTCATTAAGCCTTGTCTTGCAGTGAATGCTGGGAAATTGCATACAACTGTGAAAATGATTTACATCAGTACCTGCTTTGACGGCCTAACCTGATGGTGGATCAGTTCCACGAAGTGAATTTTTCACGATTCACCACCGCCCCCCGTGTGGCTTGCTAGGCTCACACAGGTAGCAATTCTTGTCATATGATTGCGGTCATATGAACAACTTCTTGTTGAGGAGTTCGGGCTTTCTAATCCCTCATGTATGCAATTTCCCAGCAATCAATGGAGAACAAGGCTTAATGAGTTGGTAGGCCGAAGCCCATTAAGAGCATCAGCCCTTAAACCAACTCACCCGTCAACCATCACTACTGGTTCCTTACAGTGCACGTATCTGTGGTATACGCAACAGATCATCGGGAGATTGTTAGTCCTCGAAAAAAGCCATCACCAAACAATTATCAAGGATACTAACACTCCCTTCCTGCGATTTAGGTTTCAACCACAGCCAGAACGTTTCAGCCAAGGTAGGCACCTCAACCATGATCAGCCCGGGTCGAACCATAAGCAGATCTTCCCAGGGGCCATGCTGATCCCCGTTCTGCCAATTTATACCCTTGGTAAGGGTTTCGGAAGCCAACACAACATAAGTCATGTGGCTTCCTAGAGTTTTGTTTGCCACACCCCTTCATCTCTTTTCCCCGAAAAACAGAGCGCCTAAGTTAGGAATACGCCAAGGCAAAACCTGTTCCCCGGGGGGAAATTGCATACAGGAGGAAGGCCTGAACTCTTCAGCAAGCGCTACAAACTTATAACAAAAAGTTTAGACCTGTGTGAGCTTTACTAGCCACACGGGACGCTAGTGAATTGTGAATAGTTCACCCCGTGGAGTTGGTCCATCATCATACTAGGCCGATCAGGCTGGTGCTGATGTAAATCAATTTCACAATCTGCCACTAACATTCACCCGGGGGAACAGGTTTTGCCTTGGTGTAAACTTAACCGGGACACTCTGATTTCTGGGGCATTGAAAAGTACGAGCTCCTCCTAGGAAAATACAATTCTTTTAACTAAATACTATGATTTTCGAGTATATGTTCGAGTGTGTTCGGTTTAATATGAGGAAATCAATGACAGTTTTTCTATTTTGGCACTTGTGTCTTTCTTTCTTCCTCAGTTAACAAATCACTGTTCACTGCGGCTACGAATCAAATGAGTAAATCTGTCACCTTGTTATCTTTCAAAATATTTCTAAACACAAAATATCCATTAAAAAAATTACATTTTGTTGCACTAATCGATATTTTATATTTATTTTATAATAAAGTATTATAAACTCTTTATTTATATTTATTTTCGTGTTAAACCATCAGCATTACTAAAGACAAACTATAAACAAAAAACAAAAAGCAACAAATGTTTATGTCTTGAGAAATTAGTATTTAGTTGATGATTTATGTCAGCTGTTACGGCTGTTGACATTTACAGATCTCTTTTGTCGTTTATATGTTGATTCTAGAACTCATTTGATATACGAGCATTTTATTATTTTTATTCATTTTTAAGCAGTTTTTTTTTGGTCAAAAGTGTATCAAGTGTTGGGAGTTAATTTTTTTTTTTTTTAACAAATATATTATTGTTGGCTCAACAGCGTATTTTTGCTTAAATTCTTTACAAAAGAGAGGAAAACAAGAACATCAACAACACTTGTTAATGGTTTGGTACGTTATAACTTATGCACCCTATAATCATAGTGTTGATTCAATAGCATGTATGTCAAGGTTACATGTTTTGGTTATAAAACTGAATGCAAAGATGCTTGGTGCAAAAAGTAGTTTTTGTTGTGGAATTGCAAAGTTCGAAAGTTTTATATGTTGTTAAGACAAGTTTACATATTGTTGCTCTTCTTTAGAAAGGCCCTAACAAAGATAATTGCAATTTTGCAGGACAAGGAAAAATCGTAATGGAAACTATATACCTAGCTATATCTAAAATTATCTTTTTTTGTTCAATTGCTTATAAGAGCGATATGTATGAAAATATTTTATTAAATTTTCGTAACACTGTGTACTTGTGTGGAACGTAGTAGAATCCCTAAAAAAAGCTCAATTCAGGGAAAATTCGAGTTAGGGCCTTTCTACATGAGACCAACGATATATTAATCATCTATTTACCACGATAAAGAAGGATTGATTCCGCACATGTATTACTAAACTCGGTTCAGCATCCAAGATGGACATAGCCGATTATTTTGTTACCACTACATATATTAAAAACACACATGAATGTGTACATGTGTGAATATATACCCAGCGGGAATCTTCTAAAGGTTCATTAAATCTTCTAAAGATCCATTAAAAAGGCTTTTTTGAAGGTCTTCTAAGACATTATTTTAGATCCGATATTCATTCTTATCTGCCTTCCGATGAAGGCGTCACTCCCTGTTAAAGGAAGATGTACAAACATTTTATATGGTACATACTCATTCTTGGCTGACTCTCAATGAAGAGCTTATAGCAGGCCTACATTCTCCCTGCTATAGGAAGGGGTACAAACAAAAAAGTCTGCTAAGAAAGCCCTGAATGAGGTGTTCTAAAGTAGGCCTCCAATTATACCTCCTAAGAAGGCCTTCAATAAGGCATACTAATGTACGCCTTCCATGAGGACCTTCCATAAGACCTACCGTGTAAAGCAGCGTGGAAGGCCTTGGCTGCCTAAGACTGTCCTTAGTACAATGTATATATTTATTTGATCGTATACATGATGCCAAAAAAGAAATGACAATAAAAAAAATAATTTATATAATTTGCGAACTTCATATGGCGGGCAAAATTGCCACAAAACAATCGCCATCTACTATCATTGAAAACAAAAAAATTATTAATTTGTGTTTGTATAAATTATGTTTGTGCCGTTTGCGTGCAAACGGAGTGTATGTGTTTGTAAAGGTTTGCGTAGTTTATTTGACCCTTAACAATGTAAATATGTATGCATGTAGTGTACAAATGATTTGGAACCAAAAAGTAAAGGCCTAACTACAATGTGCATAGATTGGCTTAAGCTTTTGCCAAAATTAAACGAAAAGTCTGTCAAATGCATATGTGGCCATAATGTACTTATATGAACTTAATGATTTTAAACCCATTGTTGCACAACTGCGTAGTACTTGTGTAATTTCTAAGTAGATTATATAAAAAAGTACTAAAAATGACAACAAAGTATTTGTATGCAATAATTTCCAAATAAAAAGTAAAAACAATTTTGTAGTAATTTGTGTAATTAAAAATTGAAAAAAGCTAAAATACATTTCTATTAAATTAAATACAAATATATTTGTTTAAATTTTCCTTTATTTTAATAATTTTTATAATCACACACACACAAACTCCTGAAAACAAATGATTCCGCACAGAAAGTGCGTTCAGTTTCGTACTTTGCTTAAGCAACTGACATTAGACGAAACTTAACGAAAAGTTTCATTAAGCACATTATAGTTGCACACATTTGATTATACGTATTCGCACAGTTGCTTAAGCTGGCTTAAATTAGTTTATGCACATTATAGTTAGGCCTTAAAGCGCCCCACACGCGTTTCAACTGAGCTGACAACTGAGTCAGCTGTTGTCCAAATCAGTTGATTAGTTTGGCAGTTGTCCAGCTGGTTGAAGAAGAAGTAAAATCTTGACTAGCAAGACTTTTTAAAAAGTTATTCTTCATCTTTGATCAAAGCTTAAGAATTCGTTGAGAACTATTCCAGCAGTTCAATCAAACATGCGCTCAGTTATTTTTTCCTCTATAGAGTATTCATACTGTTGTCATTCTCCATCTGTTCTTCATGCCTTTTGTGTGCGTGTGTGTGTATGCGTTTGTTTGCTGGGCTTTAGAAATTTTAATTCTTTTTGACGTCTGTCTGTAAATGAGACATAAATGTAAATAACACAAGAACAAGAAAAAACAATGTGTGTGTTCAACCTTCTTGTATTACGTGAAAAAAAAGGCCACCAAAAATATATATTTTTAAGACACATTGCGATGCCAAGTTTAATAATTGTGTAAGACAAATGTCTGCATTGTTTTTGCATATTAATTTATTTATTTACATAATTTTTTTTGCCTCTTAAATAACACATTCCTTAAGAAATTATTAATTTTGAATTTGTAAACATTTTGACAGCTGCTAAGTGCACTTTTCTTAAATACTTGTCACATATAAAAATTCTCAAAATTTTGTTTTTTATTTTACATGTAACTTATACAAAAGCTTTGTTGTTTACACAACGTTGGTTCAACTATTACTCGCTGCAAATATAGCTCTCCAAATGCATTTACTTTGCTATCATAAACATATGCTTCCATCAGCTGTGGCTGAAAACTAACAACAACTAGGTGTGTTCCACAAGATCTCGGACAAGTTCGAACTAATGAGAGAAGGAAGCAAATTACTGCTGGGTGCTTTGCCGGCATCAAAAGGGATTTTACGTCAAATTACTCAACTGGATTCAAGCAAATGAACCACAATCGAAGATTTTCTGAGTTGCAGTTGAAAGTGGTGCGGAGATTGGCCCACTTCAACTTGCAGTCTTTAACCCTTTCAATACGAATTTTTTTTTTAAGAGTACATACTTTCTTTTTGGTGCATTTAGTTGATATTGGCTCAAATAATGTTCTCTAGGGTGCGTTTAACTAAAGAATAACCAGGACAAGAAAAATGTCCTGGGACAGGGTAGTCCCATCAGTAAAATACTACGAGACATATACGTCCCAACAGTAACAGTAAGTAAAATACAAAATAAAAGAGTTCTAATCGTATAATTCAGAAAATTCAATCCCGTACACAAAACAAATACTCGTAACCATAAATTGAATATTTATATATGAAATAAATATAAATGGAATGGTATTGGCAAATGCGCTAAGTTGGCGGTAGTAAAAAAACGATTACAGCACATAACGGCTGAAGGATTTGGGAGCGTGGAACACAGTTTTGTGACAACTCGTTCTGTAGTAGTGCCAGCGCTTATAACTGTTTCCCTTCCACAATATATGTCGAAATCATATGTATGTATATCGAGTTGTGAAATCACAAAGTTCCAAAATCTTAATACCTTCTTATATATATTTTTTTTTTGTCTTGGACCAGTACTCAGGGGATGACCCCTACATATGCAGTACATTGTACCGGAACTAGGAAAATAGGTTATGAGGAGCGGGAAAGAGGGAGCAGTGTTTGTGAACATTTGACTTGAACTTTCCAACGTTATAACAGACAGGAAACACGTCTGCAAGTAACTTATTAAACAGACGAAGCGTGCGGCTGAAAAACGAATTCTCTCTGTAATGCGTAGTACGATACCCCGGACAATCGACCACAAATGGATGAGCTCTGGACGATGAACGCGTGTTACATAGAAGAGTTTCAGGAACGAGACCCCTAATCTCGTCAGAGCAAAATCCATTGTAGTAACGATAGAACAGAGTATATATGGTTTTCACCGGGTTGTATTGCTTCAAGGAAGATCTACCCATGAACTTTGCCATAGCTTCATCTATTGGCTGTATTTTTGAATGTGAATTTCAGACATGAAACCTTTACATCAGTATAGTACGTTTTTGTGGCATCTGAAAGTTCTTCTGGGTCATTAATATATAGCTCAGAAGACAGAAATAGGAGTCAAAAGATACGTTTTGTGACCAGTATATGTGCGTATGTGGCAAGCGGTTATAAGACAACACCAAATTTACACCGACAGCCAAGATCATTTCATAAGGATCAGTAGTCTGCATTAGCAGTTTTTCGTTCTTGTTGCCAACAAGTATATTATTCTTATTTTGAATACTCCTATTATATTATTCAATTCTTTGATTTCTGCAATCGGCAATTTTGATAACAAATTTCTTGGGAAAACTTTGAAGAAACCTTCAAGTCCTTTTGAACCCCTATCAATGTTTGCACAAATAACTGGGAATTGTTTTTCGAGGCAAAAAAATTATATTGCCGCTTTTATTGCTCCTCTGAAGAAGTAAGGGCCTTCTTTTCAAAATTCTAGTTCTCTTTATACGAGCTATCAGTGTTATTTGAGTAAGTGGGGTCAAGAATACTGCCACCATCGAAGTCACTGCCACTTTCAGAGTCGGTGCTTCTAAAAAGCTTCGAGTCTCATCGACCTCATAATAACAAATTAATTTGTTATTGTGCGAGGACGTTACTGTTGGGACATGTCTGGCCCACTGAAATTACCATATATACAAATATATGGGTGATAATTGTGCTTTAGTAAATTGGGAATACTAAGTGGGACACATGTGTCCCGTCAGTATTGATAGGGTTAAGACTCACAGAAATAGCAAATGCGACTTTTTGTAATGGACTATCTTTGTGTAGTTTATATTCTACGCATCCCACAAGTTTCACCGACACTTAACCTCTTAAAAACCTCAAAATATTTTCATATTTCATTTTTTTAAGGTTTTAGCAATTGGAGAGTTTCTTGGCGATATTTACTTGTATTTGTAAAACGACATTTTCAGAAAATTAAACATACTTTTTTGTTTCGCGCTAAAAACTTTTTTTTAATTGTTTTGTTTTTTGTGTGACAATGATGACATTATCAGATGTTAAAAAATTGACGCATCTGATGAATGATCTGACAACAGGGAGAAGTGTTTACACGATTTTCAGGTATCTGGCAATAATTTTGCCTGACAATGTACTCACAATAGCCCTATTCACAATCTTGTACAAATGGCCTTGCATAATTGAATTTGCAAAATAGTGGAGTATATTTTTAGTTTACACTAACAAAATACACCTATAAATGTCACTTGCAATTGCAGAAATTTGCAATCTTAAATGCACAGGACTGTGAATCGAGGTAACGTTTTTTCTGACAATATTGCCAGAACAAATTGTAAGTTCACATGATTGTTAGAAATATTCCGCAAATCTTTCTGACAATATTGCCAGATTTGTTGACCGTCTGAACAAAGCTTAATGGTTGCTGGCATTGGAACACAACTTCATTGCGAACGTAAATTACAAAGCCCCGATGGATTTTAAAGAGGGCTGGAAGTTGATACCCAGGCATGTGAAAATGCTGTGGATCAGCATTCTCAGATACCTGGGTTTCACAGAAGGCGAAAATATCCGGCAGATGGGGACAAATGTGGGCATAAATATATAGAAAAGAAGATGGTTCTCAGCCCACGTATATTGCAAAAGTCAAGTTTGACGTTACCTGTCACTACGTTGGAAAATATTTTTAGCACAAGCTTTTTTTTCTGCTAGAAATATTGAAGAAAGGCAATTTGTTTCCACTGGTTTAGTACTCTATTTAAAAATGTTTTTTTGTTCATTTAAGCCCAATAACAGGGTGGGACTAAAAGTGGCGTTTTGAATAATGAACAGGGTTTATTATTTATTAAAGAGTTTTTCTTTAATTACTTTCAACAATTTTTTTTACATATTTTTATTTTAAATGTTTTTTATATTTATTTTAAATGTTTTTTTTTACAAATATTTTAAATACATAAAACTTGTTTTTTTTCGCCAACACATGATTTTTTTTACTCAATAAAAATTAGTAATTTAATTGATTTAATTTTACTCTCTTCTTAAAATGAATTATTAATTATATTGGTAGTTAAAAGTTAAAAAAACTGTTTGTTTTTGTAAAGAAATATTTTACTAATAATCAGCCATTATTTATGAATTATTAAAAAAATATATTAATGTTTATTTTTCGCTATTATTTTAACGCAGTAAATAAAATATTCATTTAAATTTTAATTTAATATCTTATTTTTTATGGCTTTTATTTATTTTGTTTAAATCACAACTAAAATTACTCTTTAAAATATTTAATGTATTAAGTTTTTTTGTGTAATTTTTTTTACGAATCGGGAAAAGAATGATTTAATTTAATTGCAGTTTTGTTAATGCAAATCAATAATTATTAAATAATATTTTAACAAGTTGTTTTTCTGAGTAACAAAGAATTGCAGTAGTTCAGAAACTTTCAATAGAAATATTTGTTCATACAACGGCCTATTTTTTTTCAACAAAAGTTATTGCTGATACAACGAAACAAAAATAAATATGCTTTAAGATATATCTAATCACTTTTAACTAAAAGTGTACTTTTTGTGTATTAAAAAGTTGTTGCAAAAGTTGGCAATTTCCACAGTTTGCTACCCATCACCTAGCTTTTTTCAACAAAAGTTTTTGCTGATACAACGAAACACAAAGAAATATGCTTTAAGATATCTCGTGTTTCTGTTAATTGAAAGTTTACCTTTTGTGTATTATGAATTAGAAAAAAAATGAGTTTGCAATGAATTGATGTCACCTCAGCTATGACATTGACTTAATATGAAACAAAACTCTTAGATAATTTGTAATTGAGATAATTGAGAGTTTTCACACTGTTAATGAATATTTACATAATATTGATATTTCTGTACTGATATTATGCGTATGCTTTTTTCTATGAGTGTAGCTTTTCAAATATGATATGAGGTCTTGCAAAAGCGCACCTCTTCAACAAAAAGCTGTTGCAAAAGTTAGCAGTTTGCACAATTTGCTACATACGATCTAGCTTTTTTCAGCAAGAGTTATTTTTAATAAAGCAAAACACGAAAAAATATACTTTAACATATTTCTAGTCACTATTATTTAAAAGAAGTACACTGTAGCTTTTCAAAGATGGCATGCGAAAGTGCACCTCTTAAACAAAAAGTTGGAAGTTTACACAATTTACTTTAAGACATCTCGAATCACTTTTAATTAAAAGTGTACTTTTTCTGTAGTATGAACAAGAAAAAAAAAGAGTTAGCATTGAAATGATGTCACCTCAGCTATGATATATGACTTAATATGAGACAAAACTATCAGATGATTTGTCATTGAGATAATTGCGAGTTTTCACACTATTGTTGAATATTTACCTATTATTAATATTACTTTACTGATGATATGCTTACGCTTTTTTCTATGAGTGTAGCTTTTCAAATATGATATGAGGTCTTGCAAAAGCGCACCTCTTCAACAAAAAGCTGTTGCAATTGTTGGCAGTTTACACAATTTGCTATTTACGATCTAGCTTTTTTCAACAAAAGTTATTGCTGATACAACGAAACACAAAGAAATATGCTTTAAGACATTTCTAGTCACTATTAATTAAAAGTGTACTTTTTGTCTATTATGAACAAGAAAAAAGTGAGTTTGCAATGAATTGTTCCCACAGCTAGACATTGACTTAATATGAGACAAAACTCTCAGATGATTTGTCATTGAGACTATTGATGAATATTTACATAATATCGATGTCACTTTACTGATGATACATTAATATGTTTGTTCTTTTTTCTATGACTGTAGCTTTTCAAAGATGACATGAGGTCTTGCAAAAGCGCACCTCTTCAACAAAAAGTTGTTGCAAAAGTTAGCAGTTTGCACAATTTGCTACCTACATAACTAACATGGAAAGATATTTTCAAATACGACTTTTTTGCATAATTTAAGAGAAATTTTTGTTACTTTAGCTGCCACTCAGAAATATGTACATCAAAAATCAAAACATTAATCTAAATTCATTATTATTTTAGTTGACGTCAAACAGTTAAAAAACATCTATTTTAAATAAAAAACAAATCATATCTAAAAATAACCTTTGTGAATTCAGTAATAAATGTTTTTTGAACTTCTGGGGCGATGGAAAGTTCGATGTTGGGCTTGTTTCCACAATATTTTTTTTTTTTTTGCAACCAAAATTTTCTTGCTGCTCTTGTTGTTGTGAATTTTCTTTGAATATACAATTTTTTGTTTTTAATATCTGTGGGTAGGTGTTTAAAATATTTTGCACACACCACCAACATTTTATTTTTGAACATAATTCAAAAATATTTCTTTTGAATATTTGTTTGCAGTTTAATTAAAATTTGTTTTTCTTCTAATTTTTTAGTATCTTTTCAATTTGATTTTGTGTATCTTGGCAAGTGTAAGGTTAAATTTAAATATGTAGATGACCCTGTTGGCACAGCGGGACAATCAAGGTTAAGGGCACTTGCAATATATATGCAAGTGCCTTATATGCATGTGTAATTATTATACAATAATAAAATAATTGGCAGCAGATAGAAAGAAAATATTTAATCTGCTAAATTAAAAAGAAAGAAATTAGGTGAAT
Source organism: Thecocarcelia acutangulata (assembly GCA_914767995.1). NCBI lineage: Eukaryota > Metazoa > Arthropoda > Insecta > Diptera > Tachinidae > Thecocarcelia > Thecocarcelia acutangulata. Next base: position 84,385,093 of record OU612098.1, on the reverse strand, counting down.
GACAATCATGATAATGACACCAGCCATAATGTTATATAAAATTTATGTTGTTCTTAAATTCAACATTCATATAAACAAACAATCTGTCTACAATGACAATTAGCTCATATAATATTCAATCATCGTGTTAATCGTTTTCTTGCTGCTCTTGTTTACAATTTATAGTAATCTTATGACAAGGTATGTCAGTAAACTTAAACTTCACCCAAGTCCTCTTGCGCGCAATATACCTAATTTTGGCGGCCACACTCGGTTGAGAAGAAAGAAATCCCTTAACATTATCAGAGCCTTCAATAGGTGATTTTACCGATATAGCTCCCGAATAATAAAACTTTTTTTCTAGCATTGGCCGGACTTAAAAAGCACATATTTTTTTATTTATATTTAGTACTAAGATTTGAGTAAAAAGCACATTTTTTATATTTAGTATAAAGATTTGAATACTTATTTTTAGTTCATTTTGAAGATTAAAAAAAAAAAAAACCTTTACAAAAAAAAATATATATTAATCTTATGAGAATTATTAAATCATTGAAAGCCTTAAAGAAAACACTTTTGTCCAGACCTTGGATACAACTATGCGTATTGCGTTTGTGCCATATGTTGAAAATTCCACTAAATACTTAATGATTCGCAGATTTTTACTAATTCTCTTTTCAGAAATTCTGAAATCCTTCAAGGTTATAGAAAAATTCTCAAAAATAATCAGCCTTGACGCGAATTTCAAAAACCAATTTTTTCCCCTGAATAATAGTTTAGCACTGCCAAGGGGGAAAAAACTTTGTAACAACTCGATGGTTCCAGAAATAATCAACCCGAAAATTTTGAATAGAAAGTCTGAAATCTCTCGAGCTTTTAGAAAAATTCCCAGAAACAATTAGCCTTATCGCAAAACGTAAGGACATAATTATTACCCATGAATAATGGTTTAGCATTGCCAAGTATTAGAAAAGAATAAAAAATATCGGTGGTAGCTCGAAAATTCTGAATTGTTGTAATATTTTGTGAATTGATGTAATTTTATTATTGATAAACATATTGCTCCTTTATTGCAACATAGTCATATCTAAAAAAACGAGCTTTTCGAGTTAACAATGTAGAATTGTTAACAGTACTGCCTTTTATATTGTGCCAAAATTTTATTTAAATTACCTTTAAACTGTTTCCTTTAGGATATATTTTCTAAAAAAATTTTCTAAGATTTGTAAGAAAACTAAAAATTTGAAACGTGTTTTTCTCGAAACAAGTTTTTTGCGTTAGACTATGTTGCAATAAAGGAGCGATATATTTAAAATTATACACTCATAGAAAACCCGTTATTGCTGTAATATATTTTAAAATCAACACAAAGACGAGTGTCTTCATTCTTGATCCTATGACATTATTCATTATCATGAAGACTCTCATTCCACCAGTTTCTCTAATTTTCATAATTATGACAACTATTTCATCAATAGAATTTCATACCGACAAAGAGGCTACATTTTTCATCATTTGCAATTTCACTTTAATATAAGAAATTATTAAATTAAGTCAATATATGAATAATATCTGTAGAATGGCATGCTAATATCAGATCAATTATAATTTGGATTTATTTTGATGAAAAACTCTCCTTAATATCATATATCAGAAAACTTACTATGTGCTGTCAATTTGATAAAAAAATATCATCAGCTAAACTTAAACTCCGATGCAATTATATGATCTCAAAAACATGTTCACACATTTCACTATATATTTTACCATTTTCAAGAAATCAATGAGAATTACAAATAAATGTGGTGTCAATTTACTGACAATATAGTATCAATTTGCCCTGGTACTTTAATTACATATAATGATTCCATAAACTAGTTTTAATATTTAAATTTATATTCTACCATTTTCAAGAAACCAATGAGAATTACAAATAAATATATCATCACTATCAGGGTATACTATCATCAGCTAAACTTAAACTCCGATTCAATTGCCTGCGGACGTGTTTCCTGTCTGTAATAACGTTGGAAAGTTCAAGTCCAATGTTCACAAACACTACTCCCTCTTTCCCCCTCCTCACAACCTATTTTCCTAGTTCTGGTAAAATGCACTGCATATGTAGGGGTCATCCCTGAGTACTGGTCCAAGTTAAAAAAAAAAAAAATTATATGATTTTAAAAAAATGTCCACACATTTCACTATATATTTTACCATTTTCAAGAAACCAATTAGAATTACAAATAAAAATGTGGTGTCAATTTACTGACAATATTGTATCAATATGCCGTGGAATGCTACCATCAGCTAAACTTAAACTCCGAATATATTTAATGGTTCCAAAAATATGTTCTAACATTTAGCTTTATTTTGAAGAAACAATGAGAACTGTAAATAAAAATGTGGTATCGTTTTACTGATAATATATTACAAATGCCATGGTACGCTGGCATCAGCTTCTCCAACTTCGATTCAATTAACTTATCTCAAAAATATACTCTAACATCTAACTTTATATTCTACAATTGTCAAGAAAACAAATAAAAATGTTCTAATAATACTTTCGATTACTAGCAGCGCAATGTGATGTAATGCTTTGATTTTATGCTGTAGTAAGGAACTTATATAGGAGCATTAACGTTGTTATATAAACAGTACTGCACAATAACCATGTTCAATAAAAACCAATAAATAGAAATATTGAATAGTGATAAGGTCGCTAAATTAGTTGGAAAGCAGTTAACTGCTAGTTAGTTAGTTACTAATTTTCTCGAAAAAATACAAACATTCTTCTTGACTGAAGTTGGACTCGAGCTCACAACTAGCTAGTTAATATCGTACATATGTATAAAACTAAAAAAAGGTTCACTTATGAATGATTTACAAACCTTGGTTTTGAAGCTAACTTTACTAGAAGAGAGTAAAGTTTACACTCTTACGCTCTGTTAAAATTCTATTTACAAACTGCATAGTGTTAAAGCTGCGCTATTTGGGTTGGTCTCATATATTTTGTATCTGCATGAAGATTTTTGACAGATAAATTACTATTACTGTCATCAACATAATATCAGTGTGAAACATTATTATATTTTCTTTGTGCATACTCGTATATATGTATGTTATATATACATATATGAAAGCACATGTTGTTCTTTTGCCTCGCAGCTTCTCTCTTTCTTTTAGTTGGATGTCATCAATATGATATCTATGTGTATATCATGTTATTAAAATAAAAGCTCTATCTAAAAAAAAGCTAAGAGCTTTAAGTTTTCACGAGCTTCTTCTATTAAAATCTCGTTTCTTAATAATATTGATATCTATGTGTATATCGTGTTATTAAAATAAAAGCTCTTTCTAAAACAAGCTAAGAGCTTTAAGTTTTCCCGAGCTTCTAGTGCATATTTTCTATTAAAATCTCATTTATTAATAATATTGTTTTAGACAAACGTGCAGAAGGGAATAAAATATCTTTGTATTAAATTTTATAAAAAATACTATTATTTAGCTTTTAGAAATCAAAAGCTTCATTTTATGGATTTTGTTGTTGAAATCTACAATATATAACTACTTTAGGAAACAGAAAGTATAATGGCGCTAAAAACTTTCTCTTAAAACACAAAAAGTATTCCATAAAAATCTGCACAAAAACAAACATGTCATGCAAACGATTTCCTATTGTTGCAGTCGTTTATAAATTTATTTCGAATAAATTTTAATAAAAAGTACAAAAAGTGACTCTTTTTACTGGGAAAATATTAAAATGACGATTTAAATGTTGAAAATTAACACAACTACAACAGCAGAATAAAATATATAAAAAATGTACAAAAAATGTTTTTTCATAATGAAAAATACCTCCGGCAAAAAATGAACAGAACAAAAACCAAATATAAAATATTTTCATTTAAACTTGAAAAATGATGAATTGAGGGAAAGAGAGATGTAAATTGAACAAAAGAATTCCTGAAATAAAAATTACAACAAAAATGTGTAATTTGTTATAAAATAAAAGGAAAGATATGAATAATGTAGTATTAAATTAAAAAAAATATATGAAATATTAACATTGACTTGAAAATAAAAGTAATATTGAAAGAATGTTTAACATAAAATATATAAGCTTTTTCCAATAATATTTATTATAATAAAGTAATTAAAATTTTCAATCATTCATATAAAGAGGCTTGTTAAAGTATGCAACAGTTTAGGTGAGACACATACTCCCACAGATATGCAACGCTTTTTTAAGAGTTTCCGTATTAAGGAATGTGTTGTTCGAATTTCATAAAAATTTATAAAATCAGTATCGCTAGAAAAAATGTTTTTAAACATTGCGGTTGAATCTTTTTGATTCATTTTGAAAAAGTATCCTTATAAGAATGAGATTTATCTTTTGGAAATATAAGTTCAGAGTAAAAGAAAATACTTTCATTCGGAATTAAAGTAAATCGATTAATAAAAAAAAATTGTTAACCAGAGTCAGCAGAAGGGGGTGTAAACAATGAGAATAGTAATATATTATATAATGAAATAACGAGAAATATTTCCTAAAGGAGTCAGTTTAAAAGTAATTTGAATCAGTTTAAAAATAATTTGAATGCACTTTTCGCATAATAGATATAAAAGATAATACTATTAACAATTCTGCATTGTTAACTCAAATAGTTTTTTTTCAAATATAACTTTGTTAAAAAAGCGATATGTGATCATTGTAAGTGTTAAGAATTTTTGTCACATCTAACTCAGTGTGCAGCATCTGGTCTGCTTGTTATAAATGTACAATGCGACGAGAGTGGTTTCAACGCCTCGAGAACGGCGATTTTGACGTCAAAGACTAGCAAGGCGGTGAAAGAGAGACGATTTTCGAAGATTCAAATTCGGAATCAGTGACCCAACAATAGATTTCAAAACGCCTGAAAGTTATGGGACTGTTTCAGAAACGTGGATATTGTTTGCCATAAGAGTTGAAGGTGAAGCTTGCAAGACAAAGATAAAAGAGATTTCTGCATCGCGTTGTGACTGGGAACGAAAATTCGGTTCGTTACGATAACCCCAAGCGCAGAAAATTTGGGGGCATCCGGACCATGCATTCTTCGTTCCAAGGTTTTCCTCAGTATTTGGTGAAATCAACTCGACGTAGTGTATTATAAGTTATTAAAATCATCTGAAACGATCATAGGCGATCATTATTGAAAGCAATTAATACATTTGAGCCGAGATGTGGTAAAGTGATTTTACAGCATGGCACTGCTCGACCCCATGTTGCGACATGTGCGAGTTTCTGTAACAAGATCCCTAATCTCGTCAGATCAAAATCCATTGTAGTAACGAAAGAACAGAGTAACGCACCCTACACTGCGTCGATGCTCTAGTGAGTCATTAGGGTTGGATATCCTACTGTCACCGATAAGCTACTTCGCCCTCTCCTGCACACGGTCGAGTAACCCCAAAATAGACTTTGATGAGAGTTGTATTCCATTTTCAGTCGGATATAGGTAGTATAAATAGTAAGGAGATCGGATGGCGTGAAGTACATCTTACACCGTTTCAAAAACTTGAGGCTTCTTTAGAGAGATAAAAAATGTGTTCAGTCCAGCGAACATCACACTGTATCTTCATTCCAAGAACATCAAGAGCGTCCGATACTTCAATACTTTTACTGTCTATGAGTACAGATGAAGCCACATTAGCGGTCGTTTGTTTGTGTGTCAATAAACAACACTGGGTCTTACGAGCGTCAAAGGCGACCCTGTTTTTATGACCCCATTCAGAGACTAGTAGAATATCACTATTAAAGTAAAAATCCGGAGATATGAAATATAAGATGATACTTTATACTCGTTTATTTTTATATTGTGGTTTGTCATAACTGAGTTAATTATATTCTACCTACTAAAATGGCCCGCGCTCAAACTTATGCTACACTTTACTATAAACTCTTGCCCCTTGAACCGAACTATATAAGTATATCATTTCATTTTTTCCAAAATGAAAAGTACGAGAGATTAAATTACATTGGTTTTAAAAAATACTTCAGAATATATAAAATTTCTCAACAGTAATTTTTTAAGCCTCAAAGCGTTAACAAAAATCTTATTGTACAAATTGCTTGAAATAAAAATGATTTATTTTGTATATTTTTTACTTCATTTGCTTAATCCCTTTTATTGCATAAATCTGCTACCACAAAAGCCAATTTGGTTTTATAAATCCACAATATAATTTAACTAAAGCCTCAAATTAACCCCATTTCGTCTGTTTCAAAAACACTTTTTCCCCCCAATTTTTTTCGTAGCTTTTGTTGAGGAAATCACAACTATCACAGTAAATCATGCTTTTGATTTTTTCTCTTGTGTATTTTTTTCTTTTTTTTATTTGCGCTGTAAATCTTTGACAATAACATTTAGGCAGACATTTGAAATTACTTTACTTTATTTTGTAATCACAAAAGTTTTTGCAAACGAAATGTATTAAACAGTTGATATTTTTAAGGCATGAGCGATCATTTTCAGACCCTACAAGTCAATCTAGAAAACAAAAAAATAAAATTTTATTTGCTAAAGTTTAAGCTTTTTTAAGTTTTGATTCCAAAACATCTCTATTATCACTCAAGTGATAATAGAGAATCTTAAAAATTAGGTTGCTCATCCAAGAGCATTTTAACCCTATCAAAAATATTTTAATAATTCTTCATGCAGACTTCATTTGGTATAAAATTAAATATACAAAGCACTTTATATGCTGAACTGGAGATTAAATAACTTTACAAAATTTAAAAGCTTTCGATAATCCCAAGTCGTAATAGTTAAAATAAGCTTTTTTAAACAAAAACTTCTAAAAACAACACAGGCTTCAAAAGCAAAAGCTTCTTGAATTGTACGGTGTCTGCCGTTTATTAACTAAGATTGTTTTGCTAAAAATTCATTGTAAAAATGTTTCAAAAAATTTTAAAACAGAAAGAAGTAAACTGAACAAAAAGCACAATAAATAAACAACCACTTCAAAAGTAAGGAAATCTTTTTAAATGAAAATCGGACGCAAGGGGTTTTTTTCTACAAAAACACACAAATATTTATATAGATCTCTTTCAAACGCAAATTGATGCCTCTGACTGTAATCTTTAAATATTCCTCTCTACATTCGTTACTTTAAGAATTACAAAATAATTGTTTGCATTTAATTGTGCCAACAAGAAGAAACTGCAGCATGAGCAGCGAGCAAGCACAGCAACAAAAAGTGTTCAAGATTTTCTGGGTTACAAGTACCAAGACAATTCATAAGTATTCCTTTAATCTTGGCCAAAATTTAAATAAAATAAAATAAAATAAAATAAAATAAAATAAAATAAACAGATAAAGAGCAGTATAGTCTTTTTGTGGTTGTTTAGAAATGCAAATGCATATGTAACATAACTTTGTTGAAATTTAAAGCTCGTGCAATATAACGAGGTGTGGGTGATAAGTATTATATTTAAAGCTTAGAAAAGCTATGAAAACTGTTATAACAAACCGTAAGCTTATTTTTAAGTTTAAAAACTATAAACAGCGTGTTTTCAATGTTTCCCAGCTGTGTATATGTCGAAATTTCATAGGAGCTACCCTAATCATCGGTAGACTTTGGAACTTTTTGAAAGATATTCAACAAACATTCAACTTTATATCCCAACAATGTAAATAAATTATAGAGAATTTTAAAAGAAAAATGATTTAATAAAATCTGTCAAAACACAAAAAACAAGCTTTTTCATTTACACACGTCTCTAACTTTTCTTTACACCATTCAAACAAAAGAACAACCGTTGGTTCTGCAATTTGTTTTTTTGAAAGTATCGAAAAGCAGAGAACAAAAATTCAAACAATTGAGTTTGTCACTGTTTTTATTTCAAAAACTTTTAAGATTTTTACTAATCGCTTTGTGTTACACTCATAAATTAGAGGAGAATTGAAACGAGAGAAATTAAACATGTGACTGAATGCAGGTCGATGCTTTTTCTCTCATTGTTTTCTTTTTCTTTTATTCACAGTAAGAAAAATACATGAGACAAAAAAAGAAACATTTAGTTCTCTTTTAAAAAGCTTTTAAAAATCAGTAACGACGTCCGCTTCACTTTAATTTGTAATTTTCGGCCATTAACAATAATAAATATAGTTTAAAAAGCTAAAAAACATGTTTCCATATCAAACTAAAATAATTATAAAACTTAACCAAATAATTAACCGTATAACGCGTTCCGATTCTATTTATGGAATTCCCAAAATTGGCTTCTGAAATTGCCAAAATTCCACACTTACCTGGAAACAATATGGCAACATAAATTTTTGCACCAAAACGAACGACCATTTATAGATCAGCTGCAAGTTCCACGGCAAAAACGTGCACCGAATATGAAAAAGCAGATCCGAATTAGTTAGAAAAGCGGTTCCGAATTTTTTTGGGAATTCCCAAAATTAACTTCGTGAATCTCCACAATCCTCCCACTTCCCCGAAAGCAATACGGCAACTGCAATTATTGCACTAAAGCAGTAACACTGTGTATAGACTTTTATATATATATGCATATGTAATAGTCACTTATATGCCATGGATTTCGAGTGTTGCTAACATAAAAATAAATATACAAACAAGCACAAATACTCGTGCGAGTATAAGTGAAAATATTATACTATAAGCATATTAAAAAATTGATTTAACTGCAATTCTGGATATAAAATTATGCGAGTTTAGCCAAAAATCCCCTATTTTCAGAAATTCGCACACAATATGCAATACAGCTGTCTCATTAAACACATTTCTCTATCTGATGATTTAAATTCTTTTTTTAAGTCATGTTTCCATCTCTGTTTTACTATATTGCTTCCAGTTTATTTTGATTTAATTACACAAATTTTCTAATATATTATTTTTATTTTCAGGTAAAAACGCTGTTTTCATCCTTCATCCTTGTTAATATAGTAATTTTGAAATAGGCAAACAAAGAAGGTCAGTACATTACGAGTAGTCTTTATGAAGAGAAAATAGTAGCAACATAAAAGTTATAAGCTGTTAATATTTATAAAGAGATGACGCTCAGAAGTGACAATTAAGAGGTTGAAAATAAATGTCAGTCATAAAATTAACACCTTAATTATGGTTAATATGGTAGTTCACTGCTCGCAAATAATCAAGTATCTTGTTTTGGCCGAACCGCACCAATCGTTGGAGTGAATACTATACCTCACCAGTAGCTGTAAGATATTGCAATAGATCACTCACTTGGGTCCCAATACTTCACCAAGGTTGAAAGTAATATAGTTTGCCAGAAAGGTATTTCTCTTGATGGCCAAAGGGTTTTTTTGCTTAAAACTTAAATATATTATTAAGCATGGCGATTACAAGGCAAACAAAAATGTTCTTTGGTTTTCGTCCATATATATCCGAGATATAGCCTAAGCCGATTTTTTAATGAAAATAACGTGTAAGCGAACTTAATTTTTTTTTTTCTTAAAACTAGTTCTGGTAATAAAAGGAGGTTACCAAACCTCAGAAAATGAAAATTTCTGGTATCAGTCCAAATATACCCGAGATTTAGCACAAACCGATTTTCCATTAAAACGTCACGTAAGTGAACTTAAACAATTTTTTTTTTTTTTTTTGCTTAAAAACAGTTCTAGCTATAAAAGGAGGTTACTAAAATACAGAAAATGAAAATTTGCGATATTGGCCCATATATATCGGATATATAACCTAAACCGATTTTTCCATGAAAGAATGGGTTTTGGTGAATAGCAGAAAATTTTCGATATGGGAAAAAATTTTTTTTTGCTTAAAAGCAGTTCCGGTAATAAAAGGTGGTTGCTAATATACGGAAAATGAACATTTCCGACATCGGCTCATATATCCCGCAGATATAGCCTAAACCAATTTTCCATGAAAAAATTTGTTTTGCTTCAAAGCAGTTCTGGTTATATAAGGAGGGTACTAAAACACAGAAAATTTAAATTTAAAATATTTTCGAGATATAATATAAACCGATTTTTCCATGAAAGATTACCTTTTTGGAATGGGGATTACAAGGCAAACAAAATTTTCCCTGATATCGGTCCATATATATCCGAGCATATTTAGTTAAAAACTGTAGTATATACTATATCGCTCCTTTATTGCAACATAGTCATAACTCAAAAAAGCTTGTTTCGAGAAAAACTCATATCAAATTTTTAGCTTTCATTCAAGGCTTAGACACAATTTTTAGAAAATATCTTCTAGAGGAAACAGCTTAAAATTAATTTGAATAAATTTATGGCACAATATAAAAGGTGGTACTGTTAACAATTCTGCATTGTTAACTCGAAAAGCTAATTTTTTGACATATGACTATGTTGCAATAAAGAAGCGATATGTTTACTTGACTATTATGAATACTATTTTAGATTCGGCCCTGCCGAATATACTACACTCTTACTTGTTTCTGTTAGATTCTTTTATGAGATTCTTTATAACAAAGTTCTCAATGCTGCCACGTAAGATAAATAAAACAATTTGTATTCGTTAACATTTAAATGCAACTACAAAGAAAACATTCTACACATACATATGCATGTTTATGTGGCGATAAAAGACACCAACTTATGTCCTTTTTCTTTAAGAGTATGTGTTTTATAAGCGAAAATAAATTGTGCAATTTATGCCAACACTTAGCACAACAACAGCGGCAACAACAACTATGACAATGACACAAGCACATGTTATAACTTTGCAACTATGTATACACATACACAGACACACTCACACACACACATACATTCTTTGAAGCTGTTTTTTAATAGCAACAAGAAAAGAAAACAAGTTGTTAACATTGGATTTATACCTACACAAATGCAGGATTTTTCTTGCCATAGTTACAGCAGACACGGCTGTGACAATTATTGTCACATATTCGTACACTTATACAAGGTGGCGCAAAAGTAATCCTTCTTTCAGAAAATGTTATAAATTTTGCGATTGGCTCCTAATGTCAGTTCTGTTTTGATATTTGTGTAGTAAACACATGCGAAATACACGTTAATAAACAGTGTTACGCTACACTGCTCCAGAACGCGGAATATTGGTGACTATTTATTTGACCCCAAGAGGAAGATAATTTTTCATCAAAAATAATCATGAATGATGAGGCCCATTTTTATCATAACGGATACGTAAATAAGCAAAATTTACGCTTCTGGGGCACTGAAAATCCGCATGTAACCCAAGAAGAGCCATTACACAAACAGCTCACGAAGAGCTGTTTTCGCTGGAGGAGTTATCGGACCTTTTTTCTTCGAAGACGTTGCGGGCCAAACGATTACTGTGAATGGTGAGCGCTACAGAGCAATGATCAACGAATTCTTTTTGTCGCAACTTGATGAATTGGGATTGGAAAACATGTGGTTCCAACAGGACGATGCTACCGCACACACTGTATGTGCCAGAACCGATATGCAGAAGGATGCATTTCCCGGGCGCCTAATCTCCCGTTTTGGCGATTTGCACTGGCCAGCAAGATCGCCTGATTTGTCTGCTGCAGACTTCTTTTTGTGGAGCTTTTTGAAGTCGCGGATCTATGTCAACAAGCCTCAGACTCTTGCAGCTCCTAAAGACAATATCCGTCAAGAATGTGAGGACCTATCGCTGGAAGTTTTGACCAATGTGATGGAAAATGCCATAAAAAGGGCTCAAATGACAATCAACTGTGGCGGCGGCCATTTACATGACATCATATTCTCGACTTGATATAAGAAATTAAAAGACCAAAAAAAACTAATCCACAAGAAGAATCAAAGTTTTTAATTTTTTTTTAATTACAGCCAAAAAACATCGGAAGGTTATTTTTGCGCCACCCTGTACATATACAGTGTTGTCTGTCAGAGCCGTAGTCATCAACGTTTTGAATCGTGTGTTCGGCAACATTTTCTTGTTTTGAAGTCAGTAAGTAGTTTATTTTCCAGCACACAAACTTCAACACTTTAATCAAATTGTAAGCAAATCATAAAGACGACGGCACTTGCAGTCTTGTTGAGGTTGTTGTGTTGTATTGTGTAATACGGGGTGGATGTCACTGGTCGGGAGATAGTTTATGTTGCTGTTGTTCAACAATGATAGCTTTTAATTTAAGCTGTGTTGGCAAAAATGTTGTTTTACCCTTAAGCCCAACTAAACAAATACAAATATAGAACTTGCACATGTAACAGTTGTATTTGTAAGTATGTGTACAACACACACACACACACACGCATACAGTCTTAAAATGCCTTTGATATATGAATCCTAGTGCAGCACGGGCACTTTGTAGAAACTTTGTAATATTTAACAATTTCAAACAAAAAGAAAAATGTTTTTTTTTTGTTGCTTTCACATTCACTATAATAAAGTCTCAGTGCACTTACACATATTTATATTAACTTAAAAGCAATGTATGCAATTATTTACATATGTATGTATAAATGCAATATGTTTATTTGTATGTATGTATGTCTAAATAAGAGTCCTTTAAGAACATGTGTGTTAATGTTTCAATTATGTATGCCAACATCTCGTAACTTTAATACTCCTTCACATAACATTAATGTAAAATCGTAGTGTAAATGTTTTAAGTGTCTGTTTTGTGTTGTAAGAATATTTCAACATTTCATGTCTTACAACTGACACCATATTTTCTTAATGCAAATACTTTTCTTTACAAACTCTGCTGTTTTTACTCGCATGACTTTTATGTGTCGCTGCAAATCGATAACAGGAAGACAGACCTATTTCTCATACCAAATCATATTGCAACACTTAACAACGTAACGTTTTTGGCATTTGCTTGCTTTTTACACAGGCTCATTAACCGTAACTGCCAAAAGGAGGTAATATTATCTTTTTAACATTTTACAAAATAAAAATATTTTTTTAAAATAGTACATATGAGTATTACAATGATACTTACTCGTAATATCAGTCAATTAATTTTGAAAGTTTCTTTTTAAACGATATGTTTTTTAATGCAATTTTAGCAAAGTAATTTTACAGCCGAACAGTTGTGTTTCTTTTAATTAAGTAGACAGCCGTGCTCAAATTTTTTTTAACCCTTAGCTAAAAAATACGAGGGCGGAATGATATTGAAGCTACCTAGCGCTAGATACTCGCCGAGTTTCATTAAAATATTAAAATCTCGTTATTTTCACAACACCAAGAAATCGTTTTGGTGTTTTTAAACCCGTATGTGATTTAAAATCAAGGTGATTTCAGAACCTAAGATTTTTTTTTTCACAAAATAAAGATTTTCGTGATTCAGTTATTATATATCACGGTTTTAACTATTTTCAAACTGCCAATAAAGCTTGACTTCTGACATAAATTGAATCTACAAATAATATTTTGGCCCGGTTTTTGACACTCCTAGCACGCTATTTACATATGAAAATATATAGCAATAAATATTACTGCTTCTACAAAAAAAAAAAAAAAAAAAAAAAAACAAAAAAAAAATTGTGATGGAATCGAATTTATTTTCAAATTTTAATTTTTATATTTTTACTTGTTTTATAACTTAAGCTCTAAGCACTTAGACGACAACAGACTTCACAACTTCACGGCTACAAATGTAGTTAGCTTCAAGTGCTGCCGTCTCGTCAGCAAGATAATTATTTTCAAGACAGCAGCAGCACTTATGAGTATTTAAACAATGCAAATTTCAGAGGTGCCACATATATACTTTACATGAATAAAATTAAAATTACTGACTGAAAACGTAAAAGTATCACGTAAAACTGTAAAAACTAATCAATTTATTTGTTTATTTTATTTAAGTGAAGTTTATTTCTCTTAAATATTTCAAACAAATTTTAGTTTTTATTGCTGTCAATTTATATTTATAGTGGCAGCACTGCATTTACTTTTTGCTGCTTACGAAAATAGAAATTAATCTAAGTTGGCAGCAGCAGCAAATGCTGTTATGAAGTCGTGTTGCTGTGATGTTGTTAAAATAATTGTGTGCATCTAAACACATGTGTTTTATTTTTGACAGATTGCTGCTTGCTGTCTGCTGTCGTCTATGTGTTTAAAGCTTTACACTGCATTTACACATACTAACTTAGCCAGCATTTATTTACACATGTAAGTGCAAGTTCGAAAAAGTGAATACATTCAAACTTTTTTATTTATACTATGTTTTCATTACAAAGAAAAACACGTGTTTTGATGAAAACATGTCGTGTTTTTAATTTCGATTTTTCAAAATTAGTTTGACATGTATTTTATTCCATAAATTTATTCAATATGAAGAGCCAGTAATTACCATATTAGAGTGTGGAAAAATGAAGATTAATATGAAGTGATTTGATTATAAAGTTTACAAACGGTAAAATTTACTACTTTTAATAACATCTGTCAAAAAAAAAAGCTTGTTTTTGTGTTTTGACAGATATTATTAGAGCATTTTTCTTTTTAAACTCTCAACAATTTATTTAGATTGTTGGAGTATAAAGTTGACTGCTTGAGAATATCTTTCAAAAATTTCCAAAGTCTACTGATGATTAGGGTAGCTCCTATGAAATGTCGACATATAGATAGCTGGGAAACATAGAAAATAAACTATTTATAATTTTTTATTGGTATCAATGTTAGAAGCTAAAATGGCGAATAAAAAATTCAATTGGATATACATTTTTATTTATTTTTATATACAACATTTTCTTAAAACATAAGCTTAATAGAGGTGTTTAAAACAAGAACTTTAGACATTAGTTTCGATGGGTAAAATACAATATCATAAAACGAGACTTGCTGAAAAAAATCTTCAAAAAAAGAAATAAATCTGGCCTATTCAGGATGTTGTGTTATGTGTAGTATTCAGTTAAATTGTGTAAGTTCCAATCAAATTATTTATCGGCTAAAACAAATTGTTCATATGGAGACCACGTCTAGTCCCAAAGTTAAGCATTTTAATCTGATGACGTAAACGCTAAATTGCGTCCGTAAGTCTTTTTTTTTTTTTTATCTGAGACCAGTACTCAGGGGATGACCCCTACATATGCAGCGCATTGTACTGGAACTAGGAAAATAGTCTATGATGAGGAAAAAAGAGGGAGTAGTGTTCGCGGAGTGTTAACAATAGCAACACGAAAGACTAAAAAAAACTCTATTGCAGCATTTAGAATATTGGAATTAAATTAGTTAAAACTGATCAATGCCCAGTGTATGGTATATACACAAAGCTCAGATTAGCAAAATTTAGTCCAACACCTTCCACATTACAAGGTAATGAAATGCTTTGAAAATAATATTAATATTGCACATATAAAGAAAACACGGACAACGGTGAAAAACATAAAAAAAAACACTTGTACACATACAGCTACCTATTCCGGTGCACTTTGATTTCATACGAAATTAGTAATGAACATACACATATAGAAAATACGGTCAGCAGTAACAAAAGGCGTGTGCACATGGTGAGAGACAAAGCACTACTGGAAGAAATAAGGCGTTGTTTGTCATTTCCAATCTGCCATGAGCCGCAAAACGTGTCTAGGTGTCCATTGCTTCAAGAACGAAAGATTGCACGTAAATACGCGGTTACAGTTGCGGCCCGATTAATATAATTTTTTATTTCCACTTTTTTGTGTTTTGCATTTGTTTTTGTTTTTTTTTTTTTGTACAAGACAAATTAAAACGTTTTTTTTCGAATTTGGAACTCACTATTAATTGATAGCCTTGTGTAGAAGCAATGTTGTACAAAACATTTCCAAAGTGTTTTGCTGGAAAACATGTAACCTGAGGTGTTTTGCCTTTTTCAAAAATGTATTTTATATTTATTTGTACATATTTTGCGCAAAACACGTGTTTTTGAAGAAAACACTTGTCTGGCAACGCTACATTACCAATACACACAAAGCTAAAATTACGTGAAATATACTTCAAATTGGTTCATAATCAACCTTACAGTCCAGATTTAGCTCCTAGTGACCGTTGTCTATTTCTAAACTTGAAAAAACGGCTCGCAGGAAAAAGATTCATCTGAAACGAAGAAGTGATTCCGAAACTAAGGCGAATTTAAAACGGCTTTATAAAACGTACATTTTATAAACGGCACTTTTTTTAAAAGACACTTTCTTTAAAAGGCACTTTTTATAAAAGGCACTTTTTATAAAAGGTACTTTTTCTTCAAAAGTACATTCATGGCATATTATCATGAGTGCACGTGAAAGGCTCACAACCTCTGTCGTGCTCTATTTATAGCATTGTATGTTCATGTGTATGTTGCTGGATGAGCAAGTGTGCGCCGTTATGTATTTTAATATTTATTGGTGTAGGAGTCTGTTGTGACACTTGCAAAGTGCTGCAATTAGTGTGACAAAGTAGCAGCAGCAATTTCTTTTGAAGTTGTTCTCTTCACATGTATACTACACATATCATTTACATTTTCTCTTTTTGCAATAGTAGAAATACTCGTTGTCGAATACATACATATATAATACTCGTAGCATTGTTATGGTTGCGACAAGAAACAAATCAGTTAACAAAATTTTCTCTTACATTTAGTATGCAGAAAAAAATTCAAATATACATTTTTAAATAAAATTTATAATATTTATAATCTCAACTAAGTTAAATGTATTCATTTTATTGTGGTTTGAGAAAAAAATTAAGCGTATAAGTTTTGGTTGCGATTAAAAAATTGCTGTTGCTCTTTTATTGATTTTTCCAACAACGTCTTGAGAATATTCATATATTAATATAGGGTAAGTGTACCTAAGCTCGGCATGTACCAGAGTAACGGTAATTATATATTAATATAATTACATAAAAATTGTAGATATATTCTCAACTCTATATGCAAAAACAAATTCTATCTTAGATGAGTATTTTAAGGGTTTTATATCTTTGTTCGTGAATAGGTCTTTAATACATGCGGTAGTGCTTGTTTTCTTAGGAAAAAATTAGTGGCAAAACCAATTTTGTAAGACAAGTAGCTATTTATATTTTTTAACATTTTAATCGAAGATGGTGTTGAATGATAGAAAACTTGTTAAATTATGTTATAAATGTGAAAAATCGAAAAGAAATATAAATTTTCTGCGATTTTTAATGGTGCCGACATTATTAGCAAAATAAAAATGTCAACATTTCCAGTAGTCGGCATGGGGGTGCCGACAACTGGAAAATATATGTTTTTCTTCAATTTACTTAAAATTTGGGAGATTTGTACATGCAACTGAGAATATAAAAAATAAGTTTAAAGTCACCCAGTACCCACTGTTTTAAATGAGTACTTTACACCTGTCGAGAACTAGGACAAGCTTGTGAGTGAGTTTTTAGCCAAAAACAAAACCGTTATCATGCCTCAACCCCCGTATTCACCGGACTTGGACCCCGCTGACTTTTTCCTCTTCCCAAAACAGAAGACACCGATGATTTTGCCAATTTTTGCTTTTCTAAAAAATATATTTTGATTGGTAAAATTGCTACGATTTTGAGTAGATAAAAGAAAAAGCGAAACAGGAGCTGAACAGGCGTTTTAGAAGTGTTTTGAGGATTGTAAAAAACGCTGGCATAAGTGTATTATATATGAAGGAGATTACTTTGAAGGGGACAATATAGTTATTAATGAATAAATAAATACTTTTTGAACAAATTTAAATTAATGTTTTTTTTATCGCACACTTCATAACTTCCAAGTACATATTTAATATGTTTCACGTTTTTTCATTGACATTAAGTATTTATTTAAATATACGTCTGTATGTGCATCATGCTAAAAATAAGAAACACGAATAATCTGTCCCATATCTGAGCGCCATCAGCGCATAACAAATTCATGTACTTTTATTTATTTACGCACTTAAAACATTTCAAAGATCTTGCGTTTCCCACGCTATTGATTTTAGTTGTTCTGCTTGCTAGATTAATATTCAAGGTGAAAGAACAACAAAAATATATGAATAAATATTTAATAAATAAATAAATAACAATTTAGGCAAAATTTGTTGTTTCTTAGCGAAAATTTTTTCTTACATTTTTAGGAAATTCTTTTGTATAACAAAAAAAAGTCTCATTGGATTGCTCCCACAGCGGTTTTCATGCCCGAGATAAGTAAGTATGTACTTGAGTTTTGTACGTACTAGTAGGCTGCATGAATATATTCATTTGTTTATATATACACTGAAAACACAATATTCATTCAAATATTAAGTATTCGAACATTGAGTGCAGAGTTAAACGAGTGATAACAGAAAAGAGAATAAATTGCGTTTTAAGGTTGATCGTAATTATTAGATTATTTCATGTACTCGTTTTAATTCCAATATTCATTTATTCAGTTTGTAAATGCAAATACACGATTACAGTTTGGCTAGGTACAAAAAATACCAAATTAATGAACGAATAAAGTGTATATTATTCAAATGTACATTGTATTGATTATAAAATTCTGTTGAAACGAGACTTGCTTTTAAAATGTCCGCGGTTTTGACAATTTTTCGAAATACCAATAGGTGGATGGCAAGTCTAATTAGCCAAATCTCAATTTCTTAAAGATAATTAAAATTTTCGAATTTTGAACTCTATTATATGACTGACCATGCCACTAGGGCAATGCAACCCTTTGGCAGCTTTAGGCTAATATTTCAAGTTTTGGTTATGATTCTAATAATGGCAAAAATTTTTGGCAGGCAACTTTTGGACGATTTAGGTTTTTAAGATTTTTTTCATGAGGGAAGTCTTTCAGTAAAGAGATGATCCCCCCGGGGGATCAGGTTATGCCTTGGCGTAGACCAAAACCAGGGCACTCTGTTTTCTGGTACATAGAGGGGCAGGAGCAAACAAAACTCTAGGAAGCCTCATGAATTATATTGTGTTAAAGACTTCCGACAGCCCCGTAACAAGGGTTAAAATTGGCAGCACGGGGATCAGCAAAGCCCCCTCCCTGCCTTGTAGACCTTTCGGTGTTGAGCATGGTTGAGGTGCCTGCTGAAACCTTCTGGCTGTAATTTAAATCTAAAATTACAGGAAGGGGAGTTAGTAGCCTTGATAACTGTGGTGCATGCTAATAACCTCTCGAAGTGATGTTGTTTTGCAACAGATACCTGCAATGCAAAGAACCAGGGGTGGGTTAGTTGAGGCCTGATGTTCGTAATGGACTTCGGCCTGCCAACTCATTAAGCCTAGCGAGTGAATCGTGAGTAATTCACCCTGTGGAGTTGATTCATCATCAGCTTAGGCCGTCAAGAAAAGTGTATGTCTTACATCCCAGATAGCGTTTTTAATCAAACAATATTTTGCCGGAAATCTCATGTCGAGCGTTTGTGATAGATTTTTAATCATCGTTAGTTAAACAGTTCATGATTAAAAGCCGCTCTGGCACGCAGATGCTTTTGTTGTTGTTACTCGTCAGATAATCGCCAGAACATTGTTTTAGGAGTTGCTTATAAAACGCAATCGTCTAGCAAATATCGTATCTACTCATATACTAACTGGGATATATGCCTGCACATACAGGCACGTATGTACATATACATATGTATAAATATAAGGTTTCACAAT
The DNA here is from genome assembly GCA_914767995.1 of Thecocarcelia acutangulata. Taxonomy (NCBI): domain Eukaryota; kingdom Metazoa; phylum Arthropoda; class Insecta; order Diptera; family Tachinidae; genus Thecocarcelia; species Thecocarcelia acutangulata. The sequence goes on along the minus strand of OU612098.1, from coordinate 84,365,575 downwards.
GTGTCTGTAATCAAACCTTGCAAGTTAAATGTGATCCACTTTCCGGTTTCCGATTGAACTGAAATTTCGCAGGCATATGTAAATTGCAGTACGATGCAACATTGTTATAACACAGAGATGATGCGTAATGGACAATATAAGAGATGAACTGAAATGGTGACCATGCCAAAAAATAATTTTAAGGTTTGTTAGCTCCATACAATACACAAAAAATATTTTTATAAATAAAATATTGTATTTTGAATTTTTAGTAAAGATAATTAATTTACTATTTAAATTGTGTTTTTATAATCTGAAGTGGACGCCAGGAGCCGGAATATTCCCCGCTAACAGTTGGTATGCGCCTAGTATTAACATAAACTGCTGATTGTAGTCTCGCCTGAAGCATCTCTGTTTATGTCGACAAAGCCAACCAAGATTATACTCGTCCATTTTGCAAATGTTACTTTGCAAAACCATTTGCACAAGAGCATGAATAAAGCTAATGTATTTGTTTCCAGCTTAAAAATGCCGGAAAGTCACTTAGAAGTGGTGTATTTTTCAGCTTATATATTTCCATTTGTACCATAGTGGGACCACTTTATTGTACTATTTTTCCATGAATAATTTTCCAGAGAAAAAACATCATAAAAATTGTAATAAAATTAAAAAAATAAACAATACAAAAAATATTAAAGCCAAATTTCCATAAATGCTACTGGCAAAGGTGTGCATAATACAATACAAAATATATGCACTACTTTAAATATTTAGCGTCAAAATCGTTTATAATAAAGAAAAATTATGTCTTAATGTGCTTCTGTTATTGAAATTGTCATTGTTTCTTACTGTTTTTTGTTATAAATATTTATGACTGATTTATTTTAAATATATTTATCTTTAGCTTTGTTTTTTTTTGTACTCGTAAAAGCACACCTTGTTGGTTTGGTTGCTATAAAATATTTGTTCTTTAAAAAGATTAAAATGTTTATTAAGAAATCAGTCTATTTGAAAACTTATTTATTAACGAGAAGATAAGAAAATTCTTGAAGACTTAATTAATTTTTGCTTGTGCTTAAAAAAAATTAATGCTTCATTGACGAACTAGTTTGCACGCTACACGAATAACAGAAAGTGAATTTAATTTAATTTATTTTCAAAAATCAAAAAGTGAAATTTTTGTTCACGAAAAATTTTAATTTCACTCGAAGTGAAAAATGCTATTGTGAATCTCCTATGAAATTCCTTGAAAAAAAGTTTTCAAAATAAAATAAGCTATCAGTCTACATTGAATATATTCACATAAGAATAAGTTTCGTGGGATTTTTGAAATAAAATTAACAAATAAAATAAAAGGTGTTTAGAATCGGCACGTTAATGCTATTGCAAAAGGAAGAATTAAGGCAACATCAAATTATTCGCCGAGTTTTGCGCAACGCATCCAGCCCCTTGGAGCTACCAAATACGTATTAAGTAACTTAAATATCGTTGGTCTCAAGTAGAAAGGCCCTAACTAACATAGGTGCAATTTTACAAGAGAAGGAAAAATCATAATGGAAACTGTATGAACTGATACATCTAAAAGTAACTTTTTTTGCTCAATTGCTTGTAAGAGCGATATGTTTGAAATTATAAAATTAAATCTTTGTGACACTATGTACTTGTGTGAAACGTAGTAGAATCCCTAAAAGAGCTCAGCTCAGGGAAAATGCGAGTTAGGACCTTTCTACGTGAGACTAACGATATGTAATTAATAATCATTTTGCGTAATAATTTAATTCTTCTCAGATTCATCCAACATTACAGGATAAATAAAGCCGACTTTTTGTACATTTTAGATGCCATTCTCAAAAAACAGCCAATATTCCGCCAATAGTTCTCTCACAAGTGCTAGATAGTTTTGAGCAAGATCTATGTGAGCAATGGATAACTCATCCATCGGCAGCACGGCAGTATTTCCCTTTGCTTCATACAATTTGTATGAGCATGAGAAATTTTCACAGCAAGAAAACGCTTGCCGCTTTATTTTTAGCTATGTCTGTAATACATATGTTGAATTCACAAGCTCAGTCGTATCGTGTATCGATGAATTTGGAGAGACAATTTCAAACACAAACATTAAACTCACAAAAAATATATTTGAAAATTGTTTTTGCTTTTAAGTTTTGTGTTTGAAATTTTCTCTCCAAATACATCGATACACGATACGGCTGAGCAACAGTTTTTAGGTATAAGGAATGGATACTCGTATACTCAACAATGAAATTTGAGAGTAACTACTTAACGGCCATTTACACCAAGTCTGATTATATTTTAATTGAGACTTTAACCGCTGGTTAGAGAAAATTGTATTTCACAATGTATAATTAAGTCTTAACCGGCACTATTTAACAGAAAAGTTGCTATTAAATTTAACCGAACAAAATTCGCCGGTTAAGAAGTTAATCAGAACTCAAATATAGAAAAAACCAACAAATAATAATAAAATGGACGTTAATAGAAATCAACATTTATATTTTTGCAATATTTTTAATTATAAACATGATTGTGGTAGACCCTGAAATATTTGGAAGTGCCAAAATGATATTTCTTTATGTGATGAAGAAGTTGGACAAACATATAGATTGTCAAAGCCTGCAACACTATACATTACCAAGCTCGTACATGCTGATATGAAGACTGCAACATTTAAGTGAGATACATCATATAAACTTCCACATATGTACGTATCATTTTTATAATTACTGATTTTGAGAAATCACTCACTCCTTATCTCCTAGGCAAATGGTATTATTGACCTTGAGATTTTATGCCACAGACAGCTTCCTGATGGTTGTAGGTGTTGCAAAAAAGGTTACAAAATCAATAGCAAAGCTGTCAAGAGAATTTATAAAAATGCCAAGTTCGCAAGAGGACTTGCTGATTTTCCGAGCAATGAACTTATTCGTTCATCATTTTTTTTATAAAATTTTTTGAAAAATATTTTTGAAATTTGAAGGCCACACAAATAAAAAAAAGCTTCTTTCTAAAAATTCTGTACGTTATTACTAAGGCGAGTTCATAATAGGTGAAATTGACAGTGCGGCTGATAACTTTTTTTTAATTTTAATATTTTTCAGATGTCAATGGAATAATTAAAACAAATTTGGAAAAAAAAATTTTTAAAACAATTTTTAAAATTATTATTGTATCTTGAGCGCCAGTTATAATCTAGAATTTTCCCCAATCTGGCTGGCCATTTTCACCTTTTCAAGCTCTATCATCTGAGACTTTAAGTTTCACAAAATAATTAAAACTTTCACGAAATAATTAAGTTTTTCTTTTGTTGTAAATTTTTTTAAAAGAAATTTGAAAAAAAAAATTTTTTTGTTTGAAACAATTTTTTAGTTTTGTATTGCAACTATCATTCACAATCCTCCGCAATCTGGCTGGGCTTTTTCATCTTTCCGAGCTTTATGATCCGAGACTTTAATTATCGCGAAATAGTTAAAAGTTTCACGAAATAATTAAAAGTTTATCTTTTCTTGTAAATTTTTTTATTATATATTTTTTTTTAATTGCTTTTTGTGTTTATATTTTTCTCTTGACGTTTGAAAAAGATTTATTTTTTGTAGTGTTGTATATATTGCTCTTGCATATAATGGGTGATTTTATAAGAACTATCGGAAACTTAAAAGAAAAAACACATAAAATTCAGAAAAATGCATGAAATATTTATTTGGATCGATAGTTGGGTCGATATAATTTAATGTTTGAAGATTATTTCATGCAAATGTTGGCCGCGGATGCGCCTCAAATGGTCCATCCGCTTAGTCCAATTTTGGTATACTCTTTCCAACATTTCGGCCGGTATCTCACGAATAATGTTGGCAATGTTGGCTTTCAGTACGTCAATCGAAGCGGGCTTGTCGCTATAGACATTAGCCTTAACATAGCCCCACAAAAAAATAGTCTAGAGGTGTTAAATCGCACGATCTGGGCGGCCTATTGACTGGTCCCAAGCGTGAAATAAACTGTTCACCGAACTCGCCTCTCAATTGGTCCATTGTTTCGTGTGCTGTGTGGCATGTGGCACCGTCTTGTTGAAACCACATGTCATGCAAGTCAAGCTCTTCCATTTTGGGCAAAACAAAGTTTGTTATCATCGCACGGTAGCGCTCACCATTCACAGTAACTTTGTGATTCGCATCATCTTTGAAGAAATACGGCCCAATGATGCCGCCAGCCCATAATCCGCACCAAACGGTTGTTTTTTGTGGATGCATTGGTAGCTCTTGCAATGCTTCTGGCTGCTCTTCACTCCAAATACGGCAGTTTTGCTTGTTCACGTATCCATTCAACCAGAAATGAGCCTCGTCGCTGAACACAATTCTTCGATAAAAAAGTGGATCTTCATCTACCTTTTCAAGAGTCCATTCACCAAAAATTTGGCGTTGTGGTAGGTCGTTTGGCTTCAATTCTTGCACCAGCTGTATCTTATAAGGCTTCACACAGAAATCCTTCGATATGCGATATTTTCTTCAGTTCGCACTCTACGTAAGCGTGTTGGTGGTTTAATGTCCAACAATGTAAATTTGGTGCGAAATTTTTTTACAATAGCCCGAATAGAAGCCTCAGTAGGTCGATTAAACTGACCATAAAATGGAAGAAGCGCGCGATGAACTTTCTTAACAGAGCACGCATTTTGATAATAAAATTCAATAATTTGCAAGCGTTGTTCGTTTGTAAGACGATTCATGATTAAATTATAGACCAAACTGAAGATGTTTGACAGTGACACAAGATACAAAACGTGCGTGAGCTGTCAAAACTAGTGTTGCCAAAAAGATAATAGCAAAAAAAATCCCTCGTTACCTGTTATGAATTCGCCTTGGTCATTAAACTATTTTTCGTAAACAAATACATGTAACGTTGCCATACTTCTTAAAATTTTTTCTGTTAAGTAACCGAAAGATGCTGCAATCCCAATTACTAACTGTTGGTTAAATAGTGCCTGTTAAGTAAACCGGCAATTAGTTAATAATTTTTTAATGGCAACAAGTATACTTTTTTACGAATAATTATTGTCAGTCTCTGCACTCAAGATTTTTTAACTTTTCAAATGAAAATACATACAATATCAGCACTAAACAAACACACAAAAAAAAGTATGAAAAATGAATAATTTCTTTGTCACAGTCACTGCCACCTTAATCAATACAAGTCGTAAAATACTCGCACAATTATAATTCATTGTAAATTCAAGGAAAGTCTCCAGAAACCGAGAAACAACAATAATAAACTGCGTCAAGAACACAGATAAAAAACAAAAAGCAACAACAAAAACAGCAACAAGTAACAAATTTGTTATAAAAAGCCAAATACGAGTATGCATGTACGAGTACGAGCATTACAGCAACAACGCACAAACATTCATTAACAATAACAATTGACAGCAGCAACAACAACAATAAAAAAAAAAGAAAAAGAGCGAAAAAAAATTTGTTGTTCTAAAAAATATTGCCAATAAAGAACAACTGAACTACCAATAAATTATGAATAATTGCGAATGTGTTTAAATTTGAAAAATAAAAAACAATAAAAAAAATAAAATAAAGAATTGTTGATTGCTGATTTGTTAAATAAAAAAAAAAAAAACTTAAAAAATAAATGAAATACTGGCAAACGGCGAAATTCAAAATAATCATTAAGGAAATTAAATAAATTATATTCCATACAAAGTTTTTTTTTATTTTTTATTTTTTTATTAATAATAAAAAGCGAAAACAATTTTGCGTTGCGCTGGCAACTTTTGTTGTTGCATGATTTGTAATAAATTAATGGCTGCACAGAAATAGAATTGATTATTGACAAGAAGAAAATTTATTTCATTTTTTTTTTGTTGCTGGTTTTTGTTGCGCCAATGTTTTCTGTGTTCACTAAATTATAACAATAATTTGCAAAATGAGGAAAAAACAAATAAATTATTTGGAATTTATGAGTAATAAAAAATAACTATATAAATTTATGGCAAAAGACTGGCAAAATAAGCGAATGTTTTTTTTAAGTAAATGAAAATAAATATAGCTAGAAAAAAAAAATATAAAAAAAATAAGTAAATATAGTGTTAACAAAAAAAAACATTTTGTTTTTAATTTAAATACCAGTAGTTAGAAAAAATATATTTTTTTAAGCAGCTAAGAACACAAAAAGGTTGATGAAATGGGGAAGCTGGAATGCCAAAAGCAAACGAATATCGTCACATAACTTAGTAGATTGATCTTTAAATTTAACTAAAATGGAGAATTGAGTTAATGAAACAAGAATTTGGACAGTGCAACGCTTGCACGCCTTAGAGTCCGTTATATCCATTCAAAGAGAATATAGGCGCACGTTTGGCGGCACTCCTTCTAGCAGATGGAGTGTAATGAGGCTCGTAAAGAATTTAGCCGAACGTGGCACAATTGCAAGAAGGCCTTATCTTTGAGATCCCTCAATTTGGACGCAGGAAACTATCGCTGCTATAGCTACTGCCATACAATCCAATCCTAGAGTTTCGACAAGGAATTTATCTGCTCAAAGGGGTGTCAGCAGGCAGTCACTGCAGAGAATTTTGCGCCAAGATTTAAACTTATTACCATATAAGATTCAATTAACAAACCCTAAAAGCCTAGAGACTTCCCGAATTTTGTGAGAATTTCTTTCAATTAGTGCCAGAGAATGCAAACGTTTTGAACTGCATTTTTATGTCTGTTGAGGCACATTTTGATTTAAACGGCAATTTTAACAAACAATATTGTTGAATATCGAGTAATCCTAATCCACAGATACTCCATCAGATGCAATTACATCCACTTCGCATCACAGTGTGGTGTGAAGTTTCTTCAAGATTCATTGTCGGGCCTTACTTTTTCGTAGAAAACGGTCTTACTGTTACAATCAATGGAGACCATTACTTAAAGATGTTGAAACAGTTTTTCTTTCCAGACTTGCGTCGAAAGAGAATCCCTTTCAATACTGTTTGGTTTCAACAAGGCCACGCCTGTTATGATAGAATTGAGGCAAAAACTTTCCAATAAACTGATTTCAAGAAACTTTACATTTCGTTGGCCTTCCAGGTCTCCTGACCTTACTCTACCTGATTTTTTTTTTGTGGGGTTATTGCAAACAACAAGTTTACAAAAAAATCCCAATAAATTTGGTTGATTTAAAGCATTCCATTCGAACGGTAATTGAGACAGTTCCCGCTGCACTACTCCAGGCAGTAATGAATAAATTTTTGATAAGATGTCGTACATGTGCCAACGAGGGTGGAGGCCATTTGAATTCAATTCTTTTCAAAACCTAATGTATTACAAACAATTTAGTTTTTTATTCACTATTTTAGCTTCTAACATTGATACCAGTAAAAAATTATAAATAGCTTTTTTTCTATGTTTCCCAGCTATCTATATGTCGTCATTTCAGGGGAGCTACCCTAATCATCAGTACACTTTGAAATATCTTTCAAAAGTTTTCGATGCCTACTGATGATTAGGGTAGCTCCTATGAAATGTCGGCATATAAATAGCTGGGAAACATAAAAAACAAGCTATTTATAATTTTTTACTTAAGGAATTACTTTAATAAAAACGTATTATTTTTCAAATTAATTTCTAAAAAATAAATGACATAAACTTTATAAAAAGCTATATGAGTTTCTTAATGTAGCAATATTGATCAGCCACCCTGTATTTATCTTATATCACTAATACTACAATGATCGGTTGTAGGCTCCTAAAACCCCAGTTGTCTAAGTGAAAAATTAATCGGCGGCTCTATTCTACAACATATTAAATTAAAAAGCTAGTTTTTAGATATTGTCTTCAAAGCTTACTGATTCATGAGCTCTTTTAAGAGAATACCTTTTTTAGTTCAGCTCTTTTTACTGAAATATGCCTTACTTATCTGTACTTCCTTATCTGTACAGTTGTGAAAAAGATTTACATCAGCACCTGCCTTGCAGTCTTATCTGATGATGGACCAGTTCCACAGAGTGAATTATTCACGATTCCCCAGCGACCCCGTGTGGCTTGCTAGGCTCACACAGATAGCAATTTATGCCATATGTTTGTAGCCATATGAACAACTTCTAGTTGAGGAGTTCGGGCCTTCTAATCCCTCCTGCATGCAATTTCCCAGCAATCAATGGAAGACAAGGCTTAATGAGTTGGTAGGCCGAAACCAGCTAAGAGCATCAGCCCTTAAACCAACTCACCCGGCAACTATCACCACTGGTTCCGTACAATACAGGTACCTGTTGTATAGACAACAGATCCTCGGGAGTTTGTTAGTCCCCGAAAAAACCCACGCCAAATTATTATCAAGGATACTAACACCCCCTTCCTGCGTTTTAGGTTTCAACCACAGCCAGAACGTTATAGGCAAGGTAGGCACCTCAACCATGATCAGCCCGGGTCAAACCGCAAGCAGAACTTCCCGGGGGCCATGCTGATCCCCTTTCTGCCAATTTATACCCTTGGTAAGGGTTTCGGAAGCCAACACAACATAAGTCATGTGGCTTCCTAGAGTTTTATTTGCTACAACAAACGAGGAACTCTTTACCCGAAAAAACAGAGTTCCCTGAATGGGAATACGCCAAGGCAAAACCTGTTCCCCGGGGGAGGGATATAAGTGCAAATGGATGGAATTTTTTCTTTAAGTACATCTCGCAGTGGTGTCAAAATATTGTGTGCCCAGTCCTTTTATTACACATTTATTATTAGCTTACTAACAAAAATACACCATTTGACGGTTTACTTACTCATTTAAGGAAACTATAGAGCAAAAATTTTGCCGCTAATAAAAAAAAAATGATAATCCCTTTTTAATTTTTCATAGATTTACGCTTATTGCAAACACCAATTGTTATCGCATTAAACTTAGTTCACTGGGTAAAATACCTAAAGCCACATACTTAATCATGCATGGCTTATAGGTGAGTAAGCACAAAAACTACTGAAAGTGAATAACGGCAAGCAGCCAATGCCCAAAGGTATTATACTTCAGCTACCCACAGACTCCCAAAGGAAGTATTAAATATGTATATATGAGTGTATATATTCGGTTCATCAGGGATTAATATATTAAATTATAGATGTGTAGGATGGCTTTAAAGAAAAAATTTGCTCTAAAAACTTGTTTTATCTTCTGCCTCCAGTAAAACCCTTAAATACTTAGGGTTTTAAATAATTCTTTTTCCCTTTTGAAATCTCAACGACAATGTAACGTTCACAATCCACATCCACCTTCATTATCCAACATGTTAAAAAGGGGTAAAACAAGCTGAGCTTTTTATCTGTGTAACAATATTTTAAATAACAGTTTGTTATGTGTAAAAAAAAAAGAAAAAGAAAAACTAAAATAACAGACTTTTATACATTCACTACAAAATCCTCTAATGTTTCACTTTTCTCTTACTTTTTTTTTTTTTTAATTGTAGTAAAATTTTATTATATAGTTTTAAAACGTGAGTGCATTATCGTGGCAAAAACATGCTTGAAAAAAGTACACTGTACGAAAAAATAAAAGAAAAAAAATAAAAATTAAGACAACAATTTTTATAAAGGAATAATCTGCTCACATGCCAGTATCTAAATGCTGCCACATTTTGGCAACAAAAACAACAAATATAATACACAAGCAACACTAATAACAAAAACCCACAACAGTTGATCCTTGTTAACACACTCTCTTGATTTCGTATGGCAAAATACCCCAAACAACCACTCACTCCCGTACTGGTGACATCTCTACAAAATTTGTTTTCATTTTTTTTTTTTTTTTTTTTTGTTTCTTCGCTTTTTGTAACATTTTGCGTGTTTAAGCAAAATATTTTCTTTTGCCTCCGTAATGTTGCAAAAACACAAAAATTAAATTGAAGCCAGCAACCATTTAGTGGTATTATAATTTAAACTTTTTTATTTTGTGTTTTTGCCTTGCTTGTAGTTGGTCACCAGCAGCATCCTCAAAGTGTTCCAGAGCTCAGCCTGTAGCCACCTAAAGCAACAAACTTGTATATGCTTTATGTCTTCATTATTGCATTGAGAGAAATTTGGCCAAATGCAAAAGAAAATGTGGACATATACCGGGGGAAAATTGTTAAAATAGATTAAAAAAAAAAAAGTTGTGTAGGAATTGCTTAGAAAATGATGTGCGTTTGTGTGTTTGTCTCTAAAATTTTCACCCAAGGATTTGTCGTTTTCGGACTGATATAGGTAAGAGGAAGGTGCGTTCAGTTTTAGTTGAATATTTATTAGTATAGATCAATTTCTCTCTGATCATATATTGTCAGTAGAATGTATTGGATGGTTTAATTTTAAGGAACGATGTTGAGTGTGAGCCACACCTACTCGTAGACGTCTAGTTTTTTCTACATTTGATTTAAAATTTATTAGTATAGATCAATTTCTCTTTAAACATATCGCTCCTTTATTGCAACATAGTCATAACTCAAAAAAGCTTGGTTCGAGAAAAACACGATTCAAATTTTTAGCTTTCATATAAGTCTTAGAAATTTAAAAAAAAAAAAAAAATATCTCCTAAAGGAAACAGTTTAAAAGTAATTTGAATAACATTTTGGCACAATATAAAAAGTAGTACTGTTAACAATTCTGCATTGTTAACTCGAAAAACTAATTTTTTGAGATATGACTATGTTGCAAAAAAGGAGCGGTATGTTGTCAGTAGAATGTGTTGGGTGGTTTAATTTTAAGGAATGATGATGAGTGTGAGCCACACCTATTCGTGAACGTCTAATTTTTTCTGCATTTTATTTCACATTTCTCAATTTTAGAATCAATTCGAACCATGGAGAGATTCACTATCAGGCAAAGCGTTAAAGTTGTTTAGGTTTACTTTGAAAATGGACGTTTAAATCAAAATGCATATCGTGCTCTGCGAGATTCTTTCGGTCCAAATCGTCCAGATGTGCGTACAATTGGAAACATGTGGCAAAAATTTCAGTAAGCCGGGGACTGAAGGAGATGTTAAAACCTCAGTGTACGCTCGTTTAGCTCATTCTGCAGAAAATATTGCTGCTAATCACGAGAGTGTGGCTGAAGAGCCGGCCAAATCAACTCGTCGTCGTGCCCTACAATTGCGCCGCTCACGCTCGTCGTTGATGAACATTATGCATAAAGACTAGCATTTACACTCTTTCAAGATACAACCGACTCAAAAAATAAAGTCTCATGATCATTCGTCATTGGTCAGAATGGTGGCAAGAAATGGCAACAATGGATGCTAAATTTTTGAAGAAGATCACACAATCCACACGAAGGCCAAAAGACTCAAGAAAATATCAAGAAAATCCTCGATCTCGTTATGAATGATCGCCAAGGCAAGTTTCGTAGGAATGTGTGTTCAACATTATGCATGAACATTTACATATTAAAAAGCTATCGGCGAGATGGCAGCCGCTTTGCTGGGTTTTTTTTTAACTTTACTATTTTATTTATTGAATAAGAAATGTAATGACAATAAGTATTCAAGCCTTAATACTAAAACAAATTGTGATTAAAGTCCAGTGCTGGACAAAAATTTATTTTTATACGAATATTATTTCAGAATTCGAGCTCTAATGATAGCCAAAGTATCCCTCCTTCTCAGACGGGTATGACCACCAAAGTTATGAGTAATAACTGCAAGAGGATTTGGATGGAATTCAAGTTTGTTAATATATCTTGTCGCGTACTTTACGAATTCAGATTTCACAAAAGGTACGTACCATGGAGCATCTGTAATACTAGTGTCGAGCAAAAACGCGTTCGACAGACCGCTTCACAGCGGCGTTTGGACAGGATAATGCCTGTAGATTTTTGGCGTCGATTATTAACTGCTAATGAAACGTGGGTCCATCACTACACACCTGAAGCCAAGAAATAGTGAGAAGAAGAAGAGGGTGATAGTACGGTGTAGTGTAAAGGGGGTATATAGAGGTTGTGGGATAAGGAAAGGTGGGAAACCGTCTGATATGGCGTTAGTAGCTATTATACTAACCATTTGCTGTTCCTTATGAAAAAAACAAGCGCGGTCAGATTGACAGAGACCACGCTATTGAAATTCCGCTCGCCTAGATATCTTGGGCGGTGGTCTTCCAATCGGGGACATATTCCGAAGAGGTGAAGGACCATCTCCTCCTAGTCGTCTCGCCAACTTCTGCAGAAGGCGTTGTTAGGTAAATCCAGTCTGTTGGAATTACTCCCAAACGGACAGTGTCCTGTGACTACTGCTACAGCGGCTCCCAAATGCCGGTTTATATCATACTTTCTCTTTAAGTTGATGTGTGGGCACAGGTTGCTTGATGTACGTCATGTGGGCTTCGTGAACCATATTTCTTGGGCAGGTTTCAACGTGTAAGCTGTAGAGTAGAGTTACAGGGAAAAATGGAGAGTTACGTTAAGACACCCACAGGCGATAGGTTTTTACGTCTGTTTCTTTTAATATGTAGTTACTTTTGTCTGTCAAAATTATAAGTTTTACAGTCGGTTTGTAAAATTTGTTTACGAACAAACATGTACATTTACGTCTGACATTGTCTATATCTTTTAATTATTACAAAAAGTACTTATTACTTATTAAAAAAGGTACTTATTTAAAACATATTTTTATATTCGTTAAAGTTCGTTTTTTTAATAAGTTATTACGATTTTTTTTTTCATTAGCCACCCTGTAGTTTTTTAAATTATTTAATGCAACATAGTTATTAAACTAGCAAATCTGTTGAGAAATAAGGAAACTTTCCAACATTGTTTTTAGTTTTGAAGCACAGTTTCTCTTGCGATTTCATATACACTGAAAAACTACGCTTTGTTATAGGAATCAAGCTGCTTTGTTCACCATTCTTTCGTTAATACTATGAAGAGTTTCATTTCGGTTTCGAAAGCTTTATTAAAAGGATGAGAACTTTGCGTAGCACCACATTATTATTTTTTACATCTTCATTAATGTTATGAAAAAAAAACTTTTTGCTTGAAAATGTTAAAATTTCGTTATACCTATTAAATATTTTTATAAATATAATAAAAAGTTTTGCTTGTATTAATGTAAGACTTTCCATAGTAGTTAAAATAATGAACATATTTTATTATACATTATTATATTATATTATTACACAAATGTAAGACTTTCGATGGCTGATTGATAGAGTGCTTGATCAACAGTCTCGGTAGCGCAGATTCATTTCCTGCCACAGATTCTGGGCTTACCGTAAAAATAATTATTTTTTCGTATTTGCAATGAAAACCTTTTCCGTTCATACACTTTTATTTAATGAAATAATATTCATGATTTGATTAAAGCTTTACGTTGGCCCAAAAATAATGACAAAATCGTAACATTAATACAAAAAATCGTTACATCTACAAAATTGTTTCTTTCACTATAATATAAATAATATAATATATAAAAATCGGTGTAGTTTTCAATAAATTGCACCATAGCATTCACTCACTTGCGCCTTTGACTTTCGGTACATCCCTCCCTCTTCTGTTTGTTGCCGATTATATTTTTGCATGAAAATTGCAACAACCTTTTCGGTATGTTCTTCTCTTTTATTAACATTTAAATATCGTTCTTTTTTTTTGTGTACTTGCACTGCGTATATCCGTACCAGCATTGCCTGCTTACGTGAATTTGGAATAGATAAACTTTAGTTAAATTTGCAATGCAAATGCGGCAACTAAAAACTCGAATGTAGAAAAGAGGGGGCACTCGCACAAAAAACAACAACGTACACTATTTGTACACGTATATACTTTGGAATTGAAAAGCACAAGCATGAAAACTATTTTAGAAGAAGATTGTAACTTTGAGATGTAATATAAAAACTGCAGGGATGGAAAGTTGGCAAACTTTGTCACACATATATTGGAGTATTTTAGAAACAAAATTTTAGTATTTCTTTAGGTAAACACAGATTTTAGTCCTTTTTAAAATCGGTATAATTTTTAAGTCAAATAGTATTCGAAAAATTTCCGTAGGTAGACAAGTTCTCGTCCCTGCAAATGCTTTAGACAAATTGCAAGTTTCTGCTCTTTTCAATTATTTACTTACACTTTGAAACAATATTCTCAAAAAATTTCTTATGCAACGTAAAAAAAACTTCTATGCCAGTGTATTAAAAACTTATGTATATTCAATTACAGTGTACTGCATCAACTGCAGTACTCGTTTTATCTTTTTTTGTGTGCTTTTTTGTGTTAACTACTTAATTAGTCATCAGAAAAAGTGATAGAATTTTTTACTACATAAATGTGTTTATTATTTGTGCAGAAAATACAAAATTGAATATAGAAATAAATTAAAATTGTTACTTTATTTTTTCAGTTTGAATCTAATTAATAAGATGGCTCAACCACAAATGTTGCAGATTAAATTGTCCAGATTCGATGCTCAACCCTGGGGCTTCCGTTTACAAGGTGGCGTTGATTTTGCTGCTCCCCTTCTTGTACAAAAGGTAAGTTTTAAAGCAATTCATGAAATGGTTACAAATCCTAATTTTTTCTGTTAGTACCGACGACTGTTACTTGTCCCTCTTTCAACGTGCAGCCTGAATCAAGAACGATAATAAAAAACGTTTTTTTTTTATAAAAAGACCTATGGTATAGCAGCTTTTGAAAAATTATTACACATTTCATACACAGAAAAAAATTTTTTTCCTGTTCAATAACAAAATTCGTTGAATCAATTAATAAATTGTTTGAATGCGGACCTGTAAAGGAATTCGTGGATTCAAACAAAAGTTTAGTAAAAAAAATATTGATCTAAAACAACAATTTTTTTAAACAACAACAAAATACGATATGCAAGCCTACTTTTTTGAGATTTTTGTATATGCATACTAATTATTTGTTCAGACAAACATTTTGTTGATTTTATTTTTACTATAATTTTTTCTTTGTATAACGACGAAAACGGAATTATTGTGCGACGAAAATGAGATTATGCTGCGACGTGTATAGATAGCCATAAAGTTCTTGAATCCAGTGCAGAATTCTTTAACTTAGTAAAGAAACCGAAGCAAACACGAACATACTACACTGATCAAAAATAACCGGTATTTTTAATTTTTTCAAAAAGTATTTATTTATTTATTCATCAATAACTAAATAGCTAGTCAGCTGCAAAGTTATCCCCCTCAGATATAATACACTTATGCCAGCCATTTTTTCCAATCATCAAAACATTTCTGAAATAAGCTGTTGGCGATACTAGAACAGCTCCTGTTTCGATTTTACTTTTATCTCCTCAATCGTAAAAAACGCTTTCCTTTCATGGGTGTCTTTAGTTTTGGAAAGAGGAAAAAGTCAGCGAAGGCCAAGTCCGGTAAATACGTTTGAGGCCTTATAACAATTTTCTTCTTGGCCAAAAACTCACGCACAAGCATCGATGCGTTATCGTGGTGCAAAATCCATGATTGTTTTTTCCACAATTCTGTGCGTTCATAACTTCAAGGTAGTATTTCTTACTGACCGTACGACCTCCCCCTGGGGAACAGGTTTTGCCTTGGCGTATTCCTAACTTAGGCGCTCTGTTTTTCGGTGAAAAGAGGGGAAGGGGTCCCTCGTTTGGTGCGGCAAACAAAACTCTAGGAAGCCACATGACTTATGTTGTGTTGGCTTTCGAAACCCTTACCAAGGGTATAAATTGGCAGAACGGGGATCAGCATGGCCCTCGGAAAGTTCTGCTTAAGGTTCGACCCGCGCTGATCATGGTTGAGTTGCCTACCTTGGCTATAACGTTCTGGCTGTGGTTGAAACCTAAAACGCAGGAAGGGAGTGTTAGTATCCTTGATAATTGTTTGGTGATGGGTTTTTTCGAGGGCTAACAATCTCCCGAGGATCTGTTGCCTATACAACAGATACGTGTACTTTAAGGAACCAGTGGTGATGATTGACGGGTGAGTTGGTTTAAGGGCTGATGCTCTTAATGGGCTTCGGCCTACCAACTCATTAAGCCTTGTCCTCCATTGATTGCTGGGAAATTGCATACATGAGGAATTAGAAAGCCCGAACTCCTCAACAAGAAGTTGTTCATATGACCGCAACCATATGACAAGAATTGCTACCTGTGTGAGCCTAGCAAGCCACACGGGCGCGGTGGTGAAACGTGAAAAATTCACTTCGTGGAATTGATCCACCATCAGGTTAGGCCGTCAAGGCAGGTACTGATGTAAATCATTTTCACAGTTGACCGTACGACCTTTTAGCAGGAATTTATGGTGCACCACGCCATTTCAGTCAAAAAAAAGTGAGCAAAACCTTCACATTTGACCGAACTTGACGAGCTTTTGTCGGTCTTGACTAGTCTGGACGCTTCCATTAAGGTGCTTGGGCTTTGGTTTCAATGTCATAGCCATACACCCATGATTTGTCACCAGCTATGACCTTTTTAAGGATACCTGGATCGTCGTTGACGATGTTCAACAGCTCCTGAGCGATATCCATGCCACGTTTTGTTTGCTCAAAATTTAGTACAAAATCGAAGCACACACCCAAACATGACTAAATTATTTATCTGTCAAAAACAAACTGATAATCCGAAATGTTCGATATTGTCAACATATATAACAGACATATGTACCAACATAACGGAAAAAAATGCTAAAATTGTACATACGTAACACACGAAATTTGAAAATAAAGGTTATTTTTTGATCAGACCATGTATGTCTAAAATTTTTGGGGCTTAAAATCTATTTTAGACCCATGGTTTCTTTGGTAAAGTTGCTCAGAATTCTTTGAAAAATAATCTCTCCCGAAGGATTTTTTGTCAAAAAAAGTCGACTAGCCCTAATCTACATAAATATTTCAATACGAAATATCAATTGAAATAAAAAAAAAACATGACATAAAAAGAACGATTTAGATCATCATTCAACCTGTTCGTTCATGAACTACACAGCTCTACCAAGCTATATATATATTTTGATTGGTATTCATATTAGTAGCTAATACAGTAACTAATCAAAGACTCAATTGTTTTTTGGGAATAAAATGTGAGTATTACTGAACCTCTTGTTCAGCTTATTTCAAATACAGATTCGGGATCGCATCAACTTTAAAATTCTTGAATAGAATGCATTTGAAGATTGGTTCCATTGCACTTTGTCTCATAACAATCTCGTTTTCGAGTACGGATTCGGGATTAAATATGTCTAAAATCAAATATTTAGTGTTTGAATAATCAGTTTCACTTGATTCAAGTATCAAGCGCAGCAATGATTTTAAAAAATTCATAGTTACCCCACTTTTAATTCCGCTGGTGATTGATTTAAGCATTTGCATTTGGAAATCTGGTGTGCAAGCCTAAAAAAATATTCGAATGAGTTGGCACCGGCGCACATTCAAAAAAGAAAAAAAAAATGGTTCGCCTCAGTTAATAGTGCGACTACACAGGCAATCTGATGTGTCTTAATACCGGCACTAACGCCTGCATAATTACGTCTTCAAATTGCTAATGTACAACGCTGTAGTTTTACATATGCGGCATGCATATGTAAATATCTTAAGACATAATTTGATATGTTTTGGCAGAGAAGGTTTTAAATAATCGTAATTGTTATACTTTTTAATTCTTTTAAAAATCAGTGACTGGAATACATCAACTTCTGACGACTCCATTTCTTTTTTCTAATAAGCTCAAACATTTAAATAATTTAGTTTTTTTTGTTGATATAATCACTTTTTATAATAATTTGTACTATTGTTTATTGATTGAGGCATAGTTTTGTATGTACTCGTATGTTCATTCACGCCAGTGATGACAACTGATTTTTGACAACTTATGTTACAAGACACGAGTAATTGCTCAGCACTATCTTCTAGCAATAATTGCTAAACATGTGTTACAACACATATGCGTGCGGTCCACACGGAAATATCTTATGTCGGCCATCAATTGTGACAGTTGCCAGGCCAATAGTTGCCAATCAGATTGCCCGTGTAGACGGGTAGTAAGGAATAATATCCTTTAAAAGAGTGCTTTTGAGAAAAACATCTTTGAAAAGAAACCCCTTTAAATAAATTCCTTAAAAAAAAGACATTTAAACATGTTTAAGAATGATGTTTAGAGTAGGACTTCTACTTTAAACGCAACTTAACTTTTATTATGTTTTTGAAGCGGCAGCTGAGTAAATACTTTACACATACTCGTACATATATAAAAAATATCTTGAGCATTTAAAATGTTTAAACACAAAAGACAATAAACTATTCAATAGTTAATTTAATTTTCAATGCTCACAAGTGCCTACTTGAACTTTCAAGTCCATCGACAAGTGATCAACAATTATTTATTTAGTATTTTGAATAAAAAAACTTGTGTAAATAAAAAAACATTTTTTTCCCCAATATGTTTATTTAAGAACAAAAAGTAGATATAAAAAAAGAGATAAACACTCAATTTATTAAAACACAAGTTAATTGTAAATGTAGGTAGCAAAGTGTGGTGTAATATTAAGCTGCTGTTGTTCCCCCTTTTATGATGTATTTAATTAATTTATACGAGGATGGGTATATAAGTGAGTGAGTTTTTGAATGAAACAAAAGGATATAATGAACATTGAGTTAGTAGAGACAGATTATAGGGATTTCTTATAGATTTCTGCTAAAGGCTTTGAACTGTTTTTGCGGGTAAAGAAAAAGCTATACAATTCTGTGGTACACTGAAAGAAAAACGCTTCTTTACGGCAATGAAAGCACTTCGCTCACCATTGATTTGGGCTTAGATCACTTTATTCTATGCGAACAATGTGTCAAAATTCAATTAAAATACTTAAGTAAAGGGTGGTTAAATTTCAAGGGCCGATGTTGATTTTGAATAAAACACAAACTATTTAGCAAATTATTGTAATTTTATTTTATTATGATATATTGGTACTATTCAATTATGTATGGAACAAAATATCGGCCAAATGGGCGCCGCGACCACGTCGGCACACCTCCATCCGATGGTCCAAATTTTCGATGACCTTGAGGCATAATGGAGGTTCTATGCCGTTAATGTGCCAAATTATCTCATCCATTAGCTGTTGAATTGTTGCTGGCTTATCGACGTACACATTTTCTTTCAAATAACCCCAAAGAAAAAAGTCCTACGGTGTCAAATCACATGATCTTGGCGGCCAATTGACATCGCCATTACGTGAGATGGCCATTGAATTTGTTGCGCAAAAGAGCAATTGTTTCGTTAGCTGTGTGACAAGTGGCACCGTCCTGCTGAAACCACATATCGTCTACATCCATATCTTCCAATTCGGGCCATAAAAAGTTCGTTATCATCTCACGATAGCGAACACCATTCACAGTAACTGCCTGACCGGCCTCATTTTGGAAGAAATACGGCCCGGTGATGCCGCCAGCACATAAACCGCACCAAACAGTCACTCTTTGTGGGTGCATTGGTTTTTCGACAGTCACTCTTGGATTCTCATTCGCCCAAATGCGGCAATTCTGTTTATTGATGAATCCACTGAGGTGAAAATGTGCCTCACCACTGAAGATGATTTTCTTCGAAAATTTATCATCATTTTCATAATAAGTCTGGATAACTTTAACACGTTGCTGGATTGTGTATCTCTCCATGATTCAAATTGAGTAAGTTTGAAGTAGAGAAGTGTCTAATAAAATTCGGAAAAAAACTTGGCGTTTAGGTGTGGTTCACATTCAACATCGGTCCTTGAAATTTAACCACCCGATACATGCGAACGAATAATAGCGACATAGACAAACCGAAATTCATTCGAATGTGACTAACTAGCTTTCTTTCGCATACATTTTCATTCGATATCGGCGAAGAGGCTGTCAATGTAACGTTGTCCAAAAAACAAATAATTGCTCTATAGTTTTTCGGCTTCCTCCAAATTATTTTCGACATCAGTTAATTAAACAAAGTGATCTCCACAAATATTTTCAATAGTGGTAAGAGAGTGGAATGCCATACAGTTAGAATCTCTTCACTCTCCGTTTCAATACAGTTCAAAAATTTTTTTTTGGTTTTTATGATTAAAGAGAGGTTTAGTGATCATATAGTAAATAGCATACTTCGTCGAAGCAACGAAGTAAAGGCCGGAGCACATAGAATCCGTCTCCTTTTTCAACTGACATTAACGTATACGAAGTATGAAGTTGGCACAATCAGTACTTTGTTAACGGATCTAAAATAAACTGCATTTTTTTTTAATTTTATTAAAATCTTTAGATTTATTTTTCAGCCACAGCCCAAAAAATCTAACACAATTTCTTTGTAATTTATTTTATTTTTCAAAGAACAAATAAATATATACAAAAAATATTACCAGATAGTAGTCAAAGTTCTCAAAGTACGTTAAAAGTTGCTCAACTTTAATACTTTGCGTTGTAGGAGATGCCCAAACAAAGCTCATAAAATTAGATGTATTTTAACTTAGTTGTCAGTTGAAAAAGGCAACGTATAACGTACGACGGTTTCTATGTGCCCCGGCCTTAAAGGCCTAGTGTATATTTACGTTACTCTTAAAATGATCACTTTCTTATGAACACATGCATTTTATTTCTGATTCTGCTCATGGCATAAAACTAATTAAATAATTCCCAGTTTCCACTATGCAAGTCTTATTGCTGAACTGATTAACTTTTAGAGAACGAGGTGATGTATTTTACCTCATCCAGTAAACGAGTACATACTTGCATGTACTTGCTATTCGTTTTGCTTTCACATTCGTATGTATACTATTCAAGCTAAAATCAGTTCAGTTTAAGCTATAAGACTTGTACAGCGGAAATGGCAAAGAAAGTTCAAAGAAGAAAATGAAAAATTGCAATCTTATTTTCTTGTATAGTGGAAATAGGCACTAACAGAGATGTATTTCTCTTTATTACTAGGGTACTTAGGAAGATTTGAAGTACATACTATACTCGCATGAAAAGTAAAGAAGTATTTCTCTTTATTACTAGGGTACTTAGGAAGATTTGAAGTACATACTATACTCGCATGAAAAGAGAAGTTCTGGTGAACAGCCACAGCTGTTGCTGAGAGTGTCCCAACCACAAATGCCAAACTCTCTACTCGATACTCTCTGCTTGCAAGCAATATTCAAGGTAACAGAGAAAGATATTTTCAAGGTTTTGCAAAGATGTAAAAGAAACTAGTGTAGCAAATGACTACAACTTATTAAGGCGGCAAGAAGATGGACAGACACACCAAATGTAGCTGTCAAATGCCAAGATAGACATACAGACAAGACCTGCAGCACGTCAAAAAAGGCAAAAAAGAAAAAACAAAACAGATATAAATGTTAAACTTAACTGCAACCTACAGTGTTCGCTGATTTTTACATGGTTCACTGATGAATCAGCAAATTCCCTTTTCAAAACTTTTACACACTCTTTTTAAACAATCAAGGAAATAAATAAAATTATTATTATTTTTTTTTTTTTTGTTTAATCTGCACATATTTTTGGTTGCCTGCCTGGCTGCCTAGCTGACTGACTGACTGCTTGTAATTTTTCGAAATATTCAAATATTTTTCATAATAAATGAAATTATGGTCAAAGTTACAAAATTTTTGCTTTTTTGCTTCGTTTTCGCAGAGCGGTGGTGTGTCAGAGATGGTCAGCAGAAATATGTATGTGAATTTTTATTTGGGGAGTGGAGTTTGTGTTTAAATATATTTCTATACATAAATTTCGTATTAGTTGTGAATCATAAAAATGTATTTAAATAGAATTTATTTATGACTAAGCAAATTTAAAAGAGCTGGTTTCGATATTTTAATTTATTTCTAAGAAATTATTTAGCGAAAAACAAGTTTTTTTCTTCTTATTTTTATATAGATAAAAACTATTTAAAAGCGGCTACCATTTGTAAACAAAAATATATTTTTTTCTAAAAACGCTACTACTTATTAAGGTTAAGAAAGTTTTCTTCTACGATCTACGATCAGGGCTTTTTATTGCATCATTGGCAACATTTACATAAATATTTGATAAAAGTTAACAAAGCGTGGTCCAACCACAACTCATGAAGATTTTTGTGATAGAAAGATCAATGATAATTATAACGGTTTCGTTTGCATGCAATGTTCATTATCGTTAATGAGCCCCCTTATCTCTTGGCTAAGCTTTTAATTTGTTCTTGGCTTATTGATGTACACTTTTGATTTTAAATGTCCTCAAAAAAAGATGTTCCACAGTATCAAATCACATGATCGTGGCAGCCAGTTAATTTCCCAACAATGTGGGATAACAAGGCTATTGAATTTCCCGCTTAAAAGATCCATTGTTTAGTTGGTTGTATGGGAAGTGGTAACGTTCTATTAAAATTACATATCATTCAGGTATATAAAATCAATTTCTGGCCATCTTGCGATACCGAACACCATTCCTGGTAACAGCTTGGCTGAGAAATATGCAGTTAGCCATTGTGGTTGCATCGGGCTTTCAACAGTCAATCTTGGGTTCCCATTTGACCAAATGTGGCAACTCTGATTGTTAACCCATTCCCTGAGGTAAAATCGTACCTTGTCGGAGAAGAAGATTTTCTTTGTAAAATCACCATTATCACCATATC
The DNA here is from genome assembly GCA_914767995.1 of Thecocarcelia acutangulata. Classification (NCBI taxonomy): domain Eukaryota; kingdom Metazoa; phylum Arthropoda; class Insecta; order Diptera; family Tachinidae; genus Thecocarcelia; species Thecocarcelia acutangulata. The sequence continues at coordinate 84,343,027 of OU612098.1, read as the reverse complement.
TCCGAATGGGGTCGTAAAAACAGGGTCACCTTTAACGCTCGTAAGACCCAATGTTGCCTATTAACACACAAACAAACGACCGCAAATGCTGCTTCATCTGTACTCATGGATGGTATAAATACTGAGGAATCGGATGCTCTTGATGTTCTTGGAATGAAGATACAGTGTGATGTTCGCTGGACTGAACACATTTTTCATTTCTCCAAAGAAGCATTCAAGTGCCTTGGTTTTTTGAAACGGTGTAAGATGTAATTCACTCCATCCTATCTCCTTACTATTTATACCATCTACATCCGACCGAAAATGGAATACAACTCTCATGTTTGGACCGGTGCCTCAAAGTCAATTTTGGGGTTACTCGACCGTGTGCAGGAGAGGGCGAAGAAGCTCATCGGTGGCAGTAGGGTATCCAACTCTATTGACTCACTGGAGCATCGACGCAGTGTGCGTTACTCTGTTCTATCGTTACTACAATGGATTTTGCTCTGACGAGTTTAAGGATATTGTTCCCAAAACTCGCACATTTTTACGTAGCACGCACTCATCGTCTAGAGCTCATCCATTTGTGGTCGATTGCCCGGGGAATCGCACTACGCATTACAGAGAGAATTCGTTTTTCAGCCGTACGCTTCGTCTGTTGCCTGCAGACGTGTTTCCTGTCTGTTATAACGTTGGAAAGTTCAAGTCAAATGTTCACAAACACTACTCCCTCTTTTCCCCTCCTCACAACCTATTTTCCTAGTTCTGGTACAATGCACTGCATATGTAGGGGTCATCCCCTGAGTACTGGTCCAATAAAAAAAAAAAAAATATCTGTCTATTTAACCAAACCCCAGGACGCAGATTCTGCTTTGGTGTACTCTATGACCGTCACGTTATTTTGGTGGAATTGCTTCAATCTGTTTTTCTATTTTGCTAAAAATGAAAGAAATTCTGCAGCAACTTACTGGCACTAAACTTAATTAACCTTTGGGGAGGATTTTGGTAGTTCGTGCTGGAAGTCATGAGTAATCCCTTCCCCTTTATACCCCAAAAAGCAAATTGCTCTGATTAGGTACTTGCCACGACAATCTTTGATCCTCAGAGACGAACTGCAAATCACAGAACAAAATTTCAAATCTTCCATTCAATATCAGTTGACGAACAGAACTATTTTATGAAACATTTTAACTATTTGCAAACGTTCTTAGCCCCTCCACTGTAATATATCAAATCAAGCCAAACAAAAAACAACTATCTGTTGTTATATAAAGTAGTGTTGTCTAGTCAAAGTTGTAAATATATAACACGAAAAAGCCAATATATCCACTAAACAGGTGCATTAGTGTAACAGAGAGTATGGCGAAAATAGTTTAACTAAGTTACTACGCATTGCTTGTTGCACAAATAAGAATATTATATTGTATGCTGCTGTTTTAATTTACGCTTACTAATACGAGTACACTCAAATGATCAAAACAGGACAAATATTTAAGCTTTCGCCTGGAGGAATATTTTTCTTTGTATTTTTTGTTTAAGATATCCAAATTATTCGTATCTATGTGTTATAGTACTAATTGTGTCTTGCTTGGCAGAAGTTCTCGCATAAATACACTCATGTGTAATATGAAAATATACGAGGGCTGATCAAATGATAACCGTAATTAAAAAATTTTTTTTTTCACAAACTTTTTATTTATTTCTCAATAACTATCTTGTCCCGTTCAAAGTAGTCCCCCTCAGATATAATACACTTATGCCAGCATTTTTCCAAATCTCGAACTACTTCTGACACGCACTTTTTGGTATCGCCAACAGCTCCTGTTTCGGTTTTGCTTTTATCTCCTCAATCATAAAAAAACGCTTTCCTTTCATGGGTGTCTTTAGTTTTGGGAAGAGGAAAAAGTCAGCAGGGGCCAAGTCCGGTGAATACGATGATTAAGGCATGATAACGATTTGGTTTTTGGCCAAAAACTTACGCACAAGCATTAATGTGTGGGCTGACGCGTTATCATGGTGCAAAATACATTATTGCTTATTCCACAATTATGTTTCTGATGAATTACTTCGCGCAAACGGTGCATCACTTCAAGGTAGAATTCCTTATTGACCGTATAAGATTGTGACAAGAATTCATGATGCACTATGCCATTGCAGTCGAAGACAACAGTGAGCATAACTTTCATATTTGACTGAACTTTGACGAACTTTTTTCGATCTTGGCTCTTCTGGACTCTTCCATTGGGATGATTGGGCTTTGGTTTCAATGTCATAGCCATATATCCATGATTTGTCACCAGCTATGAGCGTTTTGAAGAAATCTGGATTGTCATTGACGATGTTCAACAGCTCCTGAGCGATGTCCATACGAAGATGTTTGGCTCAAAATTTAGTAAAAATCAAAGAGCACATCAAAACATAACTAAGCTTTTTATCTGTCAAAAACAAACTGACAACTGACAAAATGGCTGATATTGTCAACAGACATGTGTACCAACATATTACAAAAAAAAAAAAAAAATGCGAAAATCGCATCACAAAAATTTTTTTATTTTGGACCAGTTTTCATTGTATTGTACCAGAACTAGGAAAATAGGTTGTGAGGAGGGGAAAAGAGGGAGTAGTGTTTGTGAACATTTGACTTGAACTTTCCAACGTTATAACAGACAGGAAACACTAGGCAACTTATTAAACAGACGAAGCGTGCGGCTGAAAAACGAATTCTGTCTGTAATGCGTAGTACGATTCCCCAGACAATCAACCACAAATGGATGAGCTCTGGACGATTAACGCGTGCTACGTAAAAATGTGCAGGTTTCGGGAACAAGATCCCTAATCTCGTCAAAGCAAAATCCACTGTAGTAGCGATAGAAGGGAGTAACGCAGCCTACACTGCGTCGATGCTCCAGTGAGTCAATCGAATTGGAAGCCCTACTGTCATCGATAAGCTTCTCTCCTGCACACGGTCGAGTAACTTCGAAATAGACAAACATGAGAGTTGTATTCCATTTTCGGTCGGATGAAGACGGTATAAATAGTGAGGAGATCGGATGGAGTGAAGTAGATCTTAACCCACGCCACACTGTGTCGAGGCTCCAGTGGGTCTATAGAGTTGGATACCCCACGTGATATTTTTCGTGGTTTTTTTAAGTTGTGAAAAGAAAAACTGCACAGCACATATCTTTCCCTTAAGAAGTGTAACAATTATATTAATTATTAGCACTTTCATTCATTTACATTCACAGTATTTAAATAACAAGCAAAAATCATTTACACAAGAAACAGCGTATACAGACACCTACAAGTAAATGAAATTTTAAAAATTTGTGTGCTTTGAGTGTAACCATGCACATATTCAATATCCACGATACTGTGGATATTCCTCTTAGTGGAACTATTCCGGCAACTGCAATCAAAATAGTCATTTTGGTAAAATCATTTTGATATTTTTGCGTGTTATTGGACACTGTGGTGATTTGGCGAAATAAACTTTATGAACGATCATCAGTTTGGCAGATGTGGCATCTGGAATATGACAGCTACTCGTATCAACTGTCAAACCTCCAAGATCGTCAATGTAATAATAAGTAAAAGATCAGTCTGTCCCATCTGTAGCATGTTTTAATGTTTATATTGGTGTATCCAATAGAAAATAATTCAGAATTTTTGATAATTTCTTAAAAACTATAAATTGTTTTGTATAATACTATTAAAAACAAAACATAAGTATATACTTTTCTTTGTCTGATTCTTTAGTTCTTTATTTCTAACAATTAACTGCCATAAATCTATGAACTAAAACTTTAATTCCCTTGAAATTTCAACACCTTGTTGCAAGTTTAATCTGCATAAAAAAGCTCCAACACATGTTGGTTTTTCATTTATATATACATATCTATATATACGAGTATTGTTCCCTTCTATTCCATTCAACTATTCGTTTGTGTGTGTGTGTGTGTGTTTTTTTTATATTTCTAGCAACAGACAAAATGTATACAATTTTGTGGTTATTTGTACCGACATATTTATTAGTATGTCGAAACTAATTCCAACATACAGGCAACATATTTAAATATCTTAAGGATAATAAATTAAACAAACATGCATGCCCTCACAACTACACAAACAACTTTTTTAATACGAGTATGTATGTATGTGTGTGTGTGTGTATATCTAAAAAAAACTATTTCCAGCATTATGTTGCTCGTATGGAAAATGCATTTTGCAGATTATTTGCCTGAATAATCAACATTTTTATTTATTTTGTTTCTTTGGTAAAACAAAACAGAAAAAAGTTTCTGTGAAAAATGTTCAGCTTTAAAACTATAAACGTATAAAAACATTTAGCAAATGTAATGTAAATGTGCTGTTAATGTTTATTTATATTCAAGTTTAATACTCATCTGCTCTTACTATAGATTTTGTGTTTTATTTTTTCGAAAGACTACTTAATACAGCCGTACCACACCCTCCCACTCATAAGTACTTGCCACCACAACAACAATAACAAACAGCCTCTGAATTATTCAAAGGGGTAAAGAAGTGAATAAACAAATCTTGCTTTAAGAGACTGTTGGCATTCAACGATTTCAAGCTCTATCCACAAATTTCCTCTTTAAATGGTGGGGGGGAAGAAAATGTAGAATGAAATGTAGAGTCTTACGGAAGGAACAACAAAAACAAAAACTAAAGATACTTAAAGCTTAAAACTTAAGCCATTAATATCTTATACGCACCAGAGAACTGCAAAATCATGGTTTTTCTTGATTTTATTGAGAACAAAATTTTTTGTTTAGTTTAAAGAATAACGGAAAATTACTTTTTGACATTTTAATTTAATTTACATTTTCTGGAGTTTTGTGTGGTTTTAAAAATTTTTGTTAATTCTGTTAAAGAAAAAGAAATTTTAATAAATATGCAACATACGACATCATCGAAATATTTGCTGAAACAGACAACATACTCGTAACGAAAAATGTAAAAAACAAATAGTAATGGAATGTTGCCGGCAACATGTTGGACTATGCGAATATGAAAGAAAAATCAAAAGAGAATTCCAAATAATTTTCTTCCAAATGTTCGCTCGTCTAAATTCAGACTAAATGATGAAACTAAATAAGAAACCAGCCCATAGTGCTTAAGTTGTGCATTGTTCATTCAATGCAGTCAGTTGTTTTTAATGTTGAGCGTAATTTGGCTGCTGAGTTTGTTGTTCCTTGTTATTGTTATTGCCGCTACCCCATTTTTTTTTTTCTTTATAAAAACTGTAATTGCTGTTGTTGTAGTATTAAACTGCACAATTATGTTTTAACATGCAACAAATAATGCGATTTATATGTTGCATGTCATTCTCTATTGGAACAACAATAGCTTTTATTGTTGCAGTTGCTGCTTTTAAGAATTTGCCTTAAGGCATGACACAACTTTTATAGTAAGTAATACTTTGTGTTGCCTGTTTTAATGTTGAATTACATTTGACTTTGATATTTGTTGCAAGTCAATAAACTTAATTAAAGTGGTGTTTACCTTAATTAAGCCAGGATTTTATTGAAAATTTAGGACGATAGAACTATATTATCAAAAATTGGATAACTTACTGGCAGGTTTCATAAGGGTTTTGCTCCAAGATAGCGATGCCCGCCAAGCTTTTATAGCCAAGTTTAAGCAGCTTTACCTCCATTTACTCTAGACAGGACAATGGATAAGCACTATGCCAAGGCAAAACTTGAATGTACTAATGCAAAAAGCAGTTCCTCATGGCTACACTATAGTAGAATCCGTTGAAAACTATAGTGTGTATAAACAAAACAAACTGCTGAGAAGTAAAATCGTTTTGGCTTCCTAGTTTTCTCTGACTGCTAGCGTTATGTAGTATTATGTACTTATGCAGATAACACTGCAATAGACATTAACAAATCTGTGGATGAAGGGTTTTCCCTTCAGCGACCAGCGACCAGTTATAAGATATTCAATAAACATGATTTGTTTTCCTGTCTTGGAAAGTATTACCTCGTTTCATAAATCCAGCTCATTCGAAGAAAATCAAAAGATCTTAAGTGTCTTTGGATTGTTCCGCTGAAGATTTTAAGAAGCAAGCCTGCATTTCTTTCAACTTTTGTTTATCTATTTAAAAAAGAGATGGTAACCAAATGCTTTAATAACTTTGCAGAATTGTCTTTAAAATTTCGACAGCAATCTCCCCACTCTATTTCGTCTTAAGCAAAAATACAATCCAACGTTTAGATTAAAATTTCCTTTACTGCCTCTGTTATTAAATGACACTCTGCCTTTGGCGGCTAATTAAATTAAAGCCATTGAAATTATTTGTTTTGGTTGTTTTTTTCTTTCTCCTTCAAAAAATTAAGGAAAGAAACAAGAAAAAGCCAAAGCTAAAGCTTTTCCTTTTTACTTGTTTTGAGTACTTTATTATTTTCAACTTTTCTTTGTTGGCAGTTCAGAGTTTGTGCGGGTGTTTAAATGTTTAAACTTCATCATAATGGCATCTTAGAGAGTCACAGTTACAGTTACAGGAAAAGGAAACTAAATCAACAATGGCAGCCAGCTGAAATGAAAAAGCAAACTGACTTAAAAAATAAGAAAAGGAGAATAAATAAAAATGACTAAAAGAAAAAAAAAACAACACTGACCTTCCTTAGTCATTCATTTTCTTTTCATTAAGTACGTTTTGTTTTTTAGTTTTATTTTTTATGCAATATATTTAAGAGCAAACAGTGTTTGCATGTGTATTTATTTAAGCCGGCCAGGCCAAAGTCCCCAGACACAGTTGTCCGCAGAGATGTTGGTCTTTTTTATGCATAAATATTTTATATTTTCAGCATAAAAACAAACAAACATTCATATAAATAATAAAATAGAAGCTGTACTGATGTAATAACATTTTAACAGTGAGAGACAAAAGTGTCGGAAGAATAAATAAAAACCATTTTCACATATATAAAAGTCTGCAAAATAAAGGGAATGACATTCAAGTGCACCGTTGTGAAAAATATTTACATCAGCATTTGCCTAGCGGCCTTATCTGATGATGGACCAGTTCCACGGAGTGAATTATTCACGATTCACCAGCGCCTCCATGTGGCTTGCTAGGCTCACATAGCAATTTATGTCGTATGCTTGTAGCCATATGAGCAACTTCTAGTTGAGGAGTTCGGGACTTCTAATCCCTCCTGTATGCAATTTCCCAGCAATCAATGGAAGACAAGGCTTAATGAGATGGTAGGCACTAGCAGCATCACCCCTTAAACCAACTCACCCCTCAATTATCGCCACTGGTTCTTTACAGTGCAGGTATTTGTTGTAAATGCAGCAGACCCTCAGGAGTTTGTTAGTCCCCTAGAAAAGCCACGCCAAGCATATATCAAAGATACTAACACCCCCTTCCTGCATTTTAGGTTTCAACCACAACCAGAACGTTTCAGCCAAGGTAGGCACCTCAATCATCAGCCTGGATTCAACTGCAAGCAGAACCACCCGGGGGCCATGCTGATCCCCGTTCTGCCAATTTATACCCTTGGTAAGGGTTTCGGAAATCAACACAACATAAGTCATGCGGGTTCCTAGAGTTTTATTTGCTACAACAAAAGAGGGACTCCTTCCCCTCTACACCCGAAAAACAGAGAGCCTAAGTTAGGAATACGCTAAGGCAAAACCTGTTCCCCGGGAGGATTCAAGTGCACAGGCAGAAAAGACTAAAAAGCGACAACTTTCTCATCATTACTGTTAATGCATATGAGCCGGTTTTTTCGGGTTGGATGTGTAAGTTGCAGTGATAATGTCCATTGTTAAATCATGATGAAATCTGTATGGATCGACCCAAGTTTTATGCGGACGAAAATAACAAAAGAACAGCTTGCAGCATTAGATGAATAACTCTACATGCAAAAAGTTTTTAAGAGTGGAAAACGCAAAGCCAGTTGCAACCTCAATGAGCTCAAGTGAAAAATTCCTAAAAATGATTGACCAATCACATATGAAGAAAGCATTGAGAAGATTACACGCATTACGTATCAAGAAAACCTAGAATGTTAAATCTAACCTTTTTTAGGGGTAACCAAACTAAGCCTCTATAACTCTAATTTCGAATTACGTCCTTGAGCTCATTTAGAACATCTATTCCACTACCAGCGTCAGAAGTCAAGCTTACAAGTATTACATATCAAGAAGTATTATATATCAAGAAGTCTATTGGAAAAACTTGGCATAAACCATATTTTGACAATCGACCGATTGGGTAATGGATTAGCGTTAGCATCTATCAGAGCAGCCTGATCCGATAGTGGACAGATTCCTCAGGGGGAACTATCACATATCATACCAACGCTACCATGCGGAATGCAAGGCTCACGCAGTTGGCAACTTTATATTTTTGAAGCCATATGAATAATTATTGCTTAAGAGATCGAACTTTCTAGTCCCTTCTGTATGCAAATCTCCAGGTAGTCGGAAGTTCATTAAAAACATCAGCCTGTGAAATAGAACCATCTAGGAGCGTGCTGATTGGCAGAATAACGCTCAGCATAAGAGGTTTTCGGAAGTCCCAATAGAAACTAAGACATTCTGGACTTCCTATAGTCTGATTTGCTACAACAAATGAGAGACTCCTACCTTTCTATACCCTATATAGTAACGTGCCTTACTTAGGAATTCTCCAACATAGTTGGAACGTCAAGAACTGGATTTTGTTTATAGACGTAGCATAGTACGTCTATAACAACCAGTATCACTCCCATTCTGCGAAGTCGAATATATACCTTTCTATTTCCTATTTATATAGTTATATACCTTTCTATTCTATTGGAATTCTATTGGAATGTAGTAGCCTCACTATTTCAACCACTATTCACATTCGCTGGTGGACTGAATCAAAAGCTGAAACATAATAATAGACGCCACCACTTTGTTTACGTTACATAGCAGACGAATATTTTGAACCAACTTATGCAAGCAGATGCTTTAACAAAGGCCAAGTTTAAAGAGTATCATGAGTCCGTGCAACGGTGAACGATAACAAAATTTAGATTAAGGAGGAGCATTTGACTCCCTCTGTTAATCGGATATTTTCTTATAATAGTTAATTTGGTTTAAATATGGTTTTATACATACTTTTTTGTATCTGCCGTCTTCTACCTGCCACCTGTTTCAACTAATAAAGCGTACTTGCTACTTGTTTCCACAAATCCGTACTCCGGATGTAATAGTATTTTTAATAAGTCTTGAACGCCTGCTATTAGTTTATAGTCTTCTTTTGGAAGACATAATATCTATCGGGTAATTCAAGTAGTATCCAGTATGCATGAATCATTATCAGTAGTCCTTGCTTAATGTGGTTCATACCATTTTGTGAAATGACTCCAAAACCAATTTTGGAATTTAGAAAAGTGAAGTATTATTAAATTTTATATATATTATGTAAAAGAAACCAAGTACAGGCTTTTTCTATAAGCGCAGCTAGATGTCCAAACAAGCTTTGTGTAAAACTTTCGAAGTCCATATCTGAAAGCATGTGCTGAGTTCCATCATTCAATTGATGATACAAATCCTAATACGAATTCATTTATTTAATATTTGCGTAATACTGTAAGTCTGCTTAAAAAAACCAAGTAAAATCATTTTTATTGCCTTTTTTCGGTTTACATTTCAAGTTCGCTTCCAACATTTTTTTTTTCTTGCTTCGACTGTCCGAAGTGTATTTGTGTTTTCAGCCAAACAAGTATCGCTGGTTGCTAAGTTCTTGTCAGCATTATTAATAGCAGTGCCTTTAAAAAGGAAAGAAGGAGTAAAGGCTATTTCTCTATACAAATAAATTCCTCAAAAATAAGCTACTCATCCGCTTAAATAGGATTAATTTATGATTTTTTTTTTTTTGCCTGCTTACACCCTTTCTTTCTCTATTTGATTTTATTTTGTCGTTGTTTTCATTTATATTATATTTCTTTCTCATTGCATTGCTTGTACATATTTATATTTTGTCTACCAACAAATTTTCTACTAAATGGAATACAGACTGATGGTGAGGGCTGCTCTAATTCAATAGGGTTAAGAAAAATAGGAATGTATGAACAGGTACTTTTTATTAAAGGATGAAATGCTTGGAGGCGAATAAATGGGAAATGAGTCTGGTTCAGAGAGAGATTGTAATTTTAAGTCATAGAATCTAATCCAGGAACAGATTAAAGTTTATAGCGATGGCCTTAAGACATCCTTGAAGAAATTGCTATAAGAAAATCTTTCTAAGCTGGTGCTGCCGGATGGTTCGAGAGTTTGTATACGAGGACGGATTGATTTTAAAGCTACCTAAGTAGGAAAAAACCATTTTTTTTCAACATAAGTTGAAAACTTATCAACATAAGTCTTCTTTTAGCTCAGTACACTTAGTAAGACGATATTCCAACTTTTCTTATACCATCTGAATAATACGATTTTGGGTACCTCTCAAAATATGCGTTAGTTTCGGTAATCACTTTTTCGTTGGAAATGAGTCTTTTTCCTGCGAGCCATTTTTTCAAGTTTGGAAACAAGAAAAAGTCACTAGGAGCTAAATCTGGATAATCAAATAATTCGAAGCGTATTTCACTTAATTTTAGCATCGAATCTAATGCGCATTTTAATGTGGTCTTATTCAATCAGTTGAGCCTATAATGAACGATAATACTTTCCTGTGATTGTGGATCCTTTTTCAAGATAATCGATGAGCAATATTCCGTGTGCATCCCATAATACAGTGGCCATAACTTTACCAGACGTCTTCACTATCTTCAACTTCTTCAGAGCACCTCCAATAGCTTCGACCCAGTGTTTCGATTGATTAGTGGTGGAGCCACGTTTCATCAACAGTTATTAATCGACGACAAAAATCAATAGAATTACGCTTTATCATATTCAAACACTGTTGTGAAGTTGTCTGTCGAACTCGTTTTTGTTTGACACTGAGCAGACGAGGCATGGGTGCCACCGATTGCTTGCTACAAAATGTTGAACACACATTCATATTATACGAGTGTGTTTACCATTTCAGCAATCTCATATAACTTGACTCGGCGATCAGTCGTAACGATATTGAGAATTTTCTTGATATTTTGTTCAGTAACCACCTCTTGAGGCCTTTCTGTCGATGGTATTGTTGCAGTGCTTATTCGGCCGCATTTAGTTTCAGCAATCCAATATTTCATCATGTAATCTGACGGAGCAGGTGCACCATAAAGTTTATCGAGGTTTTTGCTTTTCGTTTATCTCTGTTTCGATTTCTCTTTCAAATAATAGTGTTTAATCACTGCACGAAATTTACTTTTTTCCATTTTTCAAGAAACACAAAAGTTGCTTACTTCAAACGACTACAACAAATAAACTAATCGATGAATTTGGGTGAAATTTCAACAGCTGATGTTTGACAGATCACAATATAAAAAAAATGTGTTTGTGCTGCCATCTAGTGCTAGATAGCTTTAATTTCAATAATAGTGTATTGTACATATCTCTGTTAAATAAGACCAGGGGAAGAGGGATATTTCCCGATATCGTATGAAGAAAATATTGTACTGTCTTTCGCTCATAAGTGGGTTTTCAATACAAAATTTTAATTTGCAAAATTTTGCTTTCGAGACTTTAATATTTGCCAATAGATGCGTATCCCTTTCTTTATTTTTATTTCTTTTCGATTTTCCTTTGAAACAATAGTTTTTTTTAACAGAACGTATAAAATATATCTAGCTGAGAGAATAGATAACCCATTCGATGAGTTCATAATGTCTATTACAATCTCTAGCACTTCTTGATATTCGAATTTAGTCCACCACTTGATGCAATTTCTATAGCGCTCTGATTCTCACAATGTATGTATGTTGCATTATGCTTGAAAAAATGAGATTTTATTCCATTCCACCATAGAGTCTTCTGAACAGTTGACGAAAGAGCTACGAGTATATATTTGGCTTCGCAGGACAAATGCAACAAGGTACACTACTTTTTGTTTCACCACTTGAAGCCTAAAACATATCCAATTCTGGACTTTATCAAGCTTCTCAAGCCTTACCGGGGAGTAACCCTTGCCTTGGTATATTTCTAACTAGGACATACTGCTTTCTGGTATGTAGAGTGGTTATACCAAATAAGGTCTATATCTGGGAAGTTCCAGCAAATCTTAGGTTGTATTGAGACTTCCGAACTCTTTCACCATGTGTTAATTGGCAGAACGGGGATGTTGCGCTGGTAGCGGTTTATATGTCTGCATCTTAGTTGCCACGTTCTGGTTTTAGTTTAAATCTAAAATGCTGGAAGGGGTTATTAGTACTCCCTGATAACAACGGTGCAATCCGATTTTCGGAAAACTAATTATAGTCCGCCAAATCTTGCAACAGGTACCTGTATTGTAAGGTACTAGAAATAGTGGTTGGAAGTTTATTAATGGCTAAAATTCTTTATGAACTCGAGACCCCCAACTCGAGTAGTCTAGCCTTTCTCTGACGAGAAGGAGTTATTGGCATTCCCTGTTAATTATAGTGCATGCCGTTTTTCGGAGACTTAGTTATAGTCTGCGAGATGCTGCTGTCTTGAAACAGATAACTGTAATATAAGGTACCAGAAATAATGGATCGACGCGTGAATTTATTAAGGAATACCTGTAATATAAGGTACCAGTAGTAGTGGATAGATGTGTGAATTTATTAAGGAATGATGTTCTTCATAAACTTGGCATCACTAACTCGATAAGTCTGGCATTCCTCTGAATGTCGAGTGAATTGCATAAAGGCTGTCTGGTGAATTTCATAGAACAAAGATGTCCAATTTTTCCAGCAATTGTTTTTTCATATCGCTCCTTTATTGCAACATAGTCATATCTTAAAAAATGAGCTTTTCGAGTTAACGATGCAAAATTGTTAACAGTACTACCTTTTATATTGTGCCAAAATTTTATTTAAATTGCTTTTAAACTGTTTCCTTTAGGAGATATTTTCTAAAAGTTTTTTCTAAAGCGCCCCATACACGTTTCAATTCAGTTGGCAACTGAGTCGGTTGTTGTCGAAATCAAAGCGTGTATGGCTTTGTTAGTTGATTAGTTTGGCAGTTGTCGAGTTGGTTGAACAAAAATTAAAATTTTTTGATTTTTTCAAGTTGAATAGCAAGTCTTTCAATTTCATTGTGTGGTGTGTGTTCAAGTCTCTCGATCAGGTCTTAAAATTTACATTTGCAGTGTTTTTGCAAAGAGAACGTTATATATTTTTAAAATTGTCTATAATTTCATTGAATTTAATAGTTGAATGAAAATCTTTGAATTGATTTTATGAAGTGTGTGAGCAATAAACAATTCAGTTGAAAGACTCAATTCTCAATTGAATTGAAACGTGTATGGGCCGCTTAAGACTTGTATGGAAACTTCAAATTTGAAATGTGTTTTTCTCGAAACAAGCTTTTTTGCGTTATGACTATGTTGCAATAAAGGAGCGATATGGTTGTCGCCAGTGGGAGCGTTTTAAGCAAAAGAGATGCGCTGATGAGCTGTGAGCTCGTTTACTACGTGATATTGGTCCACTATGGGACTAGGCAGGTATGGCAGGCTCTTTCATTTAGATAACTCTTCCACATTATAAAATGTAAAATTTGTGGCTGCAGACTCCAATAAAAATCAGGAGAAATGGTTGATCACAATCTAAGTGGTGGCTCATGACAATAATTTTTTTATGAAGGCTTTAGTTTGCCTGCTAAAACTTTGTACCAACAAAACCAGTTATCGCTGGCATCATGGGCTTGACTTTGGAGCGCTTGTATTTGATGTCAATGTTCCATTCATTTCCAGAAAATTGTGATTTTCTGTAAATAGTCGGATAAAAATAAATGTGGAATGCGTTTCGTGGCTGAAGAAAATATGCTCAATTGAGCTTAGCTTAAGCATACACATTCTGCTCTGAGTTTCAGTACTTGGATTTTCAAATACTTTGCACCAACGACGCGGCGTAAAACACCATATATCCTTCTCTTTCGTTTTAAAGCATCTCCTTGTAGCACTAAATAAAGTCCTGACAAATATTTACCCAGTACGATTGCCTTCTTTCTTACATTTGAAACCCTTATCCTCCCTCAACAGCTCTTGCTTACATTTCCTATATCATTCCGGTTATTAGCGTTGTTTCAACGTGCAGACTCTTCTACATATATGTATTTACAGCCACAAAACCTTTTTTTTTATCAACAGCCATTTAAAAGCAACACACGCATACATGCACACAGGCTTGCTCATATGTGAACACCCACATACAACCAGCATGATGTTGCCACGCCGACCGACAGCCAAATCCTTGTTAACCTCTTTGTTCGTGTTGATGTAAGGGTATGGGTTGTTGTTCTCGCCTACTCCTTCCTTTCAGTTGGTGTTTATTTTTTGATTTTCGGCACTATTTGTTTGTCTGCGGTAACATTTTTCATTATCAGTAGCTTAAGCTCTACAGTTTACATTAGTTAGTAATTTAGTAGAAAGGACATTTGGTGATTTGTTTGTATTATGTTTTATTTATTTTGATTTCTTTTTTTTTTAACAAAAAAACATGAAATTCCGTTGTACGAGTAGGGATTTTGGTAGGGGGAAAAGATTTGTTAGTTAAAAGGAACAAATATATACATGATGGATTTTTAAAGGATTAAAATGTTAAAAATTTTCGAAAAGAATGTTTTTATATGAAATAGAGCAGTCGTTTAACAAGGATTAAACAAATGATTCAATATATGAGCATTATAATTAATTCTTAAAATGGGCACGTATTTGAAAGGCAACATGAAAGGGACAATTTACTTAAATTGCAGTAAAAGCTAGCGGACGTATGAAGAAATAAAAGGGTATCTCGATGGCTGATTTGGTAGAGTCTTGAGGTCACAGCCCTGGGTATTACTGCAGTCCAGCAAAAAAGCTTCGCAGTTTTTGTGTTAGTTTTAAAAGTTCCGTGATATTCGAATCAATTTGGAGGAAGCTTGTCTCTGTTAAACCGATGTCTAAGTGGTTGCGCATGAATTCTTTTGTTCTGCGAATTTTAGAAAGGCCAGGTTTCCAAGCGATTAAAAGCCAATACTGATTTATATATTGTAGACTGTTTAAAGTTTATGTTGTAAATAAAAAATTATTCCAATTCTTCATGCACTCATTTTCGTTTCCTGGTTTTATATAATCAATAAAAATTTTTACTAAAACAATTAATATATTTGTTAAAGTTTAGACGCGTTAATAATAGGTGTGTAATTGGTGTGCGTCAACATCTACCATGACGGCCTAATCAGTCGTTGTACTAAATCCACTGAACGAAGTTTTACTCCTTTTTTTACGTTTTATTTATTATTTATTTTATTATTACAACTCTACACGCAAGACTAAAAGAGCCTCACATTACAGTATAGAATGCTTATTAGCAAATTGATTAATATGTGAATCAGGGTAGGACAGTGACTTTGAGCAGGTGTAATGGCTCTTCGTGGGTTACACGCGGATTTTCAGTGCCCCAAAAGCGTAAATTTTGCTTATTACGTACGGGTACGTAACCCGCTAAGATGGAAATGGGCCTCATCACTCATGATTATTTTTGCTGAAAAATCATCTTCCTCTTGGGGTCAAATAAATAGTCACCAATATTCCGCGTTCTGGTGCAGTGTAGCGTAACACTGTTTATTAACGTGTATTTCGCATGTGTTTACCACACAAATGTCAAAACAGAACTGACATTAGGGGCCAATCGCAAAATTTATAGCATTTTTTGATAGGAGGATTACTTTTGCGCCACCTTGTACATTTTCAAAAATAAAAATTTCAGCTTAATTTTTTCAACTGGTAAAGTGTGTTTATTCACGATTCACCAGCGCCCCCGTGTAGCTAACTAGGCTAGCACAGGTAGCAATTTTTGTCATATGTTTGTAGTCATATGAGCAACTTCTTGTTGAGGAGTTCGAGCCTTCTAACACCTTCTATATGCAATTTCCCAGCAATCAATGGAAGACAAAGCTTAATTAGTTGGTAGGCCAAAGCCCATTAAAAGCATCAGTCCTTAAACCAATTAACCCGTCAACCGTCACCACTGGTTCCTTGCAGTGCAGGTATCTGTTGTAAAGGCAACAGATGCTCGGGAGGTTGTTAGTCCCCGAAAAAAGCCACACACAAAACAATTATCAGGGATACTTACTCCCCCTTCCTGTATTTTAGGTTTCAACCACTGCCAGAACGTTCCAGCCAAGGTAGGCGCCTCAACCATGAACAGCCCAGGTTGAACTACAAGCAGAACCACCCGGGGGCAATGCTGATCCCCGTTCTGACAATTTATGCCCTTGATAAGGGTTTCGGAAGCCAACACAACATGCGGCTTCCTAGAGTTTTATTTGTTACAACAAACGAGGGACTCTTTCCCCTCTTTTTTTATTTTGGACCAGTACTCAGGGGATTGTACATTGTACCGGATCTAGGAAAATAAGTTATGAGGAGGGGGAAAGAGGGAGTAGTGTTTGTGAACACTTGACTAAAACTTTCCAACATTATAACAGACAGGAAACACGTTTGCAGGCAACTTACTCCACAGGCGAAGTGTACGGCTGAAAATCGAATTCTCTCTGTAATGCGTAGTACGATTCCCTGGGCAATCGACCACAAATGGATGAGCTCTGGACGATGCACGTGTCCTACGTATAAATGTGCGAATTTCGGGAGCAAGATTCCTAATCTCGTCCGAGCAAAATCCATTGTAGTAACGATAGAACAGAGTAACGCACCCCACACTGCGTCAATGCTCCAGTGAGTCAATAGAGTTGGATACCCTACTGTCACCGATGAGCTTCTTTGTCCTCTCCTGCACACGGTCGAGTAACCCCAAAATAGACTTTGAGGCACCAGCCCAAACATGAGAGTTGTATTCCATTTTCGGTCGAAAGTAGGTGGTATAAATAGTAAGCAGGTCGGATGGAGTGAAGAACATCTTACACCTGTTCAAGAACCCGAGGCGCTTCTTTAGAGACATGAAAAATGTGTTCACTACAGCGAACATCACACTCTATCTTCATTCCCAGGACAGCAAGAGCATCCGATTCCTCAATATTTATACCATCCGTGAGTACAGATGAAGCAGCATTTGCGGTGGTTTGTTTGTGTGTTAATAAACAGCATTGGGTCTTACGAGCGTTAAAGGCGACTGTGTTTTTACGACCCCACTTGGAGATTATTAGAAGATCACTGTTCAATGAATCATTCTTATTTAGCCTCTTGGCAGCGATCCTTGACAGGCTAGGCCTATAACTAAAAGAGTACGAGTGGCAAATGGTGCTGTCATCCGGGAAAGAGTGTATAGGGTTTGAAGTATGGTACAGAAGGTCGTTACGAAAAATAAGGAATAGGATAGAAGAAAGAATACGCCAAGGCAATAGCAGTTTCCCGGAGGGTTATATGAAGAACAGTGAAAGAATGTATATACGAGTAGAAACCGACATCTTCAACGGGTTTTTTCCGAAACTACTTGCAATTTTTTCTAAAATATTCGCCAATTCTCGAACATGTTCATTTAATGTTTCCCTTAAATACTTCTTTTAAAATTCAATTTAAAGTCACCTCCGCCCTCTACAAATTTAAGCTAAGTCCCATTAGTCTTTCTAACAATGCTTACAAAGTTTTCTTCTGACAACTTTTATGGTTTATTGTGTACTTTTCAGGGCATTCGCCAAGAACATGCCCCATCCCCACTCTTAGCCCACGCTCATGAGCTGTCATTTGTAACTCTCAAAAAAGATTTATTATCTTTTAAGTGGCATACACATGTATTAACGCATCCAACATAAGCAAACAAAAGATAAATATTTTCAGATTTGTATGAAGTAAGAAAGAAATGAAAAACATATTGGCATCATTATTGATGATTATATAAGAAATATAAAACCATAAATTGGTGGTGTTGTAAGACATCTTAACTGAACAGTTATATGTTTCGTGGATTCAGTTTTAAGGGGCCACGAGATTAATGTGTGAAATTTTTCATGTAATTTTACTAATTTTGCTGAACACAACAATTTGTTCAATTATGACTATAGTTGAAGTTTCATATTTTTTTGGATTTTTGATTTTCATTAATGCATATCAGATGTAGAAAATTATCGCACTTAAGGGAAAAAGAAGTTCCATGGAGCTTACTGGGAGCTTTGATAACCTGAAATGTTCAAGGGAATTTGTATTTCATTAAGTGCTTCTCTTCTTTCAGTTCAAATAAAATGAAGTAAGAACTTGTCACTGTCGTTATGGAATATAATTCCTATCCAACTCTCTTTTCTGGACCGTTTGCACGTAAAAAAAACTCAATTAAACTTTACTAGAAAAAGCTTTACGACATAAAATCGTACCTAAGTGACCTAACCTAACTTGACCCAAATTGCTTATGGAAAATATACAACGTGGTTAGAGTTGCGTCTACCGGCTTGTGCCCCTATTTGCATATTTGGCAATAACATACACCAAACCAGGACACTCTGCTTTTTGGGGTATGAAAGGGAAGGAGTCCCCCGTTTGTTGTAGCAAATAAAACTCTAGAAGCCGCATGACTAATATTGGACTTCCGAAACCCTGACCAAGGGTTCATTGGCAAAACGGGTATTAGCTAATTTCAACAAAGTATTTTCTAAAATAAACACACCATAAAAGTTATAAACAGATTACGTTCAATCACTAATTTTTTCTGATTCAATAAATTAGTTTGCTAATTTTTTGTTTTTGTAAATTAAATATTTGGTTTTAACCTTTTTTCTTTGCAACAAACACTTGTCTATTTCAGGGAATATTTTCGGTTAAACGTGTAGATAATTTTGCTGACCATACGATTTTCTTATTGTGGATTTAAGCAGTGATCCTGGGCCAACACATTAGATATCCACGCAATTTTATTACATAAAATAAAAAATTAAAGAAAGAAAAAAAAATTGTTTGTCTAATTTTAGACTTATTTTGTTCTTCTCTCTCGCCAAAGGATAACATAGAAATAGGAAGAAGGCAACGTAAATCCTTCACCATTAAATTGCTGCTTCAATGCGTACAATCTTTTAAGCACACACTAACACACTGGCACTCTAGAGTATTCTTCCTTTTAAATTTCTCTTTTTTTCCCCCCATATTTTTGGAAATGCACACATGCATTAAGGTTGCGCTAGGACTTTTTTTCTTGGTTTCATGTGCTGTTAAACTTCACTTACAAATGCATCTATTTTCACTGGTTTTTGTACTATTAGTTGATAAGTTTATGGTTTAAGTAACTTCTCCCCTGGATTTTATTCAATTGTTCGTTTGTTTGGTAAAGTAGAAGGAAGCAAATTGCAAAGAAGATTTTTTTAAACCAAAGTCAGTACTTAAAAGATATTAAAAGAATCATTTGTGGGATATTGTAACAGTGTTTTTGTATCCTATTTTTGTGTAGAAAAATAATTGTAATAATTACAGAAATACCTTAAAATAGCATGGCTATATATACTACACGAAAATATTTACAATCTGTTACTTATTGATATATTAAGACGTGTCATCATACCTTTTTAAAGAGTAGGGGAATTTCTCACTCCATAGCTAATACCTTCGTTATATGTCTTAGTTTTATTTACGCTTAAATCTATAAATACAAATTTCCTTCCTTTTTTAACGTCTTACTATTCTTATGCTTATTTATTTGATTTCTTTTATTTCCTACTTTCCTTACAGTAACGTTGTAGTGATTGTTATTGTAATTTCCTTTTGATGCCGAAGTAAAGAATAGCTTGGAGCAGAAGTGCCCAAGCTATTGCGCTTGATGCTCAATTGTTTTTGTAAATGCGCTTAGCTATAAGGCTGTGCTCTTTAATACACACACAGTGCACGCAGCACGAGGGACGAATAATACACTAAATACACAAACAACTTTGTTTTACATATTTTTTTGTACCTCTTCAATGTAATTTACACACACAAGAGCAAAGCAACAACACTTACGCATACTTTGCTGGTAAATATTGACGACAGCGATTGTCAATGTTAATTGTGTTTTTGCAAATATGTTTTGCTTTTTACCGCAGTATATTAACTGTGCAAAGGTAGCATAATCATTAGTCTTTTGATTGAAGGCTGGTATGAATGGTTGGACAAAATAACGAGTTTTAACGATTTTTTTGCTATTATCTTTTTAGCAACACTAGTTTTGACAGCTCACGCACGTTTTGTATCTTGTGTCATTGTCAAACATCTTCAGTTTGGTCTATAATTTAATCATGAATCGTCTTACAAACGAACAACGCTTGCAAATTATTGAATTTTATTACCAAAATGCGTGCTCTGTTAAGAAAGTTCATCGCGCGCTTCTTCCATTTTATGGTCAGTTTAATCGACCTACTGAGGCTTCTATTCGGGCTATTGTAAACAAATTTCGCACCAAATTTACATTGTTGGACATTAAACCACCAACACGCTTACGTAGAGTGCGAACTGAAGAAAATATCGCAGCCGTATCGGCCAGTGTTGGTGATAACCGTGAATTATCGATTCGGGGCCGTTCGCAGCAATTGGGCCTCTGTTACTCCACTACGTGGAAAATTTTGCGGAAGGATTTGGGTGTGAAGCCTTATAAGATACAGCTGGTGCAAGAATTGAAGCCAAACGACCTACCACAACGCCAAACTTTTGGTGAATGGGCTCTTGAAAAATTAGATGAAGATCCACTTTTTTATCGAAGAATTGTGTTCAGCGACGAGGCTCATTTCTGGTTGAATGGATACGTGAACAAGCAAAATTGCCGTATTTGGAGTGAAGAGCAGCCAGAAGCATTGCAAGAGCTACCAATGCATCCACAAAAAACAACCGTTTGGAGCGGATTATGGGCTGGCGGCATCATTGGGCCGTATTTCTTCAAAGATGATGCAAATCACAACGTAACTGTGAATGGTGAGCGCTACCGTGCGATGATAACAAACTTTTTTTTGCCCAAAATGGACATGTGGTTTCAACAAGACGGTGCCACATGCCACACAGCACGCGAAACAATGGACCAATTGAGAGGCGAGTTCGGTGAACAGTTTATTTCACGCTTGGGACCAGTCAATTGGCCGCCCAGATCGTGCGATTTAACGCCTCTAGACTATTTTTTGTGGGGCTATGTTAAGGCTAATGTCTATAGCGACAAGCCCGCTTCGATTGACGCACTGGAAGCCAACATTGCCAATATTATTCGTGAGATACCGGCCGAAATGTTGGAAAGAGTATGCCAAAATTGGACTAAGCCGATGGACCATTTGAGGCGCAGCCGCGGCCAACATTTGCATGAAATAATCTTCAAACATTAAATTATATCGACCCAACTATCGATCCAAATAAATATTTCATGCATTTTTCTGAATTTTATGTGCTTTTTTTTAATTTCCGATAGTTCTTATAAAATCACCCATTATTAGTATTCGCTCTTCCATATAGAACTTTTGGGCACCCCTGGCTTAGAGGAACCAAACACATACACATAGACAAGCAAGCAACTTATCAACCATATCCTGCTCAAGCTATTTCTACTTGATTGGAGTAGTTTTATAGTGCTTTCACAATGGTTCAGTTAACACCAAATGAAGGTGTTTGTTTTTCTTATTCTTATTCTTTCCATTTTCTTATGTTTTTTTTTCTTCTTTTTTTGTTGCACAGAGTAATAAATGTTTGTTGAATTTGAAATTGTGTTATTTATAGTTGTTTTTGGTTTCCGTTTATGGTATAAATTTTTATCATGTGTAACGTTATAAATTTACCCCATTGAAATGTGTGAAAAGATCACGAGAGTGTAGAAATGAGCAATTATTTTTAATGTTTTCTTAGAAAAGTTTTTATTTTATTTTGAAAATAAGAGATTCATTCGCCAGGAAAAAGACAAGATTGGCATTTTGTTAAATACGCTGCTTATCTAAACTTATACGTAAAGTGCAAAATGTGTTTTAGTTAGATAATATTTTCTTAAATGTTATTTTAATTTGTCACACATTTGACATGTGTACAAAAAAAAATGTCTTAAGACAATATATGTCGCAATATATACAAAGTATATATGTATGTCTATAATAATATTTTTTGTCAATTTTATTTCTTTTTCTTTTATCCGATTTGAAGCAAACCCCAAAAACCACAATTGAACTCGTTTTGTTAATTTTTTAGTAAAGAAATCTGTCTAGTATTGTGGTTTTTTTTCTTATTGTTATTACAGAACCAGTCATCCAACTGGCAGACTGGTAAATAAAAAAAGAGTATAATGATTTTTTATGGTTTTTAAGTCAATTGTGGCTTAATTATAAATATGATGCTGACTCTTTTGTTTGTTTGTTTTGCGGATAGTTAACTTGAACTGTTGTCTAGATCTGTTTGCATTCGCTCCCTTCTCCTTTACTCACTGCTTTAAATAAACAATTCTTCTGGTTTTACTCGACTTCGATTTATGGCTTATAGAAAAATATGTTTTACAACCATAAATACTATTTCAACATTTAGTTGTGTAATCAATTGTTAAGTTGTTTAACCACAAATGTCTGGTTACACGTTAAAAAAATAAAAAGATAAAAATGCAAAAACTGAATTTTATTTTATAAAAGTATTAAAGGACATCTCTTTTTGTTGTCAAATATCAGCTTAACACATCAGCAGATGGGAAACAACTTAGAGCTATACTATGTTTGTTTGGTAATATACTACGCCAAGCAATCGTAAGGACCCTTTGCAATCCCTCAAGTAGTTTGTAAGGCTCACTGAGGTGACTACTTCTTGTTATGCGTTTACAGTCATATCAATAAATCACTTGCTAAGGATCTCGGGATTTGTAATACCTCCCAGATGTAATAAAAAACTGCACGAGTTGGTAGCGCGAAGTCAAAAAGGATATAAGACCTTAACAAACTGACCTGCCTTGATTCCTTACATTGCGGGTAACTATTACACCTCGTCGACTACGAGTGTAATTAGCCGACAAGCAGCATAATTATTTGGGAAAACTAATAACCTTATAATAACAATTTAAGGTCTAAGCCACAGATTGTGAAATTGATTTACATTAGCACCTCGCGTGTCGGCCTAATCTGATGATGGACGAACTCCAGGGTACTGCTAAATCGTGAATTACTCACGATTACGATACCAGTACCCCCATGTGGCTTGCAAGGCTCACACAGGTCACATATTTTTGCCATAAATTTGAAGTCATATAGACAAACATTTTGCTGAAAAGTTCGGGCCCTCTTAGCCCTTGTCTATGCCATTTTCCAAAGGCCAATAGAAGGTAAGACTTAATGAGTTGATAGGCTGAAGCCCATTAAGAGCGTCAGCCCTTAACCAACTCACCCGTCTAAACATTACCTCTGGTCCTTCAATTATAGGTATCTGCAGCAAGACAACAGCACCTTGGGGGTTTGTTAGCCCCCTAAAGCCAGCTTCAACCAAAGTTATCAGGGAAACCAATTCCTGAGACTTTAGGTTTAAACCACAGTCGGAACATTTCCACCAGGATGTCAACCACAATCAATGCAGTAATGGTCTGCAAAACAGAACCTCCTGCGTGGTTTGCTGATGTCCGTTCTGCCAAATAACCCTTGCTCAGCATTTCGCGAGTCACAACACAACTCAAGTTATGAAAAAAAAATAAGTGCTTACTCGTAAAGATGACTGGTCGTGATAACAGAAGCAATAGTTTGGGAAAAGGTACCGCTAAACGTCATCGTAAAGTGTTACGAGATAATATCCTAAATATTACTAAGCTATTGTACGTTTTGCTCATCGAGATGGTGCAAAACTTATATCTGGTTTGTTTTAAGAAGAACCTCGTGGCGTGTCCAATGAGTTTTTGGAAAACGTTATTCGTGATGCCGTCACCTACACATAACATGCTAAGAAGAACTCTGTTACTCCCTGGAGTTTTTATGCTTCAGCAAATGCATAATGCAAATAAGCACAGTACCCTGGGGGACATACACCACGGCAAAACTTGCCCCTGGATCTAACACTTAGTTGGATGCTGATAGATCAATACGGTGAGAAATTATAAGTATAGTTTCCCAGCAAATTTAAGAAAGGTCACCAAGTTGCTTATCTTTCTAGCTTCTAATATCCTAAATAAATATTCTAATATTACTGGCAGTAACCTCGTTATAACGCTTCAGCTGTAGTTTATAAGTTGCTTAGTTGGGTTTTCGTCAAAAGCTAGGCACAATAATCAGCCAGCTCTACATATGACCAGATTTCACCGTCTGCTTGTATGTAGTTTTATACAATAAGAATCTGTGAATACCACTTTCGATAGGCCCCATCGAAATGCTGACTAAATTTGTGATGGATATATCCAAAGTATGCCCGCTTTGACTTGCACATCTGCCCGTTCGTTACCATACAAATCCCTAAGAGCAGGAAACAAGCTAATCTAAACCCCAAAGAAAATGCTCTTAGATATACAATCTAGCCTTGATAGCTTTTATGTACACTACTTCACAAGTCGAGATATCGTCGTGTAGGAATTTAGTAAGATATGCGCTGTCTGACTATATTTCTCCGGTAATATAGTGGCTTATAGGCTGCCACAACACAAATATCTCCGCTAAAGGTAACTATATTCATTGCATAGGCGATTAGAGCTATACACCCCAAGTTCAAAACGGAAGACTTCACAACAAATACAGTTCTTGAGCTAACAGCCTACACCCTGGTTGAATATCCATTCATGAGGTTCCTTCATGTCACTTCCGATTGGTGGGGAATATCACTTTAAACATTTTTATTTCAAAATCAAAACTACTCGTTATGTAGCCTGGTGGTTGATTTATGGTTGGCAACAGCAAATTCAAAATCCTTGCATGCAATATGGTATCCAAAGCCTCTGAAACACTAGTGCTTGATGCAACTGTTATCTCAATACAAGCTGACCCCTGGGCTCTATATGGTTGATCACCGATAAAAAGTTTTTATTTTTTTGAAATAGGACGTACAATAGCTGCAACATCCATTTCACTAAGTTCCTATTTGAAGCCAAACAATCTACGACAATTGTAGTAGGCTGGCGTTGCACAGTGGAGCCAAACAAAAAAAAAAAAAAAAGTAATAAATCTGTATATTTGAAACGTACGATCTGATCATAAAACAACATACGAAGGAATCATAGAGGAAGAAATAGGCTTTAAGTATAATGAAATTTGAACCACCTTGTTATATAACCTACAAGGCATCAAAGTTGACTACCTCGGGTATGAAAAACTTTGTTCGCTTCATAATTTTTCTAAATATTATCTGATTTAAATCTGAATTTAAAGTTCAAGCATATACAGTAATATCCAATAAAAACTTTTTTCGTAATGTGCAATTAAGTGGAAAAATATTCTGTTGTAATTAGGTATGTCCCTTGCTTAATTAAGCAATTTGGGCAATTAAACGAGCTAACCTAAAATATGTATATATATGGAAAAGAAACTATATTATTTCAAATTGTTAAGTATATTCAATAAACAAATATTGGCTGTCTTTGCATGAGTGTACTTTTTAAATTAAGTTTCATTTTGCTTTTATGCAAAATGGCAGCTCAGAAATTTGGCAGGTGTCACTTATATTTCAGCAAGTTTCCAAAAGTTTTACTTTAAGTTATCTTTGTGTTCAGGTCGCAAATTATTCTCTGACTTATTTATGTACAAATAATGGAATTCATCTTAAATTTTGTTTGTTTGCAAAACAACATCTTAATATTTGTATGCTAAGCAGAAGTGTGTTAAAAACTTAATAAAAACATATAAAAGTACTTCAGGTTTTCCAGCCAAAATCGTTTAAATTCTCAACAGATTAACATCTCTATCACAAAACACAACAATGTTATTTGATAGCAACGAAACCGGAAAACAAACTGCTTTTAGATTAAATACATTTATCTTAAACACAAAAAGGACGGAAGTACAAAAAGCCTTAGAAAGTTAAGATATTTGCTAAAATGTGGCCTAACAAAGCGCACGCAGGCTCCAGCCAAATGGTATAAATGGTTTTAGTGTGTTGTGAATTTTTATTTTTATATCACCATTCAAATGAGTGAGTAGGCGTCTAAACACATTTTAGCTTATGCCAAGTGAAATCATTTCCACCTGTTTTTCCTCATTAGTATTTTTCAACACAGGTGAAGTTTGTTATGGGCCCGTAAGCCTAAAGGCAAAACAAAAAAACTAAAAAACAACCAACCATCAGACAGAACTGATTTGTGGCACAAACTGTCCAGGGTTGTTACATTATAAGAAAAAAAAGTGTTTTTGGTTGGGCAAGTTGTTCTAACAATCTAAGATTCGATAACCATTAGTATTAAACTAAACGGATTGGGAATTTAAGAGGATTAATTTCGAAGTTGTTCGAAAAGATGATTAGCAAACTGAAGCATACAAGACTGCAGCTAAATTTCTTGATGTTTTACCTAATTTATTGAAAAGATATCTGGAAAAGGCATTAAAATTTCATTTAATAGACGGTGTTATATTAGACTAACTAAAAGAGAAAATAAGAAAAGAATCTCATCGTTAAGTGAAATGAAAAGTTATTAAAGAAATACACGCGTGAATGATCGTGGACCGTTTAAAGAACTCTTTAATTATGCAATCGTTAGAAATTTTAGTTTGCATAAAATTAATAATAATAAATAGATGCATTGAACAAGTTAAATAGACTAAAGAATTGTTTCAATAGACTCAGCAGAATCAATCGTTTTGCGTCCTTTGACTCCATTGATTTTATAGGATTAAACTTAAAAGAATAGTGAGATGAATAAAAAAAATTTAACTTGTAGGCTCTCTAAATCCACTTGAACTTTTTTACTTCTCTCACTTTATTCGGACAACGTTCATATTAAGCTCCATAACAAATAAGCAACAAAATTTCTAATAGCGTGTTCCGACATGAAATTTTAATTGAGTCAATTCTTGGTTAATTGGAAATATTGTTTTGCCTGTTCATACATGCAAAATGTAGCGCATTTAATTAGCAATTGGCAGTTGAAAAAAACAGATACACTTTTATTATAATATAAAAACAAATATTATATATTATGAAATATTAATAACTCATCTCACAGTGAATAAACACATATTTTATTATTTTATGTTTTTACTTCCGTTTGTTTTTTCTCTATTTGTTATTATTAATTTCTTTGTTATGTTCCTCCTATGTATTTATTACCTTACGGTTTACGCGATGTTGAAGTGATTTTTGTTGTTCTGAGCAATGTCGAAGGTGTATATACTGGGCACTGATCAGTTTTAACTAATTTAATTTCAACACTTTAAATGCTGTGATAATGTTTGTTTTCGTCGTTCCGTGTGTTAAGTTCACAAACATTACTCCCCCTTTCCTCCTTCCCATAATCTATTTTCCTAGTTCCAGTGCAATGCACTGCATATGTAGGGGCTATCCCCTGAGTACTGGTCCAAGATAAAAAAAAACATACCAACAATGCATTCAAAGTTCGGTTATTTAAACAAATTAGATTATATCCACTTATAATTTGATGGACCCTTGATAAGTAGCATCATATCGAAGGAGATCCACCAGATATTCAGGATGGATTTTTTGTCAGCAAAGATATTGATACCAATCGTAAAATTATAAACAGCTCGTTTTTTATGTTTTCCAGCTGTCTATATGTTGATATATGATTCATAGAAGTTACCCTCAATAGACTTTAGAACTGTTTGAAAGATATTCTCAAACATTCAACTTTATATGCCAACAATCTAAATAAATTATTGAGAATTTAAAAAGAAAAATGTTTTAATAATATCTGTCAAAACACAAAAAAACAAGCTTTTTCATTTACACAAGTATGATGAAACAGAATACGTCCGCAACTTCAAGCAAAAATGATTCTCAGAGAATATCTGTCACAACACAAAAAACAAGGTTTTTCATTTATACAAGTATGAGGAAACAGAATATGTCCGCAACTTCAAGCAAAAACGACTTTCAGAGAAAACGGGCACATAATTGAAACGACGGCTGCAACTTCACAAACTATCATTTAATGTTCTTTTTTATTAGGTAAAAAAAGCTTTTTCTTTTATTTTTACTTTTCTTCGCATTAAAGCTTTTGGTTTTGTTTACAAAATGTATGAAATTTACTAAAAGTGTGGTAATATTGTTGAAAGCTTTTCTGCTTCAAAGTGAGAGCATAAGAAAAATCGCTGCCAAAATAAAATAGATTCTATTTTATGACCGCATTCTCTGGCGTTATTTTATGTCAAATCGTATGGAGAAAAACGTCATGCCCTAATGATGAAACAGAACTAGGGCATGACGTTTTTCTCCATACAGTTTGGCATAAAATAACGCCAGAGAATGCGGTCGTAAAATAGAATCTATTTTATTTTGCCAGCGATTTTTCTTATGCTCTCACTTTGAAGCAGAAAAGCTTTCAACAATATTACCACACTTTTAGTAAATTTCATACATTTTGTAAACAAAACCAAAGCTTCAAAAGCTTTACTGCGAAGAAAAGTAAAAATAAAAGAAAAAGCTTTTTTTTACCTAACAAAAAAGAACTTAAATGACATTGTTTGAAGTTGCAGCCGTCGTTTCAATTATGTGCCTGTTTTCTCTGAGAGTCGTTTTTGCTTGAAGTTGCGGACGAATTCTGTTTCATCATCTAGTCCTGTATCATCATTGTCTCTTACTTTTCTTTACACCTTTCAAGCAAACGAACAACCGTTGATTGCTACGATTTGTTTTTTGAACGTATCAAAAATCAGGGAACAAAACTTCAAACAATTGAGTTTTATTCGCTATATTAGCTTCTAATATTGATACCAATCAAGAAATTTTGAAACAGCTTGTTTTTTATGTTTCATAGGAGCCACCCTAATAATCAGTAGCTCCTATGAAATGTCGACATATAGACAGCTGGGAAACATGAAAAAAAAACTGTTTATAAGTTTTTATTGGTATCAATACTAGAAGCTAATTTAGCGAATAAAACTAAATTGTTTCAAAAATATTAATGTTAAGAAAATTTTTTGCACAAACATATGATAATTTTTCGTTTCAAAAGCTTAGAAAAAATACTGACGAAACAATAACAACTGTACGATGGTTTATTTTATGTATATAAATACCAGCTGTGCTGTATGAAATTTTACCTGTACGTCCGCTTATCGACCATCTCTGGATAAATATGACAATTTTTGCACACATGTCTCGAAGAGCTGCTTCACAGGCTTCACTCCAACCAATTCGTGTTTTCCTAGTTTTGCATGCTGTTTATTAAAAAATAAATTGATTACGTATGTATGTCATTAATCAGTGAACTTTCAGTTATATACATATGTACGATGTTAACTAAGTAGTTGTAAGTTCGAGTCCAAACGGAAGACTTCAGAACAAATACAGTTCTTAAGCTAACAGCGTACACCCTGGTGGAATATCCATTCATGAGGTTCCTTTGCGTCACTTCCGATTGGAGAGGAATATCACTTTAAACATTTTGATTTCAAAATCAAAACTACTCGTTATGTAGCCTGGTGGTTGATTTATGGTTGGCAACAGCAAGTTCAAAATCCTTGAATGCAATATGGTATCCAAAGCCTCTGAAACACTAGCGCTTAATGTACCTGTTATCTCAATACAAGCTGAACCGTGGGCTCTATATGGTTGATCAACGATAAAGGGTTTTCTTAGAAAGATCAATTTTTTGGAATAGGACGTACAATAGCTGTAACATCCATTTCACTAAGTTCCTATTTGAAGTGAGTTCGAATCCCAGTGGGTGCGGATGAGTAGTGTAGCGTTTACGAAACAGCTAGTTTTCCCCCAGCTATATGGTATTTAATTATTTTTTCTGTTCTTCTTTGGTCGTACTGTTTCACAGCAATTATTTTATAATTAAAAATAATCCTTCTTCTTGACTGAAGTTGGACTCAAACTCACAACCATTTAGTTAATATCGTACACATAAATTGATTACATTTGTTGTTTATTATAAACGTTATTTTAATAAACTTTCCTTCAACTTGACTCGGCATTTTTATTTATTTATTTTTTTACTTATTTAACATTTGAGTAGCTATTGTGAATGATGTTTCTCACTGACCATATCATAACAGTGTTGTATTTCAAATAGTGCTCAATTTTATAACACTTTCGTTCCAATTGTTTAATACCTAAATTGACTTTTTTTTGGAATATTGAGCTCAATTAAGGCATTGATTGTGGTAATCTCAATAATTGTGTATGTCTGAACACGCTATAACGTCGACTACGCTGACGAAATAATCACGAAGTTTACAAAACCCATTTTCGTAAAAGACTACAACAATCTGAACTCGCTGTTCAATTGCATACTTCTTAGTGGCTGAATTAGTTAAACACTGAACCAAAGAAATGAATTATGTTGGGTAAGAAAACTGATTTGATTCACATCATGCATTATGTTTAGACCACTCTTTAATAAACTTTTTTTTAAGCATTTAATTTTTTATTGAATATTTTTAATATTATATATTTTTTGAGCTTAAGGTTAAGCTTTGGTTTTTTTTTTTTTTTTTTTTTTTTTTGGTTTTTAAAAAAAACCAAGACAGACCTTTAGCTCAAAAAATATATAATATTAAAAAGAAAAAGAGGGTCGATGTTAAGAAATAATAAGTATTTATTGAATCTTGACAATGAACCAAATTTTTTTCAAATCTTGATAGTAAACACAAAAAATAAAAAAATGTGATTTTTATATAAGTTCGGCCAATGCTAGATGAATAGTTTAATTTTGTGGGAACTTTAAATAGACTTGTAAGTTCTAACAAGTTTTTACACAAAAAAAAAAAAAAAAAACAAATCACTCCTAGTAAAAACCTTAAAAAAGCTTAATTGGCAACACTGCTTGCAAGTTAATCCTTGTATAATCTTTATTACTTCTTCGTTTTTTTGTTATCCAAAAGTACACTTTTTCATGCAGTATTTCCGAAAACACTGCTCTGATTTGAACTAAATGTTTGGATGCGTAGCAAATTGTATTTGGATTTCAAAGGCAGCAAAAAATCTGTTGTTTTTGCAACAAGATTCTCTTGTCTGTTTTCGTTTTCAACGTTGGATTTCTGTATATTTTTTGTTTACTTTTTTTTGTTTTTAGTTCTTATAAAGATGTTACGGTGCAAGTACAAGTTCAATTAGAAAAGAGCTTAACTTTAGTTGCTTTTTTTTTAAATGAAGCAAATACTGGTAAATGTTTTCCCATCTTATCTGTCAAATTGGTTTTAAATTGAATTGTAAATGTTTCTAAAAGCCACAAAAAAAAAAAATACGAACGGAAGAAAAAATAGCAAACAGTTTCAGCATGAAAACAGAATGAAGAAATCTTATTTTTTGAAACATGCTTTAGCTAGCGATAGACAAATAATATTCATTTTAATTTTAAATTTATGAATTATAACACACACAAGAAAAATTTGCTGGAAATCATTAAAAAAATCGTTTCCGTAGGGTTTTAATGGTTAAGTACAACTGAGGTGCTGTTATCTTGCGACAGATACCTGTACTGTAAGGAACCAGGAGTGATGGTTAAACGGATGAGTTGGTTAAAGGCTTTTGCCCATCAGCTCATTAAGCCTTACCTTCCATTGGCTGTGAGCCTAGTAAGTTACTCAGGAGCGCTGATGAATAATTCATTCCATGTAGCTGGTCCATCATCAGATCAGGTGCTGTTGTAAATCAATTTGAGAACTGCCTGAGATCTTGGACGTTTTAAAGCCTCTTGTAGGCAATTCTCTTGATAGTGGAGAAAGACAATGAAGATCATGGAATTAGTTAATTTATAACAGTTCAATGTCTTTTTGCAAGAATTTTGGAAAACATTTTCTTGTTTTCAAGACAGAAAAATATATAGATTAAAAAAGAAAATTTTTTTAATATTCTTTGAGCTTAAGGTTTTTTCGCAGTTTTTTATGTAATTATAATATATAAGAAGCTACCGAAGGAGAGAGAAATATTGCCAGATAATTATATAAAAAACCAAAAACTTCAAAAATACCTTAAGCTCGAAGAATTACACAATATTAAGAAGAAATAATAAAAATAGTTTTTTAGTAAATTGTATTTTTTCCATTCTTAATCATTTTTTAATTTTCTAAATTATATATATAAAAAAAAAATACAGGGTGCCCAAAAACTCAACGTCAAACCGAAACAGGGTGACAAGATTGATTGTAAAATTAGAAAAAATCTAAAACAAGCATATTTTACTCAGTTCAAATGTTTTTTATACGCACAAACCCTTGTATATTTTTTCTCTTAGATTTTTTTCTGATTTTTCTCCTGATGGTTACAATCACCCTATGTCGACTAGACATTGAGTTCTGGAACACCCGGTATATGTCTAAAAACAACTATTCATCTTCATTGAAACACTAAACCGAACAACTAATAAGACATGTTCAATCAAGTTCTACATCCATAAAAACTGAAAGAGCCACTTGTACAGTTGTTTTCTCTCCTCTCACATTCCTCTCATCATAGTGTTAATTCTCCTGTATATAGAATATGTTTGCTTTTTCCTTTTTCCGGTTTTATTGTTTGCATCATAAGTGTTGTCAGTGTATGTGCTTGTGAACTCATACATAAACAAGATAATAAAAAATTGTTTATAAATGATACTCTGAAATAAAATAACCATATTAAATGATATTGTTCTCACGCATGAGTGCTTATTGCATTCGTTTGGTATGCTCAAATAAATAATCAAAATATAAATAGTAAAATACATTAACTTAAACGAGATAAAATTTTACAATTTATCAATTCAAATACTATTGCAGTTACCAAGACTGTAAGCATGTTATAGTTATAACTAGACATTATTGTAATAACTGTTTTTATGCTTTTGTATTATATTACTTAAATTGCATGATTTGAAAGCACATGTGGATTTCAAATCACATGTGGATTTCAAATCACATACTCAGTTTTTCGGTGTACTTTCTTCTTAAACTATTATTCTATGCTCTTGAACTACTTTCTAAGAAATTTCAATTATTACTTTATTCAAGGTTAAGTTCATTTCAACTATAATTTTTCTTTATTTATTTTTATTAAACTTTACCAAGTCTGCTAGCCCATAATAATTATTTTTTGTATCAAGTCCTTTTAAATTAAATTCAGAAGGCATATTTTCATTGAGGAATATTACTTAAATTACATTATTTGAAATCACATGTGATTTGAAAATCACATGTGGTTTTAATATCACATGCTTGGTTTTTTGGTATGCTTTGGTCTTAAACTACTATTCTGTGCTCTTGAAGTATTTCGAAAAATTTTATCAGCCATTATTTGGTTTCTGTGAAATTTCATTACTTATTATTATTTTTTTTTTTTAATATAATTGTTGTTTACTTTACTTGAAAATTTAAAAATTTTTATAAAATTTGTAAACAAAATATTTAGAAATTTTCCTGAAGAAGACATACAAGGGGGTGTCGAAATATCGAAACATTAATAAACGAATAATTTTGAAACAAGTGACCTCAAGCTCAAGTAAACAACAATTATATTAAAAAAAGGTCGAACAACTAGGATCAAGATACAAATTATTATTATTATTTTTTTTTTAAATTACCACAAACGCAAGCATATTATGATAAGTGCATCAATGGGGGGTTTTTTGTATTGTGTCTTTTAAAGAAATTCCGAAGGCATGTTCATGGAGGAATATTACTTCAATCACATTATTTGAAAGCAAATGTGATTTCAAAATCACATGTAGTCTTAATATCACATGCTTTGTTACTTGGTATCCGGTTTTTTTCTCTTGAAATGTTTCAAAGACTATTATCCATAACATATAGTATTCTTCAATTTAATTCAATTCACTTTATTCATAATCTTCACGCCAACAAAAAGGCCAAATTGATTACATAGTTTATATTATTGACACTTATACTCGTAATTATGTATATCAAACTTTAAGCGTCCTATTATATTTACATCTATGCTCTAAAATAGCAGTCATACTAAAACATCTCATGAAAAAAATTTACAAAAAAAAAAAAGCATAATTCCTGTATAACATCATGTATTTGACAGATTCATATACTTCTACTAGAAAAAAAATTCACACAGTATCATAAATACACCTCCATTACCAATGAGAAAAGGGAAACCAAAAGTTTAGAGGCATGACAAAATTGCATTTTTATTCATTATATATATTCTGAAAACCAGAAAGCGAATGAGAAAAGTGTCTGTCAGTATAAGGTAAAATTGAATTCCAAATTCGACAAACTCTGACCACAAAAGATCTCTGCATAACTTGAGAAGAAAATCTGGGACATATTAACGTATGAGATCTGGAAGAGTTTCCAAAGTCAAATATGGAAGTTATTTAGAAGAGTTAAGAATTTTACAAAAGAATTTGAAAAAAAGTAAAGATAGAATTTACACTTTTAGTTTTAAGACTGAAAAACTTGAGAGGTTTAGTTTTATAAGAGCGGAAGTTGATAGGATCTATAGTGATTTAAAAGAGGAGAAAGAAATATAATCCTTTTTAACAGAATTAAATATTTTGTTTAAAGAAGTGCTCGTCAGAGTTGAATACTTGCCCACTAAAGAAATCAGTAAAGAGGAAAACAACTCGCAAGCAATTTTTCCAGCTGATTTTAACGAAAATAGTAACCGTGCGAACATGGCTCAATTTGATATATCGGTTGTAGGCAAGAATCTACAAATTTTCAAAGGTTCATTTGAGGCGTTGGAAGATTTCGTAACGCAAACAGAACTACTACATGATATGTTGCGAAACGAAGATAGAGAAATGTTTATTAAGTACGTCTACAATTTCAAGTTAACGTCACAAGTGCGTAGTGTGATAGGGGGATAATAACCCAACTACTTTCACAGCCCTACGGGATTTATTAAATGAAGCTTATCCGAATCCAAGGACTTTGCAACAAGTGTTGACAGAGTTTGGAACATTGAAGCAGGGCAATTTAAGTATATCTGCTTTTAGGGAAAAAGTAACGATACTTTCTGAACAAATAGTTAACTCCGAATATTCGAGATCTCTCGTCACTTGGTACTGATCTTGAAGCTCGTGCAGTGAAGACTCACGCATCATTTTTTTCGAAATATGTAGATGTTTTAGAAAGATTTTCATCACTTGCTCTGTGCTCTTCGTGTATTGGCATATGTGTTTGGATTTTATAACAACACAAATCGGGACCAGAAGGGTCACTAGACATATACATCTTTCATTATTTCGGATGAAGAGATCAAACGGGTAAAATTACGTTTGGCTATAGTGGCGCAAAAAGTTCATTTTTGTGATGAATATGAATGCCTTTTGGAGAAAAGGGCTCTTAATTCGAAGAGTTCTCTATTGGCTTTGAACTCCTTTGTGTCATGAGGTTGAATGGCCGTTTGGCAAAATCTCCTTCGCCGGTTTACTAAACTTTTAGTTGAATTTTTTCACAAGATTACCATTCATGGAGGAAATCAGTTAATGCTCCGAATATTGCGGATAGAATGTTGGGTACCTCGGTTGAGAACGCTTGCTCGCACGATAGTCAACCGGTGTAAGCGGTATAGACTGTAAGCGCTCATGTCGTCAAATCATAGCAGCCTAACCACCAGAACGGACTATGTTAGCTAGACCGTTTACCACAACGGGTGTGGACTTTGCTGGTCCTTTTCATATGAAATGCTTAGGCGGCAGATCGACCCAAACGTTAAAATCGTATGTTTGTATATTTGTATGTTTTTCAACGAAAGCCATAAATTTGGAGGCTACGGCAGACTTGTCAACAAACAGATTTCTGGCAGCTTTTAATCGCTGAAAACTTTATACAATATCATCATCAATTTGAGTTTTAAGAAATCATCAAAGGAACATCCTTGGAAATCTTTCACCTAAACAGGCACATGATCTCTTGCCCTAAGCTTGTAAACATATCTGATTATCCTGATTATATGGTTTCTATGAATATTCAATAATAATTTTATTCACGCTTAAGTTCATATAATAATATATAAGTTTTCTTCAACAAATATTTTAAAAAAAAAGCACAAACGATTTGAATTTCACGTGTAGAACCTTTTCGCAGTGTTTCACTAATTGCTTGTATGACATCCTTGAGCCAAATTTAATATAAAATCACGTTAAATTGATACTTAATTATCAAATACATCAATCTCACAGCCAGGGTTTACTTCATTTGTTTTACGATTTCACATGTTAATTGAATTTTATGTCACATTGAAAAACTATAATTTTGTTTTTGAATCATTGCTTCTGATTTTTGAATTAAATAATCTTTTAATGAAATGGAAAGTAAATTAACTGTTACCTTAAATGCGAAATATGAATGCCGGCGATAGATAATTAGTCTCTGAATTAATTTGTTTAGTTTTAAATTGCCGCAGAACGTTAACGTTCAATATAATTAAACAAAAATTAAACTAAAAAACTGTTTATTTGATATAAAATCAGCAAATTTTAGTTATATTGAAACAAATTTTAAACTATCTACGAATTGCTCTCAAGCTAATGTTTTTTAACTTTTCAAATGTGATTAGCAAATGTAGTGGCGACAATGGCAAATAATTTGCTAAATTGAAATTTATGCTACATAAATCCTGAACATGCAAAGTTATGTCAATGAATATAAAATTATATAAAAAGGATTCCTTTATCCTTTTCTTTTGTTCCATTTTAATATTTTTATTTTATTACTAAAACCAAATGTCACAGGATTTGCCAACAAATTGTTATGTTCACTAAATTTTTAAACAGTGTGCAAATGCTGGAACCAAAAAGGAGGCATTTACCCAATTGACCATGGATGTCAGTTACGCGCTATGGAGGGCGATTGCAAGATTTGTCGTATATACTCGACGAGTTTTCCGAACAAAGAGCAATTTATTCGTGCATGGTAAAAAAGTAACACTGTCATATAATTGCCATCAGCGACAATGTTATCGAAATTTACATCGACAATGTATTAAATGACAAACTTATTGAAGTTATCTTTAAGGAAAATTATATCGGCTACTCTAAAGGCAATTTTAGTAAAATTGCCAACTACTTAGTGACAATCGTTATCAAAACTCCGTGCGAAAAAAGGAGCAGAGAGGGCATTTTCTGGTCCCACTCCAACATTTGGCTTCAACAACAGCCTTCTTAAAAGGGTGGAGGGAGGAGTCCATCATGAAGAAATATTGGAACAAGACAAACGGTCTTGAATATACCAAGAATTTTCTAATTTTTAACATGCTCTAAGACTGGATAGGACAAGCCTCAAAATACAGACATTTGCACATTGTGTGATGAGGTAGAAAAGTCAAGGTAGAATTCGATCGCCCACTGTGGGGCATTGGGATACAGGAGATACAAGTAGCTATAAGCACATATGTTGAGTGAAAAGGACTAGCCAGTGAAGGAGCTTGTCCTATTTCTTGACACACTTAACCCAAGGTGGGGTTATGGGAAGCACAATCACGATCAATGATCGCAGTGCAAGTGGCCGGTGCGGGCCACATCCTATACAAATAAGAGTAATAATACCAAAAATGTACATCGGTCCAAAAAACCGATCCTTATTGGAACTTATTTTTTACATAATGTAAGGTAATACAAATTGTCATTATTATTATTTAAATTCCTGTAATATATGAACTTTGATCAGCACGGGCGAACACTATGCGAAAGTGGCAAGAAATATAGAACAACGAATCACATGGCAGATGGACAGCGAGATTGATCGTCGAAAGAGACAAATGAAAAACAGAAAGCATGGTGAGATAGATTACTATATAACACAGATGCTTTCTGGACAGATGGACAGCGAGATTGATCGTCGAGAGATACAAATGAAAAACAGAAAGCATGGTGAGATAGATTACTATATAAAACAGATGCTTTCTGGAATACCTCCAAAGAAAGGGGAAGACAGATACATCGATGTATCTTTATGGAGATGACTGCATGGCCGATGCGGAACACACATTTTTCAGATGTGACAAATGTAGGCGGGAAAGACGTGACGTAGAGGAGAATGTTGGTGAAATAACACCGAAAAACGTCGTAAAAGTTATGATGGAAAGTGAGAGGAAATGGAGTCAAATAGCGAGTTATATTGAGAAGATCCTACGAGACAAGAAGCAGGATATAGACGTGAGCATGGCACGTGCAATCCGTTAGGAACCAAGGAGGAGCCCCATCCTGAAGCAATGTGAAAGCAGTACCGGGTTGGTGATAAGGCTCAAACAAAAGAGAGGTATTCTAGTGGGTGCAAGTCCACTGAAAGTAATTCTGAAGGGTTAGTACACAGTGGTAGTAAGCCCAAACAAAATTCTGAAGTATTTAAGTACTGTGTACTGTATGTTTAATTATCTCATTTGAATTTGGAGAATCCACAAAAGCCTTTGAAAAGGTAAAAATGTAACAAAATATTATTAAGTATCAAAAAATTTTGTTTGTTTAATGCTTTTTTTAGTTCTATTCTTTACACTTAACACTTTCGTGGTATTGGTAAAAAAATAACGGGAATTCCACTTAAATCTTGCTGCGGCTGCTATTAAGAGAAGAAAAATCTTATTGGATGACCATTTTATAATAAGTGCCATTTTACACTGAGCAAATTTTATCGCTGTAATTTTTACTTTGTTGATGAGAAAGAGAAATGTATAATCCATATGAATGTAGCCGCGCAATTCGTTTTAAAAAGAGGAAGTAAGCTGCAGGACTTTTTTTTTTTTTTTATATTGGACCAGTACTCAGGGGATGACCCCTACATATGCAATGCATTCTACCAGAACTTGGAAAATAGGTTGTGAGGAGGGGAAAGCGGGAGTAGTGTTTGTGAACATACGACTTGAATTTTCCAACATTATAACAGACAGGAAACACTTCTGCAGGCAACTTGTTCCACAGACGAAGCGTGCGGCTGAAAAACGCTGCTGATAATTACGTTTCTTCATATACATACTTGGTTTTACATATGGACTCATGGTTAAGTGCCTGCAATTAAAATTATAAATTGTAAGGACAAGAGCAATTTTCAAAAGAAATACCACGAATAAACACGACAACAAAAGTGGTACAATAAAACTTGAAACTAAGTTACATTCTAAAGACTTGCGAATAAAAGCGAATGCCTTTCATATTGCCGTTACTGCTTTTGAGGCAAGACAACTTACATGCCTTTGTCATCAGTTTTTATTTGTTTTACTTGTCATTTGTTAAAAACATAGTCGATAACATGGAGGTTAAATCATCCATTTATTGATTATTGTAGAAGTTGCCGGGATGACGACGAAGAAGTGGGTGACGAGAGCTTGCTCTGTCGGTGCACGGCTCTTTATTGCATGAGAGCGCTTTATCTCAGCGAACCGTTACTATACGGGTATATCGGAATGCGGGTTGAATAGACTGGATATTTTTTCCATTTCGGGTTGGTTTAAATCTAAATTGTTGGGGAATGTGTAAGTCTCATGAGCTACATATCTGCCTCAGGCAACACAGTGGGACTAAAAAAGTATCCCAGTCGTCTAGTTTCATAAAACTGGCAGCCTGCCAACAACAAATATCGTCCACACCAACTTGAACAATTGGGTTAACAAAAAAAAAAAAAAAAAACACCGAAGCAATTATCACCGAAATCAGTTTGTGTAGCTTAAATAAAGCTTTTATAATTTAGCAAGTATTGCGAAAATGGTTGTGGTTTTCATATATACTCGTAGAGTTTCATAGTGTACATGTGTATGTGTGTTTTTTTCCTTTTTGTGCTCTTTTAAACATTCAGCTTATATTCAATACAACTTTTTTCTTACTTGCTGTGTCTATGTGTGCGTTTGTGCCCCGTACTCCGGCTGCATGCTTTGCTTTAATTGTTTGAAATTTCTGCGCTTAAAAGAACAAAGTTATAAATAAATTGTAATTTGTCTTAAGTGCTCCCCGTACAAAACGTATAAATGTTACTTTGGTGTTAAGAGATTCTCTTTACAGCAGTGAAGGTCTTGTAATTGTATTTTATTGCTTAGTGGCTTTTCATGCTTTTAATATATCCTGCAGGTGAGATTAAATCAGTGTTGAAAAGAGCAAAAAATTTGGCTTTTGTT
This sequence comes from Thecocarcelia acutangulata, assembly GCA_914767995.1. Taxonomy (NCBI): domain Eukaryota; kingdom Metazoa; phylum Arthropoda; class Insecta; order Diptera; family Tachinidae; genus Thecocarcelia; species Thecocarcelia acutangulata. The sequence goes on along the minus strand of OU612098.1, from coordinate 84,302,955 downwards.
TTAGATATGATTTTAACAATGTGAAATCCTGAAATATATCTCAAGAGCTGAAAAGAGGGACAAGATTAAATCAAAAAACGAATTGCAAAACTTGTTTTTTGGTTTTTAATTCTATGTCAAATTGTTCGATAGGAATAGGAAAATATGAAAAAATACTGCATTAAAACATCTTCAGTGCAGGAATATAGCAATTGAACCAGTGGAAAGGATAAAGTGAAATATTAAGTTTTGTTTGAGCTTCAAGTAAATCTTTTATAGTTTACTCATCTTAGCAACTTATACCGACTATATTTTTTTCGAAATCCTTTTGTGGCCCTTGGCCCACTTACTCGAAAATTTAGGTTTAGCGGCTCCCCTTTTATGTTAAAATAAAACACCAAAGAATGCGATGTGGCATTCGTAGCTTAGCTTTGCTTATAAGATCTATCTCTGGTATTTGATTCTTGCAAACCATTTCATAACAAAGGCCATAACGAAGAAGTTTTTGAGCATTGTTAGCAGTATTAGTAGAACTGGCTTACTACTAATCTCCTAATGAAGGAAATGGTCATGAATTTAGCGATCAAGCTAAGAGAAAGCGGAGTGTTGAAGGAGGCGCCAGATAGTCATGCTTAGACTGTGGAAGGAATAGTGGACATTCCTCTGAATATTAATTACTGCTCACCAGCTCTACTGCCCGTATAGAGATTTTACGTTATTTTGTCCGGCTCGAACTTTGCGGTTGGTCAGTTTTTTTTTTAATGGATTTAAGTCGTACTTGTGAATTAGTAAGAGTATCTCACTGTATACCAGGAGGGCTACCAATAGGCTACGCAATGAAAGTGACGTAGTGCAAGCTGAAATCACGGCTATAATGAGAGTAGCTAATTGCTTGAGCTACTACAGAGTACACAGACAAAATATCCGATTTTGAAATGATGATAGTAAGGTTTTGTTGAATGTAGTTACCAGCTAGTAACTAAACGATGTCCAGATTGGTTTGTGAATGCTGGACATCCCTTAGCGAGATATATTTGGAATATGTCATCAGATAAGACTGTCAAAGCACGTGTCTTGATAATGGACCTCCTCTACGATATGAATTATTCCCGCTTCACCAAGAGCCTCCATGTGGTCTGCAAGGATGACGTAGGTTGCAACTGCTGCCAAATATTTTTAGAAATATAAACAATCACCTCGTTAAATAGTACGGGCATTCTAATCCCTCCTGCGTGCACTTTCCCAGACGGCCAATGGAAGGCAAAGCTTAATGAGTCGATAGGCTGACGCTCACTCAGAGAATCAGCCTTTAACTAAACGCCTACCCATCACTACTGGTTTCTTGCGTTAAAGGTGTCTGTTGCAAGACAAGAGCACCACGAGGGATACTAGCTCCCGGAAACTGGCATTGCGCCACAGTTATCAGGGAAACTTCCTTTCTTTCCTACAATTTTAGATTTAAACCACAGCCAGAATATTGCAGCCAAGGTAGACACCTCAACCATGATCAGCGCCGGATTGGTCTGCAAGCAGAACCTGGCAAGGGCTTTGTAGATCCCCGTGTTGCCATTGTAACCCTTGGTAAGGGTTTCGTAAGTCCAACACCACATAACTCATGTGGCTTGCCAGAATTTTATTTGCTACAACAAATGAAGAGTTCCTATTCAACTTACCAAGGGCTTACTTGAACTCCGTGTTGCTATTGTAGCCCTTGGCGAGGGTATCGGACGTCCAGCACCACATGAATCATGTGGCTTCCCAGAGTTTTATTTGCTACAACAAACAAAGAGCTCCAACCCCTCTATTCCCCAGAAAGTAGAGTGCCGTGGTTTGGTATACACCAAGGAAAACCCTACTCGCCGGGGGTGTTATCGTGGAAGACTAATTCCCTAATCTACAGCCAGAACATTTCGGCCAAGATGTAGGCCCGTCAACAATGATCAGCTTCGGGATGGTCTGCAAACAGTACCTCGCGGGGGCTTTGCTGATCCTAGTTTTGCCAATTTTAACTTTTGTAAGCGTTTCTATATGTCAACATAACATAAGTCATTCATGCGGCTTCCTAGAGTTGTATTTGCTACAGCAAACAAGCACCGAAGTCTAAAATGCATTCCCGGGAGTTTGAAATAGTGAGACATTGGAAACTGAAGCTGTTATGGATATAGGAGCGAAGGTAAGTGTCGGTGATATTGTAGCGGACAAACTAGCAAATGGCCGGATCTGATTACAGCCATGGATATAGGCTGATAGAAATCCAGCTTAAAAACTGTAAAAACCAAGTACAGCGTCAACTTTTAGAGACTTTTAGCGAGGTTACTTGTCAAATACTAATGCTGATATGGTCCAGGTATAATAATAAGAGAGCCATTACGCTAAGGATTCTAACGCCACTGAAGTTTCGCACCACGAAAGCGGTTTTGTCGGGATATTGTCACATAGGAACCCATAGGAGAATATTAATTCTTCCATTTACTAAACTCTGTAGAAGTTGTAGGGAATATGAGAAGAGAGTGTTGACCATATTTTCAGACGTTGTCCAGCTATTTCTTATATTAGAGCGTTGTATCTTGGTACTCTGGTACTACATGGTTTGCCATAAATAATGAAATGCGTTATAGGTAGATTGCAGTCCTTCATTCAATCATGAGGTTGGTTCAACCCATGGGTGGTAGATAGATCGGTGGTGGGTAGATAGATTAGCTAATATACGAGTATATCCTAAGGCAGTATATTTGTTTTAAGCAACGAAAAAGGTCCAATTTAGGACCAATTGAGCTGGCAGGTTTTACAACCTAACCTAGCACTATCTTTCGTATAGCTGTTTTTCAACAAACTTATCAAAAACGATTTCAAATCCATTAAACTCCCAGTTAAGTTTTAGAACTTGTTTTAGTTCTACTTTTTTTATTTTTTATACAAAAAATAAATTCTTGTACCCCATTTTCACATCACATTTGTTTATTACATTTCATTTGTTTTATTTTATTATCAAAAAGCGGTACAAAATGCTAAATAATTTGCAAGTAATAAAGAAAAGGAAGGCATGTAAATGAAAGTGGAACAAAAATGCAGAGAATTTTTCAATTGAATTGTACTCTTGTACTCAGACATACAAGGACTTGAAGGAAATACAGCAACATTTTTATCTTGTACTACTATATTTACTCGTATGTCTCGTCTTTAAATGAACATATAGAGTGATGATGTTGTAATGTTTGTATGTATATGATGTACATGGTATGTAATTTTACACATACATGTATACATACTATGTGTGTATATGTTTATATGAATATGCATGATATGTATGTACTCATTAGGGCAGTACAAATTGTAATGAAAGCGCCGAAATGCAGCTTTTGCAATGAACTTTACCTAGGGAAGCATTTAATAGAAAAGGAAACTCATTGCATGCACATAAACATTTATGAGGGGAAGTTAAGACGTTGGGTATCATCGTGCTTGCCTGATGTTTCATTATCGTGTCGATATTGTTTTACTGTTCCCTGGTAAAATATGAGCAGACTCGTGTTTAACCAAAATGCTGGGAATATTCCTTTCGCTGAATATGAGAAATATTGTCCGAATCAATTTTAGTCTTGAATGCTGTATCCTTTGAATAACTGATAAACCGTTTGATGGATATAGCCATAACAATAAGATCACTACAGACTGCAATATTTCTTGATTTGCAAACCCTATTGGAAGAATGTAAAAACATCAAAAATATATTACTGCTCGTTCCGCCAGGCATACATATTTATATAAACAGGATATTAAGGACTCTCTCATGTTCGAGTGGATAAAATACTTGTATGTGTTTAACGTAAAAAAAAAACGACAGACAAAAGCATCGAAAGCTGCTTACACAAGTATTATTGACTTGCACATAAATACAATTTTTGTTTTCACAAATATACGTATTTATTGATAAAGTAACTACAAATGCAGAGGATAAAATCATAAACAGAACAAGGGGCAGGAGTGAGAACAGAGCAAAGCAGGATACAGGATTATTGTCATCAATTTATTTCCAGCAAAGAATGCGAACAAATATTTAATGTTCAATGCATTTGTAGGTCATATTACAAGGATTAAATTTTCTGGGACAATGTACAATAAATAAAAGCAAACAAAACAAAAAAAAATATTAATAAATAACAGAGAAAAAAGTCTGAAAAGGATTTATTGTTGTGCTTAAAATATTTGTTATATTGAATACTTTAAATTAAAATGAAAAATAGGAATTTAATTTAATAAAATTACAATTTTATTAAGTTTGAATGCTTGAAATTGATATCTTATACACTTGTATGCTTAAAAATAAACCTAGGCATATATACATACAAATTTTTTATTTTTTTTTTCTCACAACTTTATATGTAATTGCCAAATTATTCCATTTTTCTTTGCAGGTAATACAAACAATTTTTTTTATTTTTCCCTTGCTGTAATTGTATATAATCTTGGTAAGTTGCTTAGTTTTTTAATTCCTATGAAAGCAAAATATATTTTTCGAGAATTTATTATCTATCAATTAAATAAGTCTTAACAAACAAGTTAATTTTTTGCTGTCACTTGTTTACAACGAACCAATAAATCTTTCAATATCAATTATTATAACTTAAGTGGTTCAATCTAAAAATTCCATCTAATTGATGATCTCCCAAACACACAAAACGAAAAGGAAGCACAACTGAAACTCTATATTTATTTGCAAGCAGCATTTTATTTAGTTTATCCTTTGCTTTCTTACAGCTGTACTAATCGAAACACAATTTATATATCCTGCAATGCGTGCAAATAAATAGTAAGGATATAATCTAAGAGCAAAGAAATAAATATCTTACATAAATCATTTCTATCGTTTACACTAGACAACACGGAAAAGAGACATGTAATAGAGGTTAAAGGGTCAAGTAAAATAGTTCTCTTATTAGACAAGTTAAATTGTTATACCACAAGGTTCGACTGTTCGTCGACAAAAGTCTTTAAGGATATTGTCCAGAAATATTTAAAAAAAAATAGTAATATTTGATAGTTAATTATTTGATCTTGTTTAAGTAAATCTGTCTTATTTTTGCAGCTAAAGATCGTTTTTTATTTTGTATAAAAAATTCAACAGTATTTTTTTCAATATTTCGATAACAATTTGTTATCATCGTGAGGAAAATTAATATGTTATTAAAATGAAAATTTTTAATAACATATTAATTTTCCTGACGATGAGAACAAATTGTTATCGAAATATTGAAAATAAATGCTGTTGAATTTTTTATAAAAAATAAAAAACGATCTTCAGCTACAAAAATAAGAAATATTTAGAAAATAGTAATAGTAGAAAAATCTCAATATTTTATATTAATTAATTGTGATAAATATAGCTCAAAGTCCACTATGTTAACATATGATAATGATAATAAACAGAGAAATGATAATAAACTGCGAAATAACTAGCTGCCCCCCTCCCCCTTCTTAACAAGTTTTTTCTTGCCTTTTAAATTTAATACTTTTTCTTGCTACAAGGTACGACTTTTCGTCGATAAAAGTATTTTCGTATATGAGTGCAATTATTTTATTATTCCAGAAAAGAAAAATCTCAACATTTTGTATTAATTAATTGTGGTAAATATAGCATAAGGTCAAATACTTTAACCTACTGTTTAATAATAAAGTCAACTATGTTAACCCTGTGTGTGATACTAAACAGAGAAGAGACCGCGAAATAGCTAGCTGCCCCCTCCCTGCTAAGTTTTTTCTTGCCTTATTTTATAAACAATCGCAACTTTTAAATTCAATCCTTTTTCTTATCAACTAAATCTCTTAGTTCATTAAACTTTAGTTCATATATCTATTTTATCAACAAACCTCATCATTTTGGTTTTGTTTATTGCCACAATTTAAGCTCTAAAGTGATGTTTCCATAACATAAGCAAGCAATTTATCAAAGGATTTTATACAAAAATTATCCAATGTTTTGTGTGATTTCTATACAAATTTTTCACTTGCTTGTGTTGTAGAAACAACATATATATATAAGTCTGGCATGTTAACGATTGATTAGAACGGCTAGTTGGGTACTAACGCGAAACAGCTAGATGTCCCCCAGCATGTTATATATTACAGTGCAACTCTTCAATGAAATATCTGGCTTAATTCTATAAAAACCCCTTATAAAAATTTATTGTGATATTTCCATACCACAAGCATCTGTTTAACAATATAATTTAAATAATGTATAATTAAATATATAATAAAAATATTCTAACGAAAGTATACTAAGAACGCCATCCATCAGGCCTGTTGAAGAAAGCGTTATATCAGGCCTTCTGAGGAAGGGAACGGGGAAGGCCCTGGCTGGCTAGGACAACGTGTGTAAAAAATATATGAGTATGGAATGCAGTGTCTGCCAAATAAGGCCTTCAAGCAGGCCTGTTTACTCCTTCTTTCCGCCACTGGGGTGATTCAATCAACAAAGTACAAGTATACAAATTGTGTTCGTCGTTTCGACGAATGAATGACATTTGCGTGCTAAAAAATACAACAACGTTAACTTGCTGCTCCATAGCAGGTGCTAACCGACTCGTTAGGTACAAGTAAAATATTTTCGGAATATATATTAGTTCTTCATTAAGCAAATTCATTTTTGTTTTTTTAATTTTATTCAGAGATTTTTTTTAAATTTAGTTTATTCTATTTTATTTCTACTATTACAGTAGATACATAAGTGGCCATGATTGATTTGAAGCCTTATCAAGTCAATCGTTATGAAGAGGACATTATAGTTAATACAGCCTGTAGCAATTAGAACATCAATTTTTAAATCTTTTCCTGAAACTGTTTTAATTATTTTTAATGGGGAAAAATTTACTTTGTTATACCGTGTTATTGAACTCTTTAAGGACGATTAATTCTATGGCAATACAACATTAAGTTTATAAGAACATGCTTTTGCAAAACAACCCAAAGAAACAACACTCTTTTCATTGCACTTAAAATGGTGTTCTAACTCCTTACTGTACACATTAATTTCCTTGAGCTTTTTGCACTTAGCAACCCTATTTTCCTGCTAAAGTTTAATATACGAAAATGATTCACCATTGTCCGAAATTGTGCTATATTATTAATGAATTTAATATTTGTTTATTAATGTTATTAATTTAATATTTCGTACCCCCATATTGAATTAAACAAGCTGTCAAAAAATTAAGTCAGCGCCGAAAATTTTAATATTTTAATTTATGATTTCCTATCGGTTTTTGAATATTATTTATTATATAACTTTTTTTTCTAAAAACCTATACTTTTGCCGGAATTCTATGTCCTTTTAAAAGGACAGTAGCTAAATACACTGCTATGAAAAAACTGAATAAAACTATTTGGTTTTGTTTTAATTTAATATTTTAATACAATATATAAAAAAATTATTCATTAAAGAAAAGATATATTAAAAGTTAAGAAGACAAAAATTTTAAGTATGATACGCCAAGAAGCAATCTTTTGAATGCACAGTGTCATCGCATGTCGTACAAAGAAAGCTGGCTTTCTTATGGCAAGAGATGCAGCGAGTTTGCTGTTCCTTGCACTGTACAAGGTGTTCATGTCCCTCAAATCACGAGAGCATATTAAGATTGGCACTAGACATGTTTGAAGATTCTAGTAGTCCATTGGCAATCGCTCTTCTTAAAGTTAATGGAATGATCCATTCTTCTGCTATACGACCGCTAAAGTAACCAGCTATTTTGAATTGTCATATCGTGCTTCTGCTACACTCACTCAATAGTTTGTCTTGTAACTGTCTGACACATTCAATGGAGGGAGAAAAACTTTGTAGCGTAGATGTAAGACAATTTGCCATTGGTGTAATCTCCGACAAAGTCACTTAACTCTGACCTGAATATTTCTTTAGTGACAAATTCGAATGGCTTTAGTAACTGGACTATTTATTTTCGTATCTCAAAATCGTAACCGAATTCTTATTGTCTTTTTCATGAAATACAATCATACACCCGATTTTGTTAGACCCATTTGCACGCACGGGCTGCAAAGATTTATTTTATAAAAACTTTGAACACAAATAAAATTGTGTTAAAAATTATGTGTAGCATGATCAAGACATAAATTCATTCTTTTAGCCATAACATGAATGCATCCTATTAAAGACATGTACAAGAAATAACTAAAAGAATATTAAGTTACTTTTAAATTCATAACCCTCGTCACTTGACACCTTTTCTGTCACTGACCATTGTCGCGACAGTGCGCCTACTAAGTGCAATCATTTGAAGATACACTTGAGGTGCGAATGATATGGGTTTATGAAAGTACGTATGCATGTGTGCTGCACTGTTATAATTAAATCTAAACACTTAAATCGCGCCACACATGCACATATGTATGCACCTACCAAAGAGACAATGTATGGCCTTGAACCATATACGTATGTGCATATGTATAGTCTGATCAGCTTACCTCTAAGCCGTGAGAACCAAATTGGTTTCCCAAACATTAATTATAATAATATGAGTCGTCTAGAACTTCTCATAACTAGTATATAAGTAGACGTAATTTTAGCTTTAAGAACAATTATAATTTTTACCGACTGGAGCCACAATCGGGTTGCTCGTCACTAATATTATAATAATAAATCTAAATAAACTAAAAGATTTGTCTATCTTTTAATTATAAATATTTCTATCGGCTTTTAACCAACTCAATTTTTTGCCTGTCAATAAGAAAATAGTATTTCTGACCGATACGAGTATTTTTGACCGATACCTACTTGGTAATCGGTAGTAAAGCGTCGACACCAAAAGTAAAGGGTGGTTAAATTTCAAGGGCCGGTGTTGATTTTGAATAAAACACAAACTATTTAGGAAATTATTGTAATTTTATTTTATTATGATATATTGGTAATACTCAATTATGTATAGAACAAAATATCGGCCACATGGGCGCCGCGACCACGGCGGCACACCTCAATCCGATGATCCAAATTTTCGATGACCCTGAGGCATAATAGAGGTTCTATGCCGTTAATGTGCCGAATTATCTCATCCTTTAGCTGTTGAATTGTTGCTGGCTTATCGGCGTACACCTTTTCTTTCAAATAACCCCAAAGAAAAAAGTCCAACGGTGTCAAATCACATGATCTTGGCGGCCAATTGACATCGCCATTACGTGAGATGGCCATTGAATTTGTTGCGCAAAAGAGCAATTGTTTCGTTAGCTGTGTGGCAAGTGGCACCGTCCTGCTGAAACCACATATCGTCTACATCCATATCTTCCAATTCGGGCCATAAAAAGTTCGTTATCATCTCACGATAGCGAACACCATTCACAGTAACTGCCTGACCGGCCTCATTTTGGAAAAAATACGGCCCGATGATGCCGCCAGCACATAAACTGCACCAAACAGCCACTCTTTGTGGGTGCATTGGTTTTTCGACAGTCACACTTGGATTCTCATTCGCCCAAATGCGGCAATTCTGTTTGTTGACGAATCCACTGAGCTGAAAATGTGCCTCATCACTGAAGATGATTTTCTTCGAAAATTGATCATCATTTTCATAATAAGTCTGGATAACTTTAACACGTTGTTGGATTGTGTATCTCTCCAAATTGAGTAAGTCTGAAATAGAGAAATGTCAAATAAAATTCGGAAAAAAACTTGGCGTTTAGGTGTGATTCACATTCAACATCGGCCCTTGAAATTTAACCACCCGATACTTGGTATCGAAGGAAAGTATTGTATTCATATCGTTTCATCCCTACTCATAGCTTTTTAAAAAACCAATGAGAATTACATTTGCTAAAGCAATACTCGTAAAACTCGTTTTGCTTTTACCCACCAATCAATTTTTTTTTTTGCTTTTAAAATTACTTAACAATATTTGAAATAAATATTTAAAATTCTTCACCACTTGCTACGCAAATAAGTGAGATCTTTAGAAGCCAATTGCCTGCATATTAAAAAAAATTGCTCTATTGATCTAAATTTTTTTATGTTTCATTAAATTGTTCTCCTTTATTTCTCGTGCATTTTTTGCCGCTTTTTAGCCCATTTTTAGACAAGAATGCTGTTTGAAATATAATGAATCATTTCCTTATTCGAATGAAAATATTTTTGTTCATTCACACTGTTAATCAATTACGTCTGCGAATGATTGAAAAATGTTTCCTTTAATTACCCTCATTAATAACAAAAAAAAAAGAAAGAATTGAAATAAAAATAAAACTCTTAAACGAAAAATTCAAGTCTAAAAAATATAAATAAAAAAAGAGAAAAATCTCATTTGTTTGGTGTTGGTGGCATTAGATTTTCTTAGATAAATATTTATTTGTTACCGCATTCATTTACAGCTAATGATGGTTGGCTGCTGCTGTGCCACAAAATCAAGGTGCTTTAATGCTTAAATGCTTTTAAATGTTGTCTTCGCATTTTGTTTTCCTAAAGGGTGCTTTTTTCAAAGATTCACACTTAATTATAAAGAATATATTAACAAACTGAGCACTAACTATAACCTTGCCAGCGAAAACTTCTATTGCAAAGTAATGGGTTAAGATGTTAATAAACATACACTTCACAACTTCTACTTTGGCATCTTAAGTCATTATTTTAACATGGCGATGTCATTGGCGGCAAGTACTTACCATTCTCGCTTACGAATAATTATTTCAAAATGTCTTTACAAAAAAAGTTATTAAAAAAGTTAATTGCTTATAAGTTGTTAGTTTACGATAAAAGCTATCAAAATGGCTGAAGATGTTTGCTACAAATGTAATGGATAACTTTATATAATATGTAAAAGACATGACTTTAAATCAGGTATGCCCACGACCTATGCGCTTAATGCTCAATTGTTTTTGTAAAAGCGCTTAGCTATAGGGCTGTGCTCTTAAATACACACATACTGCACTCAGCACAAGCAATGAAAAATACATAAATAACTTCGTCTTATATATATTTTTTGTCGTTCTTCTCTGCACACACACAAGAGCAAAGCAACAACGCTTTCGCAAGCTTTGCTGGTAAACGTTGACGACAGCGGTTATTAGTGTAAATTTTGTTTGAGTAAATTATTTAGATTTTTACAACAAAAACTATTAAATAAAAGTAGTTTTACCTTAAATGTATTGGCGTTTGCTCTTCCATATAGAACTTTGGGCACCCCTGCTTTAAATCATGATATAAATGCATTCTTACAAACTATATTTCTTGCAAAAGGCCTTACCGCATGTGTGGGTTTTCAATAAGCTTTTTTGGATAAAAGTACCATTTATATACAATACTTTTCTTAAACACCTTTTCCATAAAAATTATTTAAGTATTGAGCACTGTGATTTATCATTTTAGAATTTTAAAAATTTATAGTTAATACATTATTTGAACGAGGCTGGCAGCGCATATTTAATGTTAGCATCAATTTTACACAGGGTATTAATAATCTGTAAGTCGTAATGACAGCAAAAAAAATGACACGGATACATAGTTAAATTGCCAGAACAGCAAAATATTACATTTTTAAACCCGTTCTTATTACCTTATCTTAGCAAATATAAGCATTGTTCAATTTTCATTGCTCAATTTTCATTGTAGATGTATATTTGCCAAGAACAATTACAATTACAGTCATTATTTAACTAATTATAAGTAATACAGATGGTAAATACTAGAATATTGAAAAGTATGTTCTTAAATAAGCGCAACACATTACCAAGTTTTTGCTGGGTAGTTTTAATTTGATTGACGACGTTAATGCGAAGAGCTGTCCTACAACTGCGATATTTTTACTGAATTTTTAAACTACAGAAATCATTACTTTCGTGTTTTCTAATTTTCATATTTGGCAATACCCCGAAACGTCGGAAATAATTTAATTAAAAAATGCTCAAACTTAAGATCTTGCAAGCCGGGTTTAATTTAAAAACATATATAGTATAACAATATTAATTGAATTTAAAAGGTCGCAATCAGAAATAAAACCTAACTGACAATTTTTAATTGGCACCACTGTTTTATTTGACAAACCGTTTAACAGCTGATAGGTGATTGGGTTTAACATGTATTAATGTTAAATAGTCGAACTTTATTTTAATATTTCTATTATTATATGATGATGGGTTGGTGTCATTCGTCTAGCTTGAGTTCAATCCTTGCTAAAGCCGAGAAATATTTTTATTTATAATTATAACAATAATTGCAGCGATCAATAACTCAATTTTTTCCTGTCTTTGATCAAGAGTTATTGATCGCGGCAATTATTGTTATAATTATAAATAAAAGTATTTCTTGGCTTTAGCCAGGATTGAACTCAAGCTAGACGAATGATTTGGTTAAATATTTCAGAGCAAGACTTTGTTAAAATATTTTCTCAAAATAATGATTGTGTTCACCAATTGATAATAATATAGAAATTTCATTTTAAATTTTCTTCTCCGATGAAGCCCATTTTTGATCGAAAGGGTACCTAAAAAGCAGAATTGTCATGTTTGGAGTGAGAATAATCGTAATCAAAAAATCGAAATACTATTATACTACACACAACTAATGCCGTTTTCTTTTCTGAAAAAGTTTTGCCTTTATGCTGCACTTTTTTCCTTAAAATACAAGTTTTTAAATTTAAGTTTAATTGAGATGAAAAGAAGATGTCGCAATAACTATAAATATCTAAAAAAAAAATTGAGAAAACTGTATACTTCTGTATTTTTGTGGCAAAACAATATTGAAAATGTTACACTTTTTCTAGAAAAGAAAACGCCATATGTTTTCGTTTCCTAGCTGTTTATATGTCGACATTTCATAGGAGCCACCCTAATCATCAGTATTATATTATTTTGACGGGTATGGTTAAAGCATTTTTGTGTCAAAGTACAAAAAACAAGCTTTTTTCAATTATAAACGTCTCTACATTTTGTTGCACCTAAATGAAAAAAGCTTGTTTTGTGTATTTTGACAGGTATTATTGGAGCATTTTTCTTTTGATTCTTGGGATATGAAAATTGAATGTTTGAGAATATCTTAAAAAAATTTTTAAAGCCTACTGATGGTTCAGGCAGCTCCTATTAAATGTCGACATATAGATAGCTGGGAAATATAGAAAACAGACTGTTTATAATTTTTTGATTGGCATCAATTTGAAAGCTAATATAGTGAATAATATATTTCTTTAAATTATTATGATATAAATTTATGTAACTCTAAAAAAATACCCTTTATTTGATTTACTTTTTTTCTAAACTTCATTAAAAGAACAAAACTAGAAAAAAACCTCAATGAGAACCAAAAGCACATTAGCGCGGTGGCTGTTTGTTGTACCTGCATTTATTCTATTTGCCGGTGGTGGAAATTAAGAAAAAGATGTTTAAAAAACCAGAGCAACAATTTATTTGGGAAAACTCTAATGTAAATAAAATAATTTCTAAATGGCATGCTACAACACAGTTTCACCACAATCATTAGACACGGCGACAATTAAGGGGGTGAACGTGCAATTGCAAAAGCGAAGTTAAGATTTTATATATTGGACTCGTGAAAGTGGGATAGTGATAGTAGTGGGAGATAGTGGGTAGTATTTCGATAGAGCACAAATTTTGACTGCAAAAGCATAGGTAAAGCCAGCTCGATCTTCGAAACTTTCAAAAACCTGCCACAAATGTCTAAGAGCTGCTATGAGTGGCCAATTTTTGTTATACAGTATAACCTCGATAATCCGGATACCTGTAAATCCAGACATAAATCGGACACTTATTTTGTTACAATAGTAGACTCTGTAATCCGGACACCATCAGTTTTTTTTTTCTACCTCAATAATTGGGACAGCACTTATTTTTATAGGTTTTGCACAAAAGTTTCAACCGTCTATTTTTAGTTACGTTTTTAAGACTTTATACCGACAGTTTTTAATAATAACAACAATTTATTTATATTGTTGGGATATAAAGTTGAATGTTTGAGAATATCTTTCAAAAATTTCCAAAGTCTACTGATGATTAGGGTAGTTCCTATGAAATGTCGACATATAGATAGCTGGGAAACATAGAAAACAAGCTATTTATAATTTTTATTGGTATGAAAAAGTTAAACTTTTATCTGCAGAAATTTATGGATCAAATGTTGAAATTAAAGTGTTGTTTCTGTATCACAAGCGATCGACTTGTCAAGAAAACTTATATGAAAAACATAAAATTTTTTTGTGACTTCTATAAAAAATTTTTCAGACAAGATAGCTTGTTTGTAATGTCGTATTAAGAACTTCTGATCGATATGGAATAATTTTTTTTTCAATTTCTGGGGAAACGCTTTCAGATTACCCTTCCGCAGTCCAACGCTTTATTGAAAGCCTTGACGCAAAAACGGTGGCGACGACACTATCCCAAAGTACGCATCTAATGAAATAGTACTGTTGGATGAAGCTGCACCAGGCCCTTCGCCTCCAAATTTAGTTTTGAAAACAAAATCAAGAATATTCAAAACATAAACTGTCTTTATTACTTAAACTTAGAGTTTAAACTCCTAAAATAAATAAATACAAAATGGTTTAAAATGGTTGAGAATATCTTTCAAAACTGTCCAAAGTCTAGTGATGATTAGGGTAGCTCCTATGAAATGTCAACATATACACATAGAAAACAAGTTATTTATAATTTTTTGATTGGTATCAATGTTAGAAGCTAATATAGTGAATAAAACTCAATTGTTTGAATACTTTAAATATCGTCCCTTTATTGCAACATAGTCATAACTAAAAAAAAAGCTTGTTTCGAGAAAAACACATTTCAAATTTTTAGTTTTCATACAAGTCTTAGAAACATTTTTTAGAAAATATCTGCTAAAGAAAACAGTTTAAGAGTAATTTGAATAAATTTTTGGCACAATAAAAAAGGTAGTGCTGTTCACAATTCTGCATTGCTTATATTTTGAGATATGACTATGTTGCAATAAAGGAGCGATATATTAATTTATATCACAAGTTTGATTTTAAAGTGAATATCTTATAAATAAAAACGAATTAGTGTATATTTTCAAAATTCGCACATTTTAATATTTTGGACACCACATAATCATAGTCCAGATTATTGAGATAATACTGTAATACTTGATTTTTATACAAATCACATATTTTTTGGTTACAGTATTACGAGTAAGACTCGTTTCTGAAAAATTTGCTCCTTTTACAAAACGTAAAGCAAAAAGTTTGGCTGCTGCAATTCTCGGTGGTAGCGACAACCGAGCTCACACTGTATGCAAGATTAGAACCAGCTTGAAGAAAGTAAATTGAGCTCAACGAAAACAACACTTTTGCTCATATCAGCGTGAATACCTTTAATACAAACAATAATTAAGTACATTTGTTGCCTTCGCTACTTATACTCGTACTCGTAGTATCAGTTAGTTAGTTTTTCGCATCTCTGCCACTTGCACACATACATATACATATCTACATAATTTGTATTTAATGTTTTCTTTTGCTATTATTATAAAAACAAACACAAGAACAAATAATTATAGTATTTTGTAGTTTTAAATGACTCTACAAGTTAATGTTTATATTAGTTGTATGTTTATAATATTATTATAATTTTTTAGTTGTTGCAAAGCACTTAAACAACCTCGCACGCATGCACGTGCTGCATTTAATTGTACATGTGAGTTTTACATACTATCAGCGCCAAAAGTGAGTCAACATCAGTGATAGTTTTATATCTCGTTTTATTACATTGCTAGTATTAGCACTAGAATAATTTTAGTAACTATAATTATAAGATAAGGTAGGTAACCTAATGCTAATTTAAGCAGTTTCAAAAATTATTTTAAAATACCTTTTAACTAAAACTGTTAAAAATTACGCTTCAAAAGTCGGTAAGCAGTTTCCTCCTCATTTAATTTATTCGCTAGGACCGCTAAATTTACAACAATTTTTATGCTGCATTTTATTGAAAAAAAAAAACAAAAAATAATTGTTTTAGTTAATTGATAATCAATGTATGTTGTGGAAGTGCCAGTAAAGTTTTATAAAAGCCTTGAATAAAGATGAGAAGGGAAATGTCAATAGAAACAAGAAAAACTATAATAGAGCTAAGAGAAACAGGTAAATCATTTAATTCTTAATAAAAAGCACTGTGGAAAAATTTATAAACTTTAAGAAAATAGACGATCTTAAGCGCAGAGAACGTCCAAAGCTGTTAATTGAAAGAGAAGAAAGAAGGATTGCTGCCTTAGTTACAAATAAACCACGTTCTAATGTGGTACAGATTACCAAGGACATCACTACAGAGTCTGATAGTTAGTAGTTAGTGACAGCACTATACGCCGCACTTTGCATAGATATGAATTTAATAACAGACGTCCGAGAAATAAGACTGCACATACATTTAGTTTATACATCGACGTACACAGAGAAACATTTTATTTCGTGTTCAATAACGAAATTCGTTAAATCAATTAATAAATTGTTTGAAAGGAATGAAGAAATTCGTGGATTCAAACAAAAAATTAGTAAAAATAATTATTGATCGAAAACAACTATTTTTTTAAACAACAACAAAGTACGATATCCAAAGTAATTTTTTTGATATTTATTTATATGCATATACATTATTTTTTCAGACAAAAAATACTCAGTCTTGACTCTTTGTTGTAAAGAAATTATAATAATTAAAAATTATTAAGCTATTATTAAGAAATTAAGCTATTTTTCCTATTATAACGTTATAAATAATGAATAAACAATTATGTTATTGTAAGTAAAATCGATATGTAAAATATGATTTCCTTATACTAAAAAACAAAACACACTACTGGTGTTGACTTACTTTTGATTCTCATGGTATATGTGTATACACTCGTATATATATTTTTTTCTTTTTAGTTTCAATATTAAATTAGCGGCCTTCAACTTATTTAATTTATTTATTAAGAATAGTGTTTTTTGAAGTAAAATTCGACTTAGCGATATGAAAGTCATATATGTATATTGAAGTTTATGGAATTGGGTCAGATACGTAAAAATATTTTCTTAGAATTAAATATACAGCCCAGTTATAAATCAAAATTCCATGGGAGTTTTTTCACTTTTCTCTTTCCTCCAATTATGAACAATAATTTCATATGGTGTTTTTTTATTTCATCATTCTTGCCATTGACCGAAAACAATAAAAAGAGATTAACTCATTTTACATTCACACTGCGTAAAAAACATATGCGCCTACACAAACTAACAACACACCTATTTAGCAGCACAATGAAGTCCAGTACAGTGGTATTCACCTCAACCATAGGCTAACGTGGAAGTCTCACTTTGATGCGACAGTCACTCAGTTGAAATTAAAAACAGCGCAACTAAAAAGTAGCGCAACTAAATTGGACAGCAATTCCACATTGAAGTTGGATTGCATACTTTTGTTATACAGGGTGGCTGACGAATCGTGCTACAAAACAAAATGTAATAATTTCACGCCGTTATTTAAAAATGTTAGGCCAGTTTTTTTTTATTCAGAACTGCGGCAAAGCCGTCTCTGTTTTAATAGCATTTAGTTCGACCAACATGATGCAACAGCACTCATAGCCACAGCGGTTATGTCGGAGCTCCAACGAAAACTCCCATCTAGACTTTCTGCAGGCTTTCAAGATCAGCCTTGAATTGCACTAGACTTCTTTATCGTCTTATGTTAACCAATAGGGTGTAGAAAACGAATCTAAGAAAGGTGACCGAATTGAAGCAGCCCAGTAAAACACTAACTGCGACAATCCCGGCCGCAATCAATAATTTTCTGATTAGTTGTCACATATGTGTCAACGAGCGTGCAGGACCTTTACGGTTTGTTATCTAGTATCTATCAATTATTTATATAAAATTAAATTGAAGTTACATATACTACAAAAAAATAAACAAAATACATTGATCAACAATAAAAATTGTTTTTAATATTTAATTATTTGATATTTTCTAAGTAATTATTTCTTATTTTTGCAGCTGAAGGTAGTTTTATTTCACATAAAAAGTCCAACAGTATTTATTTCCAATATTTCCATAATAATTTGTTATCGTGGTCAGAAAAATTAATACATATGTCGTTAAAAATTTTTAATTAGAAAAATTATTGTCAAAAAAAAATCCTATAGATTTTTTGTCTATAGGAATTTTTTGACAATAATTTTTCAAATTGGAAATTTTTAATAACATATTAATTCTCCTGACGATGATAACAAATTGTTATCGAAATATTGAAAATAAATACTGTTGAATTTTTTATATAAAATAAAACGATCTTTAGCTGCGAAAATAAGAAATTATTAATAAAAATAATTTGAATTTCTTAGTGTAGCTCGATTCGTCAGCCACCCTCTACAGTGCTATTCTAAAGCATATGGTGCTATGGAATTCAATTATGGCCCACCACCTCAACATGGTACATAAAAAAACCTTACGAATTCATAAGGATCTATCTGTTCCCTTAGAAAAAAGTGAATTTTGAAATTATGCAACAAGGTATATCAGTAAACTGGCACTTCACCCAAATCCTATTGCATGTAACATAATAAATTTTGGCGGCCACTCTCGGTTGAGAAGAAGAGATACGTTTGCCACCATCAGAGCATTAAATAGGTGATTTTACCGATATAATTGGCGCGAAATAACACTTTTTGGACTAAGTTTAAATTTTTTTTAGTATTAAGATTTGAATGCTTATTGTTAAATCACATTGTGAAGATTCAATAAATAAAAGTAAAAAAATTCTCCGGATTCTGTACTCATTTGTTCGATAGTACTGGCCAAAAACATCATGAAGTGCGTACAACGGATTTCGATTTGACCGCCTAGTTACGGTAACGAGCCACAACAGTCGTAACGAGTTTCTCAATTGTGTTTCTCTCCATGCGTAATTTTTTCACAAACAGAACCAAAAACACATGAAAATATGTCGACCAAAAAACTTGACGTGCGACTCACAATTAACATCGTGCTCTTTAAGGCACCTTTACATGGTAATACAAATAATTAGATCTGTCAAAAATGTGTGTAGAACATGCAAAGTCTTACCGTGTAAAAACAAAATGTATTCAGTGGGAGAGAAATCCAAATGCAAGAAATGACAAACGGTCAGTAAATCTTCATTTTCTAAACCATTTTAGAAAACTCTATATTCTCATCACATCAGAGGTGTATTTTTAAATTAGTATTGGCAGCACTTGGCGGTATTTGCTGAAGATGGTAAAACATTTACAAACTCAAACAATTGCAGTTGAAGAATATTGCATAATGTTTTTGTAAACACTGTAGAATTGTAACCATCAGTAAATTTATTAAACCTTCATAATAATAAATACTTTGATTGTACTTATCCCACAAGTGTAAACGTAACAAATACTTACAACACATTTTTGTTCTTGTTTTTTTAAGTACGGAGAGAATTTTGTAATATTTTGCTCCCACAAAATCTAAATATCTTGTATTATCATGTAAACTTGCCTTTAGTTGGACCACCCTTTACCTAAGCTTAAGTTAACTAAACTGTAAAGTTCATTACTCGAATTTCTTCCATTAAATTTCAAAATTTATTTCAAACTGCGAACAAATTATGTCTAAATATGAGCAGACGGTCACGTCCATAATGCAGCTTTTAACAAAAAATTTTTGTATTTTTATGTTTTTTAAACACTTCAGTCTTCAATTTGTGGAATTATTCAGTTATATCTCTTTTTCAGTTTCACGCACAATTGAACTCTTTTAGTGTTTGGTATGATTGTTCATTAGATCCCAAATCTTTCTACAAATGAAGAAAAAAAAAAACAAGAAAATTCAAACAAATCAGAATCATTTTAATTTCTTTGTTGTTGTCGGTAAATAACTTAACCAACAATTTATCAATTGCACTCATTCATTGTTTGTTAATTTGTCTGTCCATTTCATGTTCATTCGTCTTCGAGTCCCTACGCTACTTCAGAATAAAAGAAATAAGAATTGTGCAAAGTAAGATTTCTAAGGTTTGCTTTCTTCTCAAGTCCAGCAGAAAGGATTTTAGTTATAAACAAATTAATAAAACAGAAACAAAAAATACATAATTTATAATGAAAAATTGGAAAATCATTTTTCCGTCTTTCTTGTAAATTTTTATTTTGGTCTCTGGAGAAACTCTCAAGAGCCGCTTTATTCTTTAAGTTCTTTTCCTGCATTGAACCTGCAATATTTTGAACATTTTTGTAAAACAATTGAAATCAAGGAATCTATGATATTTTAGTTTTTTTATTGTTGTTGTAGTTAATCTTGTTAACTTGTTGTAGTGGCAAATACCAAAAACATTTCTGGAAATAATAATAGCGCTGCTGTTTACTCTAAACCAGTGATGGGCCGCTAGAGCGAGTTGAATAAGAGAGCAACAAATTTAAAGCAAT
Organism: Thecocarcelia acutangulata; assembly: GCA_914767995.1. NCBI lineage: Eukaryota > Metazoa > Arthropoda > Insecta > Diptera > Tachinidae > Thecocarcelia > Thecocarcelia acutangulata. The sequence goes on along the minus strand of OU612098.1, from coordinate 84,282,581 downwards.
CGGGAAAAATACGTAATGAAAACATTTTTATATCAATTTTGTCAGTTTATAATAACAAAAATGTATAACAAATAATACTACAGAGAAAGAAAAAACACGTACTAAGTTTAAGTATTTTCTATTTGCTTTTAATACTCAAAAATTTAAGTACGAATGTATACTCAAAATAAGCCGAAAATGGGATGGTTCAAGAAACCTAATCCTGTGATGTCTTAAAATATATTTAAAAACCTTGAATCAAGCGTAGAATTCTTAAACCGAGTCAATAAACCAATGTAAGGACATAAATACATACACATGAATGAATGAAGTGCTGAGAGATAAAAAAAGTTCTTTGAGAAAAAATTCTGTTTTTTGCAGTTGAGAAATATTAGGAAATAATAAAAAACTTTTATGATTTATTGTTTATTTAATCTTTATTTTATTAAATATTACTCAAGGTTAAAAAGAAAAAACATGGTGACGGTACTAAATCAAGCAAAGAACGAGTTGCCAGATAATTTTTCTTAATTCTGTCGGTGATGACAATTGTCAATTGTGGTTGTGCTGCCACATATATTTGGAGAATTTTTCTTTTTGAGTTTTCTTTAAACAATTTTTGCTTATTCTTGAAATATTATTATTGTCATTATTATCTCATATTTAATTTAAAGCTAGAAAAATATTTTGGTAGAATTTCAAGCGAGCCTAGGTAGAATTTGTTGCTTGCGCGTGGCAAGTTTGATGTTTTCCTTTCCTTTGTAGTTATATTAACTCTGCAGGGAATGCCACTGAAACTCTGAAAGTGTAGTGACCTACTTTTGACACAGTCACTAGTAATAGCCACCACTTAATGCTATTAAGCTATGTACACACGGTTGTCAGATGTTACAATATTGTAAGATCTGGCAACATGACAGTGACAATGAAAAATTGTCCCGCAGAAGAAAATTGTGTGTTCAGACGATCGTACGAAATTTTTCAATTTCATTGTCAGACTATGGACTGACAAATAATTCATCTGACAACAAAAATTGTCAGTTCACACGGTTGTCAGATTGTTAGATGAAAGAAATTTGAGAACAGGACATGTTGTAATGCATTGCCACTTATGTATATCAACAGCCATCTATTTGGCAGTGTTGTCCATCAAACTTCTTTCTGACAATGATGCCATTGTCAGGTGCATTAATTTTATACATCTGACAATTAAAACTGAGCTTACAATACCAACCAATTATCTGGCAATGCCGATGAAGAATGTTCTCACGATTATCAGATACCTGACAACATTGTCGTCTTACAATTGATTGACAATGGTTTTTCTGACAACGTTGTAAATTAAAAATTGTCAGTTTACACAATTGTAATACATTTTCAGACAATTTTACTGGCAATATTGTAAGATCTGACAACCGTGTGTACGTAGCTTTAGTTATCAAGATTTAACATGTATAGGGTGTTTTTTTAAGCTAGATAGAACTTTAAATTGTAAAAAGTAACACAAAAAATTAAATTTTGATGAAACATTTTTTTTATTTGTTTCAGTATACTCTGACAAATCATCATGAATAGACTCACGCTTGAACAACGCTACGAAATTATCCAAATTTACTTTGAAAATCAGTCGTCGAACTGACCCGTTGTTTTATCGCAAAATTGTGTTCAGCGATGAGGCGCATTTTTGGCTTAACGGGTTTGTTAATAAGCAAAATTGCCGCATATGGAGTGAGACCAATCCACAAGAGACCCTACAGACTCCATTACATCCAGAAAAATGCACTGTTTGGTGCGGTTTTCATGCTGGTGGCATCATCGGACCTTATTTTTTCAAAAATAAGGCCGGAGCTCGCGTTACGGTCAATGGAGATCGTTACCGCACCATGATCAATGATTTTTTGTTTGAAAATATGGATGACATTGATCCGGAGGAGATGTTGTTTCAACAGGATGGCGCTACGTGCCATACGGCGAACGCAACCATCGACTTACTTAAATCAAAATTTGGCGATAAGTTGATTTCGAGAAATGGACCTGTCAATTGGCCTCCAAGGTCGTGCGATTTGACACCTCTCGATTATTTCCTGTGGGGCTACGTGAAGTCACTGGTTTATGCTGATAAACCAGCAACAATTGACGCCTTGGAGGCCAGCATTGTTCGTGTTGTTCGTGACATACGGCCAGCAGTGCTCGAAAAAGTGGCCCAAAATTGGACGTCCAGAATGCGCTTCGTCAAGAACAGCCGCGGTGCCCATATGCCCGAAATCATTTTCAAATGTTAATGTCACGTATTGATCTTTCGAATAAAAAAAAATTTTGATTACAATTTAATTTTTTGTGTTATTTTTTACAATTTCAAGTTCTATCGGGCTTAAAAAAACACCCTATACATGCCATTGAAAATCCACTACTGACACTGGTACTATTGACTTGCTAACGTTTCACTTGTACATTTAAGTGATGTTGTCTAAACTTTGGTACTTTTCTGAAGTAGATGTCGATAATGATAATATTGCTAACTTTTGGATTTTTAATACAAACAATTAACAAATAGTTATTCTGTTTTATTCAACAAAGTCAAATATAAAAAACGTAGACACTGTGAACAATGTAGGCACTGTCGCTGTGACTTGGAGACACTCGGCACTTGTATTCCTACAAAATGTTATTTTTGTAGGAACACAAGGAAGCACCATATAATTTAATGCTTTGATTTTATACTGTAAGTAAGTAACTTAAATAAAATCGTTTACGTGTGCCATGAACAGTATTGCCCACTATTTAAGCTTGTGCAATAAAAATCGGTAAATAGAAATAATAAAAAGTGATAAAGTCACTAAATTAGCCTGAAAGCACTTAAAGTGTGATTACTAATGACCTCATAAAATGAGTTGAAGCGAACTTTACTGAGAAATAGTAAAGCTTTCTCTCTTACGGATTGAATTTTCCAATTGTAACACGTTGGCCCCCTGGGGAATACGTTTTGCCTTGGCGTATTCCTAACCAGGGCATTCTGTTTTTCGGGTAAAGAGGGGAAGGAGGCCCCCGTTTGCTGTAGCAAATAAAACTCTAGGAAGCCACATAATTTATGTTGTGTTGGCTTCCGAAACCCTTACCAAATGTATAAATTGACAGGACGGGAATCAGTATTTCCCTCTGGTGGTTTTGCTTGCAGCTCAACCTGGGCTGATCATGGTTGAGGTGCCGCCTACTTTGGCTGAAAGTTTCTGGCTGTGGTTGAAACCTAAAACGCAGGAAGGGGGAGTTAGTTTGCCTGATAGTTGTTTAGTGTGTGGCTTCTTCCAAGGACTAACAAACTACTGAGGGTCTGTTGTCTTTACAACATCATCGGCAAGTACAGAAGGATCAAGGTGTTGTTTATATATTTTGGGGCTTCTTTCTACCCTAAAATCATCAATTATATAAATATAATTTTTGCAGCTTCAGATCTTTGTTTTTTATTTTTTTTTTTTTTATAAAAAATTTGCGATTAAAAATCTTTTATTTCGCGATATTTCGATAACAATTTGTTATCATCGTCAGGAGAAATAAAAAATTTAATTTCTCCTGATGATGATAACAAATTGTTATCGAAATATCGAGAAACAAAAGATTTTTAATTGTAAATTTAAAAAAAAACAAAGATCTGAAACTGCAAAAATTAAATTTATTTAACACACGAAGATCGAATAATATTGAGATAAAATCATCAATTATACCAAAATTTATAGCAATGTCTTCAAATGTACACATTTTGCAAATAAATTTTTATTTTATACCACTTTTTACACAATTTTCACAAAACGAATTTCTTTTGTTAAGGCTTTTCTTTACATTTCATCATTTGACGGCGAACAGCTGATTTATTTAGAGTTATGTTAATTTACTTAAAAACAGCTTCTTCGTTGTTTAGAACCGCCCTTTGAAAGTTAAGTATTTTTCTTGTTTTTGTTTATAGTAGACGAAAAGTATACTGTTATTAAACATTACTTTATGTTTTTTAAAGTATACTTTTTTAATGACTATAGTTATAACCCATTGAATTTGAGGTTGCGTATTGCAAATACCCTAACTACTTCGTAAATCAGACAGGCCAGTGCCCTTCGCTGCTCTAAACTATTACGAAACAAGCAATTTACTTTGAAAAATTAATATTACCAAATTTTGCAACTATTTTTATGGCCGTCGTTGCTGCTGTTGTTGCTGCCACTTTGAGTATTTGCTAATGCCATTTGCACAATTCTATTATTGCTGCTGTTGCTGCTGCCGCTATTGCTGCTGCCGCCGGTTAACTTGGCCTTTGCCATTGAAAACCCCCAGTCATTTCATGGCCACATAATTTGTATCTTTATTGGAGTGTATGAGTATTTTTTAAAATTTACTTGCCGTCTGTATCGAACATGAAAAGCAAGCAAAAATTTTTTGGTATGCTTGAAGTGAAGTCAGGCATATATTATTCTTGTTATTTGTTCATTCATTCGCTCGTTTATTCGTTCGCTTGTTCGTTCGTTGCGTTGTTCGTTTGTAATCTCTGGGGAGTCTGTCTGTTGATTTTCAAAACAGTATTGCAAATTTTCATTCATTTGTTACTTCATTTTATTTGCCAAGTTCAAGCCCAAAAGAGTTATAATTTTATTATTTTACGACTTTATTGGAAATTAAGCAGAAGCAGCAAAGCGCAAGAAAAACTGAAGAGGAAAACTTGTCCAGGAAATGTTCACAAAAAACTTTAAACCAGAACTTAAGAAAATTTGTTTAAAAGAAATAATGTTAAAGAAGTTAAACTAGTGAAAAAATCAATTAAAATTAAATTATAATTAAAGTAAATTAGTTAGTTAGTAGGGCTTTCTCAATATTTGTGTTGGAAAGTCCCTGGAAAAATAGTAAATTGGAATCTGGTTTTACAAACAAGCCACAGGGCGTCATATAGGAATGCGACAAATCTTTAAAACGGTATTTAAAAGGCCCTGAAAGTCCTAAGAACAATAACGTTCCATATAATGAAACATACCTGCTAAATGTAAACTATACATCTTGTCATGTATTCAATTCCTATTTTCAGTAAACAAATACCGCAAACTTTATGTTAGACCTTGTCAAGCATATTCTTTAAAACACTTATAACGAAAATGGTTTGAAATCACTGAAATGAAATGAAAACCCTAAGAACAATAACGTTCGATATAATGAATCATATCTGCTAAATGTAAACTATACATCTTGGAAAGTCATGTATTCGATTCCTATTTCCAGTAAACAAATAATACAAACTTTATGTTAAAGTTTGTCAATCATGTTCTTTAAAACACTAATAACGAAAGTGCTTTTAAATCACTCAAATGGTATTCCACTCATTAAGATATTGGTAATCTCGTGATTTGAAATCAGTCAGCTAAGCAGCTGCAGATTTTAAATTTCATGCTAATATATTATAACTATTTTCCTATGCACTCAATAATATGTTGTTTACTAATTTAAGCAATAATATTGTATTTTTTATATAAAACAAATTTAAAAATTCACAAATTATTAAAGCCATCACTGTTTTCTGTAGATAATAATACTTTCATTTGGCAATCTTCGTGATTTACTTTTTGTTTTTTTTTATATTTTTTTATTATTTTTGGATCAGAATAACTCCTACATATGCAGTGCTTTCTACCAGAACTAGGAAATTAGGTTGCGAGGAGGGGAAAAGGGGGAGTAGTGTGTGTGAACATTTGACTTGAACTTTGCAACGTTATAACCGGCAGGAAACACGTCTCTAGGCAACTTAATCCCTAGGCCGATTTCAGGCAATCACAAATAGAACGAGTGAGCTGGAAAAGCTAGGCTATTTTGGGGTATCCAGTGGCCTGCCTACCTAACCTAACCTAACCTAACCTAACCTAACCTAACCTAACCTAACCTAACCTAACCTAACCTAACCTAACCTAACCTAACCTAACCTAACCTAACCTAACCTAACCTAACCTAACCTAACCTAACCTAACCTAACCTAACCTAACCTAACCTAACCTAACCTAACCTAACCTAACCTAACCTAACCTAACCTAACCTAACCTAACCTAACCTAACCTAACCTAACCTAACCTAACCTAACCTAACCTAACCTAACCTAACCTAACCTAACCTAACCTAACCTAACCTAACCTAACCTAACCTAACCTAACCTAACCTAACCTAACCTAACCTAACCTAACCTAACCTAACCTAACCTAACCTAACCTAACCTAACCTAACTTATTCCATAGGCGAAGCGTACGGTTGAAAATCGAATTTGTTCTGTAATGCGTTGCACGATTTCCCAGGCAATCCACCACAAATGGATGAGCTCTGGACGATGAATGCTTGTTATGTGCTAGTTTCGGGAACAAGATCCTTAATCTGGTCAGAGCAAAATCCATTGTAGTAACGATAGAAGAGAGTAAGGCATCCCAGATTGCATCGATTTTGCAGTTAGTCAATAGAGTTGGATACTCTACTGTCAGCGATAAGCTTCTTTGCTCTCTCCTGCACGCGGTCGAGTAACCCCAAAATACACTTTGTGGCACTGGCTGAAACATGAGAATTGTATTCCATTTTCGGTTGGATATAGTTGGTTACTCGTAAATTGTAAGGAGATCGCATGGAGTGAAGTACATCTTACACAATTTCAAAAACCCGAGGCACTTGAATTCTTCTTTAGAGATATGAAAAATGTATTCAGTCCAGCGAACGTCACACTGTATTTTCATTCCAAGAACATCAAGAGCATTCGGTTACTCAATATTTATACCATCCATGATAATATTTATTAGTTTTATTTAATTTTTTTGGTTTTTCTTTGTTGTGACGAGAAACCCGATTATTGCTCTAGTCAATGTAGATGAAGCAGCACTTGCGGTTGTTTTTTTGTGTGTTAATAAACAACACTGTTCCTTACGAGCGTTAAAGGCAACTCTGTTTTACGACTTCATTCGGAGAATAAAAGAAGATCACTCACTATTCAGTGATTCATTCATATTTTGCCTCTTGGCAACGATCTCGGATGGGCTGGGCCTATAACTAAAAGAGCACAAATGGCAAATGCTGCTGTCATCCGCGCAAGAGTGGTTATGGTTGGAAATCTGATATAAAAGGTCTATGAGGAAAATATTTAGAAAATAGGATTGTAAAAAGCAGCAGCTGTTTTGTTCGGTATCAAGAATCCATTTTTAGTTAACAGATTGGTGGTGTTTGCCCGTGATTTCGGCTAAAACAAATTCTACGAAGAGGTTTAAATTTCTTTATGTAAATTATTAATCAGTGAACTTTTAGTTATATACATATGTACGATACTAACTAAGTAGTTGTGAGTTCGAGTCCAACTTCAATCAAGAAGAAGGATTATTGTTGATTATAATATGTGGCAAGTATTAACGTAAGAATAATTAAAGAACTCGATGGCTGAGTTGGTTAAGCGGCCGTATTAAAAATATTACATCATATTCACATGATCCTGAGTTCAAATCCCAGTGGATGCTGATGAGTAGGGTAGCGACTACGAAACAGCTAGTTGTCCCCCAGCTACACAGAAAAAAATAGATGCGATTTTTTTCAATCAAGTTATGTTATTAATAAAAAACCATCAATTTAATAAAATTTGTATTGACTTAATTAAATTATTATTAATCATGAAGTTTTGGAAATATCTCTTAGTGAAATGCAATTAATAAAAAGTTTTCCGAATTATTTATTGTTATTCAATAAATAAATTTAAAAGGTTGTCATATAACAGTGAAGAGTAGTAGTTTCTTTAACAATTTTTTTTGTTAAGTATATTTAACATATTAACAACAATTTTTTTCAACTCAATAATTTTTGCTTTTAAGTGAAAAAGCTATTTCTACTTTATAATTTTAATTATCAATCCGGCAAAAAATCTTTTTCACAGGAAATTTTATAAAAATAGTGGAATTTTTTTTATCAATATGGCATCTATTTTTTTCTGTGTATATGGTATTCAATTATTTTTTCTGTTCTTCTTTGGTTGTATTGTTTCACAGCAACTATTGTTGTAATTAAATATAATCCTTCTTCTTAACTGAAGTTGGACTCAAACTCACAACTACTTAGTTAAATTTCTTTATATTCAGAACACCAAGAAACCACCTGCGTGATTTTAAAACCGTTTGTGATTTAAAAACACCTTGATTTTAGAACAGGCCCCTACAAGTCATGTTTCTACAAGTGACCAAATTAATAGCTGTGAAATTTTCTCTAGCATAATTAAAACTAAAATGATGCTACCAAATTTTTAACTCTCCTCGCTGTGTGCAGCATAAAAATTAACAAAATTAAATGAAAATTTCAAGTCATCTTGTCACTAATTTAAGAAAATGAATAATGTGCGTTGTACAGCCATCATTGTCACCAAAACAACTTGAACATTATTTGCAACATACTTTTATACTCATACGAGTATATGACAAAAGTTTTTCGCTGAAAGAAAACATACTTTTTTGTCATTTGTCTTTCTTTTTGTATAATATATAATGATATATGTTGAAAGATAGCAAACTAAGTTAAAATATTCTTAAAAAAAAAAAAACAAAGTTTACTTGATGGATGTTTTTATGATTATGTCGCATGCATTCAGCTTACTTTTTTTTCTGCTGCTGGAAGAAATTCAGCTTGTGTAATTTTTGTGCATTTGCCTTTCTTACTTTTAATAATGAAATTGAAGTTTGTCGCAATATTATTATGTAACTTCATATCCTTCAGTTTCTTGTCAGCACTGACATAGTTTACTTATTTTTAATATACGAGTACCTTATTAATAACATAATTCAGTTAAAATGAAAATTCTTTGTTAAATGATTAACATTTAAATCAAATTCTTTATATAATGAGCAAATAGTGAACATGAGTTGAAGCGACTAACGTGTACATATAATGATATAGAAGGTCGAAGGAATGATATAGAAGGTACATACAACTGGAGGTTTCCACTCCTAAGCACAAACTGTTAATGGCTTTAACAAAAAATGGTTTTAACCGCTGTTTTAAAAACGAACTAAGATATTTTTCTTTCTTGATTATTTTATGGTCTTTAACGTTAAGAGCAAAAATAAGCATGTAATTTGGCTGTTAACGGCTTTTTACACTGCAACCTCATGAGCTTGGTGCAGAATGTGAAATTGATTTATATCTGCACCGGCCTTGACGGCCTTATCCGATGATGTACAAACTCCACAGACCCAGCGCCCCCAACAAGCCACACGGTAACATTTGGCATAAATGTGTAACCATTTAAACAATCCCATTGCTAAATAACTCGGGTCTTCTAGTCCCTCCCGTTTGCAATTTCCCACAAAGTCAACTGAAGACATGGGTTATGAGTTGGTAAGCCGAAGTCTATTAACAGCTTTTCCGTCTAACCATCACCACTGGTTTCCTATTGCAGCTATCTCTTGCAAGACAATACCACATCTGGTTAATAGCCCCTGACAGCCGATATTGTACCATAGAATTCAAGGAAACTATTTCTAGTTCCTGCAATTTAGTTCAAGCCAGAACGTTTCAGCCAAGGTAGGCAGCTCAACCATGATCAGGGCCAAGGTGGTCTGCAAATAGAACCTCCCGGGGCTTTACTGATCCCCGCTATATCATAGTGGAATTTTAACCCTTGTTTAGGGTTTCGGAAGTCCAACACGACATAAGTAATGCGGCTTGCTAGAGTTTGGAATACGACAAGGCAAAACCTATTCACGTATAGGCTTGTACCCCTCTATAGCAATGCCCCACAGTAAGTGAGCAAGTGCAGCTTTATAGAATTTTATTTGGTACAGCAAATGTGGAACTTATATCCAATTTATAACCCAGAAGGTAAAGTACTCTGGTTAGATGTATACCAAAGCAAAACTTACTTCCCAGGGAGTATGGACTTAGTACATTTTAATTTTTCTGACGGTGCTAACAAACTGTTAGCGAAATATCGAAATAGAAATAAAAAATACGTTACTTTTTTATAAAAAAAACAACAAAAGATCTTAAGCTGCAAAAATTTAAATAATTTAACATAAAAGCAAATCAAATAATATTAGAATAAAATTGAATTTTCAATAAAAATTTTTATTTCCGCGTGTGTGTTTTAAGTTGTCTTCTGTCCAAGTCCAGCTCTTGTCCAGTTTAATACTTTAATGATTTCGTTTAGTTCAGACAATCATTTAATACCTTTTTATTATCAACTTTAAATAAATTACTTTAATCTCAAGCTGCATAAATATCTTTAAATTAATTTTTTATTAATTTGCATATTTCTTCTCTATTTTCAGGTAATTTTCTATAATGAAACATTAATTTGCAAATGCTCAAGAAAATTGAATTTTAAATGTAAGTTTGTGTAAAAAATGTAAAAAAAAACAGCAAAAGCAAACCGCTGCTAAAACCATTTAATTAAATCCTTGATTCACAAGTTAATTTATTTTATTTTTTGTGTGTTTTTTCCTTCATTAATTCTATTTGAAAAGAGTTGTAGGGAATTCCAGGTAACGAAAATTACACTTATATTTGATATACGATTATGTACTAAAATGGGAAAACAAATATGTAACGATTGTTAGTTTAAAGTGTTCTTTAGCATTATTTTTAATGCCAACTAAACTAATGGTTCTTTTAGGAAAGATATTGTAGATTTAAAGATAACCAGAAAAATTTAAGCATTTTTTGCCATAAATGACGAATTTTCTTTATAACGCATTATGCATTTACCAATCGACCTTTATCGATGACTTGTTGCTGGAAACATTTAGAACGTGGGAGTACTCGTCCTTCTTGAGCAATTTTGCCATAAAATAGCATAACCCACTGTACACTTCCGCTATGATGTAGCGAATCCAAAAATTTTGAATCCTCTTCCCCCTCTCCAGTAGGCAATCAAGCTGCTACAAATAGCACCGGATAATACGACATGGGCTGAAATGTCCCGGGCCTAACACAGAGATGGCGATAGTTTTAATGCTGTCACCATTTGTGTTACATATGAGGTTTATTCAATTTTTTTCTCGATATCAATGATTTTAGTACTAAAAAATGGAGATGGAGTAATGTATCTACATTTGAAAAACTAAAAACGCCTCGATGGAGGTGTAAAAAATATATTTCCTTCAACCACTCACTGTGTAGTCACGAACATCAACATTGCTACCAATCACGGTAGAATACAAAGTATGATCAAGCCTGCATTTATCGGAAAGCCTTCAGACGTTTCACAGTGTTTAATTCCGTTTGGAAACAGATTTCAATCCTGCTTTTATTTCTTCACAAATTTAAATTCTAAAATGTTTTTTTTTGGAATAAATCGCTGTAAAAGAAGATACTCATTTCATATTTTTAACTAAAAATGATTTAATTCCGAAAACCAGTCGTAAAGCAGCTCTGGGCTGAGGAACAACTCTCGCGTTATCGTAATTATTTTTAAAGTGCGGTCAGGCTTGTCGTTGTTATGCGGCCCTCGAGAGTTTTGCGTCTCATTCTCATTAGTTAACTGTCTACATCAACTAACTATATTGGTTTACAGTTCTCTTGAGGTATTGCGTTATTAATCACGCGGCAACTTCCTATGCGAAGGCACAGGTCGGTACAGTTAGTCACAGCGCCGCAAAAAAATACTGTTAATACCATCGTCAGCATAAGGTCTACGTTACTCCGCCCACGCTCCTATATTTTGCAAATTTATTTGCAACTGTATAGTTACAATTCCGAAAAACTTTTTTGTTTTATGTTTTCTGCAGAACCAAAATACACACTGAAATCCGATTCCCCACGGAATTGAACTCCGTAACACGGCTTATTGATTTAAAATCGAGTAGGGGCAGACATTTTTATAAGATCTTAGCTAAACCTTTCAATTATATTGCTTCGTTTTTAACCTCTTGAAAACGATTTAAGGAACCTTCTAATTGCAAATGTAATTAATACACAAACTGATTTAACTGCACTCCTACTTAAGATTTAGTTATGCTTATTTAACTTCACATTTATGCCTGTACTCGTATTTATGCTTGTTTAGTTTCACCACAGTGCTTATACAGTTTAAGTGTTTCAATTTAATCACTTATCATTTCGCTTGATTTGCCGATGTTAGGTTAGGTTTTACGGTCTGCCTGTGTCTTGAAACTAGTCTCCTCGGGCCCTTTCATAGTCCAGTTGTGTTGCCTGAGGAAGATATGCAACATATGTGACTAAAAGGCATCCTCCGACAGTTAAGATTCAAACCAATCCGATAAACGGATAAAAGAATCCAGTCCGATTATCCTACATTCCGATATATCTGCTATACCGTGCAGTATCGGCCCGCCTAGATACAGCACTCTCATAGAAGAAACGGCCGGACACCCATAGAGGAAGTGCTTTACACTCTCTTACGCGTTCTTATTCCTATAACTTTTACAGAATTCGTTAAATGGAAGATATAATCTCCTAGCATGCCTCCCTAAATAGCGATGTGCTGTCTAAACCAAAAACATCATAGCTCTTCTACGTTAGCCTTGCTACTCAGTAGTTGACCACACTAAACCATCTGTCCTGTGCGTCCCTACAAAATAACGCTGCACTTGATTTTTACAGCTTTTAAGCTGTAAAAATTAATATCTCCCTGCTGAAAATGGACCGGCTTTCCCTGTGGCATCCACCTCAATATTTTCGGGCTCTTCACTGTGACCGTATACCCATAAAAGCTCTGGGCTTAACAGTCTCGCAAATGGTTCGAATATTGAATATATTGAAAGTTAAAATGGCCAAATAAGGCAGCTACATATTGCTAAGGAATAGCATGTGTTAAAATATTACAATTTGATAAAAGTTGCCACTGTTACGGTCCCTGGTAAGTTCTGTGGAGCTGGTTGTTTGCCAGGCAATCACTGGTATTTTTTTCTTAAACATCAAATATCAGCGACAACAAACACAACAACTTTACAATTATCTATAGCATAAATTATTTAGCCCCTTCTCCCTGACACTTTTTATTGCTGCCGTTCTAAGGCTAAAAAAAAAAACATTGATGACTTTGTTTGGAAGAAGTTGGATTAGAAGGAAAATTAGACGCATAAATATATATACGCATGTACATATTTACTTATAACAGATTTGGAGATGCTGGCTTTTTGTTTATGCTACGAAATCGACTCTAACAACATTTTGCATCTGCTTAACGCGAGTAAATTAAACTGGCATAAATTATGAAAATTTTTTAGAGAGACAGTGGGTGGAAAACATTTTTTGACTCTGAGGTAGCAGCTATATATTATATATTGTATATTATATAATATATATTATATATTATATATTATATATTATATATTATATATTATATATTATATATTATATATTATATATTATATATTATATATTATATATTATATATTATATATTATATATTATATATTATATATTATATATTATTTTTTGTTAAAGACCTTTGCGAAAATCGATGTTTAAATCAAAATATCCTTGATCAAAAAGGGGAGAATTGTGCCCAATTTTCAGCCAAAAGGGTCTATGGTAAATTTTAAACCACTTGGGCATGCTCCCGCAGTTCGTTCTTCGAAAACCGTTGCGATAGTGTGACAAAATCTCAGTTAACCTTGCCTCGTCGTCGTATCCAACAATTGGTCATCTCACGAATGATGCGAATTGCCAATTCAAACGTCTTCAATATGTTTAATAGTTGGTCGAACATGTAAGATTTGTAATTGATTTACGCTACCACTGATCTTGACAAATTTATATAATGGTGGACGAACTCTATGGCTTGAACTATTCACGATTGACCAGTGCCTTCATGTGGCTTACAGGGCTCACATATGGTAAAACACCTTTTACTCTCCTTCACTCCTGTATGCAATTTCCTACACATTCAATGGCTTCTGAGTTGGTAGTCCGAAATTCAATAGGAGCATCAGACCTTAACCAACTTACCCGCCTAACCATTACTACTGGTTGCTTACTTTACAGGTATCTGTTGCATGACAACAGTACTTTGAGGGTTATTAGCCCCGAAAACTGGCATGCAACATAGTTATGACGGAAACTAACTCCCTTTCATGCGCTTTTAAGTTTAAGCCACAGCGAAAATGTTTCAGCCAAAGTTGGCACCTCAACCATGTTCAGCGCCGAAATGGTTTGTAGCCAGAACCTATCATCAATTAACGCCTGGTGAGAGTTTCGGAAATTCAACATAACTGCTTCTTCTTTTTTTTCTACAAACGAGGTACTCCTACCGCTCTATGCTCCAAAGAACAAAGTGCCCTGGTTAGGCATACAACAGGCTCGCCCGGACAGGCAAAAATGAATGATAGCCTTACAAAGAAAACTATATTCAGAGATGAGGCGTACTTTCGCTTCAGTTGTTTCGTTACCAAGCAGAATTGCCATACATGTGGGCTAGTGTAATCCGACCCCTCGTCAAAAATATGTTCGGCTAGGCAGTTATCGTTAATGATAATCACTATACCGAAACGATAGTGGCTTTCTTGTGGCCAGACATTGAGGATATCGACGTAAACGATAAGTGGTTTCAGCAAAATGACGTCACTTGCCACGCAGGCAGCGCATAAATAGATATTTACGCACGAAATTCAATGGCCGTGTTATCTCACTTTGTTGCAATACTAACAGATCATCACGATCATGTGATTTTGGGTTATATTTAATAGGTGTAAAATTTTTTTATTTTAGACTAATACTCAGGGGATGGATGACGCCTACATATGCAGTGCATTGTGCGCGTACTAAACAAATAGCTTGTGAGGAGGGGGAAAGAGTGAGTAGTATTTGAGAACATTTGACTTGAACTTTCCAATGTTATAATAGAAGTTTGCAGGCAATTTATTCCATAGTTGGACCGTAAGGCTGAAAACCAAATTTTCTCTGTAATGCGCAGTATGACTCTCCGGACAATCGACCACAAATGGATGAGCTCTGGGCGATGAACGCGTGCTACGTTAAAATGTGCGAGTTTGGGGAACAAGATCCTTTGTAGTAACGATAGAACAGAATAGCGCGTTCGATGCTCCAGTGAGTCAATAGTGGCACCGATGAGCTTCATCGCCCTCTCCTGCATGCGGTCGAGTAACCCCATAACTCTATTTTCAGTCGGATGATTCAACAAGTCAATAATAATTCTAGTGAAGAAGGATTAGACAAATCTGCACATTGATTGCATTAAACCCGAATTATTTTACAGAGTCATGGAAAAAATTTACAATCAGATAGAAGTATGTTACCAATAGCCACGGCGAGAAAACGGGCGATATTTTGCTTCACACATAATTTTCGTATATTGCCTTATCATATTAAAAATATATTAATACAATTCTTTGAACAGTTTTTGGCTTATTTACAATTAATATCGAGCGTTTTGGTAAAACCAACCTTGACATGATTTTTATTAGACCTCTTTTGGGTTTCAATAATAGGTCTTGCATGCAAATCTCGATAGTTGTGATTGTTTCTTCTATTACAACCGCGAAACTCCCCTACTAAGAATTTATGTTTCCAGCGTAGTATTTGAAACAGCTTGTTTGTAAACAAAAACGCTACCGATTGCCAACTCTGTGTTAGAACCAGGCTGGCAAACTATCATTGGTTTAGGAAAACATATTTTCAAAACGACTTTTTTTTAGCGACTAGAAGAGGTTAATGTTTAATCCAGCTCGTGAAAATCATACACCAATTTTTAAAGGTCGTTTAATTGTTTAAAATATTCCTCTTAAGTTGTGGTGGCTCACTGTTCGTTTGATAAAAGTTTTATTAACTAAATTCCACACGATCTCTACTACGACAATTCCACCTTCAATTAATTTTTCGTTTGCCAACTTTTTGTTGTTGCAAATATAACAAGTTTTTTTATTCGGCAAAGAAAATTTACATACTTTAATTAATCTTGTTTGTGCTGTGTGCTACAATGAGCTAAAAATCTCTTTTTGTTTTATTTATTTCGACTAAATGAAAATCGCATTACAGTCTCTACACCCTCTAGATAGGCAAAATGAATTTAGAACAAGCAAAAACGGGAGAGGAAAGAACATGAATGCGGAGCACGTGGCTTTAAATAAATTTCGTGTTACAATACTTAAGATAGATATCTTAAAAAACTAAATTCAAAATTAAGCCTGAGTAAACTTGCACTATAATTGAATCCTTCTTAAATTCATATGAACTTAAAAAGCAAATCGCTATCAAATTTATTCACAGTGTAGCCTACACTTACAACGTTGACGGCCTGTAGTGTAACAGAGCATAGCAATTTATTGTAGCCTGCTTAAGCAAACTCAGCCTTAAAATAACAATAGCATTTTACTTGCAGCTATTGCCACCAGCATATCAAATTTACCTGATTATAAAGAAGTTGAGAGGAATAAGAACCCCAACAGTTTGTTTCTTATTAAAAAGTGATGAGTAGGTTATGGAAAGAAAGTTAAAAAACTCTACTTGTACTTGAAGAAGAGTACGAGTATGCTGAAAATAATGAGTTCTTGCATTTTTCTTGGCCTTATGAAAATTGCTTTTGTTAATCAAGAAAGAAAAAAAAAAGAAGGAAAGATGAAAACGAAAAGCTAAAAACCTGGAAAGCTAAGCATTAAATGTGAACGTTCCTTGGTAATGTGTGCCATAATTGCATACTTAACCTAGTTAGACTATCATGAGCATAATACAGAAAGGAAACTACACGCACACCAGCAAGTATCTAATTACTATCCCAGTTAACAAAGTCTAAAGGACATATAAAAAAGAGGAATAAAGGAAGAACTTTTTTAGCCCTGCCTCTACTCTTCTCATTTGCAGCCTTCTTCCAGGCTCTTCAGTAGTTGCTTATAACACTTACAATCTCCTCCATTTCGGATACGCCGTCCATACTTGTATTCCTTTGTCTGCTCATTGCAGATCCCATCATTTTGAGAATCATCTGGAGTTTCTCAATTGATGCCTCCTGGGATGCTTTCATCCCCAGAATGTATTCTTGAGGTGAGCTGCCCGCTCCACTCTCCCGGAAGGGCCTAACGTGATGCCCCTCTATCATTATGTATAAATCTTAATACCTTAGTATTACGTCTGTACGTTTTCACAGCGGTCCGATACAGAGTTCATTACTGGCGACCGAATCGTCTTTCTGCCAGGTCCAAAGGGACTTGCAGCACCTTCTCCTATTTCTTCAAGTTTCATATCTTTAGTTATTTTGTTTAGTTTCATTTTGGTCAGCGGAGACTCAACTTAAAGCCGTTATCTCCGTTTGTCTAAAGTGAAGCTATCCTTATAATGACCCCGAGGGTTGCTTTGCAAGCAGTGAGTTCCTCGGTGGGGTTGATACAAGTCCTTTTGAGATCCTGTATTCAGAGCTGATTAAGAGTCATCTCAACTAACCCTGCACAGTCAAAACCTATCGATTACAAACTTTGAGCGTACTTTAAGCCCTTGCCAAGATTTTACCGAGACAGAGGTAGCTCCTCTCCAACTCCCTCTGCTCCCTTTTTGGCATAGATGTCAGTCATCTCATTGCCGTAGGGCCCCTCATGTCTTGGCACCCAGATCTGGGTAACCTGGATCTGGCTTGCCGTTTTAATTATTCTGTTGTGACATTTACCGAGACAGAGGTAGCCCAACTCCAACTCCCTCTGCTCTCTTTTTTGGCGTATATGTCAGCCATCTCATTTCCGTAGTTCCACTCATGTCCTGAGGGCTTGCCATTTCCTTTAGCCTGTTGTGACATTCCAGTACTAGCCTGGACGTGAAGACACAACTGCTTAGGGCCTTTAGTACTGATTGGCTCTCAGAGAATATTTTGATAAGCACTTCCTTGTGTCCCTTATCGGAGAGTAATTCCACCACTTTACTTATTGCGTACAGTTCCACTTGGAAGATTGTGGTGGCGATACTAAGAGTTAAATACTTGCATGCTGTAGGCCCCACTACACCCGCCCCAACTTCTTTGTGCGTTTTGGAGCCATTCGTGTATCACCTTTGTGATCCATCCCGCAACCACTTTGGGTTCGTGTCCCATTCTCCCCTTGTTGGGAAAATGATCGTTAACTTTTTAATAAAGGAGTAGTACGTTGGAGTAAACACAAAATAGACTTTAAAGCACCGGCAGAAGAAAGAGAGTTATACTTTCTTTTCTTGCGAATATAGGTGACATAAAAAGTTTCAGAAAACCGAGGAATAGTTCTTTTGCGATAGGAAAAGTGTGCTTAGTTCAACAAACATCACACTGAACCTTCATTCGCAGAACATCAAGCGATTCTGATACCAAAACAACTAAGCCCCTGTTGAATATGGATGAAGCAGCATAGGTTAAACTACGTCATCTAACGGGAAATCATGTGCATGGCGTAATTTCTAGTTTTACTATACTTGGGTTGTGGGTCTGTGCGGGGCACACCGGGGTTAGGGGGTACCAAAGAAAAAAGTGGATTTACCGAAAGATCTGCTGCTGGAGGGTGAAGGTACGCTTGTCTGACTATTATATGTTTCCTTTTGATGCTGGTTCCGGCAAGTTACAGGGCAGTAACGGCAGGCGGTATTTCTGGTGAAGGCGTCTTCAGTGATGGGCCTATTATGGTGAGATGATGCGGGTCACTTCTTGGCTATGACCAGTGCCACAAAAGGAGAAAAAAGTCTTTAGGGGGAAATCAATACTTTTTATTTCTCTACTAGTAGTGGTAGATATTATTTGCAATAAGTGTGTATTTTAGATTACAAATTCGGAGATTACATTGTTCGGAGATACAATTGTGTAGTAGTAGTAGTAGTAGTAAGTAGTCCTAAAAAGAGAATAATCGTATACAAAGCCATTACATGGTTCACATCAATTTGGCCAACTGGCATGTCAAATCCTCGTACTCATGTTCTATTTACAAAACTAAAGTTTTAAGATGGAAATAAGGAGAGTTTTTTCTTACAATAAGTTTTGCTTGGAGAAGTTCCTTCCAAAGGAAAACAGTGCGCAAAGTAAAGCTGATAAGTTGTAAGAACTTAGCAGTATCTCTGCAAATTCAAGTAGTCAATTAAAAAAGAAAAAAAGAAAACACAGAATTTCAAATCAATCGTAAACTATTTTGCTGGTCATATAAAACTATTTTAAACTACTTGAATTGCATTTATTCAAATCAATCGCAGCAATAGTTAGAACATTTTAAATTGTTTAAATTTAAATATAAAACTAAAGAAAACCCTACACAAATGATAAATAGCTTGTCTTCTATGCTTCCCAGCTATCTATATGTCGACATTTCATAGGAACTACCCTAATCATCAGTAGACTTTGGAAATTTTTGAAAGATATTCTCAAACTATCAACTTTATATCCCAACAACAATTTCCAAAGTCTACTGATGATTAAGGTAGTTCCTATGAAATGTCGACATATAGATAGCTGGGAAGCATAGAAGACAAGCTATTTATAATTTTTATTGGTATAAATGGTAGAAGCTAAAAATAGCGAATAAAAAACTTAATTGTTTGAAAACCCTATACTATATACAATTTTAACTCTCGATAGGGCAGTGGTACCTTATCTTGGCTGTGGCTTGAACCTTAAATCACTGTAAAAATTGTTGGCAACTCATGGTAGTAGAGATTTACTCGTAGTAGACTCGAGTATTCAAGTGCTGTTCTCTTGCGATAGGTACCAGTTTTGTTGAGGAACTAGATAGAAATAAACATCAGACCTTGAGAA
This sequence comes from Thecocarcelia acutangulata, assembly GCA_914767995.1. Classification (NCBI taxonomy): domain Eukaryota; kingdom Metazoa; phylum Arthropoda; class Insecta; order Diptera; family Tachinidae; genus Thecocarcelia; species Thecocarcelia acutangulata. Next base: position 84,262,906 of record OU612098.1, on the reverse strand, counting down.
ACATCAGGAGTTTTATATGGCCTTTAGGTTCTCTGTCCCGGTGCCTTGGCTTCATTGACTGTATAGCGAATTATTTATAGCTGCATTTTGTAGCATAAAGGAGAGGAGTTCCACGATTTCCGTGCCAGCTTGTATTATCATGCCGTCGATTTTACCACTTCTCGATATTGATAATAAGATGCTTTATTCAATGTTGAAAATCAAACTTTTAGGGAGTAGGTAAATAATTTTGGTTGTACAGGAGTTTCTTATAGCTTCGCCAAAAGTTGATTAGCAGAACAGAATTCAACTAGCAAGCCCAACCGTGCCGCTGATCTATGATTGAAATGCTCTCAAATCTTACTTGTAATTTACTAGGTTTGGAGGTTTAAGCTTCTTCCAGGCAACTTTGTCTTGCAACGGATACAAGTTCTGGTGAGGAACATGGTGAAGAACATCAGGTTTTCTTTATGGGATTTGGTCTACCAACTCCGGCGTCTTGGTCTTTTCAACTGTAGGAAATTACATATTGGTGGCATTGGTCTCTAGCGTCAATCGCGTCAATCAAACATCGAACTCTTTAATAAGCGATTTGTCATTAATAGTTAACACCTATGTGCGTCTTGAAATCCACATGCGAGTGGTTGTAAACCATCGCCAACTGAAGGCAGAAGCTAATCTGAATCAAACCAACAAGGTTGTACGGTCAATAAGGAATACTAGGAATACTACCTTGAAGGTATGCGCCGTTTGCGCGGAGGAGTTCGTCAGAGACACACACAGAAATTTTTAAAAATCAATTAAAAATTTTGCACCATGATAATGAACAAGATAGTTATTGATGAATAAAGAAATACTTTTAGATAAAATTTTAAATCATGAGTATTTTTTGATCAGCCCTCGTACAATTTAAAATAGTTTTTGAAATAAAGGCTACAAAGTTCATTGTAAATAAAACAAAATTGTTTATTATAATCGGCCATGTCACACAATTCACTTCCGTTCGTATATGGAATTGAATCGGTTTTAATTCTTCAAAAAACGAAAATTTAAAACTTTTTCGAAATGAAATCAATTCTATAAGACAATACTAGTTTCATTCTTGCGATTAGAAATGTTTACATTCCGAAAAGTTTTTTCGTTTTTCGTTTTTTAAAGAAGTAAAAAAATAATTCAATTCCGTTTCCGAACGGAATTAAGTTCTGTGACATGGATGAATATAAGAATCTTTGACAATTATTTGGGAAACAAAATATCGCGACAGCTTCGGCGTTCATGATGGTCCGCATTTTCAATGACTGTGAGACATAATTGAGGTTTAAAATCGTTAATGAGCCAATTTGTCTTATTTTTTAGCTCTTGAGTTTTTCTTGGCTTAGCAATGTACACTTTTCCTTTTAAATATCCCCAAAGAAAGAAATTTGGGGGCGTCAAATCACTTGTTCGTGGTGGCTAATTAATATCGCCATGATAAGGGCTAACATCACCCTTGAACTTCACGTTCAATAGAGCCTTTGTGTCGTTGTCTGGGTTGGAAGTAGCATGATTCTGCTGGAATCACACATCGCCCAGGTCCGTATCTTCCATTACTGGCCGCAAGAAGTCTGCTATCAGCTCTTCGTGGTGAACACCACTCACGGTAACTGCTTGGTTAACCTAAGTTTCAAAGAAGTATGATATGACGCTGCTAGCCCATAAACCATCCCAAAATATCACTCTTTTTATTTGCCCAAAGGCAGCAATTTTATTTGTTGATAAATCACGAAGAGCACCAAAACAACTAAGCCCCTGTTGAATATGGATGAAGCAGCATAGGTTAAACTACGTCATCTAACGGGAAATCATGTGCATGGCGTAATTTCTAGTTTTACTATACTTGGGTTGTGGGTCTGTGCGGGGCACACCGGGGTTAGGGGGTACCAAAGAAAAAAGTGGATTTACCGAAAGATCTGCTGCTGGAGGGTGAAGGTACGCTTGTCTGACTATTATATGTTTCCTTTTGATGCTGGTTCCGGCAAGTTACAGGGCAGTAACGGCAGGCGGTATTTCTGGTGAAGGCGTCTTCAGTGATGGGCCTATTATGGTGAGATGATGCGGGTCACTTCTTGGCTATGACCAGTGCCACAAAAGGAGAAAAAAGTCTTTAGGGGGAAATCAATACTTTTTATTTCTCTACTAGTAGTGGTAGATATTATTTGCAATAAGTGTGTATTTTAGATTACAAATTCGGAGATTACATTGTTCGGAGATACAATTGTGTAGTAGTAGTAGTAGTAGTAAGTAGTCCTAAAAAGAGAATAATCGTATACAAAGCCATTACATGGTTCACATCAATTTGGCCAACTGGCATGTCAAATCCTCGTACTCATGTTCTATTTACAAAACTAAAGTTTTAAGATGGAAATAAGGAGAGTTTTTTCTTACAATAAGTTTTGCTTGGAGAAGTTCCTTCCAAAGGAAAACAGTGCGCAAAGTAAAGCTGATAAGTTGTAAGAACTTAGCAGTATCTCTGCAAATTCAAGTAGTCAATTAAAAAAGAAAAAAAGAAAACACAGAATTTCAAATCAATCGTAAACTATTTTGCTGGTCATATAAAACTATTTTAAACTACTTGAATTGCATTTATTCAAATCAATCGCAGCAATAGTTAGAACATTTTAAATTGTTTAAATTTAAATATAAAACTAAAGAAAACCCTACACAAATGATAAATAGCTTGTCTTCTATGCTTCCCAGCTATCTATATGTCGACATTTCATAGGAACTACCCTAATCATCAGTAGACTTTGGAAATTTTTGAAAGATATTCTCAAACTATCAACTTTATATCCCAACAACAATTTCCAAAGTCTACTGATGATTAAGGTAGTTCCTATGAAATGTCGACATATAGATAGCTGGGAAGCATAGAAGACAAGCTATTTATAATTTTTATTGGTATAAATGGTAGAAGCTAAAAATAGCGAATAAAAAACTTAATTGTTTGAAAACCCTATACTATATACAATTTTAACTCTCGATAGGGCAGTGGTACCTTATCTTGGCTGTGGCTTGAACCTTAAATCACTGTAAAAATTGTTGGCAACTCATGGTAGTAGAGATTTACTCGTAGTAGACTCGAGTATTCAAGTGCTGTTCTCTTGCGATAGGTACCAGTTTTGTTGAGGAACTAGATAGAAATAAACATCAGACCTTGAGAAACATCAGGAGTTTTATATGGCCTTTAGGTTCTCTGTCCCGGTGCCTTGGCTTCATTGACTGTATAGCGAATTATTTATAGCTGCATTTTGTAGCATAAAGGAGAGGAGTTCCACGATTTCCGTGCCAGCTTGTATTATCATGCCGTCGATTTTACCACTTCTCGATATTGATAATAAGATGCTTTATTCAATGTTGAAAATCAAACTTTTAGGGAGTAGGTAAATAATTTTGGTTGTACAGGAGTTTCTTATAGCTTCGCCAAAAGTTGATTAGCAGAACAGAATTCAACTAGCAAGCCCAACCGTGCCGCTGATCTATGATTGAAATGCTCTCAAATCTTACTTGTAATTTACTAGGTTTGGAGGTTTAAGCTTCTTCCAGGCAACTTTGTCTTGCAACGGATACAAGTTCTGGTGAGGAACATGGTGAAGAACATCAGGTTTTCTTTATGGGATTTGGTCTACCAACTCCGGCGTCTTGGTCTTTTCAACTGTAGGAAATTACATATTGGTGGCATTGGTCTCTAGCGTCAATCGCGTCAATCAAACATCGAACTCTTTAATAAGCGATTTGTCATTAATAGTTAACACCTATGTGCGTCTTGAAATCCACATGCGAGTGGTTGTAAACCATCGCCAACTGAAGGCAGAAGCTAATCTGAATCAAACCAACAAGGTTGTACGGTCAATAAGGAATACTAGGAATACTACCTTGAAGGTATGCGCCGTTTGCGCGGAGGAGTTCGTCAGAGACACACACAGAAATTTTTAAAAATCAATTAAAAATTTTGCACCATGATAATGAACAAGATAGTTATTGATGAATAAAGAAATACTTTTAGATAAAATTTTAAATCATGAGTATTTTTTGATCAGCCCTCGTACAATTTAAAATAGTTTTTGAAATAAAGGCTACAAAGTTCATTGTAAATAAAACAAAATTGTTTATTATAATCGGCCATGTCACACAATTCACTTCCGTTCGTATATGGAATTGAATCGGTTTTAATTCTTCAAAAAACGAAAATTTAAAACTTTTTCGAAATGAAATCAATTCTATAAGACAATACTAGTTTCATTCTTGCGATTAGAAATGTTTACATTCCGAAAAGTTTTTTCGTTTTTCGTTTTTTAAAGAAGTAAAAAAATAATTCAATTCCGTTTCCGAACGGAATTAAGTTCTGTGACATGGATGAATATAAGAATCTTTGACAATTATTTGGGAAACAAAATATCGCGACAGCTTCGGCGTTCATGATGGTCCGCATTTTCAATGACTGTGAGACATAATTGAGGTTTAAAATCGTTAATGAGCCAATTTGTCTTATTTTTTAGCTCTTGAGTTTTTCTTGGCTTAGCAATGTACACTTTTCCTTTTAAATATCCCCAAAGAAAGAAATTTGGGGGCGTCAAATCACTTGTTCGTGGTGGCTAATTAATATCGCCATGATAAGGGCTAACATCACCCTTGAACTTCACGTTCAATAGAGCCTTTGTGTCGTTGTCTGGGTTGGAAGTAGCATGATTCTGCTGGAATCACACATCGCCCAGGTCCGTATCTTCCATTACTGGCCGCAAGAAGTCTGCTATCAGCTCTTCGTGGTGAACACCACTCACGGTAACTGCTTGGTTAACCTAAGTTTCAAAGAAGTATGATATGACGCTGCTAGCCCATAAACCATCCCAAAATATCACTCTTTTTATTTGCCCAAAGGCAGCAATTTTATTTGTTGATAAATCACGAAGAGCACGAAATGTATTTTGATTTGAACAGCCATAATCATTTAACGATTCAATAATCCTTATGCGCTGCTTAATTTTGAACCTCTCCATGGTTGAATTTGTCAAATGCTGTAACAAAGAAGTGTTAGATTAAGTTGGGGGAAATATTTACATTAAGGTGTACCGCACAATTAACATCGTGTGTCATTCTTCTTAATTTCAAAAACAAGCTTAAGCTACTTATTTTTCAAGAAGTGAAATACTTCAATACGTAAGTGCCAGTTTATACACATCAAGTTTGACTCATTAAGTCTTAACTTTGTGGGAGAAAGGTGAAAAGAGAATGGAAAAGGGTGCAGACTTGACGGTACCGTCAAGTTTAAAATGAAATGCCGAAAAATATGAAAACTTGAAGGCAAATGAATTTGAACTTGACGACATAACGCTTTGTGTGTGAACATAAATGCAAGTTCAAAAGCAAATTGAAGCAGAATTGATCAAGAAAACCTGATATGTGTAAACTGGGACTAAACGATGTTCCGGCAATACTAAACGCAGCGAATTTCTCCTAAACACTTACTTGAGCTCGCACGCATTCGCATTTGTATGACCTGTGACAACCAGCATAAAAAAGCAATTTCCTTTGCCTACTCTTAGGCGTGCTGCGTCAAGTATATTAAAACAGACATACATCTTTCGAAAGAGCCAACATGTTAACATTCCATCATCACATATCCAATGTCCTTTAAAACCTTTACGAGTACGTTTAAACCAACAAGGCAACAAGTTGTTAATGAAAATCTATTGCAAAAGTTCATCATATCATGCAAGCAAGTGACAGGCTGAAATTTTCTGAAACTAAAATGAAATTGCTGCAGGTAAAAAAAAAAATATACATATATGTGTATGGCAGTAAAGCTACAAATATTAACATTTACAAACTGAAGAAAACAGACAGATGAAAAAAAACCAACTTATGGCCAACAACTAGTCACATTTATCGGATTAATAAACTGAAAGTAGAAAATAAATTCACATCAAAATCAACTACCTTCAGGATTGTAGAACAACACAACTTGTAAAAGTCTAGAGCAAAGATGAGATAAAATAAAAGTCATCATCTTTACGACAGACATTAAGATTTGTAGTACAAATCGACTTGTTTTAAACAGCCAAGCAAAACATAAATGTTATTTTAGAACCAGCATGTAGTATACAAACTCTCACTATATGAGTATAGTTTGTGGAATATTTACTTGTGTAGAGATAAAAAGCAAACCACAGAATATCATCTAATCCACTGCGGGGCGGTTTTGGCATCGAACGTGTGGAAAACTACCAGCAACAAAAATACCACAATATTAAATTGATGCGTTTTGCACGTGTTGGTTGGTTATTTGCTTGTTTAGCCAAGTTATTGATAATTTAAATAAGTTTTTGGGCAAAAAAGGAACGAGTTGGCAGATAAGCTTTTATAAACAGGGTGGCGCAAAAATAACCTTCCGATGTTTTTTGGCTGTAATTAAAAAAAATAAAAAAATGAAAAACTTTGATTCTTCTTGTGGATTATTTTTATTTGGTCTTTTACTTTTTTTTCCTTCAAGTCGAGAATATGATGTCATGTAAATGGCCGCCAACACAGTTGATTGTCATTTGAGCCCTTTTTATAGCATTTTCCATCACATTGGCCAAAACTTCCGGCGATAGGTCCTTACATTCTTGACGGATATTGTCTTTAAGAGCTTCGTCTGTGGAATAAGTTGCCTGCAGACGTGTTTCCTGTCTGTTATAACGTTGGAAAGTTCAAGTCAAATGTTCACAAACACTACTCCCTCTTTCCCCCTCCTCATAACCTGTTTTCCTAGTTCTGGTACACTGCACTACATATGTCAAGGCGAATTCATTATTAGGTGGATGCATCGGCGAATTCAGGCGAATTCGGTTAATATGGCGGCACCTTCGCAGTCAAGTTTTGTTTACCTTTTTCGGCGCCATTTAAATTTTTGTACATGTTCTTTATCAACTACTTTTGACAGCTTAAGTGTGAATTCGGCTTCTTACACAAACAAAATACCTGTTGTTTTTCTTATTGTTGTATTGTTGTAGCGAAGCGGCTACCTTGTTTTTTGTATCATGACATATGTAGGGGTCATCCCCTGAGTACTGGTCCAAGCTAAAAAAAAAGAGCTGCAAGAGTATAAAGCTTGTTGACATAAACCCACGACCTCAAAAAGCCGCACAAAAAGAAGCTTGTAGCGGTCAAATCAGGCGATCTTGCTGGCCAGTGCAAATCGCCAAAACGGGAGATTAGGGAAATGCATCCTTCAGCATATCGGTTGTGGCACGTGCAGTGTGTGCCGTAGCAATGTCTTGTTGGAACCACATGTTTTCCAATCCCAATTCATCAAGTTGCGGCAAAAAAACTCGTTTATCATTGCTCTGTAGCGCTCACTATTCACTGTAACCGTTTGGCCCGCGACGTCTTCGAAGAAAAAAGGTCCGATGACTCCTCCAGCGAAAACAGCACACCATACAGTGACTTTGAGCGGATGTAATGGCTATTCGTGAGTTACACGCGGATTTTCCGTGCCCTTGAAGCGTAAATTTTGCTTATTATCTGAAAATTATATCACTTAAATGCGACCCATATTCACTTTGACTTTAAGGCAACCTAGACCGAAAATTTTCCATCACCACTCTATAGATATCAGTTGAAATATTTCGCATTTCCTTGCGCATATGTTCTTTTAATTCAGTAATGATCATCGGATTGTTACTGAAAACTTAAATTTTAACATGATCGTAAAGCGAAAAAAAAACTGTAATTCAGGTAAAATTGCCTTGTTCACAGAAAAAATTATAGTAAAAAAATAATTTCAACAAAATTTTTGTCTGAAAATATAATTTGTATATATATACATAAATATAAAAAAAATAATCGTGGATATCATATTTTGTTGTTGTTAAAAAAAAATAGTTGTTTTCGATCAATAATTATTTTTACTAAACTTTTGTTTGTATCCACGAATTCCTTTACAGATCCGCTTTCAAACAATTTATTAACTGATTCAACGAATTTCGTTATTAAACACGAAATTTTTTTTTCTGTGATTATATAGCAATAATTAAAAAGGAACTATCCATAAAATATGAAATGTAAAGTCAGCTTAAGTTATTCTTTTTAAAGGTGCTTTTTTCCAGATAGATATCATCTTCTCCTCTCCTGAATCAGCATTTCTTTCCATTTGATTTGTTTACCTCTCCTATTTTTATGACTTACTTCTGATGCCAATAAATCTTTAAATAAAAAATTAATGCTTTGCAGCTTTTTACTGGTTGTTCCTCAGCAGCAATTTATGCCTGCAATAAAATGAAAAATGATGCCAGGCTGCAGTTGCATCAGTATCTTCATTTTTGCAGGATGTTTAATGCAGATTTTATGCATTTCCTTGGCCATCTGTATTTTGAATTTGATAAAGCAGTAGATTTTTTTTTGCAATCGCTTTGAGAGAAAAAGAAATATTTAAAAATATATAAAATAAATTCATGAAGCCAAGAAAAGCCTTGAATAGTGTAGATGTGGAAAGTACAAGGTGTGGGTGTTGTTGGTATTTAATGCAACGCTGCTTTCCAGTGGTATTTTTCATATGCCGATTTTGCAGCATAAAACGTACGTACATAGATATATACAACTGTTTGGCATTTCCTGACAATTCTCGATTACACCTTTTCCTGCTGTTGTTATTATTGCTGTCGCGGCTGCTGAAGCTGCTGGTCATATAAATATTGTGGTTTTAATTCACATGAATGAATGAAATGTACACATTTATGGTACTCGTACAACAGCAGGCTCTTTATTTACATTGCTGCTGCTATCATGTAGCATTTTTTCGCCAGGCTTTTATTTAAAGTCTTCATAGGCTGGTTTTATTTTTTAAACGGCGATGCAAATATTTATGAACAAACGAACTGAGTGCAAAAGAAACAATTTTTTAATATTTACAGAAAACAGTCAAAGCAAGAAAACTTTAAAGTCACGGCTTGGTTTTTGTAGTGGAACAAATGTTGTGGGTTCTTGTAAGAGATATACTTATGTATGTACGTTTGAAATCTCTGCTGTTTGTTACAATATATTTCGTAGCAGTATTCATTTATGAACTTCATGGGAGGCATTTCATTAGTTGACCCACCAACTCAATATCTGTTACATTCTCCTTTTATTATTACCTTGTGTGTCTGGTAATGGCTCAAACTGTTTAGTGCATGTCATTTGTTTAGAGATTTATGTCTGATATTGGAAAGTTGGGTGGAGAGGCCTGAACAGACAGACAGACGGCAGTTTCTTTTGTTTGTCATTTACAGAATCTGTTAAATTTTTGTTTCAAGAAATGCTTTTAATTGATTTGCTCTATGAAGTGCAATTAAAAAGATTGCTGGGGACTTGTACTCATTATATCTAAATTGGAAAAGTTATAACGAACAAATTTCGAAATTTGAATTGTGGTTAAATATTTACATATAGTACTGAGCATAAATACACTTAAGATAAGAGAATTGGTTTAAGACTTTCCCTGCCAGAAATAGTAAAATTGGCTAAACGAAAGTTTACTGAAAACAGCTTGAGAAGAAATAAATATATTGATGCGTTATTACCTTTTGTGGATTATTCATTTAGAATAATGTCACCGACACTTATTCGTTACACAGTGCTGAAATAATTTACAGGTTTATTAACACTTAATACCACTGTGCATTAACACACTAGACTTGCTTACTTTTCTGACTTATGACTGTTTATGCACCATATTTTGCCCACTGTGAATTATTCCATGAAATCATAATATTTTACGAAAAAACGATCGCTTAGAGAGCTAAAGGCCTAATCAAAAATGCATATATGAACTGATTAAAGGATGGAGCACAAACACTGGCAGAAGTGTATTTCATCTCAGCGATAAGTAAATAAACTTTTTTGTAGAAAATATAAAATTCACTATTTTCATTCTACACTATATGTACTTTGATATGGTATTAGTGATATATTAATATAAAAAATTATGCCAGTAAAAACTTATAAATAGCTTTTTTCTATGTTTCCCAGCTATCTATATGTCGACATTTCATAGGAACTGCTCTAATCATCAGTAGACTTTGAAAATTTTTGAAAGATATTCTCAAACATTCAACTTTATATCCCAACAATCCAAATAAATTGCTGAGAATTAAAAAAGAAAATGCTCTAATAATATCCGCCAAAACACAAAAAACAAGCTTTTCTATTTATAAACGTCTCTAACATTTCTTTACACCTTTAAGAGAATAACATAAATTTTTTACATGTTGTACATGAACTTCGGCACACCACTCCACACTCCAGCGCATCGCACTATACATTAAAGAGAGAATTCGTTTTTCAGCCATGGAACAAGACGTTTTTCCTGGTTGCATATAACGCAGGGGAGCAGGGTTTGCCTTCGTGTACACCAAAAGTGCACTCTGCTTTCTGAGGCATAGTGTCCTTCTGTTTTGTTATAACAAATAAAACTCTAGGAAGCTGCATAACTTATGTTCTGGTTGCAAACTATATGAGGTGTCTACCTTGGCTGAAACGCTTTGGCCATAGCTTAAAATTAAATCGCAGGAAGGGAAACTAGTTTCTCTGATAACTATGGTGGTGGGTCATAACCCACCAAGTTGCTATTGTCTTGCAAAAGATGACTGTAATGTACACTGAAAAGAATTTCTTCATTAATATAATGAATATTGACATCAATCTAATGAAAATTTTCATTATTTTTCGGCCAATGATGCACTTCATTGGACTAAAGAATCTTGTTTCATTAAAAATTATGTCATGAAAATATTCGTTAGATTAATGATAACTTCATTAAGTTAATGAAGCATGTATCATAATATTTATGAATAGTTTACATTAAAACAATGAAAATATTCATAAAGTTAACGACTTATGCCGTTTTCTTTTGTGAAAAAGTTTTGCATTTATGCTGCACTTTTTTTCTTAAAGTTCAAGTTTTAAAATTTAAGTTTTATTGAGATGAAAAACAAGATGTCGCAATAACTATAAATATCTGAAAAAAAGTTTAGAAAACTGTATGCTTCTGTATTTTTTTGGCAAAACAATATTGAAAATGTTACACTTTTTCTAGAAAAGAAAACGCCATTAATTGCATTAGTTTTATGAATTTGGTACTTTAACATTAAGTAAAGCTTTAATTCCTTTAATGAATCTTCTTCATCATTCAAACGTAATTTTTTCATTAGGCCATTACATTACATTAAATTATTTTTATGCAATATTTTCACTAGTGTAATGAATACATTTGTTAAACCAATGAAAATTTTCACTAATTTGGTGAAAATTTTTCTTCATTCTAACGAAATAAAATCATTAGTTTAAGGAAGAGTTGCATTATTCTAATGATCTTTTTTCATTAAACAATTACTAAACAATTTTTTTTTTTTTTATATTAAGCATACAATAATTTTTTTTTGTTTTAATACACTATTGAAATTTTGTTTTATTAAAAAATTTTTTACACAGTAATTAATGTATAAAATAATTTACTTTATCATTTAGTTAGTAGTTGTAATATATTTATCATCTCACTTTTACTAAATCTCTAAAATTTTGCACCCAGCCTTCAAAAATTTTTTATTACAAATCCAATGAAATTTTCTAATGAAATTATGAAACCTAATGATTCAATTTGAATGAATATTTTCATTAATGCTATGAATCTTCATTGATGGAACGTAATCTTTCATTCCGTTAATGAAAATTATCTAATTGGGTTCATTAGAAATATGAAGCAAATATTTTTCAGTGTAAGCAGCTGAAAGTGATCGTTAGACTGGGGAGTTAGTTAAGGGCTGACACTCTTAATGGGCTTCGGCCTACCAACTTATTAAGCCTTGTCTTCCACTCAAGTGAGAATATGAATAGTGACTTCCAGGGCACGTAAAAATAGCATTGAGCAAGGAAACCTCAATGTTCTAAATGAAACTACACACAATAAGAAAATAGTGAAAATTCTATCTGATGAGGGTGTGACGATGAAAATCTGCTTCGACAGTCAATCTGTTTCCTGCGTTTTAGGTTTTAACTATAGCCAGATCATTTCAGCCCCAAAACGTTTTTGCACTAAACATCCTCCTAATAATATTAGGATTATTGTTTTCTGAGGATTTCAATCAAAATATTTGGCCTTAAAGTATTAGCCAAACGTAATTGTAGAAGTTCGAAATAAATCATGTGTTAATTTTAAGCTTCTATAATCCTGATATAATTTTTAAATGATTTAAGAGTTAGAAATTCGAATACTATCTTATGAACATTATTAGAATCCTCTTAATAAACCCAGAATTTTATTTATTATTGTTATTATTCCTTTTAACTTATTTCATAATTTCACCTAATTTTCATACATTTTAGACTGAAAGCACGTTTACAAACATAATTATGAATTCAATTAATTGAATAAATTTATTCTAATATCTTTAAAATCCATTAATTTAATTGAATACCAAAAGCTTGGGATCCCCTGGTGTTATTTATATTAAATGTTTGCCGGAAAAAGAAAAGAATTTCTTAAAATTATTTAAACACTTTAAAAACCAAAGAAATTAGAAGGGCTTTAAAATTCCATTTAATATTTATAATACAATTTTCTTTCACATATCTATATTTATTTACATACAAAAACCAATATTTAATTTTATCATTGTCTTCTCAAAAGATATCTTTCGTTGCAATAAAATAATAAATATAGTATTTTGCAGCAAATTACAACAAAAGAATAATAACAAGTTGATGAAAGTTGCACAGTTGAAAAGGAAACTAAATATCTTCAAAAACTCGAGTACATACTTTTGAAAGTGTTGTCTACAAATTACAAAACTCATATATGAATTTACCATACTCATATATGAATCCTTTTGTATAACCCAGCCCGCAAATTAGTACGATATTTGCTAGAAGTTTTGCAAACACTTTGGCAAATAGAAAAATTGTGTTGTGAATTCGAACAGAAGAGGAGCTGTTTGAAGTGACTGCCATAAATTCTAAGAGTAGTGACATGGGAGGGTAAAGTTTACATTGAATATAGTTATAGTTACATATCCAACTAAAAAGTAAGAAATAATTTTAAAAATAAGCTCAAAAAAGTAGTAGTTTGTGAAATCTGAATTTGTGAAGTACGCGACAAGATATATTAACAAACTTGAATTCCATCCAAATCCTCTTGCAGTTAATATTCTTAACTTTGTTGATCATACCCGTCTGAGAAGGAAGGATACTTTGGCTACCATTAGAGCTCTAAAAGGATGACTGAATTCTGAAATAATATTCGCATAAAAATAAATTTTTGTCCAGCACTGGCAGGACTTTAATCACATTTTTTTTTAGTATTAAGACTTGAATACTTATTGTCATTATGTAGATTCAATAAATATAATAATATAGTTTAAAAAAAGGTAGTGAATGGAAAATACTAGTATAATTTTCGAAAAGCATCGAGCCCTTATTATACGAAAAATATAGCACAGAGTGCCCGACGCTTTTCTCACAGTAATACTAGATACTATTTTTCATTCACTATTGTTTTAAAAGCTTATGAGTATTTTTAAAATTATTTTTTCGTTTTAGTTCGATATCGTAACGTTTTTTTAGTTTTTGAACAATGTATATTTTTTACTTTTTAGTTTGATGCCATGAAAGTAATATGAGTAGGCGTAAGTGTCGCATTATATATAAATAAATAACCACTCATATGGCACTGGTTGAGAAAGTAACAAACATATAAACTTACTAACTTACCGGGGCTTACAATAACGGCTTAACGATTTTTTTTTAATAAGAAATAAAACGAACTACTTGAGATCTTTCCAAAAATGTATGATCGATTTGAAATCTAATCAAAACATATGTGAAGGGAACTCGACATCATGCATATGGCCAGCGCGGGTACGCCGGTAGCGGTCGATTCGTTGGATCCAATTTTCGTTGACTCGATCACACATTTCGGCCGTAAGGAGCATTGTTTCCCGTTCAATGTTGGCTATGAGTTCTTCCAACGTCATCGGCTTGTTGGCATAGGAGTAGACATATGCTTTGACACAGCCCCAAAGAAAAAAGTCTAACGGCGTTAAATGGCACGAACGCGGTGGCCAATATAATGACCCATTTCTCTTCAATAAATCCCCAAACTTACTCTTCAATAAATCGATTGTAACGTGTGCTGCATGGCTTGTGGCACCATCCAGTTGAAGCCACATGAAAGCATGTTCATGTTTTCCAATGCAGACGAAAAATAATCTGTAATCATGGCGCTATAACGATCGCCATGCACAGCAACCTGACGATGGGTATTGCCGGCGGAAAAATATGGTCCAATGACGGCCGCTGACATGCAAACCGCGACAAAATAGTTATATTTTGTGGTTGAAGTGTTGATTCATGAAGCACATGTGGATTTTCCCCAGACCAATAACGCATATTTTGTTTATTGACAAACCATTTGAGCCTAAAATGAGGTACGTCACTGAAGTTGCTTTTGGAATGAAATTACTCATCTTTGCACATCTTCTCAAGAACCCAATCGGAGAACAAACGTCGCGTGAAATGGTTTATCGGTTTCAATTCTTGAGTCAGTTTGATTTTACATGAGTGTAAACCAAGAACTTTACGCAAAATTCATTATAACGTGAACTTGGCAATGCTCAGTTTTTGAGCACGCCGCGGAATCGAGCAATTTCGATCGTTTGCTATGGACGCCTGAACGGCTGCGATATTTTTGTCACTACCTGTTGTTTCATTGGCACGGCAGCATCACACAATGAATATGTAGACTCAAATTTTCGCACTAAACTTGTTATTGATCGTCTACTAGGGTAAGACTAATGACCGGAGTTAACGTTCTTAAAGTTGTGGTCACCTGGACTTTTTAACATGATGATTTTCATCATGAGTTTACTGATAAAAGGGAAGTAACGATTTGATGATCAGTGAAATAGTGCGATCACAAATTAAATTCAAAGTTGTCAAATAACTATTGGAAAACCCTATACAAGTTAAGATAATTTAAGCGTGCTAATAACCGCTCTTGTCGTATAGATAGGAGCTATTCAGCTGCTAAAAACCGGCAGAAACCATTTATAAGTGTTACTGCATTGCGAAAAATAGCAGAAACTCAGCAAAATTGCAAAAAGTACCAAAACCCGGAAAAAATCAGCAATAACCATTAAAGTTCTGATACACGTACCGAATATAAAAAACCGATTCCAAACTGATTGGCAAACTGATTTTGAGTTGTTTCAGAATTCCCAAAATCGGCTTCAGGAACCACCAAAATTCTCCCCACTTCCCTTGAACAATCTCCGAAGCAACAGGGCAACTAGTATTTTTGCACGAAAGTATGCAATATAACATACATACAAGTGTAGCCAAAAGTGCTATGCGTTGCACAAAAGGCGTGAAATCTCGACAAATTATCATAAAAAACCGGCAAAAGGTGACAAAAATTTATAAAAGTAAACAGAAAGGAATATACTTACCCATGTAATTAAGTCCAGAACAACAGCTAAAAGTTTATACACTTGTTCCACGTCAAAATGAAAACCCGGTGCCCAACTGGTTAGTGAACCGGTTCCGAGCTAAAAACAAGTTGTTTTTCGAGCCATATAAACATTTTTTCAAGTGACTTTCAGTGTTTTGTGTATAAGTGATACACAAAACACTTGTTTCACGTCAAAATGAAAACCCGGTTCCCAACTGGTTAGTGAACCGGTTCCGAGCTAAAAACAAGTTGTTTTTCGAGCCATATAAACATTTTCTCAAGTGACTTTCAGTGTTTTGTGTATAAGTGATACACAAAACACTGAAAGTAATTGTCAGATAATCTACATAGTTTGCATAGTTTTTAAAGCAAATATTAAATTGTCTTAAAACTTCTAAAATCACATGGGTTAAAATCGAAAAGACCACATTTTTAATAACCTAAAATTTAAATTTTCTTAAAATTTAAAATAAAATTAGATTTCTTGATCTGCTACTTAAAAAATATCAACCATATATCTCACAAAAATCCATATGATATCCTAACATGTAAGGTCAGACACTAATCAGAATTGTCTGATTCATGCCAGACATTTGTCAGAAAAATCAGATCCATACATTATTGCTGACTGCTGCTTGGGATAAAGTGCAAATGTATGTTTGTGTTTCTGAGCAAATTTGAGTTCAAATTAAAGTTTTTATATTCATATTTGGAATGTATATTTATAAACAAAATTAAATTTACGGTATTTAATTTAATACGCAAGAATAAACATGTGCCTTCGGAAAACTAAAGAAAACTATTAATTTGTACATGTGTAGGCGTTCTCAAATGTATGATGAGATATGTATGTATGCTTTGCATAAACAAACATATCTGTCTAGTTGCCTATATACTGTTTACACATAAATTTAATCAAATTTTGAATTTTAAGTATTTATATTTCGAGAACATTCTAGTAATCGAAGCAAAGAAGGATTTACATAAATATTTATGTTAGATTCGATTTCAGTAAAGATTTTGTTACATGTTTTCGCTTTTGGTCAACAACTTTCAAATTTTTCCCTGTAATTCAGCGTCTTATAATACATGGGACAGTTGTGAAAGTGTTTATCGTGGGTACCCGCCAGTATGCCCATACCCCACGGTGATCTAATCACCGTGTGAATACATTGCGTCTAACATAACAAACTGCCATGCATGTGTACCAAATCGATCTCATGTTGTTTGGATATGATCTCCTCCTTGATTAGGAGCGGAACCTTTCTAAAACTCCTTCCGATCTATGGGTCACAGCACCCGATTGCAAATGAACTCCACACCGAGCTCAATTGAACTCTCCCCGGGCTTAAACCACAACCACCACGAACACATGGGACGTAATCTCTATCAAGAGACGCAACGCAATCATTCCAGCGCCGCTCTAACATTTCAATACCACCTTTGTAGAACGATTTACCTTTTACCTCAAAATAGGCCTCAGTTTCAGCGATAATCTCTTCATTTGTGCGAAATTTCTTACCGGCGAGCATTTTTTTCAGGTCTGCGAACAGTCAGTAGTCGCTGGTAGACTAATCTGGCAAATACGATGGATGTGGGAGTAATTCGATGTTCAATTCATGTAGTTAAGCTATTGTTTTGATTGACTTGTGACACGGTCTTGATGAAGCAAAATTTATTTCTTTGCCATATGCGGTCGGTTCTTTGCAATTTCGGCCTTCAACGCTTCAACAACGCTATTATAACATTCACTGTTAATGGTACTTCCCCTACTCAAGATAGTCGATGAACATTAGACCACGCACATCCCAAATTACAGAGGCCATAACCTTTCCAGACGGTTGTTGTGATTTCTGGCTCTTTTGACGAGGTTCAGCAGTTGCTGTCCACTCAGACAACGATCGTTTTCATTCCGCAGTGAAGAGATCCATGCTTCATTCATTGTCACGTTTAAGTACGGCCCAAACACTGCTCGGAATCATCAACACGTTCTCGTTTTTGGACAACAGTGAGCAAACGCGGCCGGCACCCACTTGAACAGAGCATTTTCATAGTTAAATGCTCGTGAAATATAAAGCCAACATGTTCTTTTGATATCTTTGTGATGTCAGCTTACTCACACAACTTCACTTTTCGATTATTCAAAACGATTTTGTGGATTTTTTTTATATTATCTGATGTTACCGCCTCACTTGGATTCAGAAGAACCTCGATCACATAACCCATAAAGAGAGTTTAGTCCTTCAGTGATACTTCATATATAAACAGATAAAAAAGTTTCCTATAAGATTGCCAGGTGAATGCGGTACTGAGATTATCTACCCTGCAAGAATTTCTTATTTCGATTTATTAATTTATAACAAATTACAAGCTCTTTTTCACAGAGTGAGCTGTATGCAGAGAGCCTTACAGCCTGTTCAACGATATCGAATGAAAATGTATGCGAAAGAAAGTTAGTCACTCACATTCGAATCAATTTGGGTTTGTCTATGTCACTATTGTTCGTTCGCATGAACTTATGTATTTTAATTGAATTTTGACACATCGTGCGCATAGAATAAAGTTAGAAAAACCCCAAATCAATTTTCTTTCGCTTAGGGTGCGAATGAACTTATCCTTTTGACATCGGCGAACTGGCTGTTAAGCTCTGTTGCCTCTACAGTTCTGAAAAGTCGGGACACGTCTTAACCCTGTAAAACACAAAGTTTTTATTACCAATTTATTTGGTATTGTACCCTTAACCAAAATCTAATCATATAGATAGTGGACTCCTCTTGAAACTTATGAATGTAGAGCTTTTAACAGAATACATACGTTGATTAGAAATCGTGATGCAATGAGAACTTCAACTAATTTGATTTAATTATTTAAGTTTATATCACTAAGTGCTTTTAAAGATGATAAATCCTCAACGGCATCCATGCTTACATGCGTTATCTGATCAGAAATGTATTGATTGCGGCCTGAAGAAGGAATAGCTGCTATAATTGTTTTAATTGACTTTTTTAAGTCTATCAAATTCCTTTCGTTTTCTACACCTTTTGCTTGACATAACCCGATAGAAAAAGTCTGGTCAGATCAGATAACCTTGAGAGCCTGCGGAAAGTGTAGTTGAGTATTTTTGCATTGCAGCTCCGCCTTAACCGATCTGGCTAGATATGCAGTTGCTCTTTCTTACTGGAATCAAATATTTTTCGTGATAAACCAAAACTCTGCCAACAACCCCAAATTCAGCCACCCAGCTAGAAACGCCTGTAACAAATTTGTTTAGCTGTCGTTTAGAATATAAAAATGTTATTGTAGCTAGTATAACATTCGATAAACATGTTCTCTTGTATTAATCAGTTACATAAAGCGTGATCAGACTATGTAAATGATTCAAATAAGAATTTGTAAGAAAGCAATCTTAAAGCTCCTTCAATAAATAAACAAAATTAATTTGTGCTGTAACAAGATTTTGTGGTTTGATCCATTACTTGCATACTCTTATGTGGTAATGCAACAAAAAGAAGCCACAATTTTGTATACGATTTAGTGAAAAGTCAAATAAATCAATTACATTTAGAAAACATTTACACAATTTTTATCAGAGCCAAAATAGTGTTTTAATTAGGATAACAGCTTTAGAAAGCTTGTTAGCATATGCCAGCAATCGCATAAAGACTTTATTTTCCTTAAAAGCATAATTGAACTTCATGCTTTTTTATTTCGAAATGAAATAGCAGACATTCTTGAAACGAATTTAACGTTAAATTTAGTTTAAATTAATTTTGAATTTTAAACTAATTTTCATCTCTTTTTATACTTTTCTAATGAACACCAAACCAAGAAATCTTCTATTTATTTCGAATATTCGTTTCGAATTTTGCCGCAGATTACGCCCTTGTAGTCGAAAATAAACTTTTAGCTTAAAACATTTTAAAAGTAGGCTTTATAAATTAAAATTAAATCCGCCTAAATGTATACACCATAAAAAATATTTGCTAACAATTTAAAATTCTGTTATCTACTCTACTGGTTTGGTCTTGGTAAGTGCTTAAAAAATCCGACAACAACAGAAAAAAAGAACATTACCTAATTTAAAAGATAAGTTTAAAACAGTTTTAATTTTTATCTGCAATTTCAGTTTTGCTCATCATCATCATCATCGTCATCAGCTAACAAAGTTTTCGATACACATTAAATTCTATAAAACTGTTAAAATTACACTAACCGACACACTTTTGGAAAGGAAACCTAGAATCCATTTTAAAGGATTTCATCATACACTAATACACATACATATATGCACGCACACATACATATATACTTGTGTAGCTGAAGATATAAACTTCTTTGAACTTTTTTTTTACTGTAGTAATTTTTTCTGCTTAAGAGAATGATAAGAGTTGGCTTTCTTGATGTCTTTTATGAGACCTATTGGTGCAAGATAAAGTTTTGTGTTTTTGTTGAAAATTAAGTCAGTAGTGGCTTAAAATTGAAATAAAATATTATTAAATGAATACCAACAGAAACCTCTTGTACGGAGATACGAGTACGAGTAGTAAAACTTATCTTCATGCTTTGCTTTATATTAAATTTTAAATATGTTTAAATAAAAGGGATTAAGCAGACTTTATGCAGCTTTAACTTTTTTCAAAATAATAATAAAAAAAATGTTTTCGTTTTGCTGCAACAAGAATTTGTTTCATATACATATGTATGTACATATATTAGGATTAAAGTTTTAAACTAGAAAACTGATTTTTTCATGTCATATCAAAATGTTTAAAAACATATCTGACAATAGAATTAAATCTGTTGTATTTTTCAGATTTCTGTTAAGTAAAAAACACAATAAATACATTAAAATATGGAAATTTCTTATTGTTCTTAAGAAATATTAGCAGGGCTCAATGATATTGGTATTTCATTGGTCCACCTGTAATAGTAATAATAAAAATGAAGAAGAAACTAGACTAATTCCTTTAATGGAAGTTCTAGCGAGTGTTGCGATTATAACGTATATACATGTAATAGCTTGTATCCCAACGCCCTGCAGTAGAAGATCAAGTGTTCGGTTGACTCATTCTCTTCGCCGCTAAATCTGCAAACATCGGTGTTGGAAATTTCCAATCTGATGCGTATACCTTTATGGGCTTAGTACATCATAAAACCGGACTAACTCCTTGTATGGGAGTTTTAGCAAGACCTGTTCACCAAACGTATAGTCTTGTAGTATTGTGCATCCTGTATGCCACAAAGCTACGCAGTAAGTGTTGCTTTGACTCCTTGCAAAATTTGCAAGTACCTGTGTTCGAAATGATCAATCTGTCTAGATGTTTAAGGCAGGTAGATATAATAACCTGTGCGTTTAGTCAGTGCTCTTAGTTTTTCCTATCCAGTCTCAGACAAGTTCTGTGCTTTTAGCATCAAAACTTAGACTTTATTTCAATTCTTTACAGGCATTTAATTCGTTTGAACATTACCTGTTTGCTTGTTGCAGTCAAAGGTAATTCATTACCTTGCAATGTGAGTGGTGTGGGAAGGTGTCGGGTGGTTAAATTTCAAGGGCCGATGTTGAATGTGAACCACACCTAAACGCCAAGTTTTTTTTTCCGAATTTTATTTGGCATTTCTCTATTTCAGACTTGTTCAATTTGAACCATGGAGAGATACACAATCCAACAACGTGTTAAAGTTATCCAGACTTATTATGAAAATGATGATCAATTTTCGAAGAAAATCATCTTCAGTGACGAGGCATATTTTCACCTCAGTGGATTCGTCAATAAACAGAATTGACGCATTTGGGCGAATGAGAATCCAAGAGAGACTGTCGAAAAACCAATGCACCCACAAAGAGTGACTGTTTGGTGCGGTTTATGTGCTGGCTGCATCATCGGGCCGTATTTTTTCCAAAATGAGGCCGGTCAGGCAGTTACTGTGAATGGTGTTCGCTATCGTAAGATGATAACGAACTTTTTATGGCCCGAATTGGAAGATATGGATGTAGACGATATGTGGTTTCAGCAAGACGGTGCCACTTGCCACACAGCTAACGAAACAATTGCTCTTTTGCGCAACAAATTCAATGGCCGTGTCATCCACGTAATGGTGATGTCAATTGGCCGCCAAGATCATGTGATTTGACACCGTTGGACTTTTTTCTTTGCGGTTATTTGAAAAAAAAGGTGTACGTCGATAAGCCAGCAACAGTTCAACAGCTAAAGGATGAGATAATTCGGCACATTAACGGCATAGAACCTCTATTATGCCTCAGGGTCATCGAAAATTTGGACCATCGGATGGAGGTGTGTCGCCGTGGTCGCGGCGCCCATTTTGCCAATATTTTGTTCCATACATAATTGAATAGTACCAATATATCATAATAAAATAAAATTACAATAATTTCATAAATAGTTTGTGTTTTATTCAAAATCAACATCGGCCCTTGAAATTTAACCACCCTTTATATACCGGAGATCTGTAACCGGTGCCTTTTTCAATGATCTAAATACACCCGTCTTAAATCGTGTTGTGGTGTGATTGGTCACCGCATATTGAACAATTATGTTTTCTACTCGTTAAGGATTGCATCAGTTAACTAGAGTATAAAACATACCCCATCAAGTTTGTACACGGTGGCTGCTTGATTTGGTTTCTCAGTTATCTTTTCCACATTCGGTAATCGAACTCGTACTTCTTTTTAACAATGAAAATAATATTTGTATGTAAGAATTTGCAAACACACATTTACCTTACCCATGAGAGTGTATGTGTTCAGTGTTATGTGTTTACTCACTCATACTCGGTAAATGTATTCGTGCTAAGCGCGGCGTTGCCAGAAGGTTTTTAGAATACCATGTTTTCGCGATCATGTTATGAAGAAAATATATACACATATTTTATTTGAACACATATAGTACAAACCCGGTAAAAATAGTAACTTTTACTTTTAAAAATCGATGTTTTTATGAAGCACATTTTCATCAAATTTCTTTTTTTTTATGTTCCTTCATTTATAATAATTTTTATTTCTTGGTTTTAATCCATAACCACAATAAATGCATAGTTACATCTACATACATATAACCAATTGTGGAAAAAATTTTGATTAAAATTTTGCAGCAAAAACAATCTTAAAATCATCATTCAGTAGGCTACTTTCAAAATCGTCAATATGGTTGTAAATTATGAAATCTGGTAGCCCCGATTTCAGTTAATGTTAAATAGTTAAAAGCTGACGCATATACACAACAAATGAATTTGTCGAAAGTGTTGTTTTTACAAGTTTATTTTGTGACGACGTCATGTGTATGCAATATTAAGAAAATAGAAAATACTCCAAAGGTTTCTATTGCTAAGTGCTAGTAACAACACAACTTTTTTAGTGGCTTCTTCTTTTACTCTTAAAAGCGTACACACGATACGACAGTGATTGGTTATATTTTTGATGTACCACGATTTCGCAAACGAGCCACCGCATAAATTTTTAAGAGTGTTTAAAATACTTGGATGTGCAAATGTTTGGGTAAACAGCCGGTGTACTTATGATTGCGGTGCACCTGTGCAGATCTCTGGTATATACACTGGGCACTGAGCGGTATTAATAAACTTACTTCCAACACTTTTGATAACGTTTGTTTTGGTATTTTCGTGTTGTTATTGATAGGAGCAAGTCAAAAGTACCGTAAACACTACCCCCTTTTTCCTCCTCTTCATAATATATTTTCCAAATCCAGCTCAAGATAAAAAATATAAAGTTGATCTAATGGCTGTCCACTCTGCTCTGTTTTTGACATTGGTATCTAGCATTTCAATGCCTATATCGCTTTGGAACTGCATTGTATAACGTCATGAATAATGAAAAATATCAAACAATAAACAAAATCAAAAGCGTTAAAACGAACGATTACTGCAGCTCCGTGGTACTTAAAAAAACTCACGAATTCACAAGGATCTGTGTGTTCCCTTAGTAAAAGACGAGTTTGCAAAGTATGCTACTAGGTACTTATATCAGTAAGCTGGAATTTCAAATCCTCTTGCACGCAACATATTTAATTTTTGAGGCCACACTCGGTGGAGAATAAGGGGTACCCTAGCGTTATATAGCTGCTTTTACCGATATAATTCGCGCAAAATAAAGCTTTTTGTCTAGTATTGGCTGGACTTATTTAATTGTTTATGTTTAGTATTAAGATTTTAATAGTTATTGGTTGTTCATATAATGAAGATTCCATATATAAAGGCTAAAAAAAATATATGTGACTGAGTTATCTAAAAAGGCATTTTTAACTTGTACACGCAATACATTTTGCATTACAACAAGATAGACTTTTCAAAACTATAGCAATATTGATCATATCTAATGGAAACATTGATGATAGTCAATGTTTTGTTATAATATTTCTGGGGCCTGTAGCTTGGAGGACAGGCGCCAAAGCCTTGTTTAAGCGTATGGGCCTTGTAGAGGAGTGTATGACTCATTATAAATAAAAATACAACAAATTTCGGGCCTTAGTTTCTTTTTCTTAATTACGTACTAGTATACACATATTGAGTTTTTTTTTTTATTGGACCAGTACTCAGGGGATGACCCCTACATATTCAGTGCATTGTACCAGAACTAGGTTGTGAGGAGGGGAAAAGAGGGAGTAGTGTTTGTGAACATTTGACTTAAACCTTCCAACGTTATAACAGACAGGAAACACTAGGCAACTTATTAAACAGACGAAGCGTTCGGCTGAAAAAGGAATTCTCTCTGTAATGCGTAGTGCGATTCCCCGGGCGATCGACCACAAATGGATGAGCTCTGGACGATGAGCGCGTGCTACGTAAAAATGTGCGAGTTTCAAGAACAAGATCCCTAATCTCGTCAGAGCAAAATCCATTGTAGTAACGATAGAACAGAGTAACGCACCCCACACTGCGTCGATGCTCGAGTGAGTCAATAGAGTTGGATACCCTACTGTCACCGATGAGCTTCTTCGCCCTCTCCTGCACACGGTCGAGTAACCCCAAAATAGACTTTGAGGCACCGGCCCAAACATGAGAGTTGTATCCCATTTTCGGTCGGATGTAGGTGGTATAAATAGTAAGGAGGTCGGATGGAGTGAAGTACATCTTACACCATTTCAAAAAACCAAGACACTTGAATGCTTCTTTGGAGACATGAAAAATGTGTTCAGTCCAGCGAACATCACACGGTATCTTCATTCCAAGAACATCAAGAGCATCCGATTCCTCAATATTTATACCATCCATGAGTACAGATGAAGTAGCATTTGCGGTCGTTTGCTTGTGTGTTAATAAGCAACATTGGGTCTTACGAACGTTGAAGGCGACTCTGTTTTTACGACCCCATTCGGAGATTAATAGAAGGTCACTATTCAGTGAATCATTCATATTTAGCCTCTTGGCAGCGATCTCGGATAGGCTGGGCCTATAGCTAAAAGAGTACGCGTGGCAAATGCTGCTGTCATCTGCGAAAGAGTGGATAGGGTTGGAAGTTTGGTAGAGAAGGTCGTTGAGGAAAATAAGAAATAGGGTAGGAGAAAGAACGGAGCCTTGCGGAACCCCTGAATTAACCATGAACTCGTTTGATGAGACCCCATCTATAACAACTCGTATAGTGCGGTCTCTGAGAAAACTCGATATAAACCGAGAGAAGTCATCACCGACACCAAAAGCAGTAAGTTTTGCCAGTAGTGCACCATGCCACACTCTGTCAAACGCTTTTGAATATTGAGTTTACTCTGCTGTTCACAGCACACAGACGAGCAAAATTTTCTAGAAAGTCAGTCAAAAGTCTAAGTGCTCTGAACAGCACATGAGTTTCCCCAACAAAAACTTTCAGCCAAATTGCTTTCGTTTTTATCTTATCATTATCAAACATATATTGTATTATAGCTGCATTTAAAAGTTTTCTTTTTTGGCCAACTATTTGCTGCTATCAATTTTCTGTTGGTTTAAGGATTTCCTCCTTTTTTTTTCTCTTTTTTGTTTGTAATTTTGTTCAACAAAATAAACGTGCAATTATCACTATTTTAGTTTTTATATCCCTGAAAACATTTTGCTTTTTAAAAGTAAATATTAGCAACTATTGACACAATTTGGTGGTGTTTATTTAACAGAAGGGTGACAAATCGAAAAAGCGGCCTTAAAACATGAACGTCAGCAAAATTCCGTGTAAATTAAATCCACATAAAATGTTTTTTTGTGGTTTAGCTTGATGAATTTGCTGAAGTGTTTGTGGAAATAAAACTTGTATATTTATTGAGGACTCCACAAATGTCAGCCTGATCCAAAAAAAATATGTATTTATACATTAAAGGATTTAAGTTGGAAAAGAACTATAAACTAAACTCTCTTAAACTAACTTCTCTTAAACTCTTAATAAAATATTAAGAGTTTAAGAGAAATTTGTGTTTTGAAAGTTGTTGAACAAGTTTTTGTGTGCGCTTCTAGATTTATTTGCTTAAAACTTTAATACTTTATCAAAGTTGACTTTATTGATACCAATATAATATGTGATTAATGTTGATATAAATAAAATGATTGAATGGTAATTTAGCTGAAATTTAAATATTTATTGAAGCAGTTCACTCTTGGTTTCATTTTTACTTTTAATAAAAAAATTTTCAAATTCAATTTTAACAGCCAGTTCGCCGATGTCGAAAGGATAAGTTCATTCGCACTCCAGGCGAAAGAAAATTGATTTCGGTGTTTTCTAACTTTATTCTATGCGAACGATGTGTCAAAATTCAATTAAAAGTTATATAAGTTCATGCGAACGAACAATAGTGACATACACAAACCCAAATTTATTCGAATGTGAGTGACTAGCTTTCGTTCTCATATATTTTCATTCGATATCGTCGAACAGGCTGTAAATTTAATGCAATTTTCGTAAACACAACCCTACATATTGTGGTCACATTTCGTTGATAAGATAAAATTTAGTGAAACGGAAAAGCGTCCTATGATAGTAGCAGTAAGAAAAAGTAATCATATGTGGGATAAGTAAAAAAAAATGAATAGCAACCCGAACGCAATGAGATCATGTTGTAGAGAAATTGCGTTTGAAATTGTATGTGATCATATGGTTTTTATTTATATTTGTAAAACAATGTGGTATACCTAAAACCAAGAAAACCGTGAAATTTCACTTAAACGCGAAATAGGCACCACATTTCAAATGTCATATTTTCCGAGTGAAATAATTAATGTTGCTCAACCTTTTTGGCAGATTTGATTAAACAACCCTATTATCATACAAATTGTCTGATGCGTTATTGCAAAGACGGGTGCTGATTTGACTAGATTACGAACTTGTTCGGTTATTCTCCAATACTGATTGGGATTTTTTTTTTAACTAGAGTTGCTACCAAGATAAAATTTTACATAACAAGATCTTATTTAAAATTCCCCAAAACATATCATACACTTATTTTGTTACACTGCTTTTTAACTTAAAAAAATTAATGTAATTATCATCAAGAAGTAAATTCTAAGTAGATAAATGCTACTTCTTAGCATTAACAATAACAACAAGTAATAGTGTGGTATATTCGGCTGGGCCGAATCTAAAATACCCTTCACGATAGTCTCGTATATGTATAGTATATGTAAAATTTTGAACTAAGTATGCTCAGTTCTATATCAACCGATATCGGAATTTTCTATTTACTGTAGTTTTGTAACCTTCTTTTATAACGAGAATTGCTTTTCAGCAAAAAAAAAAAATTTATTGGAAAAATCGGTTTAAGCTATATCTCGGGTATATATGGACCGATATCGGAAATTTCCATTTTCCATGTTTTTATAACCTTATTTCATTACCAGAACTGCTTTGGAGGACAAAAAAGTTGAAAAACCAGGTTTAGGCTATATCTCGGGTATATATGGACCGATATAGGAAATTTTCATTTTTCACATTTACATAACCTTGTTTCATTATCAAAATTGCTTTTGAGCAAAAAAAGTTGTTTAAGTTCGTTTACGCGACATTTTCATGAAAAACCCGTTCTAAGCTATATCTGGGGTATATATGGACCAATATCGGCAATTTTTATTTTCTATATTTATATAACCTTATTTCATTACCAGAACTGCTTTTGAGCACAAAAAAGTTGTTTAAGTTCGCTTACGCGACATTTTCATGAAAACCTCGGTCTAGGCTATATCTCGGGAATATATGGACCAATATCGGAAATTTTCATTTTCCATATTTATATAACCTTATTTCATTACCAGAACTGCTTTTGAGCACAAAAAAGTTGTTTAAGTTCGTTTACGCGACATTTTCATGTAAAACCCGGGGAATAGTATTCCAAAGACGTATCGTGGATATGAAAAACTGCCAATTTGACACTAATGTTTCACTTCTTGGAGGTATTATTGCTTTGCTTCTAGCAAACCGACGGAAACTAAGCCGATTATACAGTTCATCAGGTTGACGGAAAGTCACTATTTTGTGTAATAGTATCAGAGCTCTTACTCTCATTAAGTCTTCAAACTGAACACCAAAAATTTGCCTAGCGTAGTGGTTTATACTATCTATAAAGATCCCCGTAGGACTTAAGACCAAACACATATCTTATGTTATTATATATAACATTAAGCCTTGACTTGCTTTTTGCAGCACAGTTTGCGAAAACTTCGCACCTATAGGTTAAAATTGGAATCAAGTAAGTTATTGCGAGAAATAGTCTGATTCTAAAAGGTGTGCGATGTTGTGTAGGCCACAGGGTTCGGACTATCGAAAAAGTTTTAGCACAAGCGACTGAGACATGGTCCGACCAGGTTAATGTGCTATTGAATGTAACCCCTAAATTCTTAGCTTTATTCAACATTTCAATTTTGTGGTTGTCGATACTGACGTTTGGTTTGTGAACCACTTGATGGAAACGTTTTTGACTTTTTCGAGTTAAGGCTCAATCCATTAATGGCTGCCCATAAAGAAATTCTATTTAGGTCTACATTTAATTTATTCTCATAGTTTGCCATTCTGCTGCTTATATAAATTTGGACATCATCGGCGTACAATCGAATATCGGCAATTTATCAGCTGATTCGGCAAATCTTTGATATATATTGTGAACAAATTGTTGTTTAGCAATTAGAAGATGGTGAAAACTATCTGAATTGGAGATTACAATTATAATTACTCCGTTGTGTAATTATAATTTGGGGGGTAAAGAAATTGAACAACCGTTATGGAGAACAGTAACAGTTTATTAAAAATTCGGAAATATTACCTTACGTGGTTTTAGTTGGTAGCACCGTGGCAAGTGTTCTAGAGCATACTAATACTAAAAAATTCAAGAATATAAAAAACAGTAAATTTCATTATATAAATTTTGACAATTGGAATTTCTCCACTTCCCACAGTGTTACCAGCTTTACATTATAATAAGAAAATTCATATAAAATATATAGTGTCCGCCGCCCCAGATTTAAGATTTCTGACAGGTTTCGCTCTCGCCAAGTACCCTTGCCAATGACACGATGGCCTCTATCAACAATTTGGTGTCAGGTTTTGATGGTTGCAGTGTTGATGACACTTGTGAACTGCAAGCTTGGTTTTTGCGTACTTGGTGTGTAGGACCAGTGTCCCACGAAGTTGGACATATTGAGAAAAGTAAAGGCCCCAAAACTGAACCCTGAGCCGTTTTACGTGAGATCATCATAATTAAAATATCTTTTTTTGTTTTATTTAAATAAACAATTTCTTTACTGCAGTCATTTCTATAAACGCACATCAACAACGATATGAAATGCTAAAGCAAAACCAATCAGATGTTCCCAAAACATAAACTTTATAGTGAAAAGGAAATTATGAAAAATTTTAAAGTAAAAAATCGAAATCATAAGCAATTAAATTTAACTATTTCAAAATCTATTAATTTTTCTAACATACCGCAGCATACATCAAGGCTTAAAAGCCTGCACGCCGACACAAATGCAACTTTTAAAACTTCCATTTACGAAATCCAAAGCTGCCATCAATAACACTAGAAAAAACGTAAAGCTTAAAATTCCACTTTAGTTTAACGCACGCACATTCTAACAATACGAATAAAAAGAAAAAACGAAAAAGGCTACAAAACAAATAAAATCGAATAAAAACTGAACAAAAATTCTACTCAAAATTTATCCAGCAGCGCCATAAAATCTAAAAAACAAACAATTTCTCAACAACACTTTGCGACTAGCAACACTTTTTGCCACTTTCGCACACACCCACACGCACACACACTCGCTCATAAACATACTCATACAACAATTATTAAAATGTTGTGTTACCTGCTTCATTGCCATAACACTAGACTACACAACATGGCCATTAAAAGAATCCTCTTTGTGAGAGAAAGGAAAAAAAACACAAAAACAAAATAAAAACTGTTAAATTTAAAACAGGGTATTCACCGGGGACCAAAACCGTTATAAAAAGCAGATTTTTTTTTTAAAGAAAAATCATGCTTGAGTGTGTGTGAGTGAGTTTTATTTGTGTTTGCTGGAATGCAAGTTTGTGTCTGTGAGGTGAGATGAGATGAGAAAGTTGTTAGGTGTATGAGTGCACGCCGGATATTGAGTTCATGCTTAAATTGACAATTTAATGAAAATTTTTAAAAAAGTGTTTTTTTCGCCATTCTTTGTTACAAAAAAAAAGCGAATTTTTTTTTGTCATGTCTCTATCAAAAAATACAAATAAAAACACGAAAACTAAATTTGGCTTAGAGACTGAATGTAGAAGTTTGCTGTTTTTGTTTTGCTTTTTTGCCTATTTTATATATTAGGAAATACGCGTTGAAAAAAACCCCAAGCAGGTAAAACTTTTTAATAAATAAAAAGTAAGCACACGAAAAAATTTACAATGAAATTTTTTTTTTTCATAAGGAATTTTTTTTTTTTTTTTTAACTTTATTATTTTATTTATTGAATCTACATAAAAAATGTAATAACAATAAGTATTCAAATCTTAATACTAAAAAACTCGAAACAGAAACTCGACTCTGAAGTTGGATTGCAAACTTATATGGTGCTACGGAATTCAATTATGGGGCACAGCCTCAGCGTCAAATATTGAAAAAATTCAAAGGCGACAAAACCAAGTTCTTCGAACGATTACAGCGGCTCCATGGTACGTAAAAAATTCACGAATTTATAAAGATCTGAGTGTTCCGCTGGTAAAAGAGGAGTTTTCTAAGTACGCGACAAGGTATGTCAGTAAACTGGAACTACATCCAAACCCTCTTGCGCGTAATATACTTAATTTTGGCGGCCACAGTCGGTTGAGAAGAAGGGATACCGTTGCCACCATCAGAACGTTCAATAGAAGATTCTACCGATATTGCACCCGCATAATAGAACTTTTTGTCTAGCATTGGCTGGACGTAAGTAAAAAGCACATTTTATTTTATTTTTTTTTTATATTTAGTATTAAGATTTGAATACTTATTGTTAGTTCATTTTGTAGATGCAATAAATAAAAAAGCTTAACAAAAAAAAAAAAAAAAAATACTAAAAAAAATTGTGATTAAAGTCCTGCTAGTGCTGGACAAAAATTTATTTTTTTGCGAATTTTATTTCAGAATTCTGTCATCTGTTTAGAGCTCTAATGGTAGCCAAAGTATCCCTCCTTATCAGCCGTGTATGACCACCAAAGTTAAGAATATTAACTGCAAGAGGATTTGGATGGAATTCAAGTTTGTTAATATATCTTGTCGCGTACTTCACAAACTCAGATTTCACAAAAGGTACGTTCAGATCTGCGTGGATTCGTGAGTTTTTAACGCACCATGGAGCGTCTGTAATTCTACGGAGTTTCCTATTTTGACTTCTTTGAATTTTTTCAATGTTAGATGTCAAGGCTGTGCCCCATAATTGAATCGTATAGCACCATATTGGCTTTAGAATCGAGTTGTACAGCAAAAGTTTACAATCAAGCTTCAAGGTCGAATTTCTGCCTATTAGCCAGTTAATTTGCACTGCTTTCAATTTCATCTGCGTTACTTTTGCCTCGATGTGCGACTTCCATGTTAGTCTACGGTCAAGATGAATACCGAGGTATTTGACTTCACTGTGTTGAGGTATTACTTTATTGTTAATAGTAATGGGTGAGCATGTTCCTAGACGCAGTGCGAATATAACAAGGGCAAACTTTTGTTCATTAACCTTGATTTTCCAAAGCTTGAGCCATTTCTCTAGTTTGTCGCTATGTTCCTGTAAGTTTATTGATGCTTGCTGGTGGTTACTATGTATGCTAAGGAATGCTGTATCATCTGCAAATGTTGAAGTGTGAATGTTGGTGCTTGTCGGCATGTCAGATGCGTAGATCAAATATAAGATAGGCCCTAATATGCTGCCTTGGGGAACTCCAGCTTCAATAGGCTGGGCGGGGCTTATGAAATCGCCTTCTTTTACTATAAATTGGCTACAATATAAATAGCTTTCCAAGAGTTTATGTATGTTTGCAGGTAAGTTAAACTTTATTTTGTGCATTAAGCCATCGTGCCACACTTTATCAAAAGCTTGTGAAACGTCGATGAATAAGGCAGAGCAATATTTTTTATCTTCAAATGCCTTTCTTATGACGTTAACTAACCTGTGTGTTTGCTCAATGGTGTCACGTTTCGCTATAAAACCAAATTGGTGATTGGGAATACATTCCACCTTATTAAGCATTGGATCCAACTTCGCCTTTAGCATCTTTCGTGTGATCCTTCCCTGGCTTAGGAACCATTGTTATCATGGACACCTTCCACTCTGCAGGGTAATACTCAAGTCGTAAAATAGTATTAAAAATAAAAAGAAGAATTCTTTTAACTACACGAGGCAGCTCTACGAGCATTTTGTTGCTGATTTTATCCATACCTGGAGCTTTTTTAAGGTTTAGATTACCAATAGCATTTTCAACTTCTTGAAAATTGAATCTTAAAGGCACAGGAGGTCTACTAACAATAGGCGGCAACTCATTTGCATAAGGAATGAATAAAAAATTGGTATATTGTCAAAACTCAAAAATTCATTTTTAACCCTTTCAAAACATTAAGCAAATAATGACTATAACTAAGTAGCAGGCAACTTTTTTAATTAACTGGTAGATAAAATGCACTAATATTACCCAGGTAGCGAACGTCATGAAGTAAAAGTTACTATTTTTACCGGTTTTGCACTAAGTATGTTCAAATAAAACACATGTACATGAGTATATATTTTCTTCAAAACACTATCGCAAAAACATGGTGTTCTAAAAACTTTCTGGCAACGCCGCGCTTAGTACGAATACGTTTACCGCGTATAGGCTAATATTGAGTTCATTATTTCGTGCGAAATTCTTTCAAATTGCATACAAAAGTGTTTAGTATGGAATATCTGCGAAATAAGTTTAGAAAAGTAGTACTGAGTTTTTAAAGCGAAAAACACACAACATGTATCTGCAACATGTTTTCATTTAAAATTGTTTCTGGGAATATTTGTTTTTTCAGCTGCGAAATAACATAAGCAAAGCTTTTTTTCGCACGAAATACATACATGTTTACTTAAAATTAAAACAGAAACATGAATAAGAGAAAAAATAGACAACACTGAGTACATCTCAATTTTTCCGTACGAAATAAGTAATGTTGCTGAAAATTTTTCGCACATTCAATACTAGGCTTATGAGTGAGTAAACACATAAAACTAGACACATACACTGTCATGGGTAAGGTAAATGTGTGTCGGCAAATTCTTACATACAAATATTATTTTCATTGTTAAAAAGAAGTACGAGTTCAATTACCGAATGTGGAAAAAATAACTGAGAAACCAAATCAAGCAGCCACCGTGTACAAACTTGATGGGGTATGTTTTATACTCTAGTTAACAGACGAAAAATCTGACAAGAAGAAAACCCTTGTGCAAACACTATGCGGTGGACAATCACACCGTAACTCGATTTAATACGGATGTACTTATGGTGTTTTCTTTTCTGATAAAAAAAATACTGCCCTTTATAAGTTTATCATTTTTTTCCGATTACCATCACCCTTAAAAAGTTGTACATGTGTTATTAGCACAAAAGAACAAAAAATGCCATTTAATAATAATGTACACTTAGCGTTTCAAATATATCATGACTACTGTTAAAATACCAACGTTTTAATCACTATTTTTATCTTATAAAAGCTGTCATCAGCAGCACCGTTTACTCATCTACAATAACAAAAGAATTTCATATTTGCATAAACACGTATGACACAAAGATGTACAGTGTAGGACATGCTACATGTTTTGCCAGTTTTAAGTGCAACATGTTTTGAAAAGAACATGATACCCTTTAATAGTGTATCAAATTTTTTAGAAAAGAACGTGCTGAATCACTATATGTAGCATAGGTGTAACATTTTTATCAGAAAAGAAAACACCATTAAGGCCTAACTATAATGTGCATAAACTAATTCAAGCCAGCTTAAGCAACTGTGCGAATACGTATAATCAAATGTGTACAACTATAATGTGCTTAATGAAACTTTTCGTTAAGTTTCGTCTAATGTCAGTTGCTTAAGCAAAGTACGAAACTGAACGCACTTTCTGTGCGGAATCATTTGTTTTCAGGAGTTTGTGTGTGTGTTTACAAAAATTATTAAAATAAAGAAAAATTTAAACAAATAATATTTAATTTAATAGAAATGTATTTTAGCTTTTTTCAATTTTTATACCCTTCACAAAAATGTAAAGGGTATATATAAGTTTGTGATTCCGTTTGTAATTTCTACAGTTTTTTTTTGCGACCCTATAAAGTATATATATTCTGAATCAGCATTAATGGAAAAGTCGATTAAGCGATGTCCGTCTGTCCGTCTGTCCGCTGTTGAAATACCGTTTCTGAGAAAACCATTAGACTTAGAAACTTTTTTCTTTCACCATTCTTTTACCCCATCGATTCATGGGTTTGCTATTGAAATTCAGTAATATCGGTCCACGTATAGCTGAGATATATTCATAATTCCGAAAAAAACCATTTTTTTTTTTTTGCAGTTTTGTATGAAAATTTTTGAAAACAAAAGTTGTTCGTTTTGCTTCAAACTTCACACACTTATTAAGCATGGTGACTAAAAGACAGATATCGGTTTATATATACCCGAGATATAGCCCAAATCGGATTTTTAATGAAAATGTCGCATAGGTGAAGCTAAATAACTTTTTTTTGCTCAAAAGCAGTTCTGGTAATTATATAAGGTTACATAAATATGGAAAATGAAAATTTCCGATATCGGTCCATATATACCCGAGATATAGCCCAAATCGGGTTTTTCATGAAAATGTCGCGTAAGCGAACTTAAACAACTTTTTTGTGCTCAAAAGCAGTTCTGGTAATAAAATAGGGTCATATAAATATGAAAAATGAACATTTTCGATATCGGTCCATATATACCCGAGATATAGCCTAGATCGGGGTTTTCATGAAAATGCCGCGTAAGCGAACTTAAACAACTTTTTTGTGCTCAAAGCAGTTCTGGTAATGATATAAGGTTATATAAATATGGAAAATTAAAATTTTCGATATCGGGCCATATATACCCGAGATATAGCCTGAACCGATTTTTCCATTAAAAATTTTTTTTTTTTTTTTTTGCTGAAAAGCAATTCTCGTTCTAAAAGAAGGTTACTACAATACAGAAAATAGAAAATTCCCATATCGGTTCATATATAATCGAGCATATTTAGGTCACATTTTTAATATACTATACATATTCGTGGCTATCGTGAAGGGTATTTTAGATTCGGCCCAGCCGAATATACTACACTCTTACTTGTTAATTACACAAATTACCACAAAATTGTTTTTACTTTTTGTTTGGAAATTATTGCATACAAATACTTTGTTGTCATTTTTAGTACTTTTTATATAATCTACTTAGTAATTACACAAGTACTACGCACTTGTGCAACAATGGGTTTAAAATCATTAAGTTCATATAAGTACATTATGGCCCACTAAAAGTCGTTTTTCATTCACATATGCATTTGACAGACTTTTCGTTTAATTTTGGTAAAAGCTTAAGCCAATCTATGCACATTATAGTTAGGCCTTTAGATCATTGAAAAAGGCACCGGTTGCAGATCTCTGCTAGTCACCCTTTTACCGCTTGACGTTAAGTTCTGTGACACTCTGAACGCACTGGTGTTAGTTTTGGAAAATAATTTAAACAACATGTTAAACAAATTTCAAAAAGATATAAAAAATTTAAAGATTTCTGGCAGATTCAAATATGAATCTGAAGCAAAACAAAATTTCTTCAAAAGGTTGATTTTTAAACAATAGAACAAGCTGGGCAAATAAAAATATAAGTTAATTGGGAAATTTAATATAAAACAATTAAATTTATTGTTTTTCATTAAAACCTACATATGAGTAGAAATGGAGACTTCTGTCAAAACTTTACTAGATGATTATATGAGAAACAATTTCATTCGATCCAGTTGTTGCTGTGACACGTAAAGTTATATGAAAATATTTATTTACATATTTCAAACACTTACAAATTTTAAAAGCCTGCAAGAATAAAATCCATTGCGTAAATTTAAAACCACTTGATTAGTACTCATAAACTTAAATACCTGTCAGAAACATAATTTTAATTAAATTTGTTTGATTTAATTCAAAAAGACAAGTCAAACTTAATTTATATAAAAACAAATTCAAACCAAAAATAACCCAAATGGCTAAGCGATTGTAGACAAGTTTTTTTTCCATACAATAAAATTTATTCTCTACGAAAGTTAAATTAAAATAGAACAAAGTTAAAATGTGTGAGAGTTATGCTTGAAGCTTGGCAGTCCTTTGGGTACAAGTTAATTAAAAATTAGTTTAATTAAATTTGACCTGTCTTGCCCTGGCTTGGCAACAGCTTGACTATATACAGTCTGAGCTGTCCAGCCAAAGCTGGCCATGGAGCTCTCAAGACATTGCCAGCTGGTATAACAGCAAACACAAACAGACATCTTTACGCATGACCACATACATCTTCTGATTTCATTATGTAATCAAGTGTTGAGTAATCAAATATACGCACAATTACCCCTGCCGTAGTGGGAAAGCGTTCAAGAGAAGAACAAGCCAAGCAACAAGATGTAGAAAATAATATATTGAAATTTATTATGCAATAGTAAATACTAAAACTGGATTGGTCATTAAAATTTTCAGCTTGAATGTTGCTCGTTGAAAATTTCTTCCAGCATGTTGATATGTGTATTTGTGTGTGTGTGTTTGTGTGTATGTGCAGTGGTGTTGGTGTTATTTATCATGTTTGTATGAAGGTAAAATTGTGTTATAAATTAAATTTTTAAATTACTGAAAAGAAAAACTAAATTTAACCATAAATTCTAAACCACTAACTTTAATAATTTAAATAAACAAATCAAAGTATATGTGAATATAGCAGAGCATGACAATAAGGGCTTTAAAAGCATAAAAGATGAAATATAAATAAAGGAAGAAAACAGATTTATTATTTACGAAAAGCTTTAAAAATATCTCCAGGCTTAAAGATTGCTTAATACATACTCCACTTCAGGTGGTGTTCGTGTGGAACTTGTTTTTGTGAAAACTGGTTGCCCTTCCCTGGCATACAAGCTGTAGTTAGTGCTTCTATATGTATGATATTTTATACTCCTCCTAAATTATGCCATTACTATAAAGTTACTAAAATGAAAACACAAGCATAACCAAACATTTACAGTGAAGAGCAAAATTTGCAGGAGAGCCAATATTGCGTAAAAACAGAGTTTTGCTATTTGTGTTTCATTTCTTAAAACAGAAACAGCTTTTATTTACCGTGCGTTCGTTCATTGGAAAAAATTGTCATTTTAAGATAAATCGATGGCATAATATTTCTCTTCATCGCTCTGTAACTTATATACAAAACAGCTGACTTTGACATGATAACAAATTCTTAAGAATAATTTAGGAAAATACAAGGTTCTATAAATTTAAAGGTTTAAAATATTTTTTATAAAGAAATATTGTTAAAAAAATTTTTTTGATTTGTTAATGCAAAAAGTTAATGTATTTATTTATGCCCAGTAGTGCAATTCACTAACTTTTAACGATTTTAAAAGAGCATAACTTAGCGCCACCTATTGTGGTTTGCACTAATGCTTATGTGATTCACTAACTTATTCTTAACACCTCTGGTTGTATGTTAAAACAATTTGAAATAATGTGGCAGCTTTGTTAAAAATAAAGAAAACCACAAAGAGGAACAGAAAAAAAAAACAAACAAATTTGCAAATAATTCCATGTTTAGGGTAAGTAAAACTATTTATATGTTTATTATTTAAAATATTTTTTGATAAATAAGATAAGTTCTTCTCACGGAGAACACGCCGACCGACTGTTGGAGTCTTCCGACAAGTCGTATGCCAAATACAGTGAAGTTATTCTAGTAGAAATTTTAACGGCATTGTTGTTAAGATAAACACCACAAAAATAATTGGTGTTTAGTTAACGCTAATTACTCAGGCTATAAAAACAGCTGATTTAAAACGACGACAAATAGTGTTAAAAACTGTTATAAAATCGCCAAAACACCAACGCTAGTGTTAATTTCTCTAAACGAATTTTATTAACGTTAAAAAAGGTTAGTGAATTGCACTACAGAGCTGCTTTACGACTGAAGTTTAATGTAGTATCAGATGTTTAATGAAAGTTACTGTTAAGGGCAACTTTAACTGTTTTAACAATCAAAACTAAATTTGGCGCATAAACTATGTTTTCTTATTTATAAAAAAAACACATTTTCTATTAAGGGTGACTTGAAATTTCGTAAAGCATTGTTTCTTAAAGAATTCTTTGTCTTTTCATGACTATATATTTGTCCCAATGTGTTTCTTTCCTGGTTTTAGGGTTTTTAACAGGCTTATATTAGTTTCACTTGTATGTTTGCAGCACTCGAAATCAATGCTATATGCAGATATGTAAAACTGTATACAGAGTGTTACTGTTAATGCGAAAATTGGAGTTGCCGTATTGCTTCCGAGGCAATGGGGGATTTTGGGGATTCATGAAACGGATTTCCGGAATTCCCAAAAAAATCGGAACCATTTCGCTAACCGTTTTGAAGCCGGTGTTTTATATTTGGTGTGCGTTTTTGACGTTTCCTGAAGCGGACTTTGGAAATTCCCAAACAACTTGGAACCGCTTCGCTAATGGCATCGAAACCGGCTTTTCGCATTCGGTGCGCGTTTTGGTTATGGAACATGTATCTGAATTATTGACGGTCATCTATTTAGGTCGAAAATTGAAGTTGCCATATTGTTTCCGGGGAAGTGGGGGATTTTGACGATTTCTGAAGCCGATTTTAAGAATTTCCAAAAAACTTGGAACCGCTTCGCTAATGGCATCTAAACCGGCTTATCATATTCGGTAAGCGTTTTGTAGAACATGCATCTGAATTATTAACGGTCATTCTATTAAGTTCGAAAATTGAAGTTGCCATACTGTTTTTGGGGAAGTGGGGATTTGACGATTCCTGAAGCCGATTTTGGGAACTCCAAATAAAACAATCGTATTTATCTGATAATATGGATAATAATTTTAGTTTGAATAATTATTTTAGTTAGATCGAAGCGGGCTTTTTAATTTTTTAAACCATATTTTTAATTTTAATCTCTTTGGAGTTTTACTGTATACATAATATTAAAAGCATATTTATAAAATGAACACATTACTTGGAGATTTAATAGTATGTACACTACATCATTACGTCATATCATATATAAACATACAACATATTTTTGAAATATGTATATTGTACATACACATTCTTATTTGCCCCTGTGCTCAGTGGAAAAGTGCGGAAGAGAAAAGGTATCTTGGCAAATATTCTGCTAAAATGAGACCTTAATAAATTTTCTACAACAAATTTTGCCTCAGTAAATCATCATTTGCATTATTATAAACAAGAGGTCAATGTGTAAGCGCCAGCGCCAAGATGTAGGCAGAGAAATACAACGCACTCATACTAACAAACTCACCCTAACGCAGTGCACATATACAAAACCTGCAAACTAAAAAAGTTGTCTGTTCAATATTATAAGAGTTTAACCATCAACACTAGAGGTATTCGCACTGTACTGTTTTATAGAAAGTGAACCGTCAGGAGAATAAAATGCATAGAAAGGACTAGTAAGAATCCGAAAATAGCAAATCTTAAGAGGAGGACTGTGAAAAGCCGAAAGTATTTAATTCCAATGATTACATCCCTATTAAGCTGAGTGTGTTTTACACAAGAGAATGTATTTTACGTGAAAAAAGTAAAACTTTTGCTAAGCCCTAATACACTCACAACTATTTGAAATACTTTGAAAACGAATTTTCTTTATCTACAGTAAAAATGTTTTAGAGACATAAGAAGGCGATGTTTCATAGGTCCAACTTTTGTCAAAAATTCCAGATACGAGTATATTCTCGTATTCGCAATTAAGTGGTTAAGCAAATATCACTAGAAACAGTTACAGCCAGGTTCCCTTAAATTGTAAGCAGCAGTATGATAACATTTACATTAGAAGCATATCTGATGTATAGGATCTAAAGGCATTTCCAAAGAAGGACTTTTTTTTATGAAAATATATAAAATTAGAGCGAAAGAATAACTCAAAGCTAGTAGGAAATTATGCTATTGTTCTTCTTTTCTTATAACTGGCAACTCAAATTTGTGTTCAGTAACGTTACGAAGTCTTATCAAAGAACTGCAGGTTTTGATATTTAGACTGTTAAAGTTAAACCTCCGAACTATTTTTAAAATAATTATCTATTAAATAAAAAAATAAAGTAATAAAAATAATTATACATCAATGGGAATCTAAGTAAGTACTGCCTGCATTCCCTGCGTCCCAACACCCCGCAATTAAAAATCAAGTTTTCCATTGACACCTCTCCCTCTTTGCGAAATATTGTGTTGGGAATACCTTTCTCTACAGATACTTAAGCCTAATATAATAACTTTTAAGTGCACTTGTAAGTGTTCTTAGGCTTTTCCTATCTAATCTTGGAAAAACCTCAACCCTCTTAGCATCGAAGCTTAGAAATTTCTTGGTATGTTTAATATCCCAATATCATTTGCTATTTCCTACAATAACCATAGTACATTTTTCACTTTCCTCTTGAGGAGAGGGTCTTCGTGAAGCCAAAAAATGTTTGTTTAGCCTGTCGAAGTCACAAACTTTCAAGCACCAGCTTGGACATATAAACCGATTACCGACAAACTATCAGGGAGTATTTTTATCATCACACCTTTGTTTTTCTTATCGGATAGAATTTCCACTACTTCACTCGTTGACTGTGGTATTCTGACTCAGAGTTGTATCTTTACGTGTCCTAGTTCCACTATTCCCATTCCTTGGATTCGCTAATCAAATATAGAATGAAAAGCATAGCGAATATTTTACGATTTAACAAAGGTTCACAGAACGAGCCCTTTGTGGCTGCCTGTGTACAAGAATCATTCGGCTGAGCTTTTAATGATTTGTAAGTTATTCTCTATACAAGTCTTAACCAATTTCGTTTACGATTAATATGGGCGTATTTTCCTGAAGAATCTTGCAAAAGCCAGCAGCTCGTGTCGCAATTTGTTCCGAGTGGGAGATCTTCTACGATTTAAAATAAGCTCGTCGGTGTTCAAATACACTTTTGGCGATATTCCCAGTAGACTCTTTCACAAATGAAATTCCTAGCTAGCTTCAATCTCCTTATCCTGGCAACAACGACAAAACTCTTTGAAATCGACTTACTTGTCTCCCCAGCATCACGTGTTCACTGCCAGCAACCTTGATATGTTCAATCTGTTGTGGATTATAAGCTGCCTAACTACAATACAAACTAACTGAAGCCGTAAAGGACTTACTTCAGTGTAAAGGATTGTTTAATAGTCACAACCTCTTCATGGCAGCAACATGTTTACTAAAGAGTTAAGTTCAAGAAAACTCCAGTTCGTCGTTCTGATTCTGTCCTTTAAAAATGTTGTTACATTTCGAGAGACTTTTCATTAGACATGTTTAAGGCATAGGGCAAACATCTGTGCTTGTAAATATGTTTGCTTTAAACTTGACATTTCTCTGGCTTTCAGATGTATTTTTCAACACCTTAATTTTATGCTCCCCTTTGCTTAAATTTCTAACCAAAAAATTTATTTTGGGCTTCAGTTACAATTTGTTAAAATATGAACTACACAAAACGTGCAGTGAATAAAAATTATTTATGTAACTACAGACATAAATCAAATTGCCATCAAAATAGTCAACCAAATCCAAAAAGAGGAGTGTTTATATGTCTTAATCAACCAATTCTTCCAGCAACTTCTTCTAGGCCACTTTTGATTTATGGAGAGAAACATTTGGCCATTATCACTCCCCCCCAACCACGCAAAGCTATTGTCATAGAATGGATCACATGTTTTATAGCCCGGCTCTCTACATGACTTTAGAAAAGTCAATTTTTTTCTTTTTTTTGTTTTTATGTTGTCATGTTGTCAAGTTGAGTAAATTTTGTTATTACTGCTGTTGCTGCATGTATTCTAATACACCTGCTCATGGACACACTATTACCCGTATCTCTTTTAATCATACAAATATCTGTGCCTGTGTGCGAGAGTGTGTGTGTGTGTGTTTGTTTGTGCAAACACAGCATAAGAGTACGTGTGATAATCCCATTTAAAGCTTCTTTATTTTAATTATACCCAGAAAAAGGACTCCAGTGTTATAGATGCCAGAATAATTTGAAAACACACAAAGAGTTTCAACAACAAGTTTTCATTAGAGATTTTCGTGTAGGTGTTAAAGAAAATAATTGCAAAAACCTGTGTTGGCAATTTTATCAAGCTTGACTACACACTGGGGAAATTTAAAGTTAAAAATTTATTTAATTAAAGATTTTATTTTTCCATTTCAAGCTCGGGGTGATTAAGAAAGAGATTAAAAGAAAAA
The DNA here is from genome assembly GCA_914767995.1 of Thecocarcelia acutangulata. Classification (NCBI taxonomy): domain Eukaryota; kingdom Metazoa; phylum Arthropoda; class Insecta; order Diptera; family Tachinidae; genus Thecocarcelia; species Thecocarcelia acutangulata. The sequence goes on along the minus strand of OU612098.1, from coordinate 84,220,476 downwards.
TATTTTAAGACTTTCGTTAAGCAGTTTAACAAGCTGGAAGATTTTAAATGTTTTAGGAAATTGCTAAAATTTTTTTTGACTGCACTAAGAAGTTGTAATTGCTTTTGGAAGGAGTCGCAAGCATGAATGTTGCTAAGAAATAACATTTTATTTATTTAATTCCCATATTATTATTTATTTGAGAGTAAAACATAAGTTTCAACAGGAAAGCAATTTAAACACGTAAATTATTTATTTTTAGCAATAAAAAATTATAAATAGCTTCTTTCCTAGGTTTCCCAGCTATCTATATGTCGACATTTCATAGGAACTGCCATAATCATCAGTAGACTTTGGAACTTTATATCCCAACAATCTAAATAAATTGTTGAGAATTTAAAAAGATATATGCTCTAATAATACCTGTCAAAACACAAAAAACAAGCTTTTTCATTTATACACATCTCTTTATTAGCTAAAAATAGCGAATAAAGAATTGAATTGTTTGAATTTATTTATTTCTTTAGATATTATTACAATTTAAATTATAATAAATCTGTAACAATACAGCACTAGCAACAGAGGCCTTGGGTCTTGGGAATAACACAATTATTAATTTTTACCTACAAAAAAAAAATATATATATTAGACCTGTAGATTTTAAATTTTGTGTCGGATATTTAAGCCAATTAGAAAAGCATTAGTGATATTTATATTATGTTCTGATGGGGTTTGCAGGAGGTTAGTGACGTCATCAGTAACACAAAGTCTGAGGCGAATGGAGCTTAAGGAAGAGCATGTTTTCAAAAGGTATATAATACTTAAGGCTGACTTGTTGCAGAAGAGGTATATGGGTTGAGGATCTCGTGAAAGAAGTTGCTGGTGGGTGAGTTTTGTGTGTATGAGACGCAAACGAGTACAGGCTTTATTGTTGAAAAAATTGGTTTCAGTGGAACTTTATCGGGGTTGATTCTTTTATACAGATGATCGTATTTTTTCCATGATTTTAAAAAAGCTTTACTAAGGTGATTTAAAGCCGTTCGTATCATAAAATTCTTAGAATGTGGCAGGAATCTAAATCTTGGGTGCAAATTTGCTTGCTTGGCTAAAGAATCTGCCGCTTCATTTCCAACTATTCCTGTGTGGCTACACTGAAAAAATTTTGTTCAGAAATTCTCTGAATTTTGAAATTACTTTTATGAATTTTTTCATTATTTTTCAACCATTGTAACTTTTCATAGAAATAAGGAAACAAATTTTATTAGATTATTTTAATGAAAACCTTCATAAAAGTAATGAAACATTTTAATAAGAAACATAACTTATTTACATTAAAAGTATGAAAGACAAATCATATGATTAGTGAAATAATTTCTCTAGATCAAAGAATCAATTTCATAAAGCACATGAAAACTGTACATTAAGTTCACGAAAAAGTAACATTTATTTAATGAAATAACTTGTTTTTACTAATGTAATATATTCATTAAAAATATGAAACTCCTTCATAAGGTCAATGAAGTTATTTCATTTATCTAATTTTATTATTCATTAAGCACCTGAAAAATTTACATTAAATCAATGAAATCGTTACATTTGTTTAATGAAATAATATCATAACACTTATTAATAAAATATGTTCACAAATGTACGTAATAAGATCAATGGAATTATTTCATTTATTCATTGATACTTTATTTCATTACACAAACAATACTATTCCTTGCTTTTGTGAAATTGCACCTAATTATGGTAAAAGAAAATGTTGAACAAGTATTCACCAAACAAAACAGATTTTATTAATTCAAATGACTTCAATACACTGGTATTTAAATTTTTTAAACTATTATTATGCTGATTTGAGTACATACACAAATGTACATATATACCCAAGTTCGGTAGCCAGAAATTTATTTGTCATTGATCTAATGAATTCTATTTCATTGGAATTATGAAACTCATAAAACTGACATTTTAATAAAAAAAACTTCACATTTTTTAATCTGTAGCTTAAGATTAATAAATGGCCATTAATAAATCTTACCAAAATTCAAAGAATTAAAAAAAAAATTAATTTTGTTGTAGTCATAAATCCAATGATTTTTTTTTAATGAAACTATGAAACTTAATGAAACCATTCTGATGCAACTATTTCATAATATATATAAGTTTCATGCATATTGTGAAAAGTTTTCATTGGATTAATGAAAAATGTTTAATGAAACAGTTTCATTAAATATATGACGCATAATTCTTTCAGTGTAGGGATCCAAAATATTTTTGACCTACCCTTCATTTGAATAAGTAATTGCCGAATAGAATATGATCTATTCATTTTTATTTTTTTTAAATTTTTGACCGCATCATAAACCGAATAATTGTCCGTACAAACTATGATTTCCTTATTTTAATTTTTATGGCGTTTTAGGGTCTCATACAGACCAATGAAGCAATTGCTTCTGCTTCAAAAATTGAAGAGCGAGAGGGTAAAATACCAAGACTTTCTTCAGTGGAGCTATTTTCATCAACAATCGCAAAGCCAACGTGATTTATTGTTTTTGAGCCATCTGTGAACAGGAAGTGCCAGTCTTTTGCCTTCATTTTTGTAAAAATGTTAATGAAGAGTTATCGCTAAACTCCGGGGGCAGTAGTGAATTTCTTGTGGATAGCTAGGTTATTTATGAAAGTTTTAGGATTTAAAAGCCAGAGCGCAAAATTCTATCTTGTTATAATACATTTACCAAAGCCAAACTTTTTCGACATTTTATGCAGTGTGAGAGTGTGGATGGAAATTTTTGTTCTGTCTTCCTTTTATCAAGTTTTATTACATGCTTTTGTAGCATAGTTCCTTTGGCGAATAAAACTTAATGTAGTAAACGAAACTACGATATATTTGCGTGTATGCGCAGCTCTTCGACTCCCGCCTCAACAAGTAAATTTTATGTTGGGGTTGTCCGAAATGCTCTCATGCTTGTTCTAAGGGATGCGTTCAAAATATTCCCCACTTTTTGCAGTTGAGATTTAGCTGCCTTACAATATAATGGTAGTACATAGCAAAGCACAATAAAATTTATAGCATAAAATATCTAATAAGTTTTTGTCTGAAAAAATATTTGTTCAATAAATATTTTTGCCGCCTCAATAACATTTGTACTCATATATATAATGTTGTATAAGTTTTTCTGAACTTCGCCAAATTTTCATTATATTGCGTTATGTATTATATTCTCCGTTTGCAACTTTATACATGTGCATACCTAAAAAATAATCATATTGTTACGAATTTGTAAGCCATCTTACTCACTGTGCGAACCTTGTCATAAATATACACACTAACACATATAAAAAATATACTGTTAAAACCATAAACACAAGCAAACAAACATACATGATTTAAGGTATGCAAAATTCCAAGTAAATCAACCAGTGATTTTATTGTTGTTGTTGCGTTCTTATTGTTCAACGAGCATGCGCATTTGTACAGGTATGTGTGTAGCAATTATCGGCTAATGTTAACTTTTTTTGTGTGCTAAGTTTTTTGTGTGTATATTCCCATAAGAGATAGATAGCAGCAAGTTAGTTAGCATAAGTTTTTTTATTACACATAAGGCCATATATTTGTACACTTAAGTCAAGAATTATCATTAACTAAAAGCATCATGAAGAATGTAAAAAGTAATATAGAAGTATAAATAGCACGCACAGTTTAATTTTAAGTGTTATGCAAGACAGTCATAAGTCAGAAAAGTAAGCAAGTGTAGTGTACTAATACAGTGATTTCAAATATAAATAAAGTTGTGAAATACTTAAATACTCTGTGACAAAAAAACCAGTATCTGTGTCATTATTTGATTTGCAATTGAAGAATTCGTAAAAACATTTTAAAGGGAAACTGTAATAATGTATATTCGATTTTTTTTTTTTTTTTGTTGTTGAACCAAAAAGCTGATTTTGGTAAGGAACTATGTTTCTGTGTGCGGAAATCTCCAAACATTTTGCTCCACAGCATACAAAAGTTTTTTTTTTTTTAATTTAACTTTAAGTACTTATTTCTATGCACTGCAACAATAATTTTCCTCTAAAGCTTTCTCTAGTATTCGTAAACACATCTAAAAATCTTTAAATAAAACTTGTTTAACATTAAAAACAATTTTACTGTTCATTTCCTTAAAGACATAAAACCAATAAATAACCTGACAATCGATACATGACAAATTTGTAAGACAATTAGTTGCCGTTAAATCAAATTGCAGTTGTTGGCAAATGTGCTTGTATGGTTTAGGTGTTAAGTGTGTGTTAATGTATTTATGTGTTCGTGCAGGTGTGTGTATGTGTGTGTGTGTGTATGTGCTATGATATGTTTGTAATTTAAATGTTTATTTGTGAAACAATTTGACATTTTGGCACGATTGCCAACACTTGACACACATCTAAACAAATTTCGAAATACTTTTAACTACCGCCTCTTTTTTTTTACCAGTTCAATTGAACTAAAGTATTGTGTGTCACCTTCACCAACATCACCGCAGCTGGCTGCAGATTTATCTCGTTGCTAAATTTAAATCATAATATACATATAGACTTAAACGAAACCAAGCTTTAATAAAACTTGAGTTACACTTTAAAAATAAATCATTGGAAATAAAATCGTCTGGCGAGGTTAACATTGCATATGAGTTTTAATATGTGGGCCTGGAAGAGAGGCAGTGGTGCAAGATTTCTTTTTCAGATTTAAGAGTTGCTAGATAGCAAAAAAAAAACCTTGTCTGACATGATGGAATCATTTGTCAAATCTATAAAGTGCACTGAGATGAAGCCAATTAGAAAAGAAGTTTTCATTAATTTACAATACTTTTTATGTCTCTTCCTTGTACCCCCGTTGTGTAGGTTTTGCCTTGGCCTACGCCTTACTAGAGTGCTTTGTTGTCTGAGGTATTGAGAGGTAGGAGTCTCTTATTTGTTTTAGCAAATAAAACTCTAGGGAGCCGCATAACTTATGTTGTGTTGGACTTCGAAAATTGTCACCAAAAATTAATTTGCAAAACGAGACTCAGCAAAGCCCTCATGAGGTGCTATTTAAGAAATCGCCCTGGTGCTGAGGTTTCTGCATTGTGGCTGAAATGCTGTTGCTTAAGACTTAAATTGCAGGGAAGGCATGCTAGTATTCCCTGATAATTATGGTACATCCCGGTTTTTGGGGGCTAATAACTCCCGAGATCTGTTGTCTTAAGTATATATACTAAAAGGTGAGTGACATAGTGATCTATCAACGCACAGCCCAAATCACTAAACGGATCGGGCTGAAACTTGGCATGCCGGTAGATGTTATGACGTAGGCTTACGCTAAAAGAGTATTTCGATTTATTCTACAAAGTTTGAATGAAACTTTGTTGGCGAGCGAAGCCGCGGGCAAAGACTAATTCGTAAGCTGTGATTAGCTCATCATGGTAGATGATGGCCTAAATCAATTGTACATATTTGTTTCTTCATTGCCAGAATAGAAGCTTCATTTTTGGTTAAATCCTGTGTGAGGAAATTTAACGATTATGGTATGAGTCCAAATTTAAAGCATATTTCATTTTTCGACTCGGTGTAAAGGTTGCATTGCAACCGCGCACTATGAGCCATAAATCGGAAAGTCTTTTAAAAAGGCTGGGTTCCTGATCAAAAATAATATTATCTTCCAAATAGCACACGATCGATTTGGTACTCAATAAGATGACTGCGGCCGGTACTGACAATAATAAATGTCACATCTTCTCTCTTTTTTTTTTGCCAACCACATATGTATGTGCAATAAGCCAAAAGCTGGATGTGTCTTAACCACATTGAAGACCGGGTATGTCGTTGATTAGATAAGATTATGCTGAAAATAGCTGCTACCGAAAATTCCATATCTATCTTTTCTTTTATGGGCGTATTTCCAACTTTGTAGAATAGACAGGGACAGCGAGTTAAATCATAAAAAGTGAAAACATTGTCCTCTGTTGTGCGGGAACTGACGAAACTTTGCTTAAATGTTAATGGACAAAACAGGGACCACAGGGTTGCCATTAATTTTTGTCTACGAGACATCCGTTCAGTCAGCGGTTTGCTGGCGTTGGTAACTTCGGTTGATAAAGGACCTCCAGTTGCAGTTTCTCTTCTTTTGTGGTGCTGTATACATGGCAAGAGACCCAGTGGCCAAAGTTTCGATTACAGAAGCTGTGATCCGATGTACAATTGTAAGTTAGTAATGCGCACCATCTCATATACGAACCCAGTATACATTTTTATATACATTGCCGCAATTGTAAAGTGAGCAAGGCGTCCTCCTGCCTAAAAAGTAAGCGAGATAGTGAGATGGTGATCAAGTAAGTGCTCATTACTTCCTACATTGTAAGTTATCAGTAGGCAGCTCGAATACAATCTCGCATACTTTGTAAGTCGGCAGTAGGCAGTTCGGCTACAATCTCGTTTAGTTTGTAAGTAGGTCGTAGACGTTTTGCATACTTCACATACAGTTTTTTGGGAATATTCCATTAAATTAACTTGTTCTATTTTCTGTTTTCTGCTTATTGCATTCTTTTCTTTTTTCACTAAATGTTTTATATTTCTTTTATATTTTTCTAAGCACTCTTATCTTTAGCACTGATTTTGTTAATTAAAATTGGTACAACGTAATCTGACCAAGACAGCGAACGGTTGATTTACAACTAAATAAAAAATACATACAAACACATGCGATACAATAGATGAACGTAACTTATATTTGGGAATTCCATATACTACGATAAAACAATTTGTAAGTTAGCATTCCTTGATTATAAATTGTTGCATACAACATCGAAGAGAAGTCATATGCTAGGCAATGTTCACCGCTGGGGAAGAGCTAAGACGAATTGATCTTAGTACTGATATTACTTATAAAGTCTGCTCCACCAAATTTCATTTTCGTAGTTTCTGAGTTGAGTATCAGACACATCATATAAAGATGTGGCATCTGCTCAGATAGAAGTCCAGAAAAACATTGTCAGAGTGCTAACATATTTTTTAAAAACTGCCAAGAGAATTTTATTTCTTTCTCCGAGAGTAATATGAATATCTTGCAGAAAAAAGTTGTATTAATATTTGAATTACATTAAAAATGTTGCACTTTTACATGGAAAATTTTGCTTCATAGCACAAAAATTAGCAGCACAGCAAAACAGTTTTACGTTTTTGAATATTAGGAATAAGGCTGTTTTCAATTAAGGTTTTTCCGCAATGAACTTTGATACCGAATTCCGAAAAAAGTAAGACTTTCCTATGTTTCACAGTACATTTTGCTAAAAACGGGCTGCACGTCAAAACAGAAATAATGAATATTTAGCGCACACAACCATATTTTTACGTTGGGCTTATAACGTTTTTAGTTTTTTATTTGTTTAAGCTGTTAATTGTAACAAATTAGCATAATATTTAGCAGAATGTATTCTGCTTACTAGCATCCTTCCCTTAAATATAACGTAATATCAGTTTAACACTTAAATACAATTTCCTTTACAATAATTGTAATTCAAACTCTTAAAGAAATTGCCTTAAAATTTTCTTCAAGTGCTTGTAATTGTCTCAAAATCTAACACGTGGACAAAATTTTCAAATTTGTCTTGCAGTTTAGACACGAAAATAAAACAAATACAAAAGGAAGACAAATAAATTGCATTCGAACACACGCCAAAACAAATAGCTTTAAGCCCGCAGTGGTAATAAAACTGTCGATTGCAAATATATTATTGGGTTGATAAATGCTCCCCTGTGGTTTCACATACACATTATTTTGTCTGGTAACTGACTGACTGCTACCTCAACTGCACTTTATTTCTTTTCTTTTTTTTCTGGTTTCTCTATCCGACAAATGCTACCAAAATGTATGCCAGTGGACAGAACATGATTTAGTTGTGCCACCAGAAATCAAACAAATAACATTTCAAACAGAAAAACTTAAGGATATGGTAATTTTTATGTTATTGTTGTAAAATTTATATAAAGATTTTTATCAATCACCAACTGACTGACACAATTGGCAGCTCAGGCAGCAGGCCAGTAGTCTCCAGTAGTGGTTGCCTTTATGTATAAATATGGCTTATGCATACAGGTTTGTTTTAGACTTTTTTTTCGGGTTAGTAATATTTCCTTTTGGTTCTGGTTTTCTATTTGTTCTCATGCAAGACATAGAAGAAATAAAATTATTTAGTTTTTGGGGTTTTACCATTTAAACCAAATATACTTCCTTCCGTTTGTTGTGCAGAGCTTTTGCTTTCAAAGATTCATTTCGGTTTTAAATACCCAGCAAACAAAGTATAGTGTTTCCTTGATCTGTAAAACATCTCTGAAAAATAACAGTGGTACTCGTATAATAGTATTTGATTGACTTGGCTAAAATCTCAATACATGATTAAAATTATTACAAATTGGGGCAAATCATTTGTGATATGATTTCGCATACATATTCCATATGACCAAACTCTGTCAAATGACTCAATTTGTTTCACGTTGTAGTACGTTTCCATATAGGTGATTTGGCTAAATCATTTCATTTGCCCAAATTAAGTAATTTCCGACATGATTTCCCATACATTTTTTATTATATGATCAAATTATCTCAAATGACTCAACTTGTTTCAAATTAAGTCGAAATTCGTCTGTGCAATGCTATGCGGCTATTATTCTCACAAATGCAACATTGGGGCATCCATTATTGGTGAATTACAATCCGAAAAAGTGACATTTAAGTACGAATCAAAATAGCTGATTTTATTTATTTATGAAGTTGAATTGAATAAGAACTAAATTGTTATTTCCGTTTTTCTAAGTTTATTTTTTTATTTTTCTTTATTAAATTTTTTATTTTATTTAATTGTATGAAAATCATTTTATTTCAAATATTTCTTATTTTTGCAGCAAAAGATTAAAATTAATATGTTTTCCTGACGATGATAACAAATTGTTATCGAAATATTGAAAATAAATACTGTTAAATTTTTTATATAACATAAAACGATCTTATGCTGCAAAAATAAGAAATATTTACCAAAACAAGATCAAATAAAGGAAACAAATTATGGAATAAAGTATTTATATACGATGCCAGTAAAGAATATGTAAGAAACTATTTTATTTGTTTGCGAATTAGATTCTCTAAAGCAACGGCAAAAATACGAATTGCTGCCCAAAGCTTGTCATTAGCCATAGCTTCTTCATTAAGCATCTATCTAAAAGAGGTTTCGAGCTCCTTAAGTAGGGAAGGTTCATACGTCACAATCGACAAGTGCTTTAATTTCTCCAATATTTCTAAACAACACACCCATAACTACAGCCTGATATCCAAAATTCTTATAGGAGTTGTAAATTTTGGCAACAGATACAACTCGTGCGTCCTCCTTAGATTCATTTTATCTGTATTGGCAACATACCGGCCATTTCATGTTACGGCCGCAGAGACCAGGGAGGTTTCCAACTAGCTACTTTTCTCTGCGCACAGACCACTCAGTGGGTTCCAACCCTCTCCCTGGGTACGCCGACATGTAGTTTTGTAATATTATTTTATATTCTTTAAGTGATTAAAAGTTAGTTAAAAAGTCGAGCCGCAGAAGGCAAACAGTAAAAAAGCGACAAAACAAAACTCTGCCATTGAAGGCAATAAAATAACAACCAAAACGTTTAGCTATTTTTCTTTGCAGAAATTATCTTTGGCTTTGGAAGCCAAACTACCCCAACAATAGGATTTTTTGAGGAAAACACGTTAAACTCAACTAGATTTGGGTTGAAATCCTGAATACAGACTTTGGAGTAAAACCCCTAGTCGGTTTTGAATATATGTAAAGGCTAATTATAGTCTATTTCGAATGGATACTTGAGATTTCACTTCGATTGAACTTTTTCGAACTGACCGGACGACTGCTTCTTATCTGGTATTTATTTATGTGAATAGGCTTATTCAGAATTTTGTTCCAACAGTCTTGCATTGGAAAATGGATATTTGTTTCTTAACACTAACAAATGATATATTTTTAGATTTTAGATTGGAGGTAAATAAACATGAAAGCTTTTCAAGTGTGCTGAAATTATCCGTAAAAAGGGTAAAAAGTAGTACTGTATATTTAACTAAGCGCACACTACCCTTCACTAAGAACGCATGTGTTGGCTATCAGAAAGCGAAGCCAATTTACGAAAAGTGCCAATCACGATCGACAACAAAAATTTGCTATGTCACAAATTTGCCATCTCCAATGCATAAGATGGTGAATAGAACTAATATATATGAGCGGTTATTTATGGCAATTTCATAAAAGTTGTATTTCTCACAGACAAGCCAGCAGCCACTGTTCAAAAGAGGCACGAGCCAAGAACCGCGAGCAAAAAATACAATTAGTGTTGTTGGTTTTGGTGTTGTCATTGCAAACATGCAGTTTATTTTTTTGTAAACATAACTAACAGAAATAAACACAAAATCATATATACGAGGGCCGATTGATATTAGCTACCTAAGTAAGAAACAACTTTTTTTCAAAAACCATTTATTTCTTCTTTTAGCTCAATGCACTTAATAAGACAATATTCAAACTTTTTTTATATCATCTGAATAATACGATTTTGGGAACCCCTCAAGTAAGTAAGTTTCGGTAATCACTTCTTCGTTTGAGATGAATCATTTTCATGCAAGCCATTTTTTCAAGTTTAGAAACAGAAAAAAGTCACTAGGACTACATCTGGACTATAAGGTATATGTTCAACCAATTGAAAGTGTATTTCATGTAATTTTAACATCGTATCTAAAACCGGTGCGTTGTCTTGAAGAAAAATAATTTTTTTCTTCTTTAAATGTGGTCGCTTTTTCTTGATTGCATCAACCAATTGATCCAATAATGCACGACAGTACTTTCCTGTGATTGTGAATCCTTTTTGAAGATAGTCGATGAGCAATATTCCGTGTGCATCCAAAAATACAGTGATATCAAAGTCTTCGCCATCTTCGGAACTCTTCCACTAGCTTCCAACCATTGTTTCGATTGATTATAGGTTTGAGGTGTGTAGTGGCGGACCCACGTTTCATCAACAGTTATTAATCGATGCCAAAAATCAGGAGGGTTATGCTTTATCATGTCCAAACACTTCAGTGCTGTGAAGTGGTCTGTCGAACTCGTTTTTGTTCGACACTAAGCAAACGCGGCATGGGTATTATCGATAGCTTTTTCATCCTGAAATGTTTATGCAAAATCTTGAACACACATTCATATGATATGTTTACGATTTAAACAATCTCACGTAACTTGACTCGGCTATTATTCACAACGATATCGAGGAATTTCTTGATATTTTCTGCAGTCAGTACCTTTTTTAGCCTACCTGTTGATGGTAGTGTTGAAGTGATTGTTCGACCGCGTTTAAATTCAGCCATCCAGTATTTTTTAATAATGTAATCTGACGGAGCAGACTCACCGAGCTTTACTATTGTCTCTAACACACCTCTCTCTACATATATAGAAAATACGGACAACGGTGATGAAAACAGAGAGAGAGAGAGAGAGAGAGAGAAAAAAGAAACACGTGTATACATCTTGCTAGCTATTCCGATGCAATTTGGTTTCATACCAATTTAATAACAAACATATGGACAGTAGTAGCAAAAGACGTGTGCACAGGATGAAAGACAAAACACTACTACACTACTTTTAAAGGTGATGTTTAAACGCGATTTCAAAAAAAAACTTTGTGTTTCTGCTCCCATCTAACGCTATGTAGCTTCAATATCAATCCGCCCTCGTACTAACATATATACATATATATGCTATTTTCTATAAATGTATTTTGAAGCGGACCATTATTTGTATGTATATTTATGTGTTCCAAGTACAAACTATCATTAAAGGTGGAAAAAATTGTGCCAAACTTCATACATAAATAAATATTCGCAGAAACAAATACTTGTGTTCTGAAACAAACACATACATACATGTGTATATATAAATAGCGGTAAAATTGGGTGTAAGAAAATTGTTAACGTGCTTGGCTCATTGCACCTGGGTGCCCATAACATGATAAATTGCCACACACATACACACACACACACACACGCAAACAGCCATTGAAAAATATACACCGCACTCTGGCAGCTTTGACTTAAATTCATAAATTTATTTTCTTTTTTTGTTAATTTTATTTTTTTTTTTTAATATTTGCAAAATCGAATTTTTATGAAATCCCAAAAGGATTTAAAGAGTATTAAAATTGTGCATTAAAACTTTTGTTTCGGTTTTTTTTCCTGAATCTTTTTTTTTTTTCTTTTGCACGATTTAATACCGCGCTGCATACAATGTTTAAAATGGTAAAAATAAAAACAAAAAAAACAAAAACTAATTCCAAATTCAAATAAATAACGTTATTACATTGTTATGCAAAATAGGCGGCTTTAACACTGACAGCCGTAACACATGTAGCCAATTTGTAGATAAATTTTTTGCAATTTATTTTTCTAATTAAAAAAAAAAACTAAATAAATTATGTTTTATTTGTTAAATTTATTATAAGTTCTATAAAATTTATTTAGTTCAATAGTGAATTTATTTGAACGAGCCTAAAATTGTTAAAAAAAAAATATTGATTCGATATTAAATGAAATCTATTAGAACAGAATACGCGTACGAAAAGCTTAAAAAATTATGTAAAGAAAACAAATATTTTTCAAGTCCAATAACCCAATTTACTGAATTAGTTAATAAATTGTTTGATGGCGGAAAGACTCTCTTGTGGATAATGTACTCGTATACGATAACGTAAAGTTTATAGTTAAACTAAAGATAATTTGAAAATGTCGGAACTGTCTAATTTAGTGCATAAATTGCTAGCCAGCGTTGCCATTGTTGATCGTACATTATTTGTTTGATCGGCTGGTCGGCTAGTGTTTTGTCTTTCGTTCTGTATACACGTGTTTTTCATTATCGTCCATGTTTTCTATACTTATACTTATGTTTATTAATAATTTGTAAAAAACGAAATTATACCGTAATAGGTAGAGTTCTTTTTTTCATCATGTGTGCACGTGTTTTTTTTATTATTTTATTTTTTTGTTTTTTCTCTATTTATTATTATTAATTTTTTTTTTTCATTTTCCTCTTATATATTTTATTGCCTTACGGTGTGCGCGGTGTTGAACTAATTTTTATTATTCTGAGCAGTGTCGAAGTTATATACACTGGGCACCGATCAGTTTTAACTAATTTAATTTCAACACTTTAAATGCTGTGATAACGTTTGTTTTGGTCGTTCCGTGTGTTCACAACATTACTCCCTTCTTCATCCTCATAATCTATTTTCTTAGTTCCAGTACAATGCACTGCATATGTAGGGGCTATCCCCTGAGTACTGGTCCAAGATAAAAAAAACCTTATTTTGGTCTTTTTAAGAAAATTCAACTCCCCTAATTTTAAAATGTTCCAACTTTGTTGATTGTGTCCTTGATATCATTATTACCCCGTGCAATTTGTTGCGCTTAACAGAAATGATTCTTTCTGCAGACTTAAAAATTGATCTATTTTGGGACCAAAAGAAAAGCTTTGACAATCTCGCTAGCTTTGTATTTAATTTACTTTCGCTTCCACATGGTTCTGCAACTGCTGAGTTTTAAACATATATATATATATGTATATATATATATATATATATATATATATATATATATATATATATATATATATATATATATATATATATATATATATATATATATATATATATATATATATATATATATATATATATATATATATATATATATATATATATATATATATATATATATATATATATATATATATATATATATATATATATATATATATATATATATATATATTGTATATATATAATTGTGCATCCCCTTGCCCCATTATGGGTTGAGTATGTCAAGAAAACAGACAAGCTCCTTCCAGGGGAGTGATATTAAGTCACATTCACTTAACATATAAGCTTATAGTAGCCTATATCTTCTGTGTCCCAGTGCTACACAGTGGGTGATTAGTGCTCAATTGACTCCTCTTCATCACCGCAGAATCTGCAAATATCTGTGTTGGAAATTCCCATCCTGTGCAGGTGCTTGTAGCAGTTATAATGACCTGTAAGTGCACCTGTCAATGTTCTGAGACTTTTCCTTTCCAGCTTTAGAGCATGTTCGGCCCTCTTTTTATCAAAGTTTAGAAATTTCTTGGAATGTTCAAGACCAGCTGTCTCGTTCCAATGTTGTTCGACGATGGACGCCGTCCATTTTTTTATCTCCTCATTCAGGAGACCCTTATTGAAGCTAAAAGTTGGAGTGGGTCCAATAAAAGTCCCCTCCGCTCGTTTTTTGGCATAAATGTCAGCCATTTCATTGCAGTAATGCCCTTCATGTCCTAGCACCGAGATCAGGATAACCTGGTTCTGGCTGGCCAGTTCATTTAGCCTGTTGTGACATTCCAGTACTAACTTAGACGTAAAGACACAACTGCTCAGCAGCATACAATTTAATATTTTTATTTGTGCAAAAAGTAATGCTTACCACCATGGTTTAACTGTTTTCGCAATTCTTTCTGTTAAACTCTTGCACATCCACAATATAATAATTATTGTATACTGTAAACCAAAAACAAATTTTTTCTGCTTATTAAAGTCCTAGAATTTGCTGTAGAAAGTTCGCAAATAAATAATATAGGAGGATAAACTTCTTTTAGAATTTTATGTGGTGTTTATGTGAAACGATTGAGTGATACGACTAGAAGATTTTTATGAAATATACAGCATATTTTGAGAGGTTTTCACACAAACTTTCTAGACGTATCTCACATTTGTGTCCCATAAACACCCCATTAATATTAAAACTCATCGTTTAACTTAAAAATACTCTATTGATTAATTTTGTGAAAAGAAAACAATTTGAAAATATAAATTTTTTTTAATTTTGTTTTTAAAACAACTTGTGTTTAAATGCCAGGCATTTGCCAACATTTTATAGATGTAAGTTTGAATTTATTTATTTTTTAACAAATAAATCGGTATTTGTTTTTATATGCACGTTAGTTATGGCAATTGTTTTAATTTTTATGATTTTAATCGGACAAATTTATATGACTCTCTATAGAAAACTCGTAAAATAAACAAACACAGAGTGAAACAACAGCACAATCAAGGTATACAGCATACAAACATAACAATATAAAAATGCAGTCAATAGAGAGACAAACACTGACACACGCACTTACACACACACACACAAATGCACACATGCACACACAGTCCCCTCTGCAAGCTCACACACAGACACACACACCGATATTTAAACCAAAGTTAAACTATGAAAAATAAATAATAGAAACTCCCCAGACAGACAAACAAACAAACAAAAACAAAAAAACAAAAAACAAATAAATAAATACTCAAATGAACACAATAGAGTTGTTGTTGTATGCATACAATTTAAAAATATATATATAGTCACATATATACATATACACACACATGCAACTACAAAAACCATTAAAACCGCCACTTGCAATAGATTTGATTTTTTGGCAGTAGTAGTTGTTGTTGTTGTTGTTGTTGGTGTTATTGTCGAGCCTTTTTGTTTGAGCATTTTTGGCAACTGCCATGTTGAGCATCATTTGTTTGTTGCATGAACCGAAAATAAAAATCAACATCAACAGAGTTAGAAAGATATCAAGACTGGCCCAACTACAGATGGATGGATGGTACGGACGGACGGACGGACGGGCGGACGGACCGACAAAGGCTTAAACAAATAAACCAAATTTGTCGTTTGTTAAAATTTTACAAAATGTTCATGGTGTTGGTCAACAAAAACAGAACAAAAAGTGATTAGCAAAAAAAATAATATAGGGTGTTTTTTTAAGCCCGATAGAACTTGAAATTGTAAAAAATAACACAAAAAATTAAATTGTAATCAAAATTTTTTTTTATTCGAAAGATCAATACGTGACATTAACATTTGAAAATGATTTCGGGCATATGGGCACCGCGGCTGTTCTTGACGAAGCGCATTCTGGACGTCCAATTTTGGGCCACTTTTTCGAGCACTGCTGGCCGTATGTCACGAACAACACGAACAATGCTGGCCTCCAAGGCGTCAATTGTTGCTGGTTTATCAGCATAAACCAGTGACTTCACGTAGCCCCACACGAAATAATCGAGAGGTATCAAATCGCACGACCTTGGAGGCCAATTGACAGGTCCATTTCTCGAAATCAACTTATCGCCAAATTTTGATTTCAGTAAGTCGATGGTTGCGTTCGCCGTATGGCACGTAGCGCCATCCTGTTGAAACCACATCTCCTCCGGATCAATGTCATCCATATTTTCAAACAAAAAATCATTGATCATGGTGCGGTAACGATCTCCATTGACCGTAACGCGAGCTCCGGCCTCATTTTTTAAGAAATAAGGTCCGATGATGCCACCAGCATGAAAACCGCACCAAACAGTGCATTTTTCTGGATGTAATGGAGTCTGTAGGGTCTCTTGTGGATTGGTCTCACTCCATATGCGGCAATTTTGCTTATTAACAAACCCGTTAAGCCAAAAATGCGCCTCATCGCTGAACACAATTTTTCGTCTATAAGTTGCGCGAATCGACGACTGATTTTCAAAGTAAATTTGGATAATTTCGTAGCGTTGTTCAAGCGTGAGTCTATTCATGATGATTTGTCAGAGTATACTGAAACAAATAAAAAAAATGTTTCATCAAAATTTAATTTTTTGTGTTACTTTTTACAATTTAAAGTTCTATCTAGCTTAAAAAAACACCCTATACAATGGCAGCAATCACGACTGCCTCAAATGCTAAAAATCTGCCAAATCAAACTTAAACACACACACACTCATTCACAGGCAGAATTTTATAGACCAGCAGCAGCGGTATTTTGGTTGATTCATAATTTTTCCGCTTGTTGCAATAATAAATTCATTTGTGACTTTGTGGATTTGGTTGATACACACAAATTGTTATTGGTATTTGCCATGTTGCATCGTACTCCGTTGGCTTGTTCGTCTGTTTGTTTGTTTGCTATCTATATGTTGAGTTGTTCCCTGAGTTTGTTCTGTGTGACCTGTATGTAAATTTTTTTGATAGTTAATTCTTTTTTTCTATCTAATGTTTATGTTCTATTGTTGACCGAAATGTTGATGCATGTACCCAAATATGTATGTATAAGTAAAAGGTATTTTTTAAGAGGCTGCCTACTTTAAGTTGGCAACACTGCTTTGCTTGATAACCCATTTAACAGCGGCTACTAACAATAATAATGAGAATGGGTTGTGGCCCAAAACGGTTCCTTGCATTGTGACTATTGTTCCCTCTCATAGGCAGCCATGCCAACAACGGAAAAAGTGTTAAGTTATTAGTATCCAAAAAACGCTTAACTATAAGTATACGAAAAACGCTAAAAAAAAGCTAAATATTGACAAACTGTTTGAACCAGGAGTGCCCAAAAGTTCTATATGGAAGAGCCAACACTAATACATTAAAGGAAAAACTACTTTTATTATTTATTTATTTATTTATTTATTTATTTATTTACAAATTTATTATAATTTAAATCATTTATAGCACTTTCACTAGCTATAGGCTTGAAAACTACTGTTATTTCATATTTTTTTGTTGTAAAAAGCAAAGCAATTTACAAAAACAAAATTTACACTGATAATCTCTGTCGGCAATGTTTACCAGCTAAGCATGCGAAACTGCTGTTGCTTTGCGTTTGTGTGTATGCAGTGATAAACGACAAAAAAATATATAAGACGAAGTTGTATTTTTCATTGCTAGTGCTGAGTGCAGTATGTGTGTTTTAAAGGGCACAGCCCTATAGCTAAGCGCTTTTACAAAAACACTTGAGCATCAAGCGCATAGGGCCTGGGCAAATCTGGTTTAAAGAAGCAGACAAAAAAGTGTTTATTTAAATTTACGTATATTTATAACCGTATTCATAAGAAACTAAAATGTATTTGATATCAATTTTAATAAAATTTTTTGTGGATTTTTCAAATTAAAACTCATGTCAAATTCAGTTTAATTAATTGATTCTTATTTTTGCAGCTAAAGATCTTTGCTAGTTTTGTATAAAAAGTTTAACAGCATGTGTTTAATTTCATTACTTCGCTAACAATTTGTCAGCGTCCTCATAAAAATAAAATGTTTATAAAATTATTTCAAAACCAAAATGTTTTTTTTCGGAATTTTGGATATATCGCAGATATACCAGAACCGATTTAATTGAATTTCAATAGCAGACTCATGAATCGATGGAGTAATAGAATGTTGAAAGAAAAAATTACTAAATCTAATGGTTTTCTCAGAAATAGCAATTCAATGGAAACTGTATTTCCCAATATCGGTCCATATATACCCGAGATATAGCCTAAGCCGATTTCTCCATGAAAATGTAGCATAAGCGAATTTAGCAACTTTTTTCCTTAAAAGCAGTTCTGGTAATATAAGGAAATTACCAAATACAAAAAAATTAAAATTTCCAATATCGGTCCATATATACCTGAGATATAGCCTAAACCGATTTCTCCATGAAAATGTAGCATAAGCGAATTTAGCAACTTTTTTCCTTAAAAGCAGTTCTGGTAATATAAGGAAATTACCAAATTCAAAAAAAGTAAAATTTTTGATATTGGTCTATATATACCCGAGATATAGTTTGAACCAGTTTTTCTGAGAAACAAACTTTTTTAACTTAAAAGCAGCTCTGTTTATAAAAGTAGGCTACTTAAATACAAAAAATGAATATTTCGGATATCGGATTATACATACCCGAGATATAGTCTAAACCGAGTTTTCCATGAAAACATTTTTTTGCTTAAAAGCAGTTTTGGTTATAAAACGAGACTACTAAAATACAGAAAATTAAAAGTTCTGATATCGGTCCACGTATACCCAAGATATAGGCTAAACCGGGTTTTTCGTGAAAATTTCCATTAAAAATTACCTTTTCGGCATGACGATTACAAGGCAAAAAAAGGTTTTCCCCGATTCTGGTCCAAATACATACATGCGAGCACATTTAGTTCAAATTGGTAATATATTATACTATATATAGGGTGTTTTTTTAAGCTAGATAGAACTTTAAATTGTAAAAAGTAACACAAAAAATTAAATTTTGATGAAACATTTTTTTTATTTGTTTCAGTATACTCTGACAAATCATCATGAATAGACTCACGCTTGAATAACGCTACGAAATTATCCAAATTTACTTTGAAAATCAGTCGTCGATTTCCCGTTGTTTTATCGCAAAATTGTGTTCAGCGATGAGGCGCATTTTTGGCTTAACGGGTTTGTTAATAAGCAAAATTGCCGCATATGGAGTGAGACCAATCCACAAGAGACCCTACAGACTCCATTACATCCAGAAAAATGCACTGTTTGGTGCGGTTTTCATGCTGGTGGCATCATCGGACCTTATTTCTTCAAAAATGAGGCCGGAGCTCGCGTTACGGTCAATGGAGATCGTTACCGCACCATGATCAATGATTTTTTGTTTGAAAATATGGATGACATTGATCCGGAGGAGATGTGGTTTCAACAGGATGGCGCTACGTGCCATACGGCGAACGCAACCATCGACTTACTGAAATCAAAATTTGGCGATAAGTTGATTTCGAGAAATGGACCTGTCAATTGGCCTCCAAGGTCGTGCGATTTGACACCTCTCGATTATTTCCTGTGGGGCTACGTGAAGTCACTGGTTTATGCTGATAAACCAGCAACAATTGACGCCTTGGAGGCCAGCATTGTTCGTGTTGTTCGTGACATACGGCCAGCAGTGCTCGAAAAAGTGGCCCAAAATTGGACGTCCAGAATGCGCTTCGTCAAGAACAGCCGCGGTGCCCATATGCCCGAAATCATTTTCAAATGTTAATGTCACGTATTGATCTTTCGAATAAAAAAAAATTTTGATTACAATTTAATTTTTTGTGTTATTTTTTACAATTTCAAGTTCTATCGGGCTTAAAAAAACACCCTATATTTACGAGGCTATCGTGAAGGGTATTTTAGATTCGGCCTAACCGAATATACCACACTCTTACTTGTTACTATTTAAACTTGTGTTGCACTAAAGAAATAACCTATATAGGAATAGATTATCATGACTAGGCAAACGACAGGGTATTCTTAAGACAATGGGAAAATATTGTAATTTGTATAAATAGTTTTGATTATTATAATTTATTACTTTGGTACTTGGTTAAGAATTGTAATTTAAACCTAAAAAGCCGTTATAATAAATAATAGGTTAAAACAAAGTTTGTATATAATTACTAGCAACTGATTACCCCTAATGTTTATTTCCCAGTTACACCATGTTGGCTTTAAAGTCTTTTGTATTAAAGAACAAAAAATTAAAAAATTATTTTAATGTTGAATTTTAAAATAAAAATGTTTTTGTGCATATTTTCAGCTAAAATCAGTTATTGAATTGTTTGTTGGAAGCAAATTGTTGTCCGTATGTTTGTTTGTTTGTTCTGCTATCGTTTGTTTTTTTAGAAATACCCCGGGGTATTTTTTTTTTTTTGTTTTACATTAAACCAAAACAAAAATAGCAAAGTTTACCATGATTTATTTTAAGCTTAATTGAGTTGTTAACAGATTTCTTTTATTTACATAGATAAATTGTTTGAAATAAATGAGAAATAAACGGAAAAAGAAACATTTTTAATATTAATAATTTACATATAAATTTTAATAAATTCCCTTTTACAGCTTAATATAAAAGTGTATTAAATATTCTTAAAATTCGTACAGAAAAAAATCCACAAAAATTATTTTTCCAGTTGAGAACATGTTTCAAGTTTCGCTGAGATGCCATACTTGAGACGGAATGAATGTGTCATTGATTTACATTACCTTGACGGCGTTATCTAATGACGGACCAACTTCTCGGAGTGAATTATTCACCAGCACTCCCGTGTGGCTTGCTAGGCCACTTTTTTCCATTTTTCAAGAAACTGCAGTGCTACCGCACCCTGAACATAACACATCCCTAAGTTATATGCCTATAATTAGCGACCATGTATGTAAAGATAAGAAAGAGATGTAATGAGAATATAAGTGTAATTGATCGAGCTTAAGGTCTTTCTTGGAGTTTTTAGTTTTTTTGGTTTTTAATTATCTGGCAATATTTCGCTTTCCTTTGGATAGCTAATAATTATTTGGCCTGAAGAAGCTATCCAAAGGAAAGCGAAATATTGCCAGATAATTAAAAACCAAAAACACTAAAAATTCCAAGAAAGACCTTAAGCTCAATCAATTACACATATTAAGAAAGGAAAAAACGGTCGAAATAAAGAAATAATAAGCATATAAGAATATGAAATAAAAGGGCAGTCTTGAACATGAAGCCAAATTCAGTGGTCTCATTTTATTATTCCTACACATGGCGACCGTGACAGAACCCGAACCTGCAATGTTCGGATCCGAAGTCCGAAGCCTTATCCATTAGGCACACGGTCAATATTTGTTCGCTCGCTATTTGTTTCAGTTCCCCGATCGAAATACGCGAGAGTGCATCTGCAGCTACGTTTGTTTTTCCCTTGATATATTCTACCGTAAAGTTGTACTCGGAAAGTTCTAGTCGAATTTTAGTCAATTTTGATGACGGGTCTTTAATGTTAAATAAATAAACTAGCGGTCGATGGTCTGATCGTACGGTAAATTCGGTTCCATATACATAAGGTCTGAAATGTGTTATTGCTAAGTAGATAGCTAGCAATTCCCGTTCTATTGTAGGCTTCTTCGGTTCTGCCAAGTTAAACGATTTGGACGCGAAGTATATTGGTAAGTCCTTATCATCAAAGTTTTGGCTCAAAACTGCTCCACAGCCGGTTTTTTGATGCGTCTATAGTTATTATGAATTTTCTTTCGAAATCCAGATATTTCAATAGATTTGGAGAAACCCGGTTAGATTTTAAGAGTTCAAAGGCTTTCTGACATGTTTTATTCCAAGTAAAGTGAACATTTTTCCTTGTTAGGTAATTCAGTGGTGCTGCTATAGTTGTATGCTATTGTTATAGTTATAAATCTGCGGTAATAATTTGAAAATGCTACAAATCTCCTGACTTGGTCCTTATCCGTAGGTGTTGGGTATTCCTGAACTATTTTAATTTTTGACTCGTCGGGTAAAAGGCCATTTGAGGTACATTTATGGCCTAAAAAGGTGACCTCTGGTCTGAAAAAATTGCACTTTTTGGAGTTGAGTTTCAAATTGTATTTGCGTAAAATATCGAAAACGGATTTCAAATTGTTGCTTGCTGCAACCAATAACAATAATGTCATCGACGTAAAGAAATGCTTCAATATATACTTCAATACTTCACACGACTACAACAAATAAACTAATCGATGAATATTTCTTCCTTTTTCAGCTAAAGATCGTTTTATTTTATATAAAAAATTTAACAGTATTTATTTTCGAATAACATACTAATTTTCCTGACGATGATAACAAATTGTTATCGAAATATTGAAAATAAATACTGTTAAATTTTTTATGTAACATAAAACGATCTTTAGCTGCAAACGTAAGAAATATTTACCTAAACAAGATCAAATAAGTAAATATCAAATATAATCGATGAATTTGAATGAAATTTTAAAAGCTGACGTTTGATAGATAGTAACTTAAAAACAAAATATTGTGTCTGTGCTGCCACTTAGCGCTAGGTTTTATTTAGAATAAACGAATTATTTACCCGTTTTAGTGATCTAAAGTTTTTTTTCCTATTGTAATTACCATCCTCCCGGGGATCAGCTTTTGCTTTGGCGTATTCCTAACTAGGGCACTCTGGTTTTCGGGTAAAGAGAGGAAGAGGTCCCACGTTTGTTGTAGCCAACAAAACTCTAGGAAGCCGCTTGACTTATGTTGTGTTGGCTTCCGAAGCCCTTACCTTGGGTTTAAATTGTCAGAACAGCGATCAGCATGGCCCCCGGGTAGTTCTGCTTGCAGTTCAACCCGGTCTGATCATGCCTACCTTGGCTGAAACGTTCTGGCTGTGGTTGAAACCTAAAACGCAGGAATTGTTTGGTGTGTGGCTTTTTTCGGGAACTAACAACCTTCCGAGAATCTGTTGCCTTTACAACAGATACCTGTACTGTAAGCAACTAGTGGTGATGGTTGACATATACATATATGGACACACTTGACATATCCGGTTCCTAATAGACTTAACCGGTTAATACCATATAATCGTATACAAATATACTGGTGGCAATATTTTTGTTTTGAATGCTATAGGGAAGTTTACTCTTGCCATAAAGTTTTCTTCTTAGTCTAAGGTCAGACAGAGCGATTTTAATTGCCGAACTTTTTAGCAGTTTTCTTTTGGATTTGCTTTCTTGTCCACACGCAAAAACTTTTTTCGGCAATTCTTGAGCAATTCTCTACCTTTGGTTCCACGCAATTTACATTGTATTGCACATACAGATATACACATGAGAGAAAAGTAAGGAATTACTGAGAATTGCCGAGTACTGGCAATTCTTTTTCTCTTGTTATTCCCCTCACCGAAAGCTTCTATAAAGTCAAGAATTGCCCAACTAAAGTTGCTGTGTGTGACCTGGCACTTGCGACTGGTAGCTAACGACGATCCGCCATATTTTTAAAAATTTTTTTAATGCATTTTCTAAAAAATTACTAAAACACATCCTGCCAAATGCAAAACATTTTCCAATAAATCTTAAAGGTAGAGGGGTAAAGTGGCCCTTTTTACTGTCAGTAAAATTTCCTAATCACCCCTTATTGCGGCCGTATTTGCTACATTGAATTTATTACTTTGAAACAAAATATTTAACATCCACAAAATCTGTTTTAATTGATTTTAATGCGCTTATTTGTTTTGTAATTATTTACAGGTCAATGGCGGCAGTTTAGCTGAACAGGCTGGTCTAATGCCCGGCGATGCTGTTATTAAAATTAACGATGTCGATGTTTTCAATTTACGCCACAAAGATGCCCAGGATGTTGTTGTGCGCTCCGGCAACAATTTTGTTATCACTGTTCAAAGGTATCAAAGACTATTACATAAATCAAGTACAAAAAGAATTAAATGCTTTTGCTAGACACTTTTAGTTAATATGAGGATAATATAAAGAGAAACTAAGTAATAACAAATTTTGTTACGCAAACCAGGGTTGACTTCAACGCTCGTTAGACTTAGAGCTGTTTATTAGCACACAAGCATCTGGCTGTGAATGCGGTTTGCTGTCAGCAAATAGATGAGCTTTAGAGGACGTACATGTATTACGTAGAAATATGTGAGTTTCGGAAACAACATCCCTAATATTGTCAGAGCAAAAATCATGGTAGTATCGATAAAACAGAGTGGTACACTCCACATGGCGGTGAAGTTTCAATGGGTCAATAGAGTTGTATACCCTACTGTCAGCGATAAACTTCTTCGCACTCTCTTGCGCTCCGTCGAGTAACCCCAAAATAGACTTTGAGGCACCGGCCCAAACATCAGAGTTGTATTCCATTTTCGGTCGGATGTAGGTTGTATAAATAGTAAGAAGATCGGATGAAGTGAAGTCCATCTTACAGCAGTGGATACCTGTAATGTAAGGAAATAGAAATGATAGTTGGACGTGTGCGTTGGTCAAAGGCTGATGCTCCTTATAGGCTTCGATCTACCAAGTCTTTAAGTTTTGTTTTCCATTGATTGTATGGGAAATTGCATCAGGCAATCACAAAGGGAACGACCTTCAGGACCCAAGTGAGCTGGAGTATCCGGGTACTCTTTGGAGAACCCAGCGGCCTGCCTACCTAACCTAACCATGCGAAATTGTATACAGGAAGCTTTAGAACTTTTCAGCAAGGGGTTTGTCCATATGGCTATAAACATATGGCAAAAGTTGCGACCTATGTAAGCCTCGCAAGCCACTCAGGGGTGCTGGTGAATCTTAAGTAATTCACGCCCTGGAGTTGGTCCAGATTAGGCCAACAAGGCAGATGCTGATTTAAATCAACTTCCACAATCACTAAATCCCGCGTTCATAAAGCAGAATGGATTTAGTTGCCTGCATAAGAAGCTCCTGAAATGGGATGGCACTAAATCGGCTTAAACCTGTACTCTATAGATATCAACATAAATCGCAGAAATAAGTGCAGAGCAGGACTATTTATTAAACTTTTTAACATATCTGGATATAGATTGAGATAGTTCATGTAAAGCTCTGACGTTTTCTGTACTATTTGTGGCTTTATAATACTATTGTCTTGTTAAATATAAAAGGAGATCGCAGTAGGTTTAGTTATATCACTTTAGATCTTAGATTCTTCTTTCAACCCAACCTGAAATTCAAGTACCTAAGTAAATCTGAAAAATAATAGTTTCTATATTACTTAACTCATCATGACTGCATTAAAAACTACTTTAGAAACGTCCATATTATTATGGAACCAATTTAAAGTGCCATTTAAATCAACCACTTTTTTCTTAGTTTTATTTTGCATTATTAAATTTGCTCTAACCACATTAATAATAACTTTTTGAAGCATTAGCATTTCTAATGTCTCAATTTTCTTGTTACAGAGGTGGTTCTACTTGGCGCCCACATGTCACTCCCACTGGCCAATTGCCTCAACCCAATTCACCTTATTTGCAAACAGTGACGAAAACTTCTTTGGCACACAAGCAACAAGAGTCCCAGCATATTGGCTGTGGCTACAATAATGCGGCCAAACCTTTTGTAAGTTCATATTTATTAGTGTAGTCTTAATAGCACTCATAACACCAGAAGCCAAAAACATAAAGATTTTATTTATTTTTTATACTATTTTTTTTTCAAACCACAACCAATAAAAGCAAGAAATTTAAATTTCTTATTCAAAGTTCTGCTTGCTACTAAATAACACTTAATGATCATTTTACTAATCCTGCTTTCTAAGTCTTAAAAGAAATATACTCATTTAATAAATTCATAGTTTTAATGCTGGCTGACCTCACATTCCTTTTAGTGTTTGGACATTTTGGACATTTTCGGCCTTTCTCGCCCCTCGTCACCCTTTATTTTTTGTGTAAATATAATCATGTAAATTAGCTTTTTTGTTTTTGCTTTCATTTAGTAGAGTGCTAAAAATAGTCTCTGTCAGTTTTGAAAAGGGTTTAAAACGTAAAGAGCCTTATCGCAAATGTCCTTAAGACTATAAATACCAGAGTGTTATATCCTTCCTTCCTCTTCCTGTGCCACTTCCTTTTCCCATCGGAACATCATAATCTATGCGGGTGTTTGTATATACATATGTATGTATTTTTGTCCAGTTTTATTATGACATTTTAATAAAATTACTTGACAAATGATTGAAATTTTCTCTAAAATTTTATTTGATTTGCTTAGTTTTGCCAAGTCCTTTTGCATATTATTTTAACTTTGTTTTTTACTTTTAAAGGATATCATTTTCGATATCCCGGTGGAATTTAGTTTTTGTGTTTCTTCTGTCTATTTATGTAAGTATGTCTTAAAGCATCCATGACAGGCTTCTTTGACAGTTATTTTTATTCATTGTTGTTGTGTTTTTTTTTTGTCTGTTTGTAAACTGTCATAGAAAATAAAATATATTTGTATGTGTATGTGTGTGTGTGTGTGCCGATTTCCTTTGGGGGCAGAAAATGATATTTTAATATTAAATGTGTTGGGATTAGTTTGTGTATTTAGAGGATTATTAATATTGATATATTTTTTAATCAAAAAGGTTATTAAGCCTACATACATATAAACATTTTTATCTATGTTTACACATACATACATATATTAATACATAATAGGTGTATGAGCCCAACAAACACAAAGTCATAGATAAAATTACTTTTTCATTTGATATCAATAGCGTTGTCAACTTTGAAATTTCAAAACGCACCAAAATGACTGAAAAAACGCGTTATATGGGGAAAAAACGCACAAATTTTTTTCTTTTATTAATTTTAAAAGTTCTTTCTAATAGGCTCCTTACACTGATGGACATCTAACGTCTAAAATCTTGATTTTATCCTATAGAAAATGCATGAATGAAACAATGAAATGCATTTTCAATCTACTTATATATATAATTATAAAAAATTTGAAACTAGATCAAATTTTTTGGTCAATTGCCTTCGGCAAGTCCTCCAGGAAATGAAATAGACAGGACAATTTGTAATAACTCGAAAACCGTTTACCCGATTTTAAGGATATGTATCTTGTCGGAAAGCCTATTGTGTATTCACTAAGGATCACTTTTTTGCAAAAGGGGGAATAAATAGCGTTAATTTTGCAAAAACTTTTTCCGATATAAGCTCGATTTGTCAGCTTTAGGGCCTGCGCGTCACGTGTTAACTTTGTCCAATTTTTGTTGGTGAAAGTTCCTCACCAAATCTTACAATAATTCGACCGGCACTTCTTGAAATTCGAAAAATTTTTTTATACGTATATGAAGAAAAAATATAAAATTTTGTGAAAATGAGTGAATTTACTTAATTGTGAATAAATTCGAAAATAATCAGTCGATTTTTATGGTCGATATCTTGTTTTGTTGATATTATTTGTGGCTTTGTAATAGAATAATGAATCTGAAAATGTTTTGATTTTTTTAAAAGAAAAATTTTTGCCATTTTTACGTAAAAAATATAAACAATTAAGTTTTTTATTCGCTATTTAAGCTTCTAACATTTATACCAGTAAAAAATTATAAATAGCTTGTTTTCTATGTTTCCCAGCTATCTATATGTCGACATTTCATAGGAACTACCCTAATCATCAGTAGACTTTGGAAATTTTTGAAAGATATTCTCAAACATTCAACTTTATATCCCAACAATCCAAATAAATTGCTGAGAATTTAAAAAGAAAATGCTCTAATAATATCCGTCAAAAAACAAAAAAAACAAGCTTTTCTATTTATAAACGTCTCTAACATTTCTTTACACCTTTCAAACAAATGAACAACCGTTGGTTGCTACGATTTGCTTTTTGAAAGTATCGAAAAGCAGAGAACAAAAATTCAAACAATTAAGTTTTTTATTCGCTATTTAAGCTTCTAACATTTATACCAGTAAAAAATTATAAATAGCTTGTTTTCTATGAAATGTCGACATATAGATAGCTGGATTGTTGGGATATAAAGTTGAATGTTTGAGAATATCTTTCAAAAATTTCCAAAGTCTACTGATGATTAGGGTAGTTTCTATGAAATGTCGACATATAGATAGCTGGGAAACATAGAAAACAAGCTATTTATAATTTTTTACTCGTGTGAAAAATATATTTTTTTCTTAAATTTTTTTATTATAACTCCTAAACTGTTCATCCGATTAAAGCAAAAGATATAGACGGATTAAAGTCTATGTAAATCTTAATTTTTCTGATTATATTTGAATAATATCCGATTAGCCGTTTTTGAGTTATCACTAATAATGTGAAAAAGCGTCTAAAAAAATGCAATTTTACCAAAAAATTAAAAAAAAAATCTATCCATAGAATTCATGTTAATGGTGTGCCAATAACTGAATCTCAATCTGTCAAATATTTGGGATTGAATTTTATGAATAATTTGCAATGGGATCGACATATTGATGCAATTAAATCTAAAATATTATCAGCTGTTGGTGTATTGCGCAAGTTCAGAAACAAATTTGACCGCCGTACTAAGAAGCTGGTATATGATAGTTTAGTTCACAGCCATCTAAGCTATCTTCCCATAGTGTATGGGTACAAAAATAGTGTTAAACTAAAGTCACTTCAGTCAGTACAGAATAAAGCTTTAAAATTGGTATATGACCTGCCAGTAAGATACCAAACATTGGATCTCTTTAGTAATTTTGCCCAAAATGTTCTTCCAGTTAGAGGAATGTATATAATGCAAATACTTTTATTTATTTTTAAATCCATTAAAGGAATTGGAAATTCTTCGATATACTTCCAAAGTAATGCACATGTAACATGTCGTGATACAAGACAAAGTAACAATATTGGGCTAGATGTCGCCTCGAGTTGTCGAAACAACGTATAAGGTTTGCTGCTCCTTATGAATTTAATAAATTGCCTATATCTCTACGGAATAGTTTGTCTATTTCTTTGTTTAAAACTGAACTTAAGCGATTTTTGCTAAATAATTTGGAAACACTTTTTGCGTAGTGCAATAACTGCTTTTTTGCTCTATTTGTTAGTAATGATACAAAATTATAATTTTTTCATAATTATATTTTAAAAAGAATTGTTGCCTTTTGCCTCTTTAATGCCAATATTGGTGCTGAGGCTCTAATATTATATGTATTATATGTAAATTGAAGTTCGGAAAATAAAATAATTATAAAAAAAAAAAAATTTTAAATTTTACCATTTTTGTACATCAAATGCATATAATGGTTATTCGAGCATATTTTTGCTGTTGCCCTGTGTCATTTTTCGAAGATGTTAACATCTTTTCAACATCTTTATAAAATGTTCCTATCTCATTTCATTCCATTCAACATCTTTCGATTATTTCAGTGTCATCACTAGAAAAGTGGCAATAATATCGATTATTCTGGTGGCATCACTGAAAAAACATCATTCGTTTTGAAAACAAATTTAAAAACATTAAAATTTATTTATCATGTGTCAATTGTTTGCGTAACCCTCTATGTTGCATCCTGAAATCAAAAATCAATCGAAACAATGGTTGGAAGCTGGTGGAAGTGCTTCGAAAAAGGCAAAGACAGTGAAATCGACTGGCAAGGTTTTGGCCACTGTACTCGTATTTTGGGATACACATGGAATATTGCTCATTGATTATCTTGAAAAGAATGCAAAATCACAGGAAAGTATTATCGTGCATTACTGGATCAATTGATTAATGCCATCAAGACAAGATGACCTCATTTAGAAAAGAAAAACGTACTTTTGCTTCAAAACAACGCAACGGTTCACACAGCATTAGATATAACGCTGAAATTACGTGAAATACTCTTCGAATTGGTTGATCATCCACCTTATGGTTCAGATTTGGCTCAGAAGATGCATCTCAAACGAAGACCTGATTACTGAAACTAACGCGCATTTTTAAGCGGTTTCGAATATCGTATTATTCAGATGGTGTAAAGAACTTAGAATGTCGTCTTTCTAAATGTATTGCGCTAAATGGCGACTATGTTTAGAAAAAAATGTTTTTTTTCCTATTCAGGTAGCTTCAATACGCCCTCGTATATTGTGCCATCGATTTTTCGATAGTTTTAAGCATGAGAATAAAAAAGTTTCACTAACACATACTACGAGTAATTTCGAGGGCAAAAAATCGACAAATTTTGGTCTGTCAAATCGATAGTTCCTAATATTTAGTCTTGATCATTTTGTCATGTATTATAATTTTATGTTAAACGTTTCAAAATACCAGTTTAGTTTTTATAACTTTTCCATAAATTTCAGTCTAAAAACTGTCTGAAAGTCTTCAAAAGAGTCTTTTATAAAGTACTCTTACCATTTTCTCAGACAAACAACATCACATCAATCCTGGATATTGAATCCTGAGTACTGAAATAAAATTCCTTCTATCATTGTTTATAAACTTTGAGTAAAAGTATTGCCAGCAAAACTGTGAGATATAAAATAATGATTTTATCACTTTATAAAAGCAAAAAGTATAAAACTTGTAACTGTGTTTTCGCTTTTGATTACTTGGCTCTGGGGCATTTGTGGCATCATTTGGTTTCGCTTTCGTTTGAAACAAAATGCTTAAACAAAAAAAAAAAAAAAAAGAAAAAGAAAACTTTATGACCTAATTTTTTTTCTTGCAATAAAAAGTAAAAAAAAGAAAAAACTGCAACTAAATTATCAAATAAACTTATATCTTTATAAACAGCGGCCTGTGCAATTTTGTTTACAACATTTAACCGATTTTGTTACGGGTTGTTGTGTTTATCTTTTAGTTGCTGAATTGTTGTTTGTTGCATATTTTATTACATATTTTGTTTATTTTTCTCTTTTATGTTTGTATTTTAGGGAAATGGCGTTGATGGCAACGTTAAGAGTATTGTCAATAAACAATACAATAGCCCAGTTGGCATTTACAGCGATGAGTCTATTGCAGAAACCCTCTCCGCTCAGGCTGAAGTATTGGCTGGTGGTGTTCTTGGGTAAGTGGAAAGCTAGTAAATTGTAGACACTAGTATTTTTAAATGATTGTTGAGCAAAATCTACTTTTTACATATATAAGTTATTTATAGAACATATAATGGGTGATTTTATAAGACCTATCGGAAATTAAAAAAAAAAAAAAAAATACATAAAATTCAGGAAAATGCATGAAATATTTATTTGGATCGATAGTTGGGTCGATATAATTTAATGTTTGAAGATTATTTCATGTAAATGTTGGCCGCGGCTGCGCCTCAAATGGTCCATTCGCTTAGTCCAATTTTGGCATACTCTTTCCAACATTTCGGCCGGTATCTCACGAATAATGTTGGCAATGTTGGCTTCCAGTGCGTCAATCGAAGCGGGCTTGTCGCTATAGACATTAGCCTTAACATAGCCCCACAAAAAATAGTCTAGAGGCGTTAAATCGCACGATCTGGGCGGCCAATTGACTGGTCCCAAGCGTGAAATAAACTGTTCACCGAACTCGCCTCTCAATTGGTCCATTGTTTCGCGTGCTGCGTGGCATGTGGCACCGTCTTGTTGAAACCACATGTCATGCAAGTCAAGCTCTTCCATTTTGGGCAAAAAAAAAAGTTTGTTATCATCGCACGGTAGCGCTCACCATTCACAGTAACGTTGTGATTCGCATCATCTTTGAAGAAATACGGCCCAATGATGCCGCCAGCCCATAATCCGCACCAAATGGTTGTTTTTTGTGGATGCATTGGTAGCTCTTGCAATGCTTCTGGCTGCTCTTCACTCCAAATACGGCAGTTTTGCTTGTTCACGTATCCATTCAACCAGAAATGAGCCTCGTCGCTGAACACAATTCTTCGATAAAAAAGTGGATCTTCATCTAACTTTTCAAGAGCCCATTCACCAAAAATTTGGCGTTGTGGTAGGTCGTTTGGCTTCAATTCTTGCACCAGCTGTATCTTATAAGGCTTCACACCCAAATCCTTCCGCAAAATTTTCCACGTAGTGGAGTAACTAACAGAGGCCCAATTGCTGCGAACGGCGCCGAATCGATAATTCACGGTCATCACCAACACTGGCCGATACGGCTGCGATATTTTCTTCAGTTCGCACTCTACGTAAGCGTGTTGGTGGTTTAATGTCCAACAATGTAAATTTGGTGCGAAATTTTTTTTACAATAGCCCGAATAGAAGCCTTAGTAGGTCGATTAAACTGACCATAAAATGGAAGAAGCGCGCGATGAACTTTCTTAACAGAGCATGCATTTTGGTAATAAAATTCAATAATTTGCAAGCGTTGTTCGTTTGTAAGACGATTCATGATTAAATTATAGACCAAACTGAAGATGTTTGACAGTGACACAAGATACAAAACGTGCGTTTCGAGAAAAACACATTTAAGATATAAGTCTTCGTTTAAAAAATATCTCCTGAAGGAAAGAGTTTAAAAGTAATTTAAATAAATTTTTGGCACAATATAAAAGGTAATATTGTTAACAATTCTGTAGTGTTAATTCGAAAAACTCATTTTTTTTAGATATTACTATGTTGCAATAAAGCAGCGATATGTTCTCAAGGATATATTTTGTTTATTTGTCAGATTCGCTTCGAAGAGACGAATATTCCTAAGTGTCGCTTATTGCCGCAGAATTAAGCTCTTAAGCTATTAAGCTTTAAAATATAATTTTATATAAATGCATATATTCGTCTTTTAAATACATATTTAGTGATTTTTAATGCATATTTTATGTGCTTTAAATGTGTTTCTTTAGCACTTGAAACCCCTAGCCCCAGTATGACAATATATAGATAATACTTGTGTAAATTTTCTCCTTTTTGTTGTAAACACTTGCTCATATCTTTGCTAATGAATTGTTGTTGTTTCTATATATAAATATCGCTTATTTGCACTTTGGCATCTTTAAGGGCTAAAGTTAAAATGTTATTTAAGTTCAGTTTGAAAACTTTTTTCACTTTCTGCAGCATTGGCTGATAAAGCAGTGCGTTATTTTCTTCTAAATCTTACTCTCAGGATTTTCGAACATGAAAGTGAAGTTCTGCACTAAGTTTTATCCTCAACGATTTGAAAACAACAACAACAATACCGGTTAACAACAGCAAAAGAAACAATAGCAATAACTAAAGCTTAACCTAGAAAACTCGTCGTCAACAAAAGGGAAAGGAAAAAGAACTTTGCAGCACAACAAACAACATATTGTTAAAGTACGAGTAACTAGGTTCATAGTTAGTGCATTTTGCTATATTCATCTACACACACCCACACACACAGACGCCCACACACATTTACATTAAATGCACATTAAGTTGTGCATTGTTGTTGTTGGTTGCATTGTATACCGCTGTATTTCACTGGTAGTTTGCAACCTCATGAAATATGTTTTTTCTGTTTTTTTCCGAACCATAAACTTAAATTAATTTTCTTAATGCCTTTAAGCTACTGTGCCATTGCAGGCGTTTGAGTGTGCATGCGCATGTATGTATGTGTGTGTGTGAGTGTATCAGGCGCTTGTGGTGGTGAGTGCGAGTATCCTCTTCAGGTTTTGTAACTGATTAAAAAATTGTTTTATATTTTAAACAAAATAGAAAGTAGGCTACAATGCAAATGCGAACTAAAGTTATTTGCTTTGCAAGGTGGGCTGAAAAAATAAATGAGCGCCTCAAAGTATGCTTTCCAAAAGTTTCTAAAAGAGGGTTTGTTAAATAGATTTTCACAGCGTGTTACAAATTCATTACAGTTAAATATAAAAAGAATGCATTTAGCAACATGCTTTAAAAAGTTTTACTTTTACTAATTATTTATAAGGAACTCGTTTGTATTGCGAACGTTTCTTTCATAAAGTATTTTAAACTTAAAATTATTTTTAATGCATTATACTTGTTTTAAGTGATTACTATGAATTGTAGCATATCTGCTAATGAAACAAATATTAAAATAAATAAAAAGAATTGTATAAATAAATAATATATTTAGATAGAAAATATGTAGAAAACTGAAAAAATTAAGCCGTTGTCAACAGTAACAAAGCTGGAACGAATAGTGTTACAAAATAAAATGTAATATTTTTATGATATTATTTAAATATGTTAAAGAGTACTGTACTAAAAGCATTTGGTAGAGTTCCTATCAAAGCGTTCAGCCACACTTTCCACAAGCTTACATGTTCTGCTGACCGTACTTCACTAGATATATTTTTACTTAGTAATATTAAGTAAGTAGTCTAGATAACGATACCAAAGAATTTAATGGAAATGAAGCACTACATTTAAACAATTATTGAGATCAAGTGCCACATATTTTTTTTTATCTTCGACCAGTACTCAGGGGCTGACCCCTACACATGCAGAGCATTGTACTGGAACGAGGAAAATAGGTTATGATGAGGTAGGAAAGAGTGAGTAGTGTTCGTGGAGGTTTAACTTAAACAATAACAACGAAAGACTAAAGAAACTCTATTGCAGCATTTAAAATGTTTGAATTAACTTAGTTAAAACTGATCAGTGCCCAGTATATATACCTCCGACACTGCTCAGATTAGGAAATTTAGTCCAACGCCTTCGACACTAGACTGTAACGAAGTACATTCAGAGGAAATTAATATAGAACATATATAGAAAACACGGACAACGGTGAAAAAAAAATATGTATGGATGATCAAGGCACTGTCATCTCAAAACCAATTAATTATATAAAATAGAATTGAATTTATACTATTAACAAAAAATTACATTAGAACTCTACGCCTTGCGAACAGTTCAGCTGTTGATTTTGGGCAGTAGTAGTCGCCTTGCGAAAATTTTAGCGCGTTCATACCTCATGTTTGGTGCGGCAAACAAAACTCTAGGAAGCCACATGACTTATGTTGTGTTGGCTTCCGAAACCCTTACCAAGGGTATAAATTGGCAGAACGGGGAAGTTCTGCTTGCGGTTCGACCCGGGCTGGTCATGGTTGAGGTGCCTACCTTGGCTATAACGTTCTGGCTGTGGTTTAAACCTAAATCGCAGGAAGGGAGTGTTAGTATCCTTGATAATTGTTTGGTGATTACTTTTTTCGAGGACTAACAATCTCCCGAGGAGCTGTTGCCTATACAACAGATACGTGTACTGTAAGGAACGAGTGGTGACGGCTTGACGGGTGAGTTGGTTTAAGGGATGATGCTCTTAGTGGGCTTTAGCCTACCAACTCATTAAGCCTTGTCTTCCGTTGATTGCTGGGAAATTGCATACATGTGGGATTAGAAAGCCCGAACTCCTCAACAAGAAGTTGTTCATATGACCGCAATCATATGACAAGAATTGCTACCTGTGTGAGCCTAGTCAGCCACACGGGGGCGGTGGTGAATCGTGAAAAATTCACTCCGTGGAATTGGTCCACCATCAGGTTAGGCCGTTAAGGCAGGTACTGATGTAAATCATTTTCACAGTTGAAGGCTTTGTAATAGTGAATAATTAAATCACATTCTAGTGTGATTTCATTAATTAATTTTGTGTCATTATTTTTTCTTAAAACCGATTAGTAATATTGATATTCTTAAAAAAAAATAAATGTTGGTGTAATTAAAATCATAATTTTATAGTTTTAAGCATTCCAAAAATTGAGTTGGTATATTCTGTTGTATGTCTCAATTATAACTGAATTATTTTGCTCGCTACTGTAGACTAAATTTTAAGTTACAGAGTATTGCATATCTTAAGGATGAATATATATTAATGTTAATTTTTTCTTTTCTTTTACAGTGTAAATTTCAAGAAAAATGAAAAAGAATATCAGGCCGAAAAGTCCGAAGTTTTGAAATTCTTGCGTGAAGAAGAATCTGGTCCCTCTACACCAGGTAATATTGGCGACTATTATAACTTGGCACTTATTTTATACTGCATTAACTATGGACAAAACATATTTAGACTAGATGATGGCGAGGAATTATAGAAAATATATTTTTTTTTAATTCTGAGGGGAAAATTTTCGTTTTAAATAAATATTAATAGGAGTATAAATAGTTTTATTTTTAAAATTTTTGTCAGCTTTTCTGTGATTTTTAAAGATATTTTTTTAAAATTTCTTTCATAAGACCTTGAAAACATAGAAGTGTTTTAAAAATAATTAGCCACACTAAATAATTTCAATGAACTTTATTATTTTTAGCTTAAATATATATTCATGTTTGTTTCTTTAATTTATTTTCATTTCCTCCTTTTGCCTGTTTCTATGTGTTATTACTTTTTGTTTATCATGCAAACATCTTGACTTGTTTATGCATGTCTAAATCATGTGAAATTGAAATGGTGACCCAAACAAACACCTGCACATTTTGTCTGTTACATTCCGTTGTACAATTAATACATCAACAACAAAAACGAAAAAATTTATTTTTGAATATATTGAAAAATAAAAACAAACAAAAAAAAAAAGCATTCAACAATAATCATCCATATCAAGAACCTCAACAACAACAATACCATCACCAACAACAACAGCAACAATATCATCATCACCATCAGCAACAGCACCAACAACATCAACAATCAGCCACTAGACACGTTACTGCACCAGTAACCCAACCAAAACCCCCCAGCACTGGTGGTCTGCCAACTGGTCAAAATATTTGTGCTGAATGTGAACGTCTCATTACGTAAGTTGTTCATCTCTTTCGTATTCTATCTCTATCGCTTTCTCTTTTTCTATCTTATTAATTTTCTTTCTGTTTTCATTTTGTGTTAAAAAAAACAATCTATACTAAACTATAATACGAACAAAGACAACAATTAAAATTTTAACTCAATTAAATTCATTGTCATTACAACAAATAATCTTGATTAAAGTGTTTCTTGTCGTAGTCGTTGTGAGAGACTTTCATGTGTTTCAAAGTCATTTTGTTGATGCTTCATTCGTTCATCTTTAGTTCTCGAATAAATCACGCATATAGCCATCTTTAAATCTTATAAAACAATTGTAAACTAAATGTATGAAAATTTAATTCTTTTTTAAACTTAAAAACCTTAATGACAACTGAAGAAGCTACAAATAAAAAAAAAAATTGGTCATAGAGCATAGAGTTTGTCCAAATCGAATGTTATTGCCAGCAAAGATCATTTAGTTTATTACACAATGTCAACTTGAACTTCTTGGGATAAATTTATAGACCTATGGATCTGCGCAACTCTCAACTTTTGAGGTTCAAGATATAGTGAAGACGTTTTATTTCATAAGAAGCAAAAAAAAAAAAGTGTGGATTTACGTCAAAATACTTCAATCTAACTTCGGAACAATGGCATAGTTTTTTTTTTTTTTTTTAATTTTCATCGAGCATAAAAATTAACAGCCAGGTTACCGATGTCGAAAGAATAAGCTGCGAATGAACTAGGCGAAAGTAAACGGATTTGGGTTTGTCTAACTTTGTTCCATGCGAACAATGTGTCAAAACTCAATTAAAATACATACATGCGAACGAATAATGGCGACATAGAGAAACCCAAATTGATTCGATTGTTCGATTAACTTTCTGTCGCAAACATTTTCATTCGATATCGCCGAATAGGCTGTTAAATTTATGTTTTGAGCAACTAAATCAATCAAAAACAATTATTAAGCAACATGATTCATATTGAAAAGTTTCAAGTGAATTCATGTTCTTTATTAACTAATGACAAAAAGGTGGAAATATAAGTATATAAATACATGTACGCCTACAAAGAAATTTTCGATGTTTTGAGAGTGATGGTTTGACACGCGGCATACATTGCAATTCGCGGAGCAGCTGTTGGGAAATTAGGCTGCCCAATTAAGAACCACAAAACTTATGAAGGGTGGTGATGCTGATTTTGAATACAATATAAATTATTTAGGAATTATTGGCATTTCTTTTTATTATGATAATACTGGTATGGTTCAATTATGTATTGCACACCTTGATTGGATGGTCCAAATTTTCGATGACGCTGAGGCATAATTGAGATACCATGCCATTAATGTGCTTTAGCTCTTGAATTATAGCTGGCCTCCAAGGGAAAATTTATTATTCTTGGTGATAATTTGAATGCATGTAGCGACTACGCTATAAAACTATTTGCAAACAGCTGATTTTTAAGTATTTACCAGACATTGCGCTGTTCGACTAATATCTGCTCCAGTTAAGGGCACTTATGTATGAACAGCGGTTCACGTTGTATAAAGATACTTAAAAATTGGGTTGATTCGTGGAATGCTTAAAAAAGTAAGGAGTTATCGAGACTTAGAATCCCAACGTTGCCTGCAAGAAGGAGAAAAGGAACTGCTAATAATAGACGACACTTCGATTAAATTTAAATTACCGATCGTTCATAATGTTAATAACATAAATTTTTTTGACCAAAACTGGCAGATACTTTTTGTACTCGGAACAAAAATAAAAAGTAGTCAAAAAGTAGTTATTTACCATTTAAACAAATAGACGTTATATAGGATGAGTTTTAGAGTATCACAATTTTGAGTTGGCAACACTTTTATTTATCTGACTATCCATTTAACAGCTGATAGTTGCTTTTTAGTTTGATTTAACGTTTCATTATGTATAGACTTGCATCAGAGCATTGCTTGCATTATTTGATCAAAATAATGGCTCTGTTCGTCAAATTTAATATTCAGTTTCGTTAAAAATATTTTCCTCTAAAGGCTAATATTGAGTTCATTATTTCGTGCGAAATTCTTTCAAAAGGCATACAGAAGTGTTTAGTATGAAATATTTGCGAAATAAGTTTAGAAATATAGTACTGAGTTTTTAAAGGGAAAAACACACAAAATGTATCTGCAACATGTTTTCATTTAAAATTGTTTCTGGGAATATTTGTTTTTTCAGCTGCGAAATAACATAAGCAAAGCTTTTTTCGCACGAAGTACAAACATGTATACTTAAAATTAAAAAAGAAACATGAATAAGAGAAAAAATAAAGAACACTGAGTACATCTCAATTTTTCCGTACGAAATAAGTAATGTTGCTGAAAATTTTTCGTACATTCAATCTCAATACTAGGCTTAATTAAGCCCATGTTTGCTGGAATGGGCATGTAAATAAGCAGAGTTATCACAGACTTTTGCCGAAACACTATTGCAGCTATATGATTGCCAGAACGGTGAAAATTGGTATTTTAGAATACGAATTTTACATGTCAGCTGTTGCAGCCACATGGCCAGAACTTTAATATGACAAAATTTTTTTATCCAGCTGTCATATCTGTCATTGATATTAAAAATATTAATTGAAAAATATATTAGTTAAAATATAATATATATTTTTGCTTCGTTATAATTTAAACTTATGTAACCCGAAAAAACACGCCACATATAAAAATCATTATATGTTGCAAAGCCATTGTTGTTAGTTTGCATATAAACATCTGTTTAGATTCATGTTTACTTGTTAACTAACCACAACATTTTTATATACTTTTATCTTCTTTAAAGTTTCTACTTCAGATTTTTACAAAACATTATTTCCTATATCATTATACAGTCACATCCAAACAAATCAGTTCCATTCGGAAATAGAGTTCAATCCGTTTTTTTATTCTTTAGAAAATGAAAAACCTTAAAGTTTTCGGAATGTAATCGCTTTTAATTTCGGGAATAATATCATTATTTTCTAATAATAAGCCGGATTTAATTACATTTTCAAACGAAATGGAACTTTATGACCTGCCTAATAAATAGGAGTGCTATTGTTGTGCTACACTGAAAGAAAAACGCTTCGTTCACCATTCTTGCGTTAATACCATGAAAAGTTTCATTTTGGTTATGAAAGCTTCATTAATGGTATGAACATTTTTGCATTGTAGCACTTTATTATTTTTAGAAACTTCGCTAATGTTACGAAAATCGTTTCATTTATGTTACGAAAAACTTGCAAGCTACTTAAAGAGTGTAGTGTATATAATAACAAAAAGTGTATTAAAGAGCTAAGTGGCGGAGTTGGTTAAGCGGCGTATTAAAAACTAAATCATGCTTACATTATACCAAATTCAAGTCCTAGTAAGTGCGGCTTATAATATTCAATTATTGTTTCTGTCTTCTTTGATCAAGAATTATTGCTATAAAAAAATCTTTCTTGGCTGAAAGTGGAATTAAGCTCGTAACCTGACAAATTTCATTCTGTTTGTGATTGTTATTCCTTTAATGAAAGCATATTTATAACCCAAATGAAGTTTGACAATGGTCCAAAAACAAGGACAAAATCGTAATATTAATGTAAAAAATAGTTGTAGCTACGAAAATTTTTCTATCAGTGTATCTGCTTTAGATTATAAAACTACAAGACATTAGGGGTTTTTTGTTTAGGGCTATTTCTCAACATGCGAATAGAAAATGCAGGACTTTTCTTTAATATTTTATTAAACTAAAGCTATTTTATTTAATAAACTCGCCAGAATTTAAAAATATATACGATTATGTGTTTCTAAACATACAAGCAAGAGTTCAAGTAAAGGAGTTAATTTTGAAAGTCAATAAAAGACCACTTTATTAAATTTTTAATATATATTTTTTAAAAATTTAAATTCTTTAGAGCCACACAGCCAATCGAACTACTACTGGACACGAAGTCATGCCATTGGCGGCCATTACAAGCATGACAGCGAAGATGAACGCATTGGTACACCATTGCAACAGAACACATTGGCACCGGCTGCCACACATCGCCCCAGTTTGCCAACCCCAAAACCAACAGCCACCAATGAACCACCAAAACCCGCCGCCTCACCCATACAAGAAATACCAGATCCCAGACTAATTGTTATGCCTGTCTGTCCGGCTCTGCAGACGCCGGAATACAAACAAGAATTGGAAGCAGCTGCTGCGGCAGCTGCATTAGGACCGGATGGTCAACCTAGACCATTATCTGCTAGCGGACATCCGCCGTGTGCAATGTGTGGTGTTGGCATTGTGTAAGAAAATTATGATGCATATAAAAATATAAATTTACGCTCGCACGCAAACACAATTACTGTGTGGGAGCGAGGAATGTATTCCAGTGTGTATGTGTGTGTTTTATTTGTATTATTGTTGTAGTGAATGTTTTACGTTGAAATCATCTTTTTACGCTCACCATAATAAGTATGATTTTTGCTGTTTCTACTTGTATACACATTTATTTTTAAGTTATTATTGAAAATATAACAACACTGGTGAGTTTAATGCAAGTTTAAGAGTACTGGTCATTATAAGAAGAATGAGCGGCAGTGTTGCCACTTTGGAAGAACTTTAGCTGATTGGTTAGGGGACTTTTTTTAATTTGGCAGGAAGATACTCATATAGCAATGAATGTAATTAACAACTTTGCAATTGCAATTACATATAAATTCACTTATATGTCATATAAGTGAAAATTTTTTCGAACTTTAATCAAGCATATTTTGATGGAAGTGATTAAAATTTTATTTATTATAACTAAATTGGTAACACAATCAAATAAAAAATTATATGGGCTCAGAAAAACTTTGCTAGAAAAAATTTTCATTTTGTTCTTTAAGTGAAATTTTTTTTTAATTAAAACCAAATAATTTTTTATTTAAAGTTATAAAAAATTTTAATTCTTATAATTGAATTTTAATTATATTAATTGAATTTTTAATACAATTAAATAAAAAGTTTATGGAGAACATAATTGTGGGCTGTGGAAAAGTTTGTTAGAACTTGCCAAAATAAATAATCTTTATGTCATATTAGCAAAGTTTTGTTTGATTCGGAACTAATTAATTCTTTAATTAAAGTTATTAAAATTTTAATTATTGTAACAAAATTTTCATTATATTAATTAAATTTTCAATTCAATCAAGTTAAAGGTTTCATGAGCGCAAAATGGTGGGCTGAGGAAAAGTTTGATACAGCTGGCCAAAAAAAATGTTGATTTCAAATTGAGCAAAAAATTACTATATAACAATTTGCATTTAGTTTATACAGTACTTTGCAAGTTTTGGTAAGAGAAGTGCGGCAGGAATTGCTCCACAGCATCAGACTTTACTCAGAGAACTATTGACCAAATCGATAAACTATAATATAATTTAAATAAATTTAATTTTTGCAGCTTAAAACCTTTGTTTTTTTTTTATAAAAAATTAACTATTAAAAATCTTTTATTTCTCGATATTAAGCTGCAAAAATTCAATTTATTTAACAAACGAAGATCAAAAAATATTGAGATAAAATATAATTTAATTTAATAAAATATTAATTAAAAAGATCCAAAAATAACGAAAAGGTTCAAAATTTTCGGTTAGAGAAGTACGGCATTGATTGCTCAACGCTCCTCTTCATTTTGGCCATCACTTTTATTCTGAAAATATAATTTAATGTCTGAAATCCGTTTTATTTCAGGCTTTACATATGAAAACAATTTTAAATCCGTATGGGTGATAATTTTAAAATCCACTTTTTTTTCTTTTTTTCTGGACATTTATTATTGCTTGTTATTTGTTACTGTTGATGATTCCAGCGCAGACAATACAATAACAGCACACATGACCAACTACAGCAGCAACAACAAAGCCACTCAACAAATTATCATTTAAATTGAAATATTCATAATATGTAGTCATACCCTCTTGTTGAAACTTATATTGAAGTCTCACACTTCTCCAAAGACAAAGTAGGCTCTGGCATATAGAAGTTTCAACTCCACCCACACAAACAGTAAAGTGTCTAGCACACTGTTTAAATATGTAGATGATGGTGTGTATGTCCTTTGTATACATGTAAACATTGTTTTATAGCCATGTTGTGTTTGTATACGAACTGCATAGAGTAGACTAGTATACACTTTAAACACAACAAAGTAACATTAAACTATTACATGAATAAACAGTGGCTAGTAAAGGATAGTGGAGTGTCCATAGCTGCTATCGAGCGATCACGTTCAACCCATTTTGTTATAACAACATTTTGGTTTCAGTGGCTACATCTATGATGAAAATTAAAGAATTGTTGAATTCAGAAGCTGTCGTATAACTTATCGTTTGAAAAACATATACGACAGACAAGGGGGAGTACAAATATATATATATATGCACAATGTTAAATGTTAGTCACAGCTTAACGTCAAAGTTTGGTCCAACTCAGTTTAGGTTTAATAGGCTGCCAAACCCACTCGGGTCCCATTTGGCCCCATTGTGTTGTCTGAGGATGATATATATATATATATATATATATATATATATATATATATATATATATATATATATATATATATATATATATATATATATATATATATATATATATATATATATATATATATATATATATATATATATATATATATATATAGTTCTCTTACCGCCCCCCTTTAGGTTAGGCTTAACAGGCAGCCAGCTCTTATAGAGCCAGCCCCCCCCCCCCCTTTTTCAGAAACAATACGGCAACTTCAATTATCGCACTAAAGCGGCAAGACAGTATATATAAGTTTATATACTTAATATCGTAATATTCTCTCAAACGAAAAGATTAATCTCAAACGATGAAGTGATTACCGAAACTAACGTTTATTTTGAGAAATTCCCAAAATCGTACGAGTATTATTCAAATGGCATATAAAAAAGTTGAAAAATGGTCTTACTAAGTGTATTGAGCTAAAAGGAGACCATGTAGAACACTAAATGGTATAGAAAAATGTTTTCTTCGTACTTAGGTATCTTCAATATCAATCCGTCCTCGTACGTCCTAACAACTTTCAACTTAAAAGCTGTACAGTTTTATTTTATTATATTATTTTTGCAAATCCAATAAAATTTTGTACACCAATGCTAATTTTACCTCAAAAGAAATATAGCAAAGCACAAAGGTACCTTCAGGACCCAAGTGGGCTGAAGTATCCGGGTACTTTCTGGAGAATCCAGAGGCCTAACCTAAATATAGCAAAAAATATGCAAAACTTTTTTCAGTCCCTTTATTTTCTTAGTCACTGTTCAACATAAACTTATTTTTTATAAATGTGTATATATGTACTCGCACATACACACTGCCACATTGTTACACACACAAACATTGTTTCTCCTGTACGAATCCATGTTCTCTGTTTATTGGTCGGTGGTCATTTTGTTTATTATTTATTAAGGTTTTAATATTTAATTGATAAATTTTCAACATTTTTTTTGTTTTCATGTTGAATTTTTTCAATAATTTTTTTATTTGTACTCTTGATATGTGCGAAACATGCAAAATCATGTTCGAACATGTCTGCAAACATATCAGGCGATTTTCAATACTTATTATAATTAATAAACCGTAAATTAATGGCTGGTGAGAACAGTTTTCAATCATTTTATTTTTGTTCAAAAATAAAAACAAAAAAAAAAAACAAGAAAAAAATGTAACAATAATAAAACTGAAAATGTTTATGGCAAATTACATTTTTAAATTAACCACAAATTAAGAAAATAAATGTGGTTTGATTCAGGACATATGCTGCAAATGGAATGCAGTTTGTAGATGTGAAAACTTTAAAAATGGCTTGGGCGAGAAAGTATTTAAAAACATTTTGAGTTTTTAAAGAAAAGGCAGAAAATGGTAAA
Source organism: Thecocarcelia acutangulata (assembly GCA_914767995.1). Lineage (NCBI taxonomy): Eukaryota > Metazoa > Arthropoda > Insecta > Diptera > Tachinidae > Thecocarcelia > Thecocarcelia acutangulata. Next base: position 84,175,812 of record OU612098.1, on the reverse strand, counting down.
TATGTTCAGTGACCATGATTTTTGCAAAATCATAAATTAATTAATCTAATTAATGGAAAACAGAGTAGCAACTTCTCTGGAGTATTTATATGAGAACCAGCTAATTTTTGTTAAACTTTGCGTAGCAATTTTTGCGATTAGTGGATTGTCTTTAAACTGTAAACAGCTCATAAAATCCGAAAGAATAATGAAATGTAATGAAATAAAATGAAAATACTTGAGTTTTATTTACTATATTAGCTTCTAATATTAATACCAATGAAAAATTATAAACTGCTTGATTTTTATGTTTCCCAGATATCTATACAGAGACAGTAGACACGCGTGAAAAGAAAATTTTGATAGGTATTATTGAAGCATTTTTTTTATAATTCTCAATAATTTATGAATATTGTTGGGATATAAAGTTGAATGTTTGAGAATATCTTTCAAAAATGTCCAAAATCTGCGGATGATTAGGGTAGCTCCTATGAAATGTCGACATGAAGACAGCTGGAAAATAGAGAAAACAAGTTATTTATAATTTTTTGATTGGTATTAAAATAAAATAAAATAAAATAAAATAAAATAAAATAAAATAAAATAAAATAAAATAAAATAAAATAAAATAAAATAAAATAAAATAAAATAAAATAAAATAAAATAAAATAAAATAAAATAAAATAAAATAAAATAAAATAAAATAAAATAAAATAAAATAAAATAAAATAAAATAAAATAAAATAATAAGAAAACACACAAAAATAAAATAAAGTTAAAAAATATATATATATAAAAAAAATAAGTAAAATGAAATAAAATAAAAGTTTTAGTTGCTTGTAACACAAAAATTTTAATTGTTGTTGTTGTTTACGTTGATGTTTTTTGTTTATTAAAATTTTTTTTTTGAACTTTTATTTCTTTATTTCAATTAAACTATTTATTTTTTCTAAATTTGCTCAAAATTTATAGCGGGGTATTTGTACGCATCAAGGATAGAAACTTGCACGTTGAATGCTTCAAGTGCGCCACTTGTGGCACTTCATTGAAAAATCAAGGTTACTACAATTTCAACAACAAATTGTACTGTGACATCCACGCCAAATTGGCTGCTTTGCAAAATCCACCCAGCGGCACCGAGGGCTACGTACCCGTACCCATCAAACCGTAAGTACTTGACAACAAAAATTATTTCTTTTATCAATTTCTTTTTACGTTTTACTTAATTGAAACATTAAAAATTTTAAATTAAAAAAAAACTGTCGCCGCTGCGTTGAAAGTATCGTTTTACTTTTGTTAAAAAATGTTGCTGTTTGCGAACAAATTAAATTTATTTAAATTCATTCACAGCGTTCATGTTTTTAAATTGAAGTGGACAAAAATGTAAAATAAAACGTCGTATGAAAAAAAAAGAAAACAAAATTGTCCCTGTCCAATATTGATATTTGATTTTTGCCTTAAACACGTATGAAAGCAGCCATTAACGACTGGCATATTAATTTAAACATAAAGGATTTATTTCGCGAAAAAATAAAATGTATTTGCGCATTAAAATGGTTAAAATGTTGGCATTTTGTATTTAAACGAATGAGTGATTGATTTTTAAATGGAATTGATTTTTTGATTAATTGAGTTTTGAAGGGTGCATTAATTGAGAAAAGCGGCACTAGAATAAATAATACAGACAAGTACGTGCTTTATTCACCTCAATTCTGCAAACAAATAGGAGAAAAGCAAACAAAAGCTTAGTTCGGTATATGGAGCAAAAGTATTTACAATAGTAAAATATGCAAAGCAAAAATAGAAATGGGTTTTGTGAATTTGTCTAGTGGACTAATCAACAAAAGAGAAAATAATAATCAAAGCATTTGCTCTCGTTAAATAGATTTCTTAGTATTTTGCACGGAATTGTACTTCATCTAAAACTTCTTTGACTTTTAATACTTTAAAAGACAAAAAATGCTCAATTCCTGATGGATCTTGTGTTCAAAGTTGGTTCCGGTGTTTCCATAAGAAAAAATCTAACGTTGTGCTCTGAGATCCTCACATCACATCACCCGCACTCATTTTGCGTGCTCTCGAATTGCCCATGATACAATAAACAACTCTCTACAACAATACAACAGTAAAAATATTACAGGTGTTTTGTTTGTGTAAATGGTGAATTTTTAACCTCAACTGGCAAAAGTGGCTTATAAGAAATACGCGCATTGTTAGTAAATTATTTTCTTCGAGTGGCTGCGAAGAGAAGGGCATGATAAAATTTGACAATGCGGGTAAAGCCTAACTGATAAGAAATATGCTTGAATTCGTCGATGTATTCACCTAATAATTAATTCGTGTTGGAATTATATTTAAGATATGTTTAATATAACACAGTGGCCCGAAGAGCCAGACTTTTAAAACCTCTTGTCATTGATGACCATATCATTTAATTTAGGTCAAAAATGTTGCTAAGCAAGAATTGATGGACTGAACACGATCAATCTAAAATACTCAGAAAATAGTAATTTTTCCTGACATGTATTGAATGCTCTTTCAACTTATAGAGAAGTACCACACAAATTCACTCAACCAGGCGTCTCTTTACCATACACAGCAACATTTGTCACCCGTACTCTTTTAGTTATAGGCCCAGCCTATCAGAGATAGCTGCCAAGAGGCTAATTATCAATGATTCACTGAATAGTGATCTTATATTAATCTCCGAATGCGGTCGTAAAAACAGGGTCGTCTTTAACGCTCGTAAGACCCAGTGTTGCTTATTCACACACAAACAAACGACCGCAAATGCTGCTCCATCTGTACTCATGGATGGATTAAATATTGAGGAATCGGATGCTCTTGATGTTCTTGGAATGAAGATACAGTGTGATGTTCGCTGGACTGAACACATTTTTCATGTCTCTAAAGAAGCATTCTAGTGCCTATGTTTTTTGAACGATGTAAGATTTACTTCACTCCATCCGACCTCCTTACTATTTATACCACCTACATCCGAACGAAAATGGAATACAACTCTCATGTTTGCGCCGGTGCCTCAAAGTCTATTTTGGGGTTACTCGACCGTGTGCAGGAGAGGTTATCGGTGACAGTAGGGTATCCAACTCTATTGACTCACTGGAGCATCGACGCAGTGTGCGTCACTCTGTTTTATCGTTACTACAATGAATTTTGCTCTGACGAGATTAGGGATCTTGTTCCCGAAACGCGCACATTTTTACGTAGCACTCGTCCATCGTCCAGAGCTCATCCATTTGTGGTGGATTGCCCGGGGAATCGTACTATGCATTACAGAGAGAATTCGTTTTTCAGCCGTATGCTTCGTCTGTGGAACAAGCTGCCTGCAGACGTGATTCCTGCCTGTTATAACGTTGGAGAGTTCAAGACAAATGTTCACAGACACTACTTCCTCTTTCCCCCTCCTCACAACCTATTTTCCTAGCTCCGGTACAATGAACTGCATATGTAGGGGTCATCCCCTGAGTACTGGTCCAATAAAAAAAGAAAATAAATTCGACATTCTGATTATAGGACCCTTTTTATAATGTACATAGAGATCGAATTGAGCAATTCCTTCTTTTCATCTTACCATCCTACGAGTATGAGTTCAGACTACAACAAATAAAGCTTCCTTCTTTGACAAGTCGCAGAAAAATGTTAAGTGCCATTTTTGTCTACAAATTGTTAACGGCAATATCTGCTTTGAATATCTGGTGTCCAAACTGAATTTTGATGTTCTCCAGCGTAGTCTTCGTCAATATCAACCTTTGTCCGTGCTTTATTACCGTCAGAATTATGCGAATGCAGATCCCTTCCGTAGACTATGCTCTTGTTTTAACGAACTGTAGCACGTTATTGACTTTTCGATGAACACAGAGTAGTAGCGCACAAGACAAAATCACTCAATCAGGTGTCTCTTTGCCAAATACGATCTACTGATGAATATGTTTGCCAGTTTTCATTTGACTCATAATACATTCAAAGATATCACGTCACTTGTTGTTTGCAGTGACCACTCCATAAGAAATGTTTAGTATAAAATACTCTGTGTGGTCCGAAGAACAAACCTTTTAGAGCCTCTTATCATTGATGACCATATCATTTAATTTAAGTCAAAAATGTTGCTCACCAAGGATAGATGGGCTGAACACTGCAACTAGTAAATAGTGATTTTTCCCAAGATGTATTGAAGGCTTTTTCAACCTACACAGAGTAGTACCGCACAAGACAACCCCATGGGTGGGTTTGCATTTTGTAGAGATCCAAAAATACAACTCCAAAGCAACAGCCTGCTAAGTGCTGACTTTAAATAGCGCCCGCACTACAATTCTTGTAATTTGTGTGAAACAAAAATTCTCTTTTGAATATTTACTAAACACTTTTCAATAATAAATAAATAAATAAATGGAGCTTAAAAATACAAGCAGATTTTTCTTTTTGCAGAAAAGTAATCAGACTAAAAGCTCGCAAATAGTACAGCAACAATGTTGTTATAAAAATGAAATTACTAAGTAGAAATTTACTGCTAAAATCTATAAATTAATAAATATTTTCAACATTATTGTCAAATGTAGTTTTTGGTAGTAGAAAAATTGAAAACAGCCAATGAAGCAAAACATTATAAATTCATAAACTACTGTCATCGATGGAAATAAATGTCTCTGTCAGACTATAAAAATACATTGGCTTAAAATAGGGTAAACGGTTGAAACAATCACACAAATTTCAAACCGGTTTTACTTATTATAAACTGCACATTTTAATAGTATACAGATAATACTATTTTACGAGGGCGGATTGATATTGAAGCTAGGTGGCAGAACAAACATAAATTTTTTTTGAAATTGCGATCAGTCAAATGTCAGCTGTTAAAATTTCACCCAAATTCATCGATTACTTTATTTGTTGTAGTCTTTTAAAGTTTAAAGTAAGCAACTTTTGTGTTTCTTGAAAAATGGAAGAAACTGAATTGCATGCACAACGTGCTAAGATTGTTGATGCCTTTTACGAAAATGGGCACTTCGTGCTATTTTTGGTCAGTGTGATGGACCAAATTCGTCTAAAATTGGAATAATTGTGCGCAAGTTTCAGCAAATCTGGTCTGTAGAACATATGACTGCTAGGTGTGGTTTGTGGGTTGGCATCATCATCGGGCCGTTCTTCCCCGAAAATGAGGTCCGTCAAACAGTTACCGTTAACGGTCTTACTAAGACCAAATATTGCAGATCTATACCTGGATGATATGTGGTTCCATCAGCTTAATGTTGCATGCCACACAGGATACGAAACACTAGGTGTTTTTGCGAGAAATTCAATGGCCGTATTATCTAACGCCGTGGTGGTCACTATATGATTTAATACGCCTTGCTTCTCCTTGGAGATATTTAAAAAAAAAGTACACGTCAATAATCCCAAAATAATTCAAGAGCTAAATAATGTGTCATTGACTTACATCAGCATCTGCTTTGACGGCCTTAAATGATAATGGGCCAACTCCATGGGGTGAAATTATCACCATACGTTTCGTGTGATTGTAGCCAAATCGATAAACCCTTTGCTGAAGAGCTCGGCCCTTCTAATCGCTTCTGTAAGCTATTTCTGAGATAGTAAATGGAAAACAAGGCTTAATGAGTTGGTTGGCCGAAGTCCATTGGAAGCATTAAATCTTAACCAACTCACCCGTTTAACCAACATTACTGTTTCCCTGTCATTATAGATATCTGTTAAACGATAACAGTACGTCGGCAGTCATTAGCCGCCGAAAACCGGCATATACAAAAATTATCAGGGTAACGAAATCCTCTTCGTGCGATTTTAGGATTAAACCACTGTCAGAAAATTTTAGCTAAGGTAGACAGACACCTTAATCATGATCAGTGCAGGGGTGGAGAACCACTCGCAAGCTTTGCCAATCCCCGGTCTGCCAACTAACGCTTTTTAAGGGTTTCGAAAGTCCAACACAACAAAAGTCATGTGACTTGCTGGTATAACAAACGAGGAACTCCTACTCCTACCGCCTCAGGAAGGGGAGTGCCCTGGTTAGGCGTAGATCGAGACCAAACATGCTTATCGTGCGGTCAAGAGGTAAAGAATGAAATAGAGTTGACACATTTCGACATTGAACCTAAATTATCAGGCATGTTCTGAGAAACGCAAATCGCTTAAATTTAGCGTTTTCGATTTAAAAACCCCCAATAGGTATTCTGAGAAATATATAACGCAAGAAATATGGCTTTGCGATTTTAAATCGCTAAATAGGTTTTCTGAAAAACGCATATCGCTTAAAATTGGCGACTTCAACTCGCATATGTATATTGAAGTGAACTGACTGAATTTGGTAAAACTGAACTTGCAAAAGGCAATAAAATTATTCACAATAAAATTTTAATATGTTTTCTTTTTATTTAAATAAAAAGTTTAAATAATTTTACACATTTTCCATTAAAAAAAACCAAATCAAAAAATGTCTATTTGTTGTTAAAATTTTTTTCGTTTTATATCACTACTACATACATATATCCAAGGCAGCTTTATACAGGTAGTGGCAGAATTACAATAAATACAACACCAACAAACATCAACATGTATTTTGTTGGTGTTGTATTTATTATAATTCTGCCACTACCTGCATAAAGCTGCCTTTCATATATCCTTATGTAAAACACGTATTGTATTTTTTCGGAAAAAACTCCGAAACGCCAGTAAAACGCGCGTTCCTTAGAACACCTAAAATTGTGTTAAACGTTTTTCATAACGCTATGCGGTTTCAAATCACGCGTTTCTCAGAACATGCCTGTATGTATTAGAGCCATTGAAAATATGAATATGTATAGAGATATGCCACCAAAGCCATGGCGGCTTTTTGAAGTATAGGGTGTTTTTTTAAGCCCGATAGAACTTGAAATTGTAAAAAATAACACAAAAAATTAAATTGTAATCAAAATTTTTTTTTATTCGAAAGATCAATACGTGACATTAACATTTGAAAATGATTTCGGGCATATGGGCACCGCGGCTGTTCTTGACGAAGCGCATTCTGGACGTCCAATTTTGGGCCACTTTTTCGAGCACTGTTGTTCGTGCCGTATGGCACGAACAACACGAACAATGCTGGCCTCCAAGGCGTCAATTGTTGCTGGTTTATCAGCATAAACCAGTGACTTCACGTAGCCCCACAGGAAATAATCGAGAGGTGTCAAATCGCACGACCTTGGAGGCCAATTGACAGGTCCATTTCTCGAAATCAACTTATCGCCAAATTTTGATTTCAGTAAGTCGATGGTTGCGTTCGCCGTATGGCACGTAGCGCCATCCTGTTGAAACCACATCTCCTCCGGATCAATGTCATCCATATTTTCAAACAAAAAATCATTGATCATGGTGCGGTAACGATCTCCATTGACCGTAACGCGAGCTCCGGCCTCATTTTTGAAGAAATAAGGTCCGATGATGCCACCAGCATGAAAATCGCACCAAACAGTGCATTTTTCTGGATGTAATGGAGTCTTTAGGGTCTCTTGTGGATTGGTCTCACTCCATATGCGGCAATTTTGCTTATTAACAAACCCGTTAAGCCAAAAATGCGCCTCATCGCTGAACACAATTTTGCGTCTATAAGTTGCGCGAATCGACGACTGATTTTCAAAGTAAATTTGGATAATTTCGTAGCGTTGTTCAAGCGTGAGTCTATTCATGATGATTTGTCAGAGTATACTGAAACAAATAAAAAAAATGTTCCATCAAAATTTAATTTTTTGTGTTACTTTTTACAATTTAAAGTTCTATCTAGCTTAAAAAAACACCCTATATATTGGGATACTTCTCTGAAAACTTCTTGTTTTAGTTGCAATTAATATCGTGCGTTGTGGTTTTATCACCTTAAACAATCAGCCATGCCACAGAGCTTAATTCCTTTCGGAAACGGAATTGAATTCTTTTTATACTTCTTTAAAAAACTAAAAACTAAACAACTTTTGGAAATGAAATCAGTTCTAATTGCAAGAATAAAACAAGTATTGTCTTATAGAATTGATTTCATACCAAAAAAAAATTTTAGATTTTCGTTTTTTGAAGAATTAAAAATCTGATTCAATTCCTTTTCCGAATGCAAGTGAGTTTTGTGACATGGCCAAATATATTGTTTAATAATGTCTAAACAAAAATAATTCATCATTTTATGTAAAGTAGAATATATTTTATAAAAAACTCTAGATAAAACTTTAAATTAACATCTTGAATAAAAGTACGATTCGTATATTTTTATATTCCCATTTCTTAACAATTCATATAATCTTATATTCTCATTTCTTTTTTATTTTTCCCCCCTTTAACAGCAACACCAAATTGAGTGCTTCAACCATTTCTTCAGCCTTGAATGCCCACGGCTATGGCAATGGGATATCCAACGGTAGCTCTACTCCAGCACCGGTAAGTTATTTAATAAAACTTGTACGGAACAGAAAAACTCTTTTTCATGCAAATATAAATGTTTCAATGTTTTATGTTGTAAAAACAAAACAAAAATGTTAAACAATGAAAAATTAGAAACATTAACAAAGCAAAACAGAAAAAAGTCCTACTAACACTAACTTTTCAAACTCATATTTTTACTCATCTCAGAAATCAGCAATGAAAACATTTTATATCAGAAACAAACAAAAAAAAAAGGAACTCCAACGCAGGAAAAAATACTACAACATTCATTTTAACAGACATGTAACAGTGTCCTAAATACAAAAAAAAAAGGAACAGGGAAACAAATGTAATGAACGGAAAGGAAAAACTTTAGTGTAAAGGGTCGCTAAGAAGAGGGCAGATTATTTTGTGTAGATTCAAGCCGAATTGTTTTAGTTGTACTCGAACGTTTTAGTTGATTTTTTTCTAAATCAATTCAATTAATATTAATTTTGAGGTAATGAACAAAAGTTTTTTATCACTGGATTTAACAATAGGGAAGCAGAGATCTAGACGAGGAGAAAAAAGGATATATTTTGTTTTTTCTCCCCAAAATAATAAAAAGTTTTTACATAGCCAATAAATGTTTAGTCCATGCAAAACTTACGCCTAAATATTAAAAAAATATACATCGCTCATTTATTTTAACATAGTTATATCTCAAAAAATGAGCTTTTCGATGTAACAATGTAGAAATGTAAACAGTCCACCTTTTATATTGTGCCAAAAAAATTTATTCAAATTACTTTTGAACTGATTCCTTTAGGAGATATTTTCTAAAAAAGAAAATTTACAAGCAAGCTACAAATTTTAGATGTGATTTTCTCGCAACAAGCTTTTTTGAGTTATAACTATGTTGCAATAAAGGAGCGATATGAAAACTTAGTTCAAATTCAAGTGGATTTTTAAACACCGAAATGTATTTTTAAAACTTTTCAGATATATTAAACTAGTTATGGACACTGTTAATAATGTCAGCCTGTATCCAAATGCTTTCAAAATTCAGCACTCAGCTTAAAAACAATTAAGACAGCTAAAGCACTTATTCGACCACTGCAATATAAATATACTTCTAAGAAATGCTTGTACGAGGGCCAGATAATGCAATTTGTCATACCAAATACTAACAAAATGTTATTATTTATGGGGTTTTTGTAACAAAAAAAATAATTAAACAATTAAGTTTTTTATTCGCTATTTAAGCTTCTAACATTTATACCAGTAAAAAATTATAAACAGCTTGTTTTCTATGTATCCCAGCTATCTATATGTCGACATTTCATAGGAACTACCCTAATCATCAGTAGACTTTGGAAATTTTTGAAAGATATTCTCAAACATTCAACTTTATATCCCAACAATCCAAATAAATTGCTGAGAATTTAAAACATAGAAAACAAGCTGTTTATAATTTTTTACTGGTAAAAAAATAATTATTAAAAATATAATCTTTATACCCATTTTGTCAGCCAATTTCAAGAAATTTTTTTCCATCAGAAGATTTTATTCGAAGAAGTACAATAAAATTTAAAATTATTTGTTCAAAATTTTGTAAGACTAAGGAAAGAATATTACTGGCAGTTTTTTATAACTTTTGGACAAAAAAAATTGACCTGACAATGGATTTTTTCTCCAAGTGCATGTGAAATGATGTAATATAAACTTAGTGGCGGAAAGAAGGAGTAAGCAGGCCTGCTAGAAAGCCTTATTTGGCAGACACAAGATCTTGCTACTGCTTTCCATACTCATATATTTTTTACACACCTTGTCCTAGCCAGCCAACGCCTTCCCCATTCCCTTCCATAAAAGGCCTGATATAAGGCCTTCTTCAACAGGCCTGATAGAAGACGTTCTTCAACAAGCCTCATTTCTATTTAATTTGTGCGTTTGTTAGTATACTTTCGTTAGAATATTTGCCTTTTTGCCTTAGCGACCTCTTAATCACTTTTTTTAATTTTTAATACAAAAATGTCACAAAAATCCAACATGCGTATTTTAAGCAAAACTATTTTAAGTTTACATCTTTTTTATTTTCTCTTTCTACACATTCCTGTTTTTGTGTTTGCCGTTTTTCTTTGGAATTTTTATTTAAACGGTTCATAAATTTTTGTTGCTACAAACGCACGTTTCTACTGTATAGTACGTGTACAAGAATGTAGTTTCTTTATACGTATGTAGATACACATAATTAGAAACAAGCCTTCCTTTAGAAGGGAGTTAGTGGGCCCTCTATAAGGCCTTCCTGAGAAGGCAAGCGAGAAAGAGTATTGGATAAAAAAAATGTGTAAGAAGGCCTTACAGAAGGCCATATAAATGAAGGGCTGCAAAAGTTGTCCACTGGGAAGCAGTTCATACAAAATAAGATATAATGGAAGCAGTTCATACAAAATAAGAAATAATGTTGCTAAAAGAATATCTGGCAACATGTGTCCCTACGTGCAAAATGTTTCACGTAATTAACTTGAACAGCACTTAACTCATGCGGAATATGAATTAACGGCTGAATTGTTTTTGTTTATCATTATACTTTTTATTGAAAAAATTAACAAATTAAGAATTTTAATAAAATTAAAAATTTAAAAATAAATTGGAACTTGCCCCTATTGCGATAAATCTCAACATAACCTTGTTTGTTGTGTATAACCTAAATTTATTTAAAAACATTTACCAGTAATCTCAAAAACTTAAATTTTTATAAGCCACGTTAAATGCAACCAAATGTGTGTTTTTACACTTGCAGACATTGAAAATTAAAATTTTTTACTAAATATTGGTACAAGCAACACTTTTGAACTGTTCAAAATAATCATTTTCCTCTCAACGGGTATTAAAATCACTGATACAACTTCCTTAAAAATTATTTTTTTGTATTCAAATAATTGAGAGTTATTCACTATAATAGCGTCTAATATAGTGCAATGCGCTGCATATGTAGGGGTCATTCCCTGAGTACTGATCCAAGATAAAAAAAAAAAAAAACAGCTTCTTTTCTATATTTCCCTGCTGTCTCTATGTCGACATTTCATAGGCGTCACCCTGATTATCAGCAGACTTTCTTGAAAGATATTCTCAAACATTCTACATTATATCCCAACAATCTGCTTAAATTATTGAGAATTTAAAAAGAAAAATTGTTTAATTACCTGTCAAAACACTAGAGACAAACTTTTTTCATTTATACACGTCTGTACCTATCTCTATACCTTTCAAACAAATGAACAACCGTTGGTTGCGTTTTGATACTTTCCAAAAACAAACCTCGTGCACTATAATTAGATTCCTGGAAGCTAATCATGTACCATAATATCAGGGAATAATTATAACGCCTTAGTGCGTATTCAGATCTAAACTATAGCCAGTAAGTTCCATTCAAGATGCAGGAACATCAAAAACGTTCAGCGCTAGAATAATCTATAAAACTGAACCTCCTAGGGGCCAGATGATCACTATTGTGTTAATCAATCCTTGGTAACCCTTTAACCCTTTATGTCTTTGATAATGGTTTTCGGAGTTGCCAATAAAACCCAAGTCATATTGAGCCTTCCTACAGATTGATTTCCTACAACAAATGAGGCAGCCTTAAACCTTTATGTCCGTGAACTTTCTCATTCGGAGTTTCCGATAAAAGCCAAGTCACACTGGAACGTCTTACAGATACATTTTCTAAAACAAATGAGACAGTCCTAAACCTTTATATATTTGGTAAGGGTTTTCGCAGTTGCCGATAAAACCCAAGACATACTGCGACTTCTTACAGATTCATTGAATACAACTAATGAGACAGTTCTAAACTTTATATATTTGGTAAGGGTTTTCGGAATTGCCGATAAAACCCAAGTCATACTACGACTTCTTACAGATTCATTTCCTACAACTAATGAGGCAGTCCTAAAACTTTATGTATGCAGAAAGCAGAGCGCGCTATTTAGGAATATGCCAAAGCAAACCCTGGTACTCGGCTGAGTGTCATTATGAACATATTATATAATCTAATGGAAAGTAGTACTAATGTCTAACATTACATGATGGTATTTTTCAGATTTAAGTTCAAAGAATTATTTTTATATTTTTATTATAACATAAGGAAAAATTCAGGTATTTATCATTGATACTTATAAATACTTAAGTCATAATCTTTTTTTAGATTTTGGCAAAACTGATCACTATAAATTTTCGGGTCCGTCAGGAAATTAGTTGAACTATAATATGTTTTTAACGGCATGATCATTTTGATACCTACTTTATCATTCTAAATGACTGCATTATCATTGTCGGCTGCTGACAACACATCTGTAGTTCGGTTACCCATCACAATAAAGCTTTTTAATAATACAAAATAATAAATTGCACACAAATCTCAATAAATTTTTTTTGAGGTTTTGAAAAAAATTCTACAAAATTTTCCACTCCAAAGCACATAAATTTCTACTTTTTTGCCAGGCATATATTGTCTGCTCTAATTTTGATCAGCTTATTAGATTTTTTAATATGATTTGTTGCATAATTGCATAATTATAAATAAAATCGGCTTATATTAGAAAATACCAGTCAAACACGTGATTTTTTGTCCAGGTTCCTAAAAACTCTGGAACCCTCGTACATGCATACAAACAGCAACAAAACAGTTTGCATCATTAATATATGTATATACACACACACACACATGCAAATGTATGTTGTTTGGCTTTGAGCGGCATTTAAACGTTGGCTGAGCATGTGTGGTGCTTCTGTGAAGAAATATGTGTATGTGTAAGCTTTTAGAGAATGTTGCTAATTCAGCAGAATTTTTATTTTCAATGTAGTTACAATGTTACATAGACCAGCAAAAAGTTTGTGCTACAAAGCAAAAAAAAAGTAAAGTAAAATTGCAACATAATGTAAATACAAACACAGGGCTGAGAATTTCAAAACAAATACCAGAGGAACAAGTAGGAAAAAACATGAAATACCGAGTTCTTTTACACACTCATCCAACAAGCATACAGTGGTGGACTTAACTTGTACAACTCAAAACAAATCTTAGCTTTGGAAAACAGTACCCACAAATATATATAATATGTTATCGGTTGAAAGGAAGTGAGTTTAATATATGATCTTGAAACAATTTAAGATATATAAGACCTTACATTGTTGTCAAATCATAAGTGTCTGATAGTTACATGTACGGGGTGGCCCAAAATGGCAGAAGCTAGAAAGTTTTATGACTTTTTCGTTTATTATCATTAAGCGTTTATTACACTGCTTTACAAATTTTAAATTTGGAAAAATACCAAGAACGCCACATGCCTAGATAAGTTAATTCGGACCTCCTGAACACGAAAAACGCTATACGGGGCTGTTCTGTAAATCACTCTCTGTGAAAGTGATTTGAAATCACAAAAAAGGCGTTTTGTAGGCAAAATACTTTTGATTTTTGTGTTTTCAAACCAGTAAGCGAACCCGCTCCAATTTGAAATCTTATTCGAATTCTCGCAGATACTTCGTTACGCATTTCACAATTTATTACATCATTAAATACCTTAATGTGTTTTTTGTTGATTACTTAAGTAAAACTATTTATTTTATACCTTATAATGCACTAAATTGTGAGAAAAAAAACTAGATACGTTTATTTTGTTGTATTCTTTTGTGATCTGATTGGTGGGTTTATTTAACTTTTTTGTACTTTACCTTTTATATTTATTAGAAGTAATTAACTTTATTTTGCAAATAATACTGCGACTAAAAAAATTCCACCAGAAAATAAAAATATCAGTAAATCAAAGCAAAAAGCAGCAATTTTTTGTGCTTCCAAAGAGTATAATTCGCATTGAAAATGATAAAATATTATGATTTGCAGATCTGGAACAAATCACATTTGTACATTTGAAACGGCATGTGCTTTGAAATCACGTGGTTTTTAGAACAGGCCTGGTATTTTTTTTTTTTCTAAGTACCGTTTTTTAGATAACAGTACTTTTGTGTTTCTCGGTGTATGGTCACACACTCAAACCCATGTGGAGCCTAAACAAAAACTCTGGTCGAGATAAATAGCATATCGTTGGAAAAGTACTTGAATGCCTTTTCCGCGTAGACGTTCACTTTTTGCATCATTAGTATTAAAATTTTTTTTATTTTTGTTTAAACATTTTTTATTTATTGAATATTCAAAATGAACTAACAATAAGTAGTCAAATCTTAATACTAAATTTAAAATTAAAAAATGTGTTTTTTACTTAAGTCCGGCCAACGCTAGACAAAAAGTTTTATTATGCGGGAGTTATTTTGGGAAAACCTCTTGAGCAATCTGATGGTGGCAGCGGTATCCCTTTTTCTAAGCCGATTGTGGCCGCCAAAATTAAGTATATTGCGTGCAAGAGGGTTTGGATGAAGTTCCAGTTTACTGACATACCTGGTCGCGTACTTAGAAAATTCCTCCTTTACCAGTGAAACACTCAGATCTTCATGAATTCATGAATTTTTTACGTACCATGGAGCTGCAGTAGTCGTTCAAAGAATTTGGTTTTCCCGCCTATGAATTTTTTTTATGTTTGACGCTGAGGCGGTGCCCCATAATTGAATTCCGTAGCACAAAATAGGCTTTAGGATTGCATTGTATAACATAAGTTTGCAATCCAACTTCAATGTCGAGCTACTGCCCATAAGCCAATTTAGTTGCGCTGCTTTTAGTTTCAACAGAGTGACTTTCACATCAATGTGAGACTTCCACGTTAGCCTACGGTCGAGGGGAATACCAAGGTACTTGACTTCATTGTATTGCGGAATAGCTAAGTTGTTAATCAGGATAGGCTCACATGTTTGCTTACACAGTGTGAGTGGGACATGAGTACATTTTTGTTCATTAGCTTTGATTTTCCAAAGTTTTAGCCATTTCTCTAATATTGAAATATAATCCTGTAAATTTCGTGAAGCTAATTGGTGGTTTCCATGAACACTCAAAGCGCTGTGTCATCCGCAAAGGTTGAAGTGTGGATTCCGGATGTCGTTAGCATGTCAAATATAAAGTATGCTGCCTTGGGGAACTCCTGCCTCGATTGGCTGAGTTGGGCTTATAAAGTCGCCTTCTCTGATAACAAACTTCCGCTCATATAAGTGGCTTTCCAGAAGCTTGTGAGTATTTGCAGGCAAGTTTAACTTTATTTTGTGCATTAAGCCGTCGTGTCACACTTTATCAAAAGCTAGACAAATGTCAATGAATACAGCTGAACCATACTTCTTCTCCTCAAAGGTCTGTCTTATAACATTGACTAGTCTGTGCGTTTGTTCTATGGTGCTATGTTTAGCTCGAAAACCAAATTGATGATCAGGGATGCATCCCACATTGTTCAATATCGGACTCAACTTTGCCATTAACAAGTTTTCGTATAGTTTTGAAATTGTTGGCAGTAGACTTATTGGTCTATATGATTCTACCTTAGTCAGATCCTTTCCTAACTTGGGTATCATAGTAATCATTGAGACCTTACACTCTGCAGGATAATACTCAAGGCGTAAATTAGCGTTAAAAATAAAAAGTAGAACTCTTTTAGCTACACTAGGTAACTGTTCAAGCATTTTACCAGTAATTTGATCAATGCCTGGTGCTTTCCTGGGGTTTGTATTACCGATAACGTTTTCGCCATCTTGAAAATTAAGTCTCAGTATTAAAATGACAGTGACAATTTGGCAGACTCAAAAGTATCATGGAAATCCCAATCACTGTTGCTGCAAATATTTTGTCCACTACTGTACTCGTACACACATGCACGCACATCATACATACACTTACAGAAACTGAATTTTTTTTATGAAAGAGAAATTGCAAAAAAGTTAATTTTAGCTTTTTTTTTTGTAACTTAAAATGCTGTGTTGTTTTTGGCGTTGCTTGCAAATAATGAAAAATTGTGTTCGCGTTGGCAAAAAAAAGCTTCTTATTTAATTTAGATTTTTTTGCGCTTTTTCATTTTTTTTTTACATCAAGTTTTTTTCAAGTATCTTTAAAAAATGTAAAATATATATGTGTATAAAGAAAAAAAGTTAATAAAAAGTAAATAAAAGAATATATAAATATGCTGTATGCAAATAAAGGTTTTGATATGAGATGATGCTGATTCTGATGACTAAGAATATAAATTTGAATAATAAATTAATTCCATTTTAATATTTTGTATATTTTCTTTTGGCTTTGTTTTTGGTTTATTTTTTTGTTTCAGAGAGCTTGTTATTTTATTTTTTTATATTATTTTGAATATTATTCAAATAACCATTTATACTTTTTCAAGAAGTGTGTTTTCATATGAATTATCGGTAGGAAAATTGAGTGTATTTAATATTTTTATTATATTTTTTGTTGCTGGTGAATTTAATCAGTGATTATATGTGTCACTTAAGTATGTTAAGCAGTCTATAAAAATGTCTGATGTGTAAGCGAAAACAAAAATCATTTATACATTCGGAATGAGCTGAAATGGATCGGGCCTAACAAAGAAAACACAGTTTTTTTGGCTCATAATTAACTTTATTCATCAAGGTAGTAACCAGCAAGAGCAACGAAATCATTTCAGCGCTGATCTATTATTTCAATACCACTTTTGTAGAACGATTTTTCTTTTGCCTCAAAATAGGCCTCAGTTCCAGCGATAACCTCTTCATTCGTACGATATTTCTTACTGGCGAGCATTTTTTCAGGTCTGCGAACAGCCAGTAGTCGCTAGGAGCCAAATCTGGGGGTTACTCTCTATTGCGATGAGAAAGAAAAATGGAAGAATTGGTACCCTGTTTACGTTTTCGTATATTCTTTTTAATTTTTCCTTTTCGCACATTTTCTTTTACAATTTTTCGCTATTGTTTATTTTGTAGTATCTTTGTTGCTTCATTTATAAAGTATTTCGCGGAAAAGTTGTCGCAAACGGCACAGAGTACCAAATTATACTCTCATCATATTTATCTTTCGCATCGAACTTACTTTCGCAACGCAATAGATAGTAACCCCCCTGGCGAATACGCTGTTTGTGGGAGCAATTCGAAGTTAAATTCATATAGTTTTTTCATTGTTTTGATTGACTTGTGATACGGTGCGTTGTCTTGATGAAACAAAACTTTTTTCTTTGCCATATGACGTCGTTTCTTTGTACTTCCGGCCTTCAAACGCTCCAGCAACGCTATAAATTACTCACTGTTAATGGTATTTCCTTTCCCAATATAGTCGATGAATGTTACACCACGCACATCCCAAAATACCGAGGCCATAACTTTTCCAGCCGATTCTTGTGCTTTTGTGCGCTTTGAACGAGGTTCACCAGTTGCTGTCCACTCAGATGACCATCGTTTTGATTTCGGAGTGAAGTGATAGATCCCTGTTTCATCCATTGTCACATATCGCAGCTAAAATTTTGGCTTGTTACATTTGAAAATGGCCAAACACTGCTCAGAATCACTAACACGTTCTCGTTTTTCGTCGATAGTGAGCAAACGCGGTACCTACTTTGGACACAGCTTTCTCATAGTTAAATCTTCGTGCAATTAAAAGGCAATACGTTCTTTTGATATCTTTACGAAGTCAGCTAACTCACGCAACTTCACTTTTCGATCATTCAAAACGATTTTGTGAATTTTTTTACGTTTTCTGGTGCTACCGCCTCATTTGGACGTCCACTGCATTCTGCATCTTCAGTGTCCCTATGACCTTTGAAGTCAGCAAATCAACGTTTTATTGTTGTTTCTGATGGAGCAGAGTCCCCATAACCCTTTTCAAGCTATTGTTTCGCTTGAAAGGTATTTTTTCCCATCAAGAAACAGGATAAAATTAAAACGCGAAATTGTTTTTGAACCATAGTTTTGAAAACAACAAAAGTAGCGTCACTCTTAGCACTCACGAATTAATGAATATTTAAATCATGAAATTATAACAGCTGTCTTTAAAAGGTTAGTATTAACTGACTGCAATAAAACTAGCGCCATATATGTGTTAGGCCCGGGACTTTTCAGCACATGTAGTAAACTCATAAGTATCCCAATTAATAATTTTATTTGTGAAAGAGGCTACTTGAAGCCTCATGAAGAGCGTTTTTCATTATAGATTAGTAATGCTTGTGAAAGTTCTGCTAAAACATGCACAAGCATGCTTCCTTGCCTTAAGCGAGAGAATAAAAAAAAAACAAGTCGATGCAGTAACTTATTGAAAAGACAATAAATGCACATTATCGTGACTAAATAAAAGATAAACCATTCGCTTCTAGTGTCATGCTAGGAACACAACTGCGACGAACGACGAATATTTGGTCGCGAATATTCGTCGCCAAAAATAAAACACATTGGTGTATATGAAAATGCACACAATCATGGCGTTGGTCGTAATTCGTCATACTCAGCGAAAGTTGAAATAGATTTATTTCTAATTGTTACGTAAGTGAAAGAAAAAAAAAAGACAAGTCGATGCAGTAACTTATTGAAAAGACAATAAATGCACATTATCGTGACTAAATAAAAGATAAATCATTCGCTTCTAGTGTCATGCTAGGAACACAACTGCGACGAACGACGAATATTTGGTCCCGAATATTCGTCGCCAAAAATAAAACACATTGGTGTATATGAAAATGCACACAGTCATGGTGTTGATAGAAATTCGTCATACTCAGCGAAAGTTGAAACAGATTCATTTCTAATTGTTTCGTCAGCGAACGACAAATAAAGCTGTATCAGGTGACCAGGTTTCTTACATAAAAAAAGTATTTTTCATGACATAATACTTTTTATAATTTATATTAATCCATGTAGTAAACTACGTATGAACATGTTCTCAAAATATAAAGTACCTGAGATAATTTCTTCAAAAATCCCTCTTTCGGTTGGGATTTATATAGGCTTACTTTTAATATGGCCACCTTAGTATTTATATTCATTTTTTTTTTCTTTGCTCGGAATTTAAACAATGTTCCTTGATATTGTGCTTCACACGATGAATTTATACAACGAATATATGCTGGCGAATTCATCGCGAAGGGCGATGTTCGTCGTTCGTCGCAGTTGTCTTCCCAGCATCAAGCCAAGACTGACTTTTCATCTTTATTTTATCTTTTCCATTCTGTATTTATATTCTTACATAGTTGCACTTATTAGTACTGTATTACACAAATAATTGGTAGCTTATTTTAGTAAGGGCAGTGTTGGCTCTACAACATGGTATAATTGATCAGTGTTCCTATTTATTAAACAACGAATTGAATTTACCTGGTAACAACTGGATTTTCTACAAAGGAATACACAACAAAGGCATTAAAGTTCTTGAATTTTATTAATAATGACTCATAAACTAAACTTAACAATTACATACTAAAAAAGTTGCAACTACGTATTTTATTTTTACTAAATAATAAATAATTGTTATCAAAAATAGTGTAGCTTTTCATTATTTGTTCAGTGGTCAGTCAATGTTTACACTTTTCGATTAAGTCATAAAATAAGCGATAATATTTTATTTGTTCAAAAAACATTTACACTCACACAACTTTTTCAAAGTTACATTAAGGTGTTTTTGTAAAAATAATAAAAAAAAAGAATTTAAAAAAATATTTTAATTCTATATATAAATGAATATAATTGATCACATTGTATGAAAATAATCTCTTGCTTTATTTAATTTTGTCTTTTTTTTTTGTTTGCTTTTTATATAGTTATTTTAAAAATAGAACCCTCATTTCCTGCATATTTTGTTTTATTTTGCTAAATTACGTTAAATACTGCCAATATTGTAGGTGTTGTCTAGTTGATAAATTAACTTATAGTATTTCAATACACCTTGTTAATGTTGCGCTACAATTTCCCTCCAAAAATGTTGGAATTTCCGATTTGGTGGATTCTTTTAGACTTGTGTCATTCACGAATGAATTACTTTAATCATTCTTTCCACAGAAAGAATGAAATATTTCCGCAATCTTTTTCTTTCATAATTCTCTTTCTTCATTAAAAATACGTAAACTTTCAAAATCAAAAAAGAAATCCTCCCCGGTGGATTTGCCGACCCCTGTTTCGCCAATTAACTCTTGTTAAGAGTTTCACAATATAGTCATGCGGATTCTTAGAGGCTTATTTGCTACAACAAATAGGTTAGGCGTACAGTTGTGAAAAAGATTTACATCAGCACCTGCCTTTACGGCCTTATCTGATGATGGACCAGTTCTACGGAGTGAATTATTCACGATTCACCAGCGCCCCCATGTGGCTTGCTAGGTTCATGTGAAACTATGACATATGCTTGTAGCCATATGAGCAACTTCTTGTTAAGAAGTTCGCGCCATCTAATCCCTCCTGTAAGCAATTTTCCAGCAATCAATGGAAGACAAGGCTTAATGAGTTGGTAAGCCGAAGTCCATTAAGAGCATCAGCCCAAAAACCAACTCACCCGTCAACCATCACCACTGGTTCCTTACAGTACAGGTGTCTGTTGTAAAGGCAACAGACGCTCGGGAGTTTGTTAGTCCATGAAAAAAGCCACGCCAAGCAATTATCAATTATCACACCCCCTGCCTGCGTTTAAGGTTTCAACCACCGCCAGAACGTTTCAGCCAAGGTAGTCACCTCAACCATGATCAGCTCAGGTTGAACTGCAAGCAAAACCACCCTGAGGCCATACTAATCCGCGTTCTGCCAATTTATACTCTGGGTAAGGGTTTCGGAAGCCAACACCACATAAGTCATGCGGCTTCCTAGAGTTTTATTTGCTACAACAAACGAGGTAAGGTGTCTCTCTATACCCGAAAAACAGAGTGCCCAAGTTGGGAATACACCAAGGCAAAACCTGTTGCACGGGGAAAGGTTAGGCGTACACCAAGGCGAAACCTGCTCCTCGCGGAAAAGTGCGACAGCATATTTTGCAAAACGAAAACACAGTTTATGGCGTACAAAATTCAAGCCTATTTCAAATGTTGCCAGTAATGTACTGTACCTAATACAATCGTAAAAATTGCTTGGCATTAGCCGAGCGATGTCGACAGGATAAGTTCAATCGCACTCCAAGCGAAAGAAAATTGTTTTAGGTTTTTTTGTAATTTTATTCTTTGCGAACAATGTGTCAAAATTCAATTAAAATATATAAGTTCATGCGAACGAACAATAGTGACATAGACAAACCCAAATTTATTCGAATGTGAGTGACTAGCTTTCGTTCTCATACATTTTCATTCGATATCGTCGAACAGGCTGCTCATTATTTCGTGCGAAATTCGTCAAATTGCATATAAAAGTAGGAAATATCTGCGAAATAAGTTTAGAAATGTAGTACTGGGGCCAAATCACCGCATACGATATCGAGCAAAATTATCGACATTTTTCATTTTGGTATCACGATACGATATCGAATAAACTGTATTGCAATAATATAAAAAAGTTAAAGGATTTATTTTTTGTATTCCTACTTTTAGGAAACGTATGGCCTTCAATCTATTACATTTTGTTTAAATTACGATCCAATATGCATCGTTTGCCATAATTTAGATGTATCGTAATGTTATTCGATACGATAGTTAATTCGATATCGTATGCGGTGATTAGACCCCTGAGTTTTTAAAGCAAAAAACACACAATATGTATCTGCAACATGTTTTCATTTAAAATTGTTTCTGGGAATATTTGTTTTTCAGCTGCGAAATAACATAAGAAAAGCTTCTTTCGCACGAATTACAAACATGTATACTTAAAATTAAAAAAGAATATGAATAAGAGAAAAAATAGACAACACTGAGTACATCTCAATTTTTCCGTACGAAATAAGTAATGTTGCTGAAAATGTTACGCTCATTCAATCTCAATACTAGGCTTTAGTTTTCATACTTTTTGACGTTTTATTTTAAACTTGATGGTACTGTCAAGTCTGCATCCCTTTTCATTCTTTTCTCTCCGTACTTCCACAAACTCGAGACTTGACGAGTCAAATTTGATGTGTGTATACTGGCACTAAGTATTGCAATGCTGTAGATTTAGTATGAGCTATTCCAAAAAGTTACAATATTTCCCCAATATGTTGGTCTGCGATTCGCTGTGGCGCTTCTTCGCTAGTAGGCGTTAAAAGTCCATGTAAAAACCTGCGATCGCCTATGGCACCAAGGCTGGAACTTTGCGTTTTCATACACATCAATTTAAATTCTTTATTTTAAAATATTTTTGATTTTACTTTTCTTTGACTACTGCTGTAGTATATTCCAATTGTCGTTTTGAAGATCCAAAATTTTTGTAGTTATTTTTTTCAGTTTACTTTTACTCATGCAAAAAATATGCAGTTCTTAAATTAGCTGCAATCCGCTGTTTTCTTTAGTCAAATGCTTTTATTTATCTACTTTTCTTTGCCACTTTTGAAAATAAAACATACAAGTAAATTATAACTTAAGGTGTACTCGTACATTAACAAGCAATTTATACACAACATCTTGCCAGCAATTTTTTTTTTATATTTTTAGTTAACAAATAAAATTGATTTTCTATTTTTTTGCAGCAAATTTTGTAAGAAAAAAGTTTTGTTTTCTACAAACAGCTGTTTTCGAAATAATGCCGCAAAAAATGCATGATCATGTCAGAAAACCTCAAAATGCCCTATAAACTCCAACCACAAAACCTGTTCTTATATTATCAAAAACAACAAGTGACTCATGCTCAACATTTTTCACAAGTTCCAATGAAACATGTTGGTTTTTGTGTGTAGTTTGAAACAAATTGTCACACTCAGAAAATTATTGATAATTCCCATAGTGTTACTCATTGATCGATCCGGTTGGTTCGATCACACACCATTTACTTTACATGTTATTCATGATTTTGTCATTGTATAAGCAAATCATGTATGCACTTACCTGCATACTCGTACAAGTAAAAAGCGATAAATATTTCATTATTTTTGTGTGTTTTTTTTTTACAACATGTCTGAGTGACCGAGTGAGTATGTCGTACTTAATGTTGCCACTTGCTAATTTTGTTGAATCAGTTTAATTTCTCAGTTTCTTTATAGTCAACGTATACAGTTCGGTTCGGTGTTCGTTAAGACAAAGAAACGGATTTATAATTTTTTTTTATTAATTTTTAAACGAATAATTTTCAAAACTCGAATATCTTCAAAAAAAAAAAAGAAAATTATATATAGGAAAAAAAGTTGTGGTGTTAAGAAGTTGAAACGAAAACAAACGAAAAATATAATTAAAATTATATTTTTATATATTACATAATATCTGTAAAAACTTAAAAATAACTTTAATACTCCCTACACATAAAAACCGCACTCAAAAGTAAAGTATTGGAATATTCAGTGTTGTGCTTTAGATTTCTTTAAGAAAATCTTCAAGGCTTAATTTTTATTTATTTAAAGTAAAATCGTCTTAAATGACCTTGACCTATTACTAAATTTATATTACACAAAATTTTCGGTGTAACCTGAAGTTTAAAAAGAAAAAATTCAGGTCGAATAATATTGCTGTTTAATATCAAAATCTTTTTAGAAACCATTCAAAATACAAAGCCACATTAACAATTACTTATGCATAAAAAAATAGTATTAAAAATAATATTTTATATAAAAATATTTTTATAAAAAAATTTTTTTTAATTAAAAAAAAAATATAAATACAAAATACATTTTTTCGTAGGAAATTTTTAAAAATCAAAAAATACATATTTTTTTTTAATTTAGAAACATTGAAATATATTATAATATAAAGTATACGAGTATACTTTAATTTTTAAATTATAATGTATTAAAAAATATTTCAAAAAAAAAAAAAAAAAAAAAAAAAAAAACTACATTTGTTTATTATTTTTTTTACATTTGTTTATGTATAAAAGTAAAATAAATTTTAAGGAATAACTTTTAAAACTAACAAAAAATATTTCGTTATATATATTTTTTTATTTTCTCAAACTACTTAATTAAAATTTTTTTAACAAGATTAACGGAAAGAGAATTACATTAACAATAATTTTATTTTTTTAAAATAAAAAAAACGTATTAATAAATTTTTTTTTTCATGCGAAATTTTTGACCATAAAAAAACATTTTGAAATTTGTTTAATAAGAGCTTAATAAATGTAAAATATTTTTTTATAAATAAGACCGCATATATAAATAATTTATAAAAAGTTAAAAAAAAAAATTATAATTTCCGAATATTAACTTACGAAAGGAGATTTACACATAAACCAATTCAAAGTGATAAGGAAATATTTACTGCAACATGTTGATAAGGAGTTTTGTCATCCTAATTGAAAGCTAATTTGAAGACATCATATGAACAATCATAGCTTGACGACCTGAATAATACGTTTCTATACAAATTATTTGCTGAAAACATAAGTTTATAACGTTGAGTTCAAAATGTCTTGCGAAAATCTGACAAATAGTATTCAAAAGTGTTTCGTACAAAATATGCTTGGAAAAGCAGTAATGAGTTCTTTAAGTTAAAAAAAACACGCAAAATATATCTGCAACATATTTTAAATTCAATTTTTTACTAGGATAATTTTTTTTTTTAGTTAAGAAAGAATATAAGCTGGCTATTTTCGCACGAAATACATACATTTGTACTTTAAATTAAAAATGAATAAGGGAAGAAATAGGGAATCAATATACAGATCAAATTTTTCGTACGTTTCTTGTTTAATTTTAAGTATACATGTTTGTACTTCGTGCGAAAAAAGCTTTGCTTATGTTATTTCGCAGCTGAAAAAATAAAAAGTCCCAGAAACAATTTTAAATGAAAACATGTTGCAGATACATTTTGTGTGTTTTTCGCTTTAAAAACTCAGTACTACATTTCTAAACTTATTTCGCAGATATTTCATACTAAACACTTTTGTATGCAATTTAAAAGAATTTCGCACGAAATAATGAACTCAATATTAGCCTTTAAGTCTAGTACTGAGATTGAATGGGTGAACATTTTTAAGCAAAAGCACATATTTAATACGAAAAAATTGACATGTACCTGGTGTTGATGTTGAAAGTTTTCTAATACTACATTTACACCAACTCAAAATCTAGTAGATTTGAATTAAAATCTATATCTATATCGTCTACACCACCATTTTTGACATCTAACAAGATTTCATTTTCACAAAAATAATTTATGCAAGCAAGTTTGACAAAATAATTTTAGCAGAGACTGAATACACCAACATTAAAGTGTATATTTTTGTTGCCCAGCGACTGCATACACCACATTAAAGTGTAAGTTTTGTTGCAGCGTAGTATTTTTAAGTACTTTTTGAACAAAATCACGGTTGAGTAGATTTCAGGAGATTTCGTCGAAATCTACTCATAAAGTAGATTTCATTTTGTATGGGAAGTCTTCTCAAAATCTACTAGATTTGGATTTAAATCTCGAATGAGCAGATTTTGCTTTGGTGTAAATAGACTATTAAATTGTTTAGAATATGAAGATTTACCAACCGCTTGTCAATTTTTGCATTTTGATTTCTCTCCTACTGAATACATTTTTTTTTACACGGTAAGATTTCTTTTATTCTACACATATTTCTGACAGATTTAATTACTTGTATTACCAAGTAAAGGTGCCTCTAACGGCCGTATTCATGAAAAATATTGTATGTTTATTAAGCACTTAAGGCCCTGATTCACTATCCTACACGATCGTACGATTCATTCACAGGAAACTGTTTCAAAAGTCTGGCCGACTGGAAAAAATCGCTTCAAAATGGTGTTGTAGGCCACACTATTATACAAGTATGATTGAAATAATTTATTTACACAATAAAACAACCAAAAACTTTTATTAACATAATAATTTTACATTACTTAAAGTTTTTTCTTGAGGCACCAACAATATTCTTAAATTTTTCACAATATATACCACACTGATCGCACAGAAACCATAATGTTTTGAAAAGTTTCATAAAATTTTTCAAATCGCACGATTTGTTAAAAGCTGTATTGCACGGTTGCATTTTTAATACTTTTCCAGCACACATGCTTTATTTAGTAGATCGCTCGATCGTGTATGATAGTGTAACATGGCCTTTACGAGTATTTGACAAATTTCTATAGGAACGGCTTAATAAGGCTATAAGTTTTTAGTCGAAAATAAAGTAATTATTTTTAAAAGAATTTTATATACCAAAACTGATATTTTTTTTTAATTTGTGAACAAAATTATTGAATGTGCTTGTCCGCATAAGAAAAATGTTTAAGTTTATTTAACTGCTGTTTTATTTGAACCCGAAATATGATAACATAGTCAGTTATCAGTTTAATGCACTCTAAAACAAATATGTAGAATTCTTTTTTGAACATTCTTATGAATTATTAAGCCCAACACATCAACGGCAAATGTGTTGTTGGCATTTAAAAATACTTGACATATGAAACACACTTTTTGAATTCACACCTTCTATTCTATTCGTTTTTAATTGTTTTGTTATTTTCATAAAATTTTTATATTTTTTATTTTGTTTTAATGCTTTTTGCCTTTTACTGCTTGCCTGGCACTGCTAATTTATTATACTGCTACTGCTAAACAAAAATACAAACTGGCAAAAAAAAAAAAAAAAACACACATATTAACACATTTGAAAAACGAAAGCAGGAAGAAAATATGAACGATTTACCTTTGCCACCACCTCCGTCACCTACACAACTGCAACAATATGAAATATATAACAACAATAGTATTAACAATAATGACAGTCAACATACACGAACACTAAGTAGCCTGTCATCAATGTCAACCGGTTCAAATACCACACACTCCTCCACTCAATCCCTGTCACCAACGCCCTATAATTACCATCACAGTAACACAATAGTGCAGCAGCAACAACAACAACAACAGCAACAACAACAAATGACCCACTTTCAGCCACCAAGCGAATCTACTAACTCTAGCCTATCATTAGATCACTACTGTTCCACTTCGCCCCTGCATTCCAGACAGACTTCATCGTCATCGTTTTCCCTTAATTATGGCTGTAATAATGATAATTATGGAACAATAACAACTATACCACCACCGCCGCCACCCCCGCTGCCCGAGGATAATAATCAGGTCTTGTATATAAATACCATGAAGCAGCAGCACAATGCAAACAATAGAAAATTGTTGCTGACAAAACAAAATGAGAACGATATGAATACTTATAATAAAGCCAATGTGTCGCTGTTGGCACCACAGACTGCTCCAACAAATAGTCAGGGTGGAGCGGGTGGCGCCGGGGCAGTTGTTGTACCCACAACACAAAAAGTGTATAATAAGTTTTTAAAAGAGTATTCTAATAAATTGTTGACCCAAAGTAACAATAACCAAAACAGCAGCACCAACAACAATAACACCAATTCCAATCTTAACACTCTAAAGCATTCCGATAATGTAAACAACATACATGCATTTATAAATAATGGCACACCCAAGCCTTTCATTGCTACTCCAAATGTAAATTCCAAACAAACACAACAACAACATAATCATTATCTACAACAGCAACAACAAACTAACAACAGCAATATTATTAATAATAGTTTACCCAGTGTTGCTGCCATAACAGCAACACTAAATAATCAATTGAAATTTGATTCATGTCAGGTTGCACCACCGCTACAAACAGCAATCACACCTTCTAGTAGCAATTTATCAATTGTAGATAAGAGTCCTTTTAATAGCAATAGCACCGGTCAAATAGCCAACGACAACTGCAACAGCAACACCACTACCACAACTAACGAAATGTCAGCGTCGGTGGCCACGGGGCCAATTGTTGGTGACAAGCCATTTGAATATGTTACACTAACGGGTAATGTTATACGTAGTGTTGTACCACCCGGTAAGGGTAATGTTAATTATAAGGTAAGTCTTGTTGCCAAGATGTGCTTCCACTTACAAAAACAACATTAAACACAACTGTGTAAATGTTGTGTTATTTTTTAATTTTTTTTTCTTTTTTGCAAGTAGTTATAGCATTTAAATACAAATGCATGTAATTGCAAACTAAAGCATGCCTAAATTGTTTTGTTTATTTTATTTAGATGCCAGCTAAAATGTTGCTAAACATTTCACTAATGTTTAGCTACTTATATAGAATAGATGCTTAGAACATTTTATTTAACTCGGGCTAATTAACGGAGTACATGAGTGGTAATAAAAAATAGACTATTTGAGTAAGACAAAGTGTTTCGTTTTGAGTAATAACTCACATACTTGTAGCTTAATGTGCTGTTCATAAAACACAGACGAGCAACCCGTCTAGAAAATTTGCATGAAAGTTACTAAATTTTTTGAGTGATTTCCATATAATATATTTTTTAGACGAGTGCTCATCTGAGTTCTATGAACAGCACAATAAATTTGGAGTAATTTTATTTTTATTATACATAAACTTCCTAAACTTGCATATCGTTGGTCTCATGTAGAGAGGGCATAACAAAAATAATTGCAATTTTACAGGAGAAGGAAAAATCGTAAAGGAAACTGTATAAAGAGATACATCTAAAAGTAACCCTTTTGCTCAAGTGCTTGTAAGAGCGATATGTATGAAATTATATAATCAAGTTCTTGTGACCCTGTGTACTTACATATGTGAAACGTAGTAGAATTCCTAAAAGAGCTCAATTCAGGGAAAATACGTGTTAGGGCCTTTCTACGTGAGACTAACGAAATAACTTTTTTACAGAGTTGTACTGAGAGGGCCAAAGGTGAAGAGGTGTGTACTTATGTGAAACGTAGTAGAATCCCTAAAAGAGCTCAATTCAGGGAAAATACGAGTTAGGGCCTTTCTACGTGAGACTAACGATATAAATTTTTTACAGAATTGTACTGAGAGGGCCAAAAGTCAAGAGGTTTGAATTTCTTGTAACCTTTTTAAATAAACTTGAAGATTCGAGTATGGGACAGTAGAAAACAGAACAATGTGACCAAACGTTGTTTTATTCCTTTATTTTTCAAACCAATGCAGTGATGTTAACTGTACGGTAATTACCATATTGGACGGTAATTTTGACCTGCAAACGGCAGCACGGTAATTTTATTACTTGTACGATAATTTTCAAAAAAGTTTTATTCATATGGTTTCACTTTTAATACTTCTAAAATCATAGTTGCTTTATTATACTTATCTTAGTATACCTTTGCAAGAATGTCAAAGCTAATTGGAGTGGTCACTCCAGCCACGAATTGTAAAAAATTACATCGTCTAAAAGCGGAAGACATCATCACATTGTGTGATAAGTAAAATCAGGGGTTAATATAATATAATAAAATTACTGTTGGATGTACAACATATACAAAAACAACATGAAATATTCTTGACCTGTAATTGGTTGGGTTTGTAAATGCTATACCACCTTCAGTGGTTACTAAAATTGCTAACAATATAAATTTAAATTGTTGCACTGAGACTGAAGAGTTTTCTGAATGCTTTAGAAAACATAGATTTACACACCACTTGTCAGATTTTGCATTCAGATTTCTCCCACTCTGAATACAAAAATTTTTGCCAAATCTATTAAATTATTGCAGATGAGATTTTTTATTAAAGAAACCAGAATTAGAACAAAATTATTGTTTATAATTTTCGTGACATTCGTTCATTTAGTTCTCTGAATAAATTTTTACACTTTTGGTTTATTTTTGGTTCAGCTAAATACTTTTTGTACGGTAATTTTGCTCAAAATACGGTAATTTTTTTTTAAAGTCGTACAGTACTTTCAAATAAAAGTTAACATCACTGAACTAATGGTTAATTTTTCATTATGTTTTCGCGAAACCTCTCGCGTTTTAATTTATTAAATTTATTGTTGAACGTTATAATTTTTAAACAACACTTCACTATACTAGCATCTAAAATTGTTATAAAACAAAAAATTATAAATAGCTTATTTTGTCTTTCCCCATAGTCCATATATCGAAATTTCATAGGAGCGACCCATCAGTAGTATTGGTAACTTCTGAAAGACATTGTCAAACATTCAACTTTATATTCCAACAACCTACATACATTATTGAGAATTTAAAAAGAAAAATGATTTAACAATACCCGTCAAAATACAAAACACAAGCCTCTTTCACCTCTCTACTTATCTTTAAGGTGAAAAATTTAAAACTTGTTTTTTGTATTTTGAGGGGTATGGTTAAAGCATTTTTCTTTTTATATTCTCAATAATTTATTTGGAATGTTGGGATATAAAGCTAAATGTTTAAAATTTCTATCAAAAGTTGCCAAGTCTACTGATTATTAAGGTAGCTCCTATGAAATATCGACATATATACAGTTTTTGTTTTTAGCAACGCTGTGGGATATGCTCCTGGATATATTTTACACAAGTTTTGTATTCTTTGTTTATGTCTCTAGCAACATTAAGGAACATGTTGCCGAGAACAATATACTCAAGTTATGTATTAGGCCTAGTATTGAGATTGAATGTGTGAAAATTTTTCAGCAACATTACTTATTTCGTACGGAAAAATTGAGATGTACTCAGTGTTGTCTACTTTTTCTCTTATTCATGTTTCTGTTTTAATTTTAAGTACACATTTATATATTTCGTGCGAAAAAAGCTTTGCTTATGTTATTTCGCAGCTGAAAAAACAAATATTCCCAGAAACAATTTTAAATAAAAACATGTTGCAGATACATATTGTGTGTTTTTCCCTTTAAAAACTCAGTACTACATTTCTAAACTTATTTCGCAGATATTTCATACGAAACACTTTTGTATGCAATTTGAAAGAATTTCGCACGAAATAATGAACTCAATATTAGCCTTTACTTGCAACTATAGCGAAATTAAAGACAAAGTTGCTGAATAAATTTTACACAAATAACATATTCTTTATTTGTGTTGCTGGCAACATCAAGAAAAATATTACTTGTTATATTTTATGTGTTTTTGCAAAAATCCGAATGCTTATGTTTCTAGCAACATTAAGAAAAACGTTGCAGATAATATTTTACACAAGCAATGTATTACTTGCTTCTCTAGCAAAATTAAGAGCAAAGTTGCCGATTAAATTTTACACAAGTCACGTATTCCCTGGTTATGTTTCTAGCAACATTAACAAAAATGTTGCTTGATACATTTTATGTGTTTGAGCAAAAATCCAGATTTTGCTTACGCATCATTGTTTCAAATGTTCCTTTTGTTTGGCTGCTGACAATTTCTGTAAAATAATTAAATTTTAAATTAAACTTTACTGTTTCATTATTTTCTTTTTATTTTGAGATAAAATTAGTTTCGTCCAACTTCAAATATACATAACAAGTGAATATGTTGTACAAACCAACCAAAATGATAATAATTTTTTACTACAAATTATAATTTAGATATAAACTCTGCTAATATTATGTTTGTGTTTTTTTTTCTAAAGTTTTACAAATTACCACTCATGTAGTTCAAAAAGAGAAGAAAAAAAATGTTCAACATAAATAACAAAAGGTCTTTCATTAATAATAAATTTGAAAACAATTTTTTTGTAGGTTAATCAGGGTGGCTATGCTCGACCATATGGTGCTGCTCCACCAGCCGCTGCTCCCAAGTCGCCTGTTACTTATCCACCGCAACCACAACAGCAATGGAATCAACCACCACCAACTCAACCCAAGCCGGTTGGCGGCAATGCCTACGCTACTTTGCCACGCAGCAATGTTGGCCAACAAGGTAAGATTAATGATCGACTTAACCAAGAAGTTTTAGATTATTTACATAATCAAGGCGATTGGGTTTGAAAGCTCAAATCACAAAAATAAGCAAAACATATTTTCAAATACCTCAATTGTTATTGTGTCTCTACATAGACGTGATAAGCAAACTTGTATTTTGTTAATAATATTTCAAAAAACAACAAAAAAATAAAAACTATAAATTTTATTTTCTTTAATGCTTAAACGAAATTCTAATTATTTAAAAAAAAAAACCGCTAAAATTATAACAAAAATTTCAACTAGAAATTCACTAACTCAGCTTTAACCCTTTAGCAAACCCTCAAACACATTTGGCCCAGCAATCCTTCGAAAAAAAAAGAAAAAAAAATCTTTGTTCATTGAAACATCTTAAATATTTGTTTTTAAAAATATATATTTTTTCTTTTATTTAATTTTATATGAATTTGTTTTATATAAAATCGTATCTGTATCACTTACACTTTTGTCCAAAAAATATGTGTCAAACCAAAAAACCAAAAAGGTCGTAAAACCCAGTCTATGTACAACAGTTACAGCAACAATTATAGCAGCAATTATCACACATCAACACAATACAATAAAAAATATCCCAGTGTTGTTGGATCCAATAGGTACTCAACTATGCCTTCTTCCTTAAATACAACTTCCTATAACAACTACAATAATTACTACAATCAAGGTAAAATCGCAACAAATTTTTACGAAAACAAAACGATAGTTGTTTAATCAATTCAACACTGCAAGAAATTAAAGTATTGCAAATTTTGCGCACAAAAGCTTTTCTCTTGATTTTCTTTCATCCTTCATGGCTTAAATTATGATATAATTGAAACAAATTTATAAAAAAAAACCTTAAAACAAAATCCATTTAAATTTTATAATTTTACATACCACATGCGAATACAAACCAAATAATAAAAATATACATATTGAAATAATTTTAAGCAACATAGTAAAAAATTCAGGATGGGAAGGAAATAACAGTTTAAGCGGCTAAAAAATATGTAAAACTCATTTTCTTAGTAACAACTTTAATATAAAAATATTTAGCCAATTCCATTTAGAGGCGGAATTGAAACCGGTTTTTAGTTCTTCAAGAATCGAAAAACTAAGAAATTTTTCGAAATGATATAATTTTAAAGAGAACATTGTAACTACATTCTTGGTTTAAGAAATGATTTCAAACCGAAAGATGATTTTAAAAAACCAAAAAACGGATACAATTCCGTGTCTGAACGAAATTGAACTCTGTGACATGGCTGACTTTCTTGATAATAACGACAAGCTAGGCTTTTGTTTTCACATAAAAAAAACTAACAATTCATTTTGATATTTCATTTCAAACAATTTAAAATGATAACAAGACAAAGTATAACACAAATAGTATAAGAAAAAGTTTTTGTTGTAGTATTACAATTGAGTTTTTTATTCGCTATTTACCTTCTAACAATGATACCAGTAAAAAATTATAAATAGCTTGTTTTCTATG
Source organism: Thecocarcelia acutangulata (assembly GCA_914767995.1). Taxonomy (NCBI): domain Eukaryota; kingdom Metazoa; phylum Arthropoda; class Insecta; order Diptera; family Tachinidae; genus Thecocarcelia; species Thecocarcelia acutangulata. Next base: position 84,142,244 of record OU612098.1, on the reverse strand, counting down.
TTTCCCAGCTACCTATATGTCGACATTTCATAGGAGCTACTCTAATCATCAGTAGACTTTGGAAATTTTTGAAAAATATTCTCAAACATTGAACTTTATATCCCAACAATCTACACAAATTGTTGAGAATTTAGAAAGAAAAAAGCTCTAATAATACCTGTCAAAACACAAAAAACAAGCCTTTTCATTTATACACGTCTCTAACATTTCTTTACACCTTTCAAACAAAGAAAGTTAAATTCGCAACAATTTATTTAGATTGTTGGGATATAAAGTTGAATGTTTGAAAATATCTTTCAAAAATTTCCAAAGTCTACTGGTGATAAGGGTGGCTCCTATGAAATGTCGACATATAGATAGCTAGGAAACATAGAAAACAAGCTATTTATAATTTGTTATGGTATTACGATTAAGGTACCGTGAAATAACTCTCAATGCAATAATTCCCAGCACCAGTGAAATACCTATCAAATTAAAAAGCCGAAATAACACCCAACCCAAAAACTTAACCGTTAATTTAAAATAAAAATATTTTTACCAAAAATATACAATAACTCCCAAATGAAATGAGTTCCAACAAAAGGAAATAACTCCCAATGGAAATTATATTTGGACCTGGGTACTCCCGATGAAAGAGATATTTAACTTTGATATCATAGATATATGACCAAAGACCGGCTATGCAGACAATATTTTGTTAGCGAAACCATAGAGCGATCATTAAGCCATCCCGGCCGGTGTAGCCAGACTTCGGCCGTATGGCATGATTTAACCTCTATAGTATAACAAACCCCGGCTCCACTCTCCAAAATTTTCCTGCATAGCCGGCCTTCGGCCGGGCGGGAGAATTTTATTCTCTATGGTATAACAAACACCGGCTTCGCTGACTAAAAGTTTTCTCTATTGCCAGAATAATGGAATTAGTCCTAATTAAATAGCTTCCATTAGGTGACTCCTGATAATAGCTCTTTAATTAATTTAAATGAAATAACTTCTATATCATACCTGAAGGTTGAAGGAGGAATATATTTGGTTAGTGTAGCCAAAAGTCAAAATGCCATAGAGGAGAAAATCTTTCATCTATACAGAAAAATTTTGAAAACGAAACCGATGTTTATCAAATAAAATAACTCCCAATGAAAATTGAATAACTCCCAATTATCAAAATAAATGAAATAACTCCCAACAGAATTCAGTTAGGAGTTATATTACAATGGAAAATTATGAAATAACCTTCAAACACAACGGGACCAAGTGGGTTGGTTTCACAATAGCTGGCAGCCTGTTAAACCTAATTCCTAATTTGTTTGGGATTTATGAATATTTTATTGGGAGTGATTTCATTTGGGAGTTATTTCACGGAACCTTACGATAAATACAGCCAGAAAATGTAAATATGGACTCAATTGCATAATGAAGTAAGCAGCACTGCTATTTCAAGATACAATAATTGATAACAGCACTAAGTCCCAGTTTACACTGTACAACTTTTGCGGCTGCAGTTTTTACTTTGGTGGTGAGAAGGAAGAGAGGAATTGAAAAGGGTACACATATAGAGAACGGCTTTGAGCGATTGCAAAAAATCATACTTACCCAACAACATGAAAAACATTAAATTTCGGTCTAACATGATTTTGTGTTCAGCCGCACAACTGCGCTGTTGATTTTTAGTCAGTCACACAATGAGCAATATATTCACTAAGTGAGTATAATCATCGTTAAGGGGTTCGTGCTTGAATACAAATGAATGCGCATGTAGTTCGGCGTTTAAATTTTTGTTCTGGAATAAAAAAAAAAAAAAATTAACAAAAATCAATGCTGTGCAGTTTTTCTGATACTTCTTTTGAAAAAAAAAGTCAAAATAAAATACGCATACATATGCAGAAACAAAAGTTCTCATAGTAAAAGACAATACAGATGCATACAAGGGCTGGTCGAAAAATAACCGTTATTTTACACTTTTTCACAAAATATCTATTTACTCAATAACTATCTTGTCCAAGTCAAAGTAATCCCCTTCATATATATTATACTTATGCCAGCGTTTTTGCCAATCCTTGAAACATTTCTGAAACGCGCTTTTTGGTATCGCCTGTTCAGCTCCTGTTTCGATTTTTCTTTTATCTCCACAATTGTAGCAAAACGCTTTCCTTTCATCGGTGTCTTCAGTTTTTGTGAAAAAACCAGCGGGGGCCAAGTCCGGTGGTTGAGGAATGGTAACGGTTTAATTTTTGGCCAAAAACTCACGCACAAGCATTGATGTGTGAGCTAGTGCTTTATCAAAATCCATTATTGTTTTTTCCACAATTCTGTGCGTTTCTGACGAATTCCTTCGCGCAAACGGCACATAACTTCAAGGTTGTATTCCTTATTGATCGTACGACCTTGTGGCAAGAATTCAGGATGCACCACGCCATTGCAGTCAAAGAAACCAGCAAGCAAACCCTTTACATTTGACCAAACATGAGGTGCTTTTTTCGGTCTTGGCTCTTCTGGACGCTTCCATTGGCATGATTGGGCTTTAGTTTCAATGTCACAGCCATGCACTCATGATTCGTCACCAGTTATAACCTGTTTGAGGAAATCTGGATCGTCGTTGTTGATATTCAACAGCTCCTAAGCGATCTCCATGTGACGTTGTTTTTGCTCGCAATTTGGTAAATTTAGTAAAAAATCGAAGAGACACCAAAACACGACTAACCTTTTAATCTGTCAAAAATAAACTCTCAATCCGAAATGGCTGGTATTGCCAACATATATAACAGACATGTGTACCAACATAACAAACAAAAAATTGATCAGACCATTTATATACATTTTAAAAAAGAAACGACAAAAATTGTGACGGCCAAAGTTGTACAATTTAAATTTGGACTAAGTTATAATACTTTTTGGAAATAAATAACTACCCGTGCTTTAGGGTTTTCTCTTTATTATTATTTTTTTCTTATAAAAGTCTTTTAATATCTTTGGTTCGATATTTTATTTTCTTTAACAAAACTGCTTCAGCTTCCAAAAAATATATCCAAGAACCTGGGGTGGTCCTGGTCAGAGACGGAAAATGCTGTAAAAACACAGGGAAAAAACAGTAAAAAATTGCCAGATAATAAAGATATGAACTCGGCAGCTTAATAAATTAAGCTCTAAACACTTAGACAACAGCAGACTTCACAACTTCACGACTACAAATGAAGTTAGCTTCAAATGCTGCCGTCTCATCAGCAACATAATTATTTTAAAGACAGCAGCAGCATTATGTGTATTTAAACAATGCAAATTTCATATATATTTTACATGAATAAAATTAAAATTACCGACTGAAAACGTAAAAATATCACGTAAAACTGTAAAAACTAATCAATTTATTTGTTTATTTTATTTATGTGATGTTTATTTCTATTAAATATTTCAAACAAATTTTAGTTTTGATTGCTGCCAATTTTTATTTATAGTGGCAGCACTGCATTTACTTTTTGCTGCTTACGAAAATAGAAATTAGTTTAAGTTGGCAGCAGCAGCAAATGCTGTTGTGAAGTCGTGTTGCTGTGAAGTCGTTAAAATAATCGTATGCATTTAAACACATGTATTTTATTTTTGACAGATTGCTGCTTGCTGTCTGCTGTCGTCTATGTGTTTAAAGCTTTAAGCTGCACTGCATGCTTAAGCATGTTTACTACGATCAAAATAATTGTTACCAGTAATAAATTATATGACCTTTTTTCCTTTAATATTCCAATAAGAGCGTTCTGCATCGATCGAAAGAAACGGTAGAATGTGGAATTTGATTTACAACAGCAACTGCCTGTCGGCCTTATCTGATGACGGACCAAGTCCAAGGCTTTTAAGCTAGGGAAATCTGCGAAGTTGTCACTCTCTTCTGACGATTAAGTTCTATCGTTCGTATTTTGGAAGTTCTGAAATAAAATGAAAAAATATAGTTAAACTAAATAAGTCATTGTACAAGCAAACCACAAAGGTAGTCATGCAGCACGCTGCAGAATCCTGTTTTCTTTTGTTTTTTTATTTATCGAAAATTAATTTTCTTTCCATAATCTTTTATAACTTAATACAAAAGACGATAAAAATATAAAATCCAATATGTGCTGCTTCTTTGTGAGTTTAATACAAAGAATTTTAAATTGCTTTATCTGTTGTATTGTATTGATCTGCTTTATAGGCAGACATATTATTTCTTATAAAAATATTTGTATAAAGTAGCAAAATTTCTCTTGCACACACACACAGACACATACATGCACACTAAAGGGTGTTTTTTTAAGCCCGATAGAACTTGAAATTGTAAAAAATAACACAAAAAATTATATTGTAATCAAAATTTTTTTTTATTCGAAAGATCAATACGTGACATTAACATTAGAAAATGATTTCGGGCATATGGGCACCGCGGCTGTTCTTGACGAAGCGCATTCTGGACGTCCAATTTTGGGCCACTTTTTCGAGCACTGCTGGCCGTATGTCACGAACAACACGAACAATGCTGGCCTCCAAGGCGTCAATTGTTGCTGGTTTATCAGCATAAACCAGTGACTTCACGTAGCCCCACAGGAAATAATCGAGAGGTGTCAAATCGCACGACCTTGGAGGCCAATTGACAGGTCCATTTCTCGAAATCAACTTATCGCCAAATTTTGATTTCAGTAAGTCGATGGTTGCGTTCGCCGTATGGCACGTAGCGCCATCCTGTTGAAACCACATCTCCTCCGGATCAATGTCATCCATATTTTCAAACAAAAAATCATTGATCATGGTGCGGTAACGATCTCCATTGACCGTAACGCGAGCTCCGGCCTCATTTTTGAAGAAATAAGGTCCGATGATGCCACCAGCATGAAAACCGCACCAAACAGTGCATTTTTCTGGATGTAATGGAGTCTGTAGGGTCTCTTGTGGATTGGTCTCACTCCATATGCGGCAATTTTGCTTATTAACAAACCCGTTAAGATAAAAATGCGCCTCATCGCTGAACACAATTTTGCGATAAAACAACGGGTCAGTTGCCAACTGCTCTAGAGCCCAATCGGCGAAAGAACGACGCATACAATGGTCTCGTGGCTTCAATTCCTGCACCAGCTGGATCTTATACGGGTGTAGGCCGAGATCTTTGCGCAAAATTTTCCACGTAGTGGACGGACAGAGCCCCAATTCATGCAACCGACGACGAATCGATAAATTTGGATCTTCTTCCACACTTTCGTTTACAGCGGCGATATTCTCTTCAGTACGCACATTCCTTCGACGTGCTGGTGTTATTGCATCCTCTAGAGAGTATGTGGTACGAAATCTATCCACAGTTCGACGAATGGCTTGTTCAGATGGACGATTATGTACGCCATACAAATGACGAAGTCGTCTATAAGTTGCGCGAATCGACGACTGATTTTCAAAGTAAATTTGGATAATTTCGTAGCGTTGTTCAAGCGTGAGTCTATTCATGATGATTTGTCAGAGTATACTGAAACAAATAAAAAAAAATGTTTCATCAAAATTTAATTTTTTGTGTTACTTTTTACAATTTAAAGTTCTATCTAGCTTAAAAAAACACCCTTTATATGTATATATATATATATATATATATATATATATATATATATATATATATATATATATATATATATATATATATATATATATATATATATATATATATATATATATATATATATATATATATATATATATATATATATATATATATATATATATATATATATAAAACGATATAAATACATGAATGAGCAAATATATACTCGTACATGTTTCATATAAATGTAGTCAACATTTAACAATAATAAAAAACGCAAAGAAAAATTATTATATTTGCCAGACAGGAAACGGAAACTGACAACAGCAGTATGTTGAAAACTTAAATAAATGGTTACTAATATATCTGCACACTTGCACATGCAAACATACAAACATTTATTCGTCTATACAATTGTAGAGTTATGCGAAAAAAAATAATAATAAATAACATGAACAATCATTGTATATAATAATTTCTATAGTTGTTTAATTTATTTTTTATCTTAACATGTACAACTTTGTAAATTTCAACAATATTTTTACTAGCCAGCTTTATTTTCATTTTTTCGGAATTTATTTTTTTATTTTTGTGTATTTTGATCAAGGGCGTAGGTAGAAAAATATTTTTTTTTTTTTTTAGTTCAACGAACTTCTTAAATTTCAACATCAAGTAGCCAAATTTGAGTCTTGATCTGATAAAGAAATATTTGCCGCCTCTTAAGCACGAAAGTGTCAAATTGTCTGCTTGTTGCCTGTTGCTGAAAGGCGACATTGAACGCCTCTGCTTGAAACGAAAATATTTCAACATACTTTCGTATATGAGTTGTTTACTGATTTCTTTACGTATTGTTCGTACTGTTAATCATAAAAAATCGTTCAGTAGACATGTTTTCCATATTGTTATATCTTCATTTACTTTTTTCTTTTCTTAGTTGTTGTATAACCACGCAAACATTTGGCTATCAAAAAGTCACTTTTATATTTTAATAAAATATTCAATATAAATATTCTTACGATTTTGCTGATTCTTCAATTGCAAATGAAATAATGACAGAGAGAGAGAGAGTTGTACTTAAATGTCTCTTAACTTTATTTACACTTCATACCACTGTGTATTAACACACTAAACTTGCTTACTTTTCTGACTTATGACTGCCTTGCACAATGTTTCAAATTAAACTCTGCCTCTGTGGAACATGTACCTGCTATTTATACTTCTTTATTACCTTCTACATAGTTCACGAAGCTTCTATTTGATAGTAATGCCAGACTCAAATATAATTGCTACTCACATGTGCTCACACACGCGCGTGCTAATCAATAAGAGCGCAACAGCAGCCATAAAATGATTGGTGGTTTATTTACTTGGAATTTTGCGTTTTGTACATCATGTGTGTTTATTTGTTTGTATATTATGTTTTTAGCTATGTGTTGTTAATGGGGATGTGCATGTACATTTATAACAAGATCAATGGCTGCACAATGGGTTAGAAGTAATGGAACTTCGTAACAATATATGTGTTTAATTAACTTATACCCGCGAATTGCATGCATACAGCAGGTCTGTTTAGTATTCCATTTCAATTCTAATCAAACAGAACATTGGCGTGTTTAGAAAAAGTGAAGTTTTTCTTTTTTTTTTTTTTTTTTTTTTTTTTTAACTTGGATCAGTACTCAGGGGATGACCCCTACATATGCAGTGCATTGTACCAAAACTAGGAAAATAGGTTGTGAGGTATTTGTGAACATTTGACTTGAACCTTTCAACGTTATAACAGACAGGAAACACGTCAGCAGGCAATTTATTCCACAGGCGGAGCGTACGGCAAAAAAAACGAATTCTCTCTGTAATGCAACCGACTACAAATGGATGAGCTCTGAACTATGCACGCGTGCTATGTAAAAATGTGGACATTTTGTACGATCAAGAGAAGAAATAATTTTTAAACACTGTTCATACGTGTCGGCATCCAATTTCGTTTTTGAATGATTTCGGGTGCAGGAAATCTTTTCTTGGACCTGTATAATTGTTTCTGTCAATAGGAACACATGATATTAGCGGCTCCTGCAAGTGCTGATACAAATTCGCGCTCATTTCATCACATCTTCTTTAGCTTCTCGCAATATTTCTGGTGATAATTGTTCGAACTCATGTCGAATATTCCCCTTAAGGGCTTCATAAAATAGCGACTTTAAATAGCTCAAAAGAAAGAAGTCTAGGATGGTTAAATCGGATGACCTTGCTGGGTACGCCAAATCGCTCAAACCAAGGGATTTACCATTTACTTTTGTCCATGTTTGCTTTATATGTTCATAATTAATTTCTTTTGAATATTCTTCCCATGTATTCCCATGTTGGACGCATTTTTATTAGTGTCAGCAGTGTTGAAGTTATGTACACTGGGCATTGATCAGTTTTAACTAATTAATAAACAGCGTTCCTCGTTATTGAGATTGAGAACCTCTACATGCAGAGTATAGCGCTCCAAGTAGTGTTTTGAGTTTTTTTTTCCACCGTGCCCTAAATTTGATTTAAATTATAAATTGTTTAATTTAAATTCGATCTCGAATTATAATTTGCTTAATTCGGGTTTTCCTAAAAACTATTAGGAAAAAACATCGTCTGTTTGTATTCTACAACTGCCTAGTTCCATCTAGTGGCCGTAACATGCCACTTGCAAAAGCTATCACATTTTACGAAAGGGTGATTAAATTTCACCATCTTCTATACTGTGGAAAAATTGAAACAACCATCCCTGCTGCTTTCTCTGAGCTCTCTGATACATTGTTACGAATTTGTATCATTGCTTACCCACTGTGCGAGCCGTTGTTCTACTTGTTATAAATGTACACGCACAACCACACAAACAATATAAAACTAAAGAAATAATACACAAACAAATCCACATGATCTAAGAAAGCCAAAATTCCAGGCAAATCAACCACCAATGATTTTATTGTTGTGGTCTTATTGTTCCACAAGTATGTGTGTTTGTGTGTGTATTGGTAGCAATTATATTTGCACATTTGAGTCTGGAATTATCAGGAACAATGTAGAAGGTAGCTAAGAAATAAAAATAGTAGTCAGAGTAATAGTTTAACGTTTTTGTTGCGTTCTTATTGTTTCGCAAGCATGTGTGTGCGTGTGTATGCGCGCGTTTGTACTTTTGAGTCTGGAAGTACGATAAGCAAATTAATAGAAAGTTTATGATGATTGTAGAAGATAATAAACAAGTATAAATAGCAGTCAGATGGCCGGTAGATTTTAAACGTTGTGCAAGCCAGTCATAAGTCAGAAAAGCAAACAATTCTGGTGGGTTAATGCACAGTGGTATTAAGTGCAAACAAAGTTGTAAATTTTTTAAATAAAATTGTTGGTTTGTACATTTGTACAAAGGGTTATAGTTCAGGTTTTTTCTTTCTTAAGTTTTTTTCTTAAAAAGGATTTTTTACAATACAAATCTGCTGTGATCAATAATTTTGATTGAATTATTTAAGTACTACGTGACGAACAAATATGGCTTTGTCATTATTTCATTTGCAACACGCGTTCATCGTCTAGAGCTCATCCATTTGCGGTCGATTGCCCGGGGAATCGTACAACGCATTACACAGAGGGTTCGTTTTTCAGCCGTACGCTTCGCCTATGGAATAAGTTGCCCACAGACGTGTTTCCTGCCGGCTATGACGTCGGAAAGTTCAAGTCAAATGTTCACAAACACTACTCGCTCCTCATAACCTATTTTCCTAGTTCTGGTACAATGCGCTGCATATGTAGGGGTCATCCCCTGAATACTGGTCCAAGATAAAAAACAAAAAAATTTAAGTCATAAACATAAGAAAATGTTTACACACGTGAAAGTCTATATTTTCAGTGAACTATTTTTGGTTTTACAGTGTTAGGCCGCTCTGCCTAAAGAACTAGTTTTAACGCAACTTCCGTGGGAAGCCTCTGTAACTTAAATACAAATGTCTAAACATAATTTTCAAGTGTAGTTCAAGTTAACGTGAAAATTTATTTACACAAGTTTCAACTTACGCTTGTATGGCTTGAAGAAGTGTCTCTTTAGCTTAACCATTCAACATGCAACGTCAGTTTGTTGGCGCAGCAGACCATCGGCCTGCTGCCAAAGTATTTGTATATATCGCTCCTTTATTGCAACATAGTCATATCTCAAAAAAGCTCGTTTTGAGAAAAACGCATTTAAAGTTTTTAGTTTCCATACAAGTCTTAGCAAAATTTTTTAGAAAATATCTCTTAAAGGAAACAGTTTAAAAGCAATTTGAATAAATTTTTGACACAATATAAATAATAATTCTGCATTGTTAACTTGAAAAGCTCATTTTTTGAGATATGACTATGTTGCAATAAAGGAGCGATATGTGAAAGAGCATAAATACGCATACATTGTAAAGTTGTGTGTATTTATTTGTTTGAGCATAAAACATTGTGTAAAAAACAATATTCATAAATAGCCTGATAACAATAAGGAGTTTAATATTTTTATTCTGTACTGTAAACGAAATGGATAAATACAAGATTGGATTTCCATTTGCAATGTCTGCCACCTATTTAAGAAGAAAAAACAAAAAAGAATTTGTGCTATTGGAAAGTATGGCGCGTCTACGAGTATTTTGAAAACAGAAATAATTTTTCCATAAGTATCCTTTCATGTTGACCTGCACATGTATATATACATATATTGGGGGGGAAAGCCGGTCACGTGATTGGTTGTTTGGTGATGCATGTCAACTACGATGTCTAGTTTCCAATTTAACAATAAATATTCAATATTAAATAGTGTTGCTTACGAATCATATATTAAAGAACTTTTTGAGTAAATTCTATTCTTTGTGTATTAAAAATAAGAGTAATTTTTTTAAGTTTAGCAGGTCGTGTCGTGTTGAAAAAGGAATTTGAGTTAGCAAAAAAAAAATTTTTTTTTTGGGTATTAAGCCATGTAGTAAATAGTCATGGAGTAAATAGAATTAGCAATATACCCGTATTTCATATTGGGAAAAAATATATATTGGGAGTGCAAATGAACCTTCTTAAAGAGCGATGGCTTGGTACGAGTTTTACGTTAGAATTTGCTGATGATAACCGGCTTGAAAACTAGAACTCCAGAACAATATAACTCTATCACATTATTAACTACGTATAAGCATTATGTACTTTTCTTTATTCAAAAATATCTAAATTTAAGCCAAAGAAACGTCATTTGCGGGAACTTTTAACATTGTGAAAAAAGCAGCTGAGACGCATTGCTTGTAGAAACATGTTAAGACGCTGTTTAAAAGAGAGAACGTGTGAACATGGCGAGTGGCTTACAATGTTCACGATAGGGACTCCTCTCCCTCTCTTACCCTATTTCTTATTTTCCTGAACGACCTTCTATTTCAAACTTCCAACCCTATCTACTCCTTCGCGGATAACAGCATCATTTGCCATTCGTACTCTTGCAGTTTTAAGCTCAGCCCATCCGACATCGTTGCCGATAGGCAATATATGAATGCCTCACTGAATAGTTATCTTCTATTAATCTCCGAATAAGATCATAAAGACGGGGTCGCCTTTAACGCTCGTAAGACCCATGTGTTGTTTCTTAACACACAAACAAACGAACACAAGTGCTGCTATATCTGTACTTATGGCTGCTGTAAACAGTGAGAAATCGGATGCTCTTGATGTTCTAGGAATGAAATTACAGTGCGTAGTTCGCTGGAGTGAACACATTTGTCTTGTCTCTAAAGAAGCATTCAAGTGCCTCGGATTTTTGAAACGCTGTAAAATGTACTTCACTCCATCTGATCTGCTTACTATTTATGCCACCTACATCCAACCGAAAATGGATTACAACTCTCATGTTTGGGCCGGTGCCCTAAAGTCTATTTTACCCGACCGTGTGTAGGAGATTGCGAAAAAGCTTATCGGTGACAGTTGGGTATACAACTCTATTGACTCACTCGAGCATCGACGCAGTGCTCTGACGAAATTAGGCATCTTGGTACCGAAACTCTCACATTTATATGGAACACGCGTGCATTGTCCAGGGCTCATACATTTGTGGTCGATTATTCGAGGAATCGTATAACGCATTACAGAGAGAAATCGTTTTTCAGCCGTACGGTTCGCCTATGGATAAAGTTGCCTACAGACGTGCTTCCTGCTTGTTATAACGTTGGCAAGTTCAAGTCAAATGTTCACAAACCAACTACTCCCGCTTTCCTCTTCCTCATAACCTATTCTCATAGTTCGGCTACAATGCACTGCATATGTAGAGGTTATCCCATAAGTACTGGTCCAAGATAAAAAAACAAAAAATACATATACGAGAAATTCCTAGAAAGCAGAAAACTCTGGTTTGGTGGGTCTGCTTGCAGACTAACCCGGCGCTGATCATGTTTGTGGTGCTTACCTTAGCAAAAAGGGGAATTACTTTCCTCCATTAATTATGGTGCAATGCTGGTTTTCGATGTCTACTAACCCCCTGAGGTGATGTCGTCTTGCTACAGATACCCGCATTGCAAGGAACCTTATGTGATGGTTAAACGGGTGAATTGCTTAAGAGCAAGTCACTGATACCATTAATGCGCTATGGCTTACCGACTTAGTAAGCCTTGTATTCCATTTATTGGGAAATTTCTCAAACAGTCAATGGATGAAAAGGCTTAATAAGTCAGAAAGTCCAAGCCCATTAAGAGCATCAGCCCGTAACCAACTCACGCATTCAACCATCATCCCTCCTGTATGCAATTGCCTACAGTAATCGGGATTAGAAGTCCCGAACTGTTCACCAAGCCACTTGTCCAAATGGCTACAAACTTATGGCAGAAGTTGCGACCTGTGTGAGCCTTGCAAACTACATAAAGGATCTGTTGAGTCGTGAATAATTCACACCGTCACGTTGGTCTATCATCAGTGTTTGCCTCTTGCGTTGCTAAGGATCAAAAGAAAAAATTAATTAAGCTTTTCGTATTAAATCACCTTAAGTAACAATTCTCCTTATAAATAGTTTTAGCATCCACTGTATGTATTTTTTCAGAAACACATGTCCTTGTTTCAATAATTTCTGCTCAAATTTTTATTTTCCTCCTGCTTCTCTTCTGTAAGGCTCTTAATTATTGCAATAAATTCTTCACATTCGTAAATACTGTCATCTTCATCCAACTGGATGTCTATAATAACACTCGTACGTAATAAAAACTTATTAACATAAACAAGTTACAAAAGAAACAAATGATCCTGCGTCATTTTGTATTAATACAAATCTAAAGGACATACTCGTATGGTAAAATGAGTGCATTAAACATGGAAAATAATGGCAGCCGTTATTTGTGTATCTTTGTGTATAAAAGAACATTATTTACATATTTGGCAAGAGAGAAATTGAATGAACGAATAATCTTTTTGAATGGTCCTTGCAAAAGAAAAAGTTAATGAATCTTAACAAATATATTTTTGTAAAAAGAAATCAACATAAGGAATGAGAATTTAAAGTTTTAATAAAAACATAAGCATTTCTTCGATTTATTACAGTACAGAAGTTCTGAATTTCCGAATCATCAAAGTGATTTCAAATCACAAAAGAGCTGCTCTACACATTTTTATTTCGTATTAACTTAGGCCCGTTACTTAAGACACGATTTCAAATCACTTGCTTGTTTTTATATTTTCTTGTGAATTTCAACAATATCGCATGTGATTTGAAATCGCATGATTTTTAAAACAAACCTTATAGCCCGTTTAGTAAATGAGAAGAACATAATATTTTTAAGTGACTCTTCTTAATGCTGAAACATGAAACATGTGATTTTAAAACCACATGTGGTTTGAAATCGCATGATTTTTAAAACAAATCTTATAACCTGTTTAGTAAATGAGTAAAACATAATTCTTTTTAAGTGACTCATCTTAATGCTGAAAAATATTTGCTGCCTTCTTCTGTGGGAAATTATTCCTCTGTTTATTTATATTTCACATAAAAACCAGTCACTTATATTCATAAGCTCATTCAATAAATTTCGAGTTTATTTTTCAATAAATTTTTATCTGCTTACAAATGACAGCCACCAGATGTTGTTTATTGTAAAATATTTTACAAGTATTTATAAGCAGAAAAGGTTTCTTTGTTTCAGTATCTTTATTTGGGCTTAAAAAGGATATCAATTTCTTTAATAGTTTCAAAAGACAAATACATGATAAACTGTTATAACCAGAGCTACTGAGTATTATTTGAGTACAGAAATATAAAGAAGTATGTTTATTTAAAATAAAAAAATAAATAAATAAATTGTACCATACGAGGACTGATGAAAAAATAACCATTATTTTACATTTTTTCAAAAAGTATTTATTTATTTATCAATAACTATCTTGTCCCCTTTAAAGTAATCTCCCTCAGACATAATTCTTCCAATTTCCGAAACACTTTCCTTTCATCGGTGTCTTCAGTTTTGGTATTCTTTATTGACTGTACGATGTTGTGGCAAGAATTCACGATGCACCACGTCATTGCCGTCGAAGAAAATAGTGAGCAAAATCTTCACATTTGACCGAACTTGACTTGCTTTTTTCGATCTTGGCTCTTCTGAAAGATTCCATTGCGATGATTCGGCTTTAGTTTCAATGTCGAAACCAGTTATGACCTTTTTGAGGAAATCTTGATCGTCGTTGACGATGTTCAACAGCTCCTGAAAGATGTCCATGTGACTTTGTTTTGGTTCAACATTTAGTAAGTTTAGTAAAAAATCGAAGAGCATAACAAAAAACGACTAATCTTTTTATCTGTCAAAAACAAACTGACAATCAGGAATGTCTGATATTGCCAACATATATAACAGACATGTGTACTATCATAACAGAAGACTCTCGAAATTTTAAAATAACGGTTATTTTTTGATCAGACCATGTATAGAGAAAAAGTTATGAATACCGTATCGTTGAAAGTTACTGAATCGCACCACAAGTGGAACTAGTTAGTATAATAAGTCGGGGAATCTCAAGCGTACTACATTTGTCCACACTATGCAGCGCATGCGTAAAGAATACTGAGTCAATGATCTTCTTTTTCACAGTTGCAATTTCGACACTTTGTTAGTGATACTTCACGAAATTTTTACACGATTAAAGAACCTAAAGAATCATAAAAATTTCTGTAGTACCAAACCAAAAGAGCATAAGCTCCGAGTCTCTTTTCTTAGAGTGACTAAAAAGCGTTTTATTTAATGGGCTTTACTCTATTTTTATTGCCCACGAAAAAGTATAATCTATTTGTAAGCAGATTTGTAAGCAAAGGATGACGTTCTCTCGTTTACCAAGTTGTTTCAACATTCCATGATTAGTACTCGCTATGTTCCACTTGATATTATTTTATATTCAGCCATGTTCCGAGAACGCGCGTTCTGAAACCGCAATGCGTTTTGAAAAGCGCTTAATTGATTTTTAGGTGTTGTGATGAACGCGCGTTTTACTGGCGTTTAGGAGTTTTTTCCGAAAAAATACAACATTTGTTTTACATGCATATATATGTATGTGGTAGTAATATAAAACGAAAAAAAATTTGACAACAAATAGAAAAATTTTTCAATTTAATTTTCTTAATGAAAATGTGTAAAATTCTTTGAACTTTTTATTGAATTTAAAAGAAAACATATTAAATTCTGATAGTGAATAATTTTATTGCCATTTGCAAGTTTAGTTTTAGCAAATTCAATCAGTTCACTTCACATGCGAGTTGAAGTCGCCAATTTTAAGCGATATGCGTTTTCCAGAACACCTATTTAGCGATTTCAAATCGCAAAACCATATTTCTTGCGTTATACGTTTCTCAGAACACCTATTTGGCGGTTTCAAATCGAAAACGCTAAATTTAAGCGATTTACGTTTCTCAGAACATGCATGATTATGAGCTCTATAAGTATTTCAGATATCTATTTTCCGATATTTTATTTTTTTCCAACTAAATTTGGCTGGTGTGTACTCTAGAAAAAGCTAAAGTACTTTGTGCAAAGCAGTAAATATCTATAGTATCAGGCCAAAACAAATCTTTTTCTTTCTTTAACTCTTTGGTTCATTCCATTACTTTCTGCAAAAAAACCACAGTCTATCCGAAAGCGGGTTTGTAAGGGAAATATGGCGCACTCTCTCTTACCAAGCTGCTTCGGCAATACATGAGTTTTGTTCGCTAGGTCCCACTTGATGGATCCCACCCCTTACAACCATACTAGAAGAACAAATATATCTATCTCTATATATATTGCTACTTTTTTATCTTTGAAACCTCTTTAAGGATTCTTCAATTGCAAACAAAATAACTTTAACTAAGACACTTTCTTCACAACTTCATACTTAATACCACTGTGTATTAACTCGCTAGACTTGCTTACTTTTCTGTCTTATGACTGTCTTGCACAACGTTTAACATTAACATTGGCCTGCTATTTATGCTTCTCTATATATTTTATAAAGCTTCTAGTTAATCATAATTTCAAAAGCAAATGTACAAATATAATTGCTATGCACATACATAAACATACATACACACACATATGCTAATGGAATAATAAGAACGCAACAACAACAATAAAATAGTTGGTGGTTGATTTAATTAGAATTTTGCATTCTTTACATCTTGTATGTTTGCTTAATTGTGTATTATATTTTTAACTTTATGTTGTGTATGTATGAATGTGCCAGTACATTTATAACAAGCGGAGCTACGGCTGCACAAAGGGTTAGAAATACATGTAAATCACTATTTTTTTTTTATCTTGAACCAGTACTCAGGGGATAGCCCCCACATATGCAGTGCATTGTACTGGAACTAGGAAAATAGATTATGGGAAGGAGGAAAGGGGAAGTAATGTTTTTGATGTTTTGATTGATGTTTTTATCACAGCATTTAAAGTGTTGAAATTAAATTAGTTAAAACTGATTAGTGCCCAGTGTATATACCTTCGACACTGCTCAGAATAACAAAAATTAGTTCAACACCGCGCACACCGTAAGGTAATAAATACGTAGGAGGAACATAAAAAATAAATTAATAATAACAAATAGAGAAAAAACAAGCGCCAATAAAAACATAAAATAATAAAAAAACACATGCACACATGATGCAAAACAAAGCTCTACCTATTCCGGTATAATTTCGTTTCTTTAGAAATTTATAATAAACATAAGTATAAGTATAGAAAACACGGACGACAATGAAAAACACGTGTGTACAGAACGAATGACAAAAACGAATATTTTAGGCAAATTTTTCATGAATATATGTGAATATTGCAAGCATGGCGGCAGCATTTGGCCTGCATACAAGGCTAGCCAGAGCCAGTGATTACCTGTGCATTCACAGTGCAATGACTTGTTTGTCCCTACTATACCTTGAGATACAACCAAGCTTACCTACCCCAGCAAACTCAATTCAGCAGCGGATCAATCGACGGATTTCTCATCACTATGAATATATGTGAATATTGCAAGCAATGTAAATCTGTAAAAATATTTACACACCCCTATTTAAATATATCTGATATGCTTTCGCAATTCATTTATCTCTTTAAAATGCTGCTTTAATGTTTCTCTCTTGAGAGAGGTTTAAATAATGTAGATATATAGTTCTGACGAAAAAAAAAAACTCACTTGAAATAATTTCATTCTCATAAGCGATTGGAGATAATTAAGCAAATTTGATTTAAAAGGCATTTCTGAGCTCCCTCAACAGCATCCTGACGATTTTGTAAGATGTGACATTGAAATTGCTTACCAATGCAAAATGTATTTCTACTGGGTGCTAAAAACTAACAGCTTCAAATCTATATGCGCTTACACTTAATTCCCTTTACAATAGAAATAAACACCATTTTCAATTTCCCTTTTCCAGGTTACTATCGTTATTAAAGTTTATCCCAGTTTCCCTAGTCCTGTCCGCAGAGTTGTTATCTTAAATTCTGAAAAAAATATCGGAACCAAAAGGATGCTTAAGGCAGTAATACACCTTAACGATGTTTGTGTGTCAAAATTTTCAATTATATAAATAAAATTTAGCAAAAATTTCAAAATTTCCCAATAAAAATTGTATAACTCAAAACATGGCAGCACATCTGCTGAAGATTGAAAATGTTTGAAAAAAAAAATTCTATTATTAAATTGTATATTATTTGTGTATATAATGTTACGTTGTTTTATTTTTTCTTGCTTCTTTAGAGAAGATTAGTTATTTTTTTCATAATTCTAGTCATGAACCTTTACATATTGCTAACACATTAGTGTTCTGTAAAAGTTCAGATAATAATTTTTCATATTCACTAAATTATCATGAACGCAAACCAGAGCAAAATTTAGTAACTATAGAAATTTTTACTAATTGTTTTTGTCTATACTATATGATGCATGTATTCGATTATCTTAAATTTACTTATTATTTATGGCTTGACTAAATGCAAAATATAGCTGGGGGCAAGAATATGGAATAGTACATATGTATATAAAAGAGAAGTAAAAACATTTTATATTCATTTATAAGAGATTAAAATAAAGCAAGAAATATAAAACATTGGTAGTGAACACGATTTTAGGCAGTTTCTAAGTAGCTGGTTTTGATCCCCGCTAAGTAGAAATATATAGTAAATATGTAACTCCTCCCGATCTTGTAAACGAAGTCTTACATATCTTTTGATATAATTATGATTATATTGATTTATAAGATATTAAAGTAAAGCAAGAAATATAAAACATTGGTAGAGAACACGACTTTTAGGCAGTTTCTAAGTAGCTGGTTTTGATCACCGCTAAGTAGAAATATATATTAAATATGTAACGCCTTCCGTAAACTAAGTCTTACATATATTTTTATATAATTAGGAATATATTGATTTATAAGACATTAAAGTAAAGCAAGAAATATAAAACACGACTTTTAGGCAGTTTCTAAGTAGCTGGTTTTGATCCCCGCTAAGTAGAAATATATATTAAATATGTAACTCCTCCCGATCTTGTAAACTAAGCCTTACATATCTTTTGATATAATTATGAATATATTGATTTATAAGAGATTAAAATAAAGCAAGAAATATAAAACATTGGTAGGGAACACGACTTTTAGGCAGTTTCTAAGTAGCTGGTTTTGATGCCCGCTAAATATATATTAAATATGTAAATCCTCCCGATCTTGTAAACGAAGTCTTACGCATCTTTTGATATAACTATGAATGATTTAGATAAACCTTATTTCAACCTTATAATAATACTATGTACATATATACTTAAAGAAGCTCAGGTTCGAAGCTTCCAAAAATCTCCAAAATTAGTCAAAATAAAGTTTTTCGCTGTGTTGCTTAAGTTATTTAAAAAACAAGTTATTTTCCCAAAAAAAATTCTAATTTTGTTACACTGGTTAAAAATATCAATCTATTTTAAGTGGATCCATCTCTACATCACACATCTTCACCTTAGACTTAAACTCTCCTTTAAACTTTAATAACGGCCAAAACATTTCCTAAACTTAAAGCTGAATAAAGCTGAATATCTGCACTGACGCTTGCTACAAATCTAACATAAATCAACATTTTTATTTTTCTTTTTTCTTTAAACAAACATACAAACAAATCTACATACAAAAATGTAACCTTGTTTGGATAACAAAAACCTAAATAACTGGAAACGTTTTCGCGGAAAAACTTTAATCACTAAACCTCCTGTTAACCCCTAATACCAAAAACACCTAACTTTCAATTACTTATACTTGTGAATACATAACACAAACACTACCACCATTCACATAATCCATTGTCATTCGTAACCATCAAATCTGGTTGTTGCAATTTCTGTAAACCATCATTCTACGTGTGCTGCGTTGGCGTGTTAAATTCCTTTTATAAAACAAACTTCGTTAATGGCTTTTCGTAGAAGCCAATGAGGAAAGCTTGCAGCCGCAATATGCCGAATGTTATTTCGAAGAAGATTATGAGGTGGAGGAAGCCAACAGGCAACAGCGTTCTAATTTTTGTTGGCCCCCTGCTGAAGATGATAGTCATCGTGCTCCTACAGCAGCTCCTCTGTATATAGCTCCACCTGAAACGCAGCACGTGGTGGCAAAGCCATTAGAAAATCCACCGCCTCCTCCACCGGGTAATGCAGCAATGTGTGGTCAATGTCGGTGCAGAAATGAGTGTGTACAAGAACAGCAACAAGTAGTGCAACAGCAACAACAGCTAGAAGTGCTGCAGCAGCAGCAGCAGCAACAACAGCAATCACATTGGCAAAGTCGTTCGGCTCCGCAGTTGACTGTTGGCATGAGCCAACAACATCAGCTGGAGTGTGAATCTGGTTCAGATTCCTATACTTCTACAAGTACTACAACCACCACAACCTCCGACGGTTACAAACGTATGTATGCCGCGCAAGTCCAGGCCTATCAAATGCAGCAAGCCTACGAACAGTCCGGTTCTGAATTTGATTATCACATGGATATGGAAGTAGCCGCCATGCAACAGCAAGGTCACTTGCAACTCTCATCTTCGCAATATTCCGAAAGCGGCCGACGCAGTGCCCAAGAATGTATTGAAACTCTAGTGCCTCCCTTAAGCACATACAAATTGGTAGATATGGTAAGGGAGGTAACGCCTAGTCCTGTTCCAGAACCTTCTTCGCAGAGTTCACGTCATGTGGTTTTCTTAGAAGATCCTGAAATAAAAGAAGCGATTTCCCATGAAGGTGATGAGCACAGGTGCCAAGAACAAGGTAACGAAGCAGAAGAAAAACATGAAAAACACACCACAGAAACACTTGAGTCCTCGTATGAGGAAGAAGTTGAAGAAACAGGTTTCGTCAAAGAAGACCGTTCGCATATTTTAGAAAGTCAGCGTATTTTCCAACCTACTCCCGAAATCAAAATTGAAATACCTCCCGTGAGACATATACCTCCCACTAAAATTCCTAATCCTTGTCCTAAAGAATGGATTAATCCTATGGTAAGGGTTTTGACCACTGCTCCTGAGACTCCTTTTCATATGGTAGGTTGTTTATGTCCCAAGCCTTGCGAATGCTCCTGTCAAGTGGATCCTGAGGGGGCAGAAGACAAGGAAATTCCCCAAGCACCACCGGAAGAAATACAACCTGATCCCTATGAAAGGCCAGCTTCACCTGAGCCTGAGCCGGAACCTGTACAAATCAATACAATTTGGGATACACCCACTCTTTCCAAAGCCATGACTATTGCACCGCCGTTTGAACTAAAATTTGCTCCTCCTGCTTCAGAAGGCATACCTTTACCAGAGGAAACTGAGCCTTATATGCCTCCACCCATTGAAGTAAAACCTTATGTACGCGAAGACTACCGTCCAAAAACTCCTTTGCTACGGGCTCTTACAACAGCTCCGGAGAAACCTTTTGAGGGTCATTTTGACCGCGATGTTCCCATACACATACTTGATTTACCCACACCAAAAGAACATCTCACCATGAAGGATGCTTTGCGCACAGCACCTGAACGTCCTTACACCCCCCTTAACGCAGAAAATGCCACCCACATGTTTGAAGAGCAGCAAAAGGAAGAAGAAAAGAAAAAGCATGAGTTTCAAGTTCTGGACAAAGAAGAGGAATTGGGTTTATCCAAGGAGGCTTTGGAACAGGTGGAGTATTACACGACAGAAAAACGTAAATCATCAACATCAGCATTTGCGGCCATGCAAGCATTCCAATCATCCTCTCAACCTTTATCCTCCACAACAACTCCACGCCACTCCATATCCTATACAAAAGATGAAAACGATCTTGATTATAAAAAATATTACGATGCTCATGAGCGTTATCAAAAAAGACGCAGCTACTTTTCACAAAAGGAGCAAGAACTCTTACAGCAACAACAAACAAACACTACCTCACAAATACAAGTACAAGAACAACATTACCAACAGCAACAACAAGAACAGCAACAGACTAACACACGTGAAGAGTCCTCATTATATTCCTCTACCAAAGCTTGCTCTTCTTCCTCTAACTCCTCTTCCGCAGTCCAACATCAACAACAACAACAGCAAACCACTTCATCAACATACGCTTCGAACTTAACACAAGCTACCAAAACATCTCAATCAATGGCTTATGCGACAGCTGGTTCCGCTTCTACCTCTGCTAAAATTGATGTTCACGAAGTGATCGAAGAGGTAACCGATGAACTAGAACATTCTGAAGTTATCTTTCCACCACCCTCACCCCTCAGTCACTTGAAACAAAGACCGTCTTCTGGTCTACACAGACCTGAGACCATACCAAAATACCAGCGTAACTGGACTGTGCTGCCAACTCAAAGTCCTGTTCGCACACCAGAACCACCAGAATTGCGTGAAAATGTACCCCTGGCTTTTGTTGATACTCCCAAAAAACCTACTACCTCTAACGGCACCAATGGCAACACTGTACATAAACCAGTGGCTCAAATGTCTGCACATTCTGCTAGCCAACAGCAAACACAGTCCCATCAACAGCGAACATCTGCTACTGCCTATAGTTCATCCACCACAAGTACAAGGACTGAACAAAGGCAGCAGCAGCTGTCTTCCACCACTACCACTTGCGAATCCGCCAAGCAACAGCTACAAATGACTAAATCCTCCATACCGATTATTGTTGAAGATCGTTCGGGACCTGTTTCCATGGCTTTTCAAGCTTTAGATGAACACATGGTGAGAGATCAATCGCAAACACCTTCGCGGCCCTATACGCCATCCATGATAAATAAACCGGCTCCCATCACGCCATACTATCAAACGCCTGAAAAATTATGCTTTGATGAATGCGCAGCTACTCATGCTCGCAATTACGATCGCCGTTCAGCTTCTCCCTTTCCAGATCGCGCCAAATCTCCAGCTCCAGGACCACCACCAAATCCTTTGGCTGCCATTCGCGCTCCTCGCTTAAAGGAAACAGAAGTCTCTACTCTAAATCAACGCGTGCTGCAAGCTGGATCTATTACCACGGGACAAAGTTATCTGGGAGCTCAGCAGCAGGCCCAGCAGCAGGAAAGGTTGATATCCCACACAGCCACCGGCAGCCAATCGGCCATGCAAAGCTACACTGAGCACCCGGAAAAAAGAGAAAAAATGCAAATCGGCAATATGACGATGGAAAGAAGTGAGAAAGCTTCACGCTTGGAAGAACAAAAACAAAGGCAAATGCAATCTCACACTACCACCCAAGTGGGCAATACTCAGATCGAACGTAGACGCAAAGTAACCGAAGAATTCGAACACACCTCTTCAGCCAAAACTGTGGAAATACGCACTGGTTCACAACAGACGTCCACAGAAAGAAGACAATCTTATGGCAAGACCGGTTTTGTGGCCAATCAAGCCAAACGCTTGTCTGGACTGGAGCAGGAGATCAGCAACTTGACCAGCCAGTCTCAGGCCATAAGTGCCCGAGCGGCCACTATGTCGGAGACGAAATTTCCCGAACTGCATAGTCCGAGTGGTTCATCGATGTTCCCCACAAAGCCAATTCTTCCTGCTCACGATGAACCTCAACCACCGAACTATTACATTTCTGGAGCCCCTATTAAGAAATTGCCTGAACCGGCAGCAACCGTCTTTCCGCCAGCCGAACGCAAACAGTCGGCAACGGCTTGTACGGGAACATCACTGGTTTCTGCACAGCAATCACTTTCACAACAACAGCAACAGCAAAAATCATTAATAACTTCATCAACTAGATCATGTTCACATCAACAACAACAACAACAACTTCAAGCTAACACTGTTAGCTCTAGTCTAACCAAAGCTTCTGCTACCACTTGTACTAATAACCAAGCTTATCAATCGATCACAGCTGGCTCTAACCTAAACGCTACTTCTACTTCTGCCACTGCTACTTCATCTGCTCTGGGCTCAGCACCTTCGGGTGTTTGTCCCGTAACGGGAACTTTCTGCCGTCCCGGTCATACATGTTGCAAGCAGCAAGTACTCGAACAAGCAAATAATAATGGCTCTCGGCCGACTGCTTCTTTAGGTGCAGCTGGCTTCAAGCCGCCACAAGCCACTAATACGCAATCTGCAGCAGCCGCACAAGCACCACTACCAACTGCAAATGTTTCAGCACCTTCTAATAATAACAATAATAATGATTCTGGTACAGGTGGTATGGCTCCCAAAGGTGGTGCTTTCAGTGCAACTTCGGCTCCTAAGCGTGGTCGCGGTATTTTGAACAAGGCTGTTAGCCCCGGTGTACGTGTACCATTGTGCAACAGCTGCGGCACCCACATCAGGTTAGAGCACTAAGTTGACACTCTGCGTTGCAAAAGTTTGTG
Organism: Thecocarcelia acutangulata; assembly: GCA_914767995.1. Taxonomy (NCBI): domain Eukaryota; kingdom Metazoa; phylum Arthropoda; class Insecta; order Diptera; family Tachinidae; genus Thecocarcelia; species Thecocarcelia acutangulata. Next base: position 84,118,392 of record OU612098.1, on the reverse strand, counting down.
CTTCAATTTGTTTCTCGTTTTTTTTTTTTTTTTTGTAATGAAATCTCCATAAAATTTTTTGACGCATGAGCATGAAGTTTCTGATTAAGTTTTTAACTAAAAATAAAAACTGCTGTTGAATTTATGATTTATTGGTCCAACCTTTAATTTTCAGCCATTTTACAGAGTTCGACTCCGATTCATATCGAAAAAGCTTTTGATTTTTCGAGGCACCACTAGATGGTAGTGTTTCGGCACGGAATCGAACTCTGTGACTTGGCTGCTTAATGTTTTTGCTTGATTTTTTGTTTAACTAACAAATACTGTTGTTGTTATACCGCTTTGTTTTTATGTTTGTGAATTTTTAGAGTCCTTGGTAAAACCTTCCATGTTAAGCGATACCTTGCCTCGCAAAACTAACGCTAAGCCAAAAACCAATGCTTCCCCCGCAAACGCCAATACCTCCTTACAGCACACTGACCTAGCAGCCAACAGCGACGATCCCACAGCCATGCTTAACGAATCTATAGGCAAAATAAATATGGGCCATAAAATGGACAACTTTATGGCAGAGGCTGGTAAAGTCATATCGCATATGTTGGAAGCTCGCTTGGCCAACAGCAGCAACGGCAATGGCATGCCTTCGCCGCACAGCAGCAGTACTTTAAGCCTGCGCAGCAATAGCAGCTCAAATTCTTCACGCAGTCCAATGGTGGTGCGCAAGCGTCTAGATCTAGATGACTTTAAGGACATTAATCCCACGGAGCCGGCTGCCTTGAAGCCAGTTATAGCTCTCAATCCAAATGCGGAATTGAAACTGGATTTCAAAGCACCACCTTCACAAGCTATAAAATCGTTGCATACAGCTGACTTGCCAGCCAACCATCCCATGGGCAAAGTTTTGGAACTATGTGATAATAAATTTAAGCCTCAAGCTGTTCTAGGCGTTACTACAAAGCCGGAAGCAAATGCTGTTAGTGGGAGTGGTGGTGTTCTGCCACCCTCCGAAACTGTGATATATCGTAATAATGATCGCTCTAATCGTAGAGCCAGTCACGCCACCGACAGACGTTCTTATATTGAAACAAATACGCAAAATGAGCAGCCCAAAGATGGGCCAGTCTTTAGTATAAGTGTTAAGGCTTTGGGCAAGCCAGGTGATGATCCCGATAAGCCCATGTCTCCGGAAAATGAAGAGGTAGTAAGTCAGTTGCTTAAGGAGGGTAAGAAACCCATCTGTTGTCAGTGCCATTGTGAGATAACCTCGTAAGTGTGTTTGTCTTTTTCTTCTCTTGCATGATAGTTGCAAATTCTTAAAGTTTATTTAAAATCTTAAACGTACAAATAAGTATAACAATTGTTTGAAATATTTTCTAAAGGGGTCCCTTCATCACCGCTTTGGGTAAGATTTGGTGTCCCGAACACTTCCACTGTGTCAACGGCAATTGCCGTCGTCCCCTGCAAGATATTGGCTTCGTTGAGGAGAAGGGTGATCTCTATTGTGAATATTGCTTTGAGAAATTTCTGGCCCCGACCTGCAGCAAATGTTCGGGCAAAATAAAGGTGGGTATTGCTAATTATACAAATTGTTAATTTTTCATCTATTATATTATCTCTTTAAATAGGGTGATTGTTTGAATGCCATTGGCAAACATTTCCATCCTGAATGTTTTGCTTGTGGCCATTGCGGCAAACTGTTCGGCAATACGCCCTTCTTCCTGGAGGATGGTATGCCCTACTGTGAGGCCGATTGGAATGAGCTGTTTACCACCAAATGTTTTGCTTGCGGTTTCCCCGTTGAGGCCGGTGACAGATGGGTTGAGGCCCTTAATCACAACTACCATAGTCAATGTTTCAACTGCACTGTGAGTATCCAACGATGAAACTGTTTATCATTTTTGTTTTAATTAAACATATAAATAAGATTTTGTTACGGAAATGAGTAAAAACAAGCGTAGATTTGCTTTGATGACGACACTTAAGATTTTAAGAGTTTGCCATGGCGTTAGGTTCAATTTGTCTGCTCAATTTTATTAAAAATTCCCTGTGGGGAATTAAACGCTTTTAATTCCCCACAGGTTAGGTTAGGTAGGCAGGCTGCTGGATACCCCGGAATAGTCTAGGTTGACCAGCTCACTTGGGTCCTGTAGTCGTTCCCTTTGTGATTGCCTGAAAAATAAGATAGTGGAGTGAAGAAGAGAAGTTATAAGAATATAGTGTGAGTGGAAAGGATGGGCGGGGATGGAAGGGAAAGGCAGGAACCTTTTTGTGTAGCGTTACATGCTGTTATACTTGCCATCCGCTGCTTCTTATAAAAGAGGCTAGCGTGGTCGGTTTGACCGAGGCCAGACAAGATAGGCTATTAAAGCTCCGCTCGCCTAAGTATCTTAGACGATGATGCTCCAATGCCGGGCATGTGCCGAGGAGGTAAAGGATCGTCTCCTCCTCCTCCTCGTCTTGGCAACTTCTACAGAAGTCGTTATGGGATAGTCCTAGTCTCCTGGCATGGTTCCCAAACGGGAAACCGTTGGGAACCATGCCAATGATGTATTCTAATCAGTCTTTAAAGCAGCTTTAAAGTTTTCAGATTCAAATGTTTCGCTACCTCGGTAAAAGATATTGCGATTCTTCCGGTGTCATGATTTTGGGGATTTTCATAGAACTCGACGAAATAAAATGGAAACATTAAATACAGTTCTTCGATAACTCGTTTAGTTTTCGAGATATCGATGCTTAAAGATCGAAAAATACTAGGAAACTTTGATCCACACCCACAACGTACCACAGAGAGGTATCTTCTATCATCTTCAACTTACACTAAGAAAGGACCTTCTGGTTCAGCACTCCAAAAGGATTTATTGACTTCAAACCTTACTTAAAAAACAAAAGGAACTCACTAGAGTTCCCAGTCATAGCCTGATTGCCAAAACTAAAAAACAAAGTTCATTTTGCGATTTTTAAATACTGAAAACTAAACGAGTTATCAAAAATGCTATTTATTGTTCCCGTTCTACCTGTTTAAGACCTATGCGGATCTACTTCTAAATCATGAGTCGTGATTTCGGCGTCGGACGAGGCGTAACCGTGCGCAGTATAAATTCGTATATTCTACGCCTGCACACTTTACCACAACCTGCTGGCTGCAAGTTGTTTCCATAAGTTTGTAATCATATAGACAAACATCTTACTAAGGTGCTTGAACCTCCTAATCTCTCCTGTATGCAATCTCCCAGAAGTCAGTGGAAGGCAAGGCTTAATGTGTTGGTAGACCAAAGCTCATTATGAGCATTAGCATCAACTGTCTACACAACAGTATTGTTTCCTTACATTACAGGTATACAACATGGAAGACAACAGAAAAACGGGGATATGGGGGGGTTACTTTCCCCCGAAAACTTGCATTTCACTATAGTTATCAGGGAAACAAATGCCTATGCCTGCGATTTTAAGTTTAAATCGCAGCCAGAACGTTTCAGTGTAGATGAAGAACCTTTCGGGGGCCTTGTCCATCCCCAGTCTGCCATTAACTCTTGTTGACGACTTCGCAAGCCCAGCAGTGTTTTAGTTGCTACAACAGACAACGAACTCTTACTCCTCTTTGCGCCATAACGCAGAGTGCCCTGGTGTGGTGTACATTAAGACAAAACCTGCTCTCGGAGAGTGTTATGTGCGGGATAGCAAACACGTGTGTAGGCAACTTAGTTCAGAGACGTGCCGAGTGGCTGAAAAACTAATGATCTCTGTAATATGTTGACCGATGATGCGCTGGGCAATTGACCACAAAGGTTTGAGCCATGCAGCGATAAATCCATGTTACGTCAAAATATATAGGTTCTGGAAACGTGATTATGGATCCTAATCTCGTCAGAGCAAAATCCATTGTAGAGGCGATAACTAAAACAGAGAAACGCACCCACATTGCGGCGATACTCCAGTAAGTCATTCGATTTGGAAGCTCTACTGTCACCTATAAGCTTCTCCTTGCACACGGTCAGATAGCCGAAAAACACATTTTCAGCCACTGGCTTAATTTGAGAGTTGTATTGTATATGCGGTATAAATAGTAAGGATTTTGGATTCAAGGAGGGTGGATTTGCCAATAGCTGGCCGCCTATTCAACGTAACCTATAGCAAAGCTGGTGTGAATAAATTTAAGCAGAATTTTAAATTTCATGTCAAAATAAAGTAGTGCAATATTGTGCTTGTAATTTTGTGACAAGATTAACTGTTAACCCTTACTAAATTATAAAATTGTAAGTGTTGCCAGGTGGATACTTTTCACTGTGAGGTAGAAGTTGATGTTGTTTAACAATTATTAGTTTTTTTTGTCTGAATTTACCTGCATATTCAAATTTTATTTAATTAAATTTAAGTTAATTAATTATAGTTAAACTATAAAATAGAATAAAATTTAATACGTTAATTAAATATTAAATATCGCATCATTAATATAAGAAACTCAAGTGGATACTTTTGACTGTGACTCACCGTATTTTTAGTTCGAATATTTGATTGTGTTTTTAGATAATTTTCAATAAAGTTTTTTATTTATTTTAAGGAAATCTAATAATAAATTAATAAATATTTATTTCCAGTACTGCAAACAAAACTTGGAGGGTCAAAGCTTCTACAACAAAGGGGGACGTCCCTTCTGCAAGAATCATGCTCGTTAAAGTTTAAGTTGCCAGCAAACTAAAAACTTTAAATGAAAACATAAAAATAACAACAATAACGATAAACCACGCACCTTTTCATCAGGGATCATTTAATGCATAAAAACATTGATTTTAATTAAAACAAAAAAAAAAAACAAAAACTATATAAATAATAAACTTATTTCTTTTACTTAGTTTAACTTAAAAACCAACAAAAAAAAAACTATTAATATAAATTTAATGCAAAAAAGCTTAGCTTATATTTTTAATCATGCAAAATACTATATGTTTACTTTATTTTATTAAAAAAAAAAACAAAAAAACTAAAAATCCTGCAACTCAATTATCATTTTGTTTTATCTCAATCCTTTTGCTACGAATTAAAACGATCAACGATCCCCCCTCTCCAGCTCTACGATCAACTCGCCGCTAATCTGCAAATATCTCTGGAAGCTGAAAAATTTTAATTTAAATATTTTATTTGTTATTTTAAAAAGTTCCACAGAAATGTTTTATTTTGGACTAGGAGTTTTGTAAAAAGAAAATATGCCTCCCTACCCCTCCCACACTTTCATTAAATATTCTATTTGTTTTAAACAAATTATTAAGGCCTGTCAATTTGTTGTGCTCTTTTGGCTTTAAACAATTTATTTTGTATTGCTTAATATTTATTAAATGTTATTTAAAATTTACTTTTGTGTAAAAAGAACAATTTGCAATTATATCTAAAGAAAACTTAAAGTTACAAAATTTTAAATTATTGTATAAAATTTCTGAACCATTTTTTTTTCTTGCTGATATCAATAAAATTTTATTTAAATAATGATTCTTGCTTTATTGTTAAGTATGTACTCGTAAGTATTTATAAAAATTTGTATAATTTGGGCCGGTGAAAAGCTTTCTTTTCAACATATCTGATATTCTTTATAGCTTTTGCGAGTTCTTCAATTGCAAATGAAATAATGACTCACATACTTGTTCGTTACACAGTACTTCAATAATTTACACCTTTATTTGCAATTAGTACCACTGTGTATGAAAACACTAGACTTGCTTACTTTTATGACTTATGACGAGTCAGTTTAACTCGTTGCCGCCGACCTGCTTACTATTTATACGTCTTTACCATGTTCTACAATCAACATGATCTTTGTAGTATTTCATAGTAAAAAATTATAAATAGCTTGTTTTCTATGTTTCCCAGCTATCGATATGTCGACATTTCATAGGAACTACCTTAATCATCAGTAGACTTTTTAAATTTTTGAAAGATATTCTCAAACATTCAACTTTATATCCCAACAATCCAAATAAATTGCTGAGAATTTAAAAAGAAAAATGCTCTAATAATATCCGTCAAAAAGCAAATCTGCACTTGCAACCAACTTTCAACTGAACTGACAAGCAATTTCAGTAGGCAGTGATTTTTTTGGCACTTACTGAAAGTCAAATGACAACTGAAATAACAGTGTTGCCATACAACAAGTTTTGCGAAGATTAAATGATTTTAATATAATGTTTTTGTCATATTTAAATTTTTCAAAACATATTTTTCAAATAATTCACATTTTTTTTTATTGAAAATATATAAATTAAGCAGTCTTTGCCGTTTTGAGTGAAAAAAAGTTAAAATTATTCTATTTCATTTATTTATTTTATTCCTACCATTCATTTCCCATTTTCTATGGGAATGCTGTTTTAGGAGCTGTTGTCTCTCCACTGACATTTTTAAACTGAACTTCCACGTTATTCTTTAAATACTAATGTAAATACTTTCGCAGATGACAGCGGCATTTGTCACTCGTACTCTTTTGGTCATAAGCCCAGCCTATCAGAGATCACGATTCACTGAATAGTGATCTTCTATTAATCTCCGAATGGGGTCGTAAAAACAGGGTCGCCTTTAACGCTCGCAAGACCCAAGGTTGCTTATTAACGCACAAACAAACGACCGCAATTGCTGCTTCATCCGTACACATGGATGGTATAAATATTGAGGAATCGGATGCTCTTGATGTTCTTGGTATGAAGATACAGTGTGATGTTCGCTGGACTCAACACATTTTTCATATCTCTAAAGAAGCATTCAAGTGCCTCGGTTTTTTGAAACGGTGTAAGATGTACTTCTCGCCATCCGATCTCCTTACTATTTACACCACCTACATCCGACCGAAAATGGAATACAACTCTCATGTTTGGGCCGGTGCCTCAAAGTCTATTTTGGGGCTACTCGACCGTGTGCAGGAGAGGGCGAAGAAGCTTATCAGTGACAGTAGGGTATCCAACTCTATTGATTCACTGGAGCATCGACGCAGTGTGGGGTGCATTACTCTGTTCTATCGTTACTACAATGGATTTTGCTCTGACGAGATTAGGGATCTTGTTCCCGAAACTCGCATATTTTTGCGTAGCACGCGTTCATCGTCTACAGCTCATCCATTTGTGGTCGATTGCCCAGGAAATCGTACTACGCATTACAGAGAGAATTCGTTTTTTAGCCGCACGCTTCGTCTGTGGAACAAGTTGTCTGCAGAAGTGTTTCCTGTCTGTTATAACGTTGGAAAATTCAAGTCAAATGTTCACAAACACTACTCTACTCTACTACAAATATTGATTTAGTACATTTTTCATTTTTGTATAAATTTGTAAACCCATTTCTATCACCTTATCTTTAGGTTTCATCAAATCCAAACATTACTTAAATGCGTTTATTCTATTTTCATTGTAAATATTGTACATGTGCTTATATTTGTCAAGAGCAACTACGAGTACTTACTTATGTACATATACAGCAGATATTAAGCAAGTCCTTACTTAACTGCTACTTAGTAATGCAGGCGGTAAATACTATGATATTGAAAAGTATGTAAGTGCAACACGTTACCAAGTTTTCACTGGGTATGTTTGTAAGCACAAGATGAAAAAAACTTCGTTGCTCATTTGTAGAAACTTAAAAAAAATATAATTTTTTCAAGATAATAAATATCACTTTTAAAAATATAATGGCAACATTAATATTACTTGTCGCTTGTCGCCCGAAGATGATTCTAATACTGTATTGTCATTGCCGACTGCTGCATAAGTAAATTCCATCATCTGATTCCATTAGTACGAGTAATTAAGAATTAATATACATATGTATTTAAGACTCACTAAGCGGTTTATGCTTTCAATGAACCCTTTTTAGTTTATTAGCAGCTGCTAAGCTGCAACTGGCAGTAACTTTACACCTTATAGAAGTTTTCATCAGACGCTTGAAAAGTACCATGTGATGGGGTTATAGCAAAGCGATATATATTTTGTTAAGTTAGGAAGTTTAACCACATATATTGTGACATTGCAAAACAAATTTCTCCACCACTGATCAAGGGTTAAACCCTTTAGATAAAAACCGCTCTCTTCGGCAGCATTCATTGTAATGTTCGCATATACTTAGCATACTTTTAGGAGAAGCAATAAATACATAGCTTTAACCCACATATCTTCCTTGGAATAAGTTGCATTAAAGTTTTTCTGGTCAGATATCACCCCTTTTATTGGCTTAGTTATATTTTATTATCAAACTGAAAACATATTTCACTTTTGTTCTTGTTTTTATATATTTTTCATACAAATCTAAGAGATAGTCAATAAAATAATAATCAACTATGTCTCAGCGCTTCATTCCGTTCGGAAACGAAATTCAATTAATTTTTTACTTCTTAGAAAAAACGAAAAACTAAAAAACTTTTCGGAATGAAATCATTTCTAATTGCAAGAATGAAACTAGTATTATCTTATAGAATTGATTTTATTCCGAAAAAGTTTTAAATTTTCGGTTTTTGAAGAATTAAAAAACCGATTCAATTCCATTTCCAAACGGAAGTGAATTCTGTGACATGGCCGAATATACCCTACAAGAACAGTGACGGTCAAATGACCGGTCATTAGACCGACATTGTTGACCGAAACATAGGTCACAACTTTCTATCAAGTTATTAAGGGCAATATGAAGAAAATGACCGAGAGTTTCGTGTACGTGTGATGTTTCTTCTACCACATTCTCAAAAATATCATATACGTATAACATTTTTGTGAATGTGTTGCAAAATAACATTTGAGTGTATTAGTTTCGGTCATCTATTTCTTGTAGGGTAAGAATATAATACCTACTACATTTACGAATATATTATTCTCTATACAAGCATATATTTTAAATCTTTATATAGTAACAATGGATGTTGCACTTAACTACGAAACAGCGATTACAGACATGTACTCGTGCAATTTGCATTAAAACAATATTCGGTTTGCTGCTCGTGGATACAAACGTGTACAAAATTCTGTTCACTAAAATTGCATTTGAAAGTTTGAGTTTGGAAATTAAAAAAAAAATTCTTTTAATTAGGGATTGCTACTATATAAAAGAATTTCTATTATATAGTCTAAGCTCGCGATTTTGCGCTTCATATCGCAAAATTTTATAAAAAACCTTTTGAACATTTTTATAACGAAACAATTTTTGAGCAAACAACTTTCTTCAAAATATTTTATTCACTTATTTGTCATATATTCAATAAAAATTTAATATAACGTAACATAACAAAACATAACATAACATAACATAACATAACATAACATAACATAACATAACATAACATAACATAACAAAACATAACATAACATAACATAACATAACATAACATAACATAACATAACATAACATAACATAACATAACATAACATAACATAACATAACATAACATAACATAACATAACATAACATAACATAACATAACATAACATAACATAACATAACATAACTTTGAAAAAAACATTCTTGTTTTTAAATATGTTTTTAAAATAAAAAACTTTTTTAGACATTTTTTTCTAATAAAAACCTTTTTTCGAATAAGTTTTCGAGAAAAATATGGATTTTTTCAAGCATTTCAAATAGCCTCTATATCATATGACATTATTGGGCTGAGTTGACATTTAAAAAAGAAATATATTCCCCTTTATTCCAATAGGCGTCGCCGCAGTTACATGAAGGCGACATAACAAATTTGAAATTTTTTGCTTATTGTCAACAACGATTGAATAGTTTAGATCAGTGGTGCCCACAAGTTCTATATGGAAGAGTAAATACCAATACATTTAAAGAAACACTATTTTTATTTAATATTTTCTGTTGTAAAAAGCAAAACATTTACAAAAACAAAGTTCACACTGTCATCAATGTTAACCAACAAAGGATGCGAAAGTGTTGTTGCTTTACTTTTGTGTGTGTGCGATGAAAAACGAAAAAAACTAATAAAAGACGAAGTTGTTTGTGTATTTTTCATTGCTAATGCTGAGCGCAGTATTCGTGTATTAAAAATCTAAAGGCCTTGCTACACTATCATACACGATCGTGCGATCTACTAAAGAAAGCATGTGTGCTTAAAAAGTACTAAAAATGCAAGCGTGCAACAGACTTTTTGACAAATCGTGCGCCTTGAAAAATTTTATGAAACTTTTCAAAACATTATGGTTTCTGTGCGGTCGGTGTGATATATATTGTGAAAAATATAAGAATATTGTTGGTGCCTCAAGAAAAAAATTTAAGTAATGTAAAATTTTTAATTGTTTTATTGTATATATAAATTATTTCAATTATACTTGTATAATAGTGTGGTCTACAACGCCACTTTGAAGCGATTTTTTCCAGTCGGCCAGACTTTTGAAACAGTTTCCTGTGAATGAATCGTACGATGGTGTAGGATAGTGAATCAGGGCCTTAAGCACTTTTACAAAAACAATTGAGCATCAAGCGCATAGGGCTGGGCACACTTGGTTTAGATACCCGTATTTGAAATATCGAAGGGTTTTCAAAGAATAGATAATTCCTATGGAAGACGAATGGACAATGAAGAGTTTTTTGATGTCGTCTTGATGTGACGACTATGACACCTTTTAAAATATGGGCAAAACAAAAAAAAATTTTTTTTAAATAAATATGTCTATCGAAAAAGCTCTCATGTCGTTTCGATAAAATGTATAAGAAATAGAGGATTTTGTAGCTTCATCCTAGGAACGTTAACGTAATAGGGTTAATACAGCCAGAAGTTTTTAAACGAATTGTCAAACGATTCCTTTCTGCAAGTGATGCTGTGATATGCATTTGACAGAATATCTTTAGGCGGTTTGCATCAGTCACAATATGCCTGCAAAATTAAAATTTTTCATTTTATTGGTACTTACGTTTATTTTTCTGTGAACTTCTTGGCATTGAAAAGTCCTACTAGTGATACGTTTTCTAACAATTTTTATACATTTATTTAAATTTTTAATTCATAATGGTTGCTTTTCTTTATTGAATCGTTTGTTCACTTTATTTACAGGCAATACAAGTTGACTTATAAATTACATAAAAACATTTATAATTATTTATAGAAAATGTTACTTTATATTATAATGTGTTTTTGTTACAATTGTTAATTACATTTGTTTTGTTTTTTTTTTTTTTTGTTATAATATATAAATTTTTAATTTTTTTTGGGTTTTATTTTATATTTGTTTTTAAAGCCGTTTGTTTCAAATGTCATCAAAGAACAAATTTTAACGCAAGAAAATTTCAGTTTTATAACAAAATTGTTATTTGATTCTTTCTGTAGCAGTTTCAATTTTCTTTCATATAAAATCATTCAATCCATATTGGAGTCTTGAAAGTTATTGCATTTAAAGGGAGTTCTTTTTTTACATAAAATTTATTTTTATTTACACATGAGGGAGTTTTTTTTCGATACTCCCGGCTTAGTGCAAAACATTCTTAATAAAGAAAAATATAAATTAAAAATTAACAAGTTTTGTATTAAATTTTTCATTTTAACTTTAATATATTAAAATAAATACCTTTGGATAAAATTGAATGTGATTGTTTTTGGTCTGTTTTTGTAATTTAAATAAAGAAAGCAATTGCTGAATTCATAAGCGGAGACATATCGTTTAATGATGTATTTGGAAAGATAATTTCAAACACAAAACTTCAAAACAAAAACAATTTTCAAATATATTTTTGAGAGTTTAATGTTTGTGTTTGAAATTGTCTCCCCAAATACATCGATAAACAATATGACTGGGCTTGTAAATTCAGCAATTGGTTTTCAAATATTGTAGAAAAATGCAAAATTTTGAATTACAACATTATTTCTACCTTCCAATCGACAGCTGTTAATTACCATTCCACCTAGAATTTTTATTATAGTGCTTTAGATTTATAATAATTGCAAAAGCGATATTAATAATAATGGCAACCTTATTTTGCTGTTTGTGTAATGCTGCATACTTTTAGGCATTTGAATATTCATCAGGCATTTGAATGTGCTGAAATCTGGGGGACTCCCAAGCCATTTGTGAGTTCAGTAAGATAAATTTTATGTTTTACCAACTGAAGATTAACAGCCTATTTTTAGAACACGATTAAGTTTACTGGCGACGAGCCAATTCATAGACGAGTATGCAAAAAATTGGGTTTATAAAACGTGACTCGATTGTGTCGTGCACCTTACATATGTAAATTCATGTATATGTCAAACATTTATGATATTGTTTTGTTGCCAACATGCGAAAAAATTGTATTTGTTTAAATTTTTGTATTTGTTTAAATTTTTATCAACCTATAAAAAATTAACAATTCAAAATCTTTTATTTATCAATATTTCCATAACATTTAGTTATCATTTTCTGACGATCGAAATATCGAGAAATAAAAAATTTTGAATTGTTAATTTTTTATAAAAAACAAAAAAACAAAGATCTGAAGCTGCAAAAATTAAATTTATGTAAAAAACATTTATATGCATAAAAAAGATTTGAGTTGATGTCTCAAAAATTTGACATTTTGTTTAAATGTCCTGTTGAAATTTCCATTCCTTTCTTTCTTATTATTTATTTACTATTATTTATAAATTATTTTTATTTCTTGTTTTTAATAACACTTTCCAAACATTTTCTTCTGACGAGTATGTTTCTTCATTCGCCGCATTTTGACACTTATGATTAGATGACTCGCGTCTATATAAGACCAAAATAAAGTGACAAATCTTACGTCTTTTAACACAAATTGTTACGACTCTGTCAAAGTTGAACCTACCGAATGAACCGCTTCTGAACTAGTCGTGGCCACTATTTACCTGTAGTGCATTTCACTCACTTTAAACGATTTTAAAAGAGCATGACTAGGTGCGAGCTATTGCGGTTTGTACTAACGCTTATGTGGTTCACTAACCTATTTTTAACACCTCTGGTTGTATGTTAAAATAAATTTGAATTAATCTGGCAGCTTTGTTAAAAATAAAGAAAACCACAAAGAGGAACAGAAAAAAACAAACAAATTTGCAAATAATTCCATGTATAGGGTAAGTATTATAAATTTATTATTTAAAATATTTTTTGATAAATAAGATAAGTTCTTCTCACGGAGAACATGCCGACCAACTATTGAAGGCTGATCTGCCGACAACTCTTATGTCAAATACGCTGAAGTTATTCTAGTAGAAATTTTAACGACATTGTTGTTAAAATAAACACCACAAAAATAATTGGTCTTTAGTTAACGCTAATCAGTCTGGCTATAAAAACAGCTGATTTGAAACGAAGTGTTAAAATCTGTTATAAAATCGTGAAAACAGCAACGCTGGTGTTAATTTCTCTAGACGAATTTCATTAGCGTTAAAACAGGTTACTGAATTGCACTACTGATATCACTTTTCAACAGCAAATGCCATAAATTGTGATTTTAACCGATTATATACATTTTAAAGTGCTGCTGCTATATCACAAGCAGCTGAATAGTCATGCAATTTTACATGGAAATTTCTTAAGGAATTGACTGACTTCAAATCAAAATTTTCCGACCAGTTGCTTGTTTGTATTGTGGAAACATCATATAAGTTTACTTTCAGATTTATGTGTTTTATTTTACGTTACAAGTTAAAACTCATGATGAGTCATCCGATATGTGAACATGCCACATGTATCATTGTATTCTCCAAGACGTTTATTTTAATTGTTTCAAGGGGATCAATTAACAGAGTAACGGCTATATTATTTCTCACTAAAAAGCGCCTAAAACGCTGCATTACATTATGCTCAATCAAGCAAATATTACTGTATTACTACACAAAATACTTTAGGCATGCTTACGATTCAAAATCGCAAAATTTTGTAATATTGCGATTTCCAGCGCATCAATTCCGGGATTTGTAATTTTTCCAATTCTTGTTTTGTAAAATACTTGTTTTGTTTGTGATACTATATATATGTATATGATCGGCTCGTATACTTGTTAAATTCTAATTTTAACCAATTATATACACTTTAAAGTGCTGTTTCTGCATCACAAGCAACTGAATTGTCATGAAATTTTAATGCAAATTTCCTCATTTTTTGAGTGACTTCGAGCCAAATTTTTCAGACAAGTTTCTTGTCTGTGTTGTGAAAGCAGCAAAAAAGTTCACTTTATGTGATTTATGTGTTTTATTTTACATTAGCAACCAAAACTCATGATGAAAAGGCATTCAGCCCAATTACAAATAAAAATTCCGAGGGAGTTTTTTGACTTTTCCCCTTCCTCCAATTATGAACTAAAATGGAGTACATTTTATTTTTTCCTTTTTTTATTAACTGACAACACTAAAGGGAGATCAAATCTTCAATTACTTATGTAAATTTAACAAAAATTTAGCTTTTCTCTTTAGTTTAAACTGAAAAAATTACTTTACGTAGGATATAAATTCCTCGAAGAATAAACTCCGTGAGAAATAAATTCCGTGAGAATATTCATAATTGGGCTGATTAATTTTTACTTGAAAATTTCTCAATTTTTTGAGTGACTTTATGTGGTTTTTCAGACAAGCTGCTTGTTTGTATTGATGAGTCTTCCGATATATGAACATATCAAATGCATTAGAGAATGCAACGACTCTCTAATACATTTGATCCTTTTAACGCATGCGCTGCTAAATTCAATGAGTTTTTTTAAGGGGAGCAATTAAGAGAGTAACGAGTATATGATTTCCCAATAAAAAGCGCCTAAAATGCGGCATTATATTATACTCAATTAAGCAAAAATTACTGTATAACTATACAAACTACTTTAATCGTTATTTCCAGCATATCAAATCAAATAAAAATTACTGTATTACTATTCAAAATACTTTAGACGTTACTTGCGATTCAAAACCGCAAAATTTCTTCATTTTGCGATTATCAGCACATCAATTCCGGGATTTGTGTTTTTTAGAATTCTAGTTAGGTAAAACACTTTGTAGCAAAAAGTATGCAATAGAATAACGAGCTTGAATTGGTGTTTTCACTTTTAAGAACAAAATTAGATTTTATTTCGATTGTCTTGTTTTCTCGTTTTCTAAGCACTTGCAATATGTTTGATATTATTTCGTGAACGGAATGGTTTAGTTTTTCTTTTACAAAAACAGAAAAAACACAAATTTATATTATATTTTGTATAATATTATATTAAGACTTAACTAATAAAAATAAAATAGGGATTTTTTCAAGGGTTTAAAGCAAAACGCTTTTTATAAGCAATGTGAAATTTGATTCTCTCAATACTGTGATTTTAGTTTTTTAAAAGACGAAATGGCGTTACGCTTTATGCAGAGAAATATTGAAGTAAATTATGGAAAATTTAAATTTCTTCTCATTGAAAACGGCTGGTAAAAAGTAATTACACTTTTGCGACAGCTCCCTCTGCTGGAGGGCTTAAACTTTCTTAACTGTCATCTCTGCTATAAAGTCTTAAATATTTCATGCTGTTATTAAGAAATAGTTTAATTTTGCCCGAGTTATTTTAGAAACCCTTTAAAATAATAGATATTTATTATAAGAAAACAAAACAGTAACAGTATCTTTTTTGCAAAAATTAAAAGTTATTTTCTAATATCTTAATCCAGAATATCAGCAAACAATTTAAAAATAAAAAATTTTCAACATTTCTTTCGGCCTTGGCTTTTGTTACCCGCTTATCAAAAGTATTCTACTCTAATCAAACATTTAGCTTCAGCTCACTATTTCACTTCTTCTCTTATTTCTATATTACAAATGGGCCAAAATTTCAATTTGTTCTCTAGTAACTGAGCCCTCGCCGCTACCTTCACTGTTAAGGCGATATTCGCCGGCCTCCAAACTGTCACCCGTTTGCGGTGTTATAGTAACAATTGTCACTAGATCATCCTTTTTATCACTACTGATCAAATGATTTAAATTAGCATCCGATTTTGATAGCAAAATATTTGTATCCAATTGCACAGAATTTCGCTTCTGTTCCGTCTTTTGTCCGCCGGTGTTAGTTGTATTATTGCAGCGTTGTTGTAGCGAATTATATTCCGATAATTGTTCAACGCTTAACGGTTCGGGTATATCTTCATTGGCTAAAAGGCGGCCTGAGGGTTCCGTTTCGATGCTGCGTTCGCTGCTAATTGTACCGGGTGTGGTGTTGCGGGAACGGTAGCTGGGCGGGAAACTGTATTCAGAACCAGCTATACTGCTTTCACAACGATTGCCACCACCAGTGCCGCGCACAGTTGATGTTAAGGGAGCTCTGAAAAAGAAAAGAGAAAATAATTTAAATACTGCAAGCACTTTTCTGTCAAAAATCGTACATTTTCCAAAAAAAAATAAATTTGGAACTGGGAGAGCTCTTAAGCTAAATAATAGTTTAATTGTATCGAGAGGGCGAAGAAGCTTATCGGTGACAATAGGGTATCCAACTCTATTGACTCACTGGAGCATCGACGCAGTGTAGGTTGCATTACTATGTTCTATGGTTACTACTTACTATGGACAGTAAGAGTCTCACTTGGCTCAGCTGAACGTTGTGTCACTGCGGTCAAAGGATGCCCTCAGGGTGGAGTACTATCTCCCCTACTATGGTCAGTACTTGTAGACGACCTCATCAGGCTCCTTAACCGTAAGGGATACAAAACCATTGGATACGCAGATGACATCTACGTGACAATCAGGATCGACCATCCTGACATGATGGGAACGCTAATGCAAAATGCATTAGACACAACATGGGAATGGTGCAGAAGAGAAGGGCTCTCAATAAACCCTGAAAAGACGCAATTGTGTTATTCGCCAAAAAAAGGGAGGTAGTGATCCCTACTCTAAAGATAAACGGTATTGAGGTTGCTCCCAAGACAGAGGTGAAATATCTAGGCATAGTCCTGGATAAGAAACTCACATGGGAACCGCACCTCGAATCGGTGATAAAAAAAAGGCAACAACAAGCCTCTGGATTGCCAAAAAACTACTGAGTAGATCCTGTGGCCTAAGCCCTACGATGACGTACTGGTTATATACCCAAATGGTAAGACCCACTATACTATATGGGGCTGTAGTATGGTGGAGAAAAACCGAACAGGTAACAGTCATATCAAGACTTCGCAAGGTTCAGAGACTCGCATGCCTATGTATTACAGGGGCGATGAAATCCACCCCAACGATAGGCATGGAAGCTCTTTTGAACCTAACACCGCTTAACATAGCTGTACAAAAAGAGGCGGCTGTTCAGGCCATCTAAATTTGCAAAAGGGAAAAGCTTTAGGCAGGAAACCTTATTGGACATCTTGCAATCCTAAACGATTTTAGAGACATAATCGATATGTCTCAAACCAGTGACACTATAGATCCGTCTAACTCCTTTGCCAGCAAGCTTAAGATCATATTTCCTACAAGGTAGGAATGGATCATGAATCCAAGATGGTTGCGGGATGGTTCACAAAAGTGGTACACGGATGGATCCAAAACGCTCCAAGGTGTTGGAGCGGGAATAGTGGGGCACGCAAATGTATAACTCTTAGCAAACACACCACAATCTTCCAAGCGGAACTATACGCAATAAAGGAAGCGGTTGAAATACTCTCCGATAGGGGGCACAAGGGAGTGCTGATAAGAATACTCTCTGATAGCCAATCAGTGCTAAAGCACCCTGAGCAGTTGTGTCTTCACGTCCAAGTTAGTACTGGAATGTCACAACAGGCTAAACAAACTGGCAAGCCAGAACCAGGTCACACTGATCTGGGTGCCAGGACACGAAGGGCATCACGGCAATGAAATGGCTGACATGCATGCCAAGAAAGGAGCAGAGGGGACTTTTATTGGACCCACTCCAACTTTTGGCTTCAACAAGGGTCTCCTGAATGAGAAGATAAAAAAGTGAACGGTGTTCATCGTTAAACAACAGTGGAACGAGACAGCTGGTCTCGAACACTCCAAGAAATTTCTAAACTTTGATAAAAAAAGGGCTGAACGTGCTCTAAAACTGGACAGAACATTAACAGGTGCACTTACAGGTCATTACAACTGCCACAAGCACCTGCACAGGATGGAAATATCCAACACAGACGTTTGCAGATTCTGCGGTGAGGAAGAGGAGTCAATGGAACACTTAATCACCCACTGTGGAGCACTGGGACACAGAAGATATAGGCTACTACAATCTTATATGTTAAGTGAATGTGACTTAATATCACACCCTTGGAAGGAGCTTGTCCGTTTTCTTGACATACTCAACCCATAATGGGGCAAGGGGACGCACAATAGATCAATATTGGTCGCATTGCAAATGGCCGATGAGGGCCATATCCCATCCACTAATAATAATAATAATAATAATAATAATAATAATAATAATAATAATAATAATAATAATAATAATAATAATAATAATAATAATAATAATAATAATAATAATAATAATAATAATAATAATAATAATAATAATAATAATAATAATAATAATAATAATAATAATAATAATAATAATAATAATAATAATAATAATAATAATAATAATAATAATAATAATAATAATAATGGTTACTACAATGGATTTTGCTCTGACGAGCAAAATCCATTTTTTTACGTAGTATGCGTGCATCGTCCAGGGCTCATCCATTTGTGGTTGATTGCGGGGGGAATCGTACAACGCATTACAGAGAAAATTCGTTTTTCAGCCGCACGCTTCGCCTATGGAATAAGTTGCCTGCAAACGTGTTTCCTGTCTGTTATAACGTTGGAAAGTTCAAGTCAAATCTTCACAAACACTACTCCCTCTTTTCCCCTTCCTCATAACCTATTTTCCTAGTTCTCGTACAATGCACTGCATATGTAGATGTTATTCCCTGAGTACTGGCCCAGGAATAAAAAAAAAAGAGTGACCCGGCATAGTCAAAACCTTTCCTTGGGGACGAGCAAAGTATACAGAAAAAACAATTGAATACTGAAAGCTGCACTCACTAGCATTCGAAGTCGGTATCCTGGAAACACATGTAACTTTTAATACGGCCGCTTAACCAACTCAGCCAGCTTTTTAATGAATTTCTTTGTCATTATATTTGCTACACTATTTACTCGTAGTACCTACAAAGAAATTCCTACATTTCCATGCAAAATTTTTTCGCAACATTTTCATGGAAATGCGCAAAAATTGTGTACCATTAATGAAACTTTTATAACCGAATTGATGCTTTTCATGATATTAACAAAGAAATAGTGAATGAATTTCCGCAGCAAAGCCTTTTTCTTTCAGTGTAGCACAATTCTTCAGCTAACCCATATCGTTGCCGTACGAGGTGAAGGGTATACAAAATTCGTTACAGTCTTCTATATTAAACTTCTATTTGTTTTCATACAATTTTCCTTAAACTCTTTTTTTAATAGGGGTTTTTTTTCTCTCTTTGTTTTTGATATTTTTGTGTTTTACTTTTTGTTGTTCTTGTTGTTGTTGTTGTTGCTAGCAGCACCTTTTTTGTGTGTTTTCCTGTTTGAGGTTTTAATTTACATATTGATTGATTGTATTTACTTAAGCCAATCTGTTACCCCAGATACGAAGGAACTTGTTGATGAAAATAGAAATAAATGCAAAAATAAAAATTTTCAAATCGTATCTAATTTTCTAGAGTCAATTTAAGATGAGTTAGTATGTGCGTGTGTTTGCAAGTGTATGCGTTAGTGTGTATGTGTTTTAAAAATACTGTTGGACTAACAAAGTTCGAGTGTACTTTTTTTTTTAATATTAACTTTTCTTTCTTGCTTAATGTCGGTATTAGCATTTGATAAGTTTGTAAAACTCATTTGATTTGAAAAGATAATAATAATTTTTTTTTTAATTTTTTATTGGAAAAATCAAAATATTATTTAAAGATTTTTATCAAATAATAATTGTATGTTCTTAGTTTGTTTGGTTTGAGCTCATTTTTCCTGCAGCCAAGAAGGATTATTTTGCTAACAATAGTTGCTGTGATCAATAACACTAGATCAAAGAAGAGAAGAAAAAATAATTGAGTACTAAAATGGGGCACAACTGCCTGTTCTACAGTAGGTGCTACAGTACTCATCAGCACCCACTAGGATTCGAACTCTGGGTCATGGGTGCTACTTGGCTTCAACTAAATATGTAAAGTACTATTTAGCTACAAGTCAAGTAATGCAACCAAATTTATATAATCACTTGTCAAGCAATCGAATAAATATACTCGAGGGATAAAAGTGTTGCCACCAAAATCGTACCGAGCATTTGAGTGATAGTTGGTTACATATATAATTATCTAAATCTATATAATTATCATATATTATGTTTATACGCAGCCTATTCGCAAATAAGAACTATTTGCAAATAACTAACTCACTGTTTATGCGCCAATTTGTATATGGAAAAGTCTTATTTTTTTTAGTATAGCATATGTTCCAAATGTAAACAATTGGCAGCATTGTTAGTGGAAAATGCATATTGATTACTGCAATAATAACAGAAAAAAATTAAATATTTTTTGTAATACAATTAAATCAAATAATAATAAAAATTAAAAATTTTATATATTTGTTTCCTCACGTAATTTTTACCATATTGCATATGTGCCACATCGACGAAATCTTTGAAATTGTGAAATAAAGTGGCAACTTTTTAAGTGTTATTTGTAGGCCTCGGCAGCGAACCAAATGGGTCGCCAAGAGGACGTGCTTGAAATTTTCACAGATGAATCCTAGTCGTACATGGGAGTTGGTGGGGCATTTTTATGCCACAGTATCAGAGGAGGATCAGTTTTAAGCTATATGATGAGTGTAGCGTGATGCAGGCTAAAATTACAGCTATTTTGAGAGCAGGTTGGTTCAGGAAAGCCGGATATCTCTTAATGAGATAGCGAGACATTCCAGCCTAGAGCTTTTCTGGGTACCGGGGCACAGTTGAGTGTGCGGAAATATTGTGGCGGATGAGCTGACGAAAGCCGGGGCTCGTCTACAGCGAGGGGACATTAATACGATGTCCCGCTTAACAGCTGTAAAAACCAAGTGCAGCGTCAACTTGTAGGGACTGATGGTAGCAAGACTAACATGACCTGCGTATGATCGTAGAAAAACTGCGGTCCTAAAGGGTTTTCCCCGTCAAATGTTGCGTACCTTGGGGGCAGTTCTGACAGGACATTGTCTCATGGGGACGCATGCTAGGAGGTTAAATTTTCCATTTAATGATTTCTGTAGAAGTTGCGGGGATGAGGACGAGGAGGAAAGTGTTGAGCATTTCCTCTGTCGATGTCCGGCTCTCTGTTATATGAGAGCGCTGATATATCGGAATATCGGAATGCCGAGTGAACGGACTGGATTCCTTTATGCGGCTTTCGGGTTGGTTTGGATCTGAACCGTCGGCGGAAGTGTAAGTCTCATAGGCTGCACTTCTCCATCAGGCAACACCACGGGACCCAAAAGGACCCAAGTGGGCTGGTTTTGTAAAACTAGTGGCATGTACAACATAACCTAACCTACGTCTTATTTGCAAATAAGTTTTTAATCAGTAATTGTTTTCGTGCGAAAGCTATTTTATTTACTATTTATGCGGCAATTTATGTTATTTACAATGTTTTTGATCTCCTACGTATAAACGTAGTAATAGATCCCTGTAGCACAATAGAAAATATTGCGATAATTCTCTGAAAACTTTTTATTTTATTTACAATGAACATCAAGAGTGTTGTTTGGCCCACTCTTTATTAAAACAATATTGCCTGATAAATCTGATCTAACTACTCGTATGTTTATGTAAAATATTTGTATTTTAAATACTTTTTTAATAACTTAAGCACACTTTTGGACTATCGTTATGCTGCAAACTCTCTACCAACTGATCCCTTAAAGAGCTGAAGCTCCTGTTTGAGTAATTTCTGTATGAAACGCACTAATTATAATAAACTTAAAAATTTTCCAACATAAAGAAGAAAGACCAAAAATGAACGTACTAGTAAATTGTAATCTGCACATTAAACCAAAAAAAAAAAATAAGAAGAAAACGACATTTCTTGTAAATTTCCTTTTAAACACAACGCAATGACTTCCAAAACTTTTCGCCTCATTATCAGCATCACCCAGCGCCACATCAACAATCAACTTTAAGCATCAATATGCCGCAGGAATAAAAAGGACTAAAAGATAATAGAAACTTTTTGCTTGCTTGCTTTCTTTTTAATTACTGCTCATTATTGTAAGAGATCAAAGCGGCAATTATGAGTTAAATGAGCCTAAACTTAATCATTTAATAGGACTTAAAGTATTTTGCCAAAAAAAAAAGAGCACAAGAAGAAAAAAGTGAAAAAGGAAACTTTCCAATTATTTTACAACGAAAAGAGTGTATGATAGAGTGAGTGCAGAGCAAGGGAATGGTGTAAAGAAAAAGGATATAAAACGAGTTTTTGGTCTTAAGCAAAATAAGTTTGTTTAAAAGAAAATAAAACATTGGGCAATGTCATGAGGAGTCAAAAATTAAGTTATTTTTTTGGAAAAATGGAAGATTTTTGTTTCTAATGTTAACAATTAGTTTTGTTTTCCTAACATTTTGTTTAGATAAAATGTACGAGGGCAGACAAACATTTTATCTCAACAAAATAGCAGACTATTGACGAATCATGGATGTATGGCTATGACATAGAAACCAAAGCAAGGCATAAACATCAATGGAAGCGTCCAGAAGCATCAAGACCGAAAAAAGTAGTTCAAGTTCGGTCAAATGTGATAGTTATGCTCACTGTTTTCTTCGACTGCAATGGCGTGGTATATCATGAATTCTTCAAGTTATGCGCCGTGTATGCGCAGCAATTCGCCAGTAACGCACAGAGTTGTAGAAAAAACCATCATGGATGTCCGCATGACTCAAGTGGTCCAGTGTAAAAGCCGTCTATGATTTTAACAACTGGCAACACCGCAGTTTAAAGTGTAGACTTTAAACTGTGGTGAATTGACTTGAGGCTTGCTAACTTCACTCTCATAAAACCAGCCAAAAAGCCAACAATCGCTAATTTTATAAAAGAAAACCAAAATTAGAAAGAAGCGTTTAAATTAAATCAAACAAAAGGAAAATAAAAAGACTTCTTCCTGAAGAAGTCTTCTAAAGGAAGACGAAATATTGAAAAATATATTAAAATTTTTTAAAAAACAAAAAGAAGCTTGAACGGAAGAAATTTTAAATAAGAGAAATCGAAGCCTTTTTATTGGGACCAAATTCGTGGCTTGACAGCAGATTTGGAGGATATGCCCCGACACAACAGACAACAACCACCACCAGTGATCAACCAACACAACAACGTTCAGCAGATCTGAGGAGACGAGCAGTAGGAAAAGTCCAGCAGGTAAACAATGGATTTTGTGCCATGACAAGGCACCAGCTCACACATCGATACTTGTGCGTGAGTTTTTGGTCAAAAACAAAACAACTTATCATGCCTCAACCACCGTATTTACCGGACGTGCCCACCCCCCCCCCCCCCCCCCTGTCTTTTTCTCCTTCCCAAAACTGAAGACACAGATTGAGGAGATAGATAAAAATCGAAACAGGAGCTATTGGCGATACAAAAAAGCGCGTTTCAGAAGTATTTCGAGGATTGGAAAAAATGCTGGCATAAGAGTATTATATCTGAGGGGGAGTACTTTCAAGGGCATAAGGTAGTTATTGATGATTAAATAAATACTTTTTGAAAAAATTTAACACAATGCTAATTTTTTCATCAAACCTCGTATCTACGAAAATTTGTGTATCAGTGTGAGCTGGTTTTTTTTTATCTTGGACCAGGACTCAGGGGATGACACCTATATATGCAGTGCATTGTACCAGAACTAGGAAAATAGCTTGTGAGGAAGGGAAAAGAGGGAGTAGTGTTTGTGAACTTGAACTTTCCAACGTTATAACGGACAGGAAACACGTCTGCAGGCAAATTATTCCAAAGACGAAGCGTACGGCTGAAAAACGAATTCTCTCTGCAGTGCGTTGTTTGATTCCGCGGGCAATCGAGCACAAATGGATGAGCTCTGGACGATGAACGCGTGCTACCTAAAAATGTGCGAGTTTCGGGAACAAGATCCCCAATCTCGTCAGCGCAAAATCCATTGTAGTAGCGATAGAACAGAGTAACGCACCCCACACTGCGCCGATGCTCCAGTGAGTCAATAGGGTTGGATACCCTACTGTCACCGATAAGCTTCTTCGCCTTCTCCTGCACACGGTCGAGTAACCCCAAAATAGACTTTGAGGCACCGGCCCAAACATGAGAGTTGTATTCCATTTTCGGTCGGATGTAGGTGGTATAAATAGTAAGGAGATCGGATGGAGTGAAGTACATCTTACACCGTTTCATCGCTTAATACCTGGAGCAGATTTGGAGAAAGGGTAGAAGGAATATTTCCCATTTGCTCACAAATATATATATAATATAAGTATATTTTGCTATTCTGTTTTATGCCAAACCAAAAATTTCGAATTTTGTTTGCTTAGAATAACCCACCCAACATTTTCAAGCAAACGTTTGAGCTGGAGCCAAGCATGCTTAACACATTGGGTAAACTTATTCATTCTTTATTAGTTTGTGCCCCACGAAATCTTGTTTGTGTACCATATCACTCTTCAGCATTTCTTGCCAGGTCCCATCATCATACAATTTTAAGGCTTAAAGTTTGTTAAATTTTAAGAAGCCGCTGCCCGGGGACATGTTTTTGATACGCATTACGTAAACACTTTCCAAGTCATAAATTTACGAGGAAATGACAACTTTAGAAATTTTTACTTAAAAAAAAAAACATAGAAAATCCTTTCATGTTCTTTTGAATCCACCCTGCTGGTGGAATTGCCTGCTGGTGGAATTGTCTGCTTGTGTATTGAAGGTTGGCGTTATTCCACCTTCTTCTATTCAGACTTAAATGAAGAGAAATTATTGTGGTTTTTGTATTGGAGTTGTTGTTTTATTTTTTGTTGGCGGATTCGTTGGTTGCATGCTGCTTTTGTTATTGTTTTTAAGTGTAAAATATGTAAATTTATAGGATT
Source organism: Thecocarcelia acutangulata (assembly GCA_914767995.1). Taxonomy (NCBI): domain Eukaryota; kingdom Metazoa; phylum Arthropoda; class Insecta; order Diptera; family Tachinidae; genus Thecocarcelia; species Thecocarcelia acutangulata. The sequence goes on along the minus strand of OU612098.1, from coordinate 84,093,414 downwards.
TTTTTTTTGCATTGAATGCTTCTACATGTATGTACGAGTTTATATTTACAAGTGTGAATGTGTGTCTGGCACTGTGTGAGTTTTGCTATTCCATATTGAACTAAAAACTGTCTACAAAGTTCAACGACAAAGTTTTTACATGTATTTAATGTATTTTTTTATTTTTTTTTTTTTTTTTTTTAAGAAAAATATATATATGTATATGTAGTTGGCGAAAAAACCAAATGTCTGTCTGTTTTTTTTTTTCGAGAATTACTCAAAACAGCGATGAAAACAATTCGAATTGGCTTAAAAGTTAAAGAGTTTGAAGAGTATTTTTATATGTTTTTGTTTAGTTCTTTTTTTTTATTTTTAAATTGTAAAGAAATGTTTCTGAGAGGTTTTTGCAGCGCTTTAGTTTTGAAGGGCAAAGTTGTCAATTGTAACACTACAGAAACCACAAAGTTGGGTATAAAAATTACAGTTCCAAAAAAAAAAAAAAAAAACGAAACGAAGGCTGTATCATCATTTATTTTATCAAGCGTCAGGTATAAAATAAAACATCTTACTCAATAGCTTACGACGGCAAATTGGCAGTTTTGTGTTGTTTTCTTATTTCCTGAGCAACAGTTTTAAGTCCACTGTTTACTGTTACCAGATGGTAATATTACTGGGCTACAAACGAATATTCAAAGAGGCTGCTTGTATTAGTTTGTTTCTGACAACCATCGAAATTACACAGTTTGTTTAGTTCTAACGAAAATATAAAATATCGAGTGTGTTATAGCTGATTAAGCATTAGTTTTTATGTAAATATGCCATCACCGAAATCGATATAAATACTCTTACGAGTTTGTATCACTTCCAACCCACTGTACGAGCCATTGTTGTGCTTGTTATAAATATGCGCGAACATCCACACAAACAACATAAAGCCAGAAACGCAATACACAAACAAACGATGTACGTGATCTAAAGAGCGCAGAATTTTAATTAAATTAACCACTAGTGATTTTAGTGGTGTTGTTTCATTCTTATAGCTTCTCAAGCATGTGTGTGTATGTGCTTAGCTATTATATTTGTAAATTTGAGTCTAGACTGATTATTATTTAGATGCTTCATAAAGAATGTAGAAGGTCATAAAGAAGTATAAATACCAGGCAGAGGCAAAGTTTAATTTTAAATGTTTTGCAAGATAGTCATAGTAGTCATAAGTTAGACAAGGAAACAAATCTAGTGTTTTGACATACAGTGGAATTAAGTGTAAATAAAGTTGTGAAGTATTGAAGTAATTTGTAATGAACAAGTGTCTATTCCATTATTTAATTTGAAAAATCAAGAATTCATAAAAGTGTTTTTAAAAGCAAAAACGTTATAAAACTGTGAAGCTGCAGTACTATCAGTTTCAAAGTTTAAAAAAGTTGGAGTACTGGGAGTTCGTAATTGAAGAATTGGTACCCTGTATTACGTTTTTGTATTATCCTTTCGCATGTAATTTTTTCCTTTCGCATATCTTTTTTTTATCATTCTTCGCTATTGTTTATTTTTTGGTACTCTTTCGCGAAAAAGTTTGGGCAAACGGCACAAAGTAGCAAATTATACTCTTATCGCATTTACATTGCGCATCGAGCTTACTTGCGCAGCGCAATAAAGAGTAACCCCCCTGAGCTTCGTTGAATTCTTAACACCACAATTCTAACGCACAAACAGCCGAGAAAATTTCGCAACCGTAACTTTTTTTTAATATATTTTATTACTTGCAGTAACGATTGTGGTAATCTGAATTATAATTTTAACGCCAGTAAACAGCTGTAGCAAATGCAACAGCTGATTTTGGTCGACAGCGAATAAGGTTATAAAATGTTACTGAAAAGCAAATTCGATAAAATTTGTTATAATTATTTTAACGATATGACTACCAAATGATATGAAAAAGTAAAAGTTACAGAATCACACTACTGGTATTGGACGATCAGAGAATGTAAGTGCGAAAGATAATACTGAATGATGAGACTGAACGAATTCCAATGACATTTTGCCTGAATATTTTAGATATGAATCTTTATGTAACCACTTCTAAGGAGTATTTTACAATATCTAAACGGAATCCGAAAAAGTTTCAACACCGTTTTCCAAGTGTGATTCGTCTATGTCACTATTGCTCGTTCGTATGAACTTATGTATTTTAATTGAATTTTGACACATCGTTCGCATAGAATAAAGTTAGAAAAACCCCAAGTCAATTTTCTGTCGCCTAGAATAGGAATGAACTTATCCTTTCGACAATGGCGAACTGGCTATAAGAGGTAGTTGAACTTTTTTTATTAAATACTAGCTGACCCGCCCACGCGTTGCCGTGCCATTTTTTTAATACGCATAATCCTGAAGTCTTATTGAAACGCTGTTGGATTCTAATCAGTAATTGATGAATTTCTTCTTCCGCTGCGTAAATTGTCTAGCTGTTCATCTCTGAGGCTTGCTCGACGATTTCGCATTGCCAACCGAGCCGTTTCACGGGCTGCCTCCTTTTGCTCTTTTAAGTGAGAAGCACGATTTCTAATATTAGAAAAACTAGTATTAGAAAAACTAAAAATTTTTCGGAATGAAATCCTTCTTACCTTCTGGAATGAAATTACTATTTTCTGCTCCAAAGTGATTTTATTCCGAAAAAAATTCTTAGTTTTTCGTCTACTGAAGAACAAAAAAAAAAATAAAATAAAAATGGATTGAATTCCGCTTTCGAATGGAATTGAATTCTATGACATGGCTGTATCTACAGAATTCAACGTCAAGCCGCAACAGGGTTGCAAGACTGATTGTAACCATCATGAGTAAAATCATCAAAAAAAAAATTTACAAGGACTTGTGCAAATCAAAAACCGATTTTCCTGGCTCTGGTATAATGCACTGCATATGTAGGGGTCATCCCCCTGAGTACTAGCCCAATAAAAAAACATGTTTTTTTTTCGATTTTTTTCCGATTTTTATCAAGTTGGCCACAATCAAACCTGTCACCTTTTTTCGGCCAGACGTTGGGTTCCGGAACACTCTGTATAGCAGCAAATCAGGGAGTCAGCTAACTGTTATCGTTGTTATCTTACATGATCTTATATTGACATTATTGAACCTTGCCGCTGAGTTCAAAAATATGTTTTTGACTGATCAGAAAACGAAAGTCTAAAAAGTTGTTTGGAGTGGTATCGTTTTCAATATTCAAAATGATGTGTAAGAATATATATTTTGCTAAAAATGATTTCATTCTGAACCAGTCACTAGCTACTCGTGTTTTAAAGAAATAAAAGTGGATTAAATTCCGCTTCCGCCAGGAATTGAACCTGCTTACCTTTTATAGCCAGCATGCTTCCATCAGCAGCAAACAAATTTACTTTACTGCGTTTTAAAGCAAAAATTTACTAAAAACTATCATTAACATAAAATCACTAATAAATTTTGATAACGGCCTCATATCTACTATATTATATAAAATTTATATCCCTTTGCATGTTGCTTGACACAGACCAAATTGCTTGACTGACTTCTTTTGCATAATAGGATTTGTTTGCTGGTTTTGGTTGAGAGTTTTCAAAATAGTTTATTGGGTGTTGGATAATGCACATTTTATTCAACATTTTATTTAGTTTTTAATTTCCATGCAAATTTATTTGCTTGAAATTTTCTACAAGTAAAATTGCAAACACGTGTACATGGCAAATTTTATATTTATATATGTGTAAATGAGAGAGAGCGAGAGAGGGAGATAACCTTACCTTAGCAAACTTCCGGCATGTGAGCGATACGTGGGGGGTGGCGAACTTCCTCTAACAACACCGTTCTGGCGATCCCTATCCAATAAAAGTAGCCTGTTTAGAGAGTATAAATAAAACATGAAAAAGTTATTAATTGTTTTTCGTTGGTTCAAGGAGCAAGGAAAACCAAAAATAAAATAATAAAAACGAAAACTTTGCAAAAACGTTTGCTTTGCAATATAAATGACACTGTAGCATGCAATCATTAAATTTATAGACTTTCAATTATTTTCTGCCGCCACTTGCAAAACATGGACGGTATCTTGTTTTACAATACAAAACTATTGCAAAATCATTTTAGCACAAGCAAAAGCAGCTGTAGGAAAAGGAAACATTCCTTTTAGTGTTGTGGGACAACAAAACAAAAAACTATTGCCACAAACTTTAGCACACACTTTGTGTCCGGCAAAACCGCAGTATGTGGTTGGCCACAGTTTATATGAGCAGTTTGAGCAGTATTTGTGTAATTGTTTTTAAGCTTTTCTTTTTCGCTTTAAGGCTATAATTTTCTTTCAAGCAACTTACCTTAAACGATATTCTTGCATACTGGCTTGATATGATGGCGGTGGGGGTCTGTGCTGAAATTCTGGGTAAAGAAGACCTTGAGGTGCCCCACCTCCTCTACTGCAAGGTCGCCGACCACATCTACCCAAATCAACACTCGACCCAAGACCCAGACAAGGCGGACCGCCCGGTGCAGTCATACGCCAAGCAGCACCACTAACAGTAACTAAGACGACACCAACACCTGAAATTGTTAAAGGAAACACAAAACTGGTTATGAAATGAGTTACTTTAATTAACTTACAAATATAGGGCTTGCCTAGCAAGACAAGATTATATAAATCTAGTTTTAGCTTCTGAATAGGTCATTTGATGGTCAATTAAACAAAAATATCAGCGAGGAGTCATACAGCCATGTCACAGAGCTTAATTCCGTTCGGAAACGGAATTGAATTCGTTTTTCCTCTCTTCAAAAAAACGAAAAACCAAAAAACTTTTCGGAATGAAATTATTTCTAATTGCAAGAACGAAACTAGTATTATCTTATAGAATGGATTTCATTCCGAAAAAGTTTTAAATTTTCGTTTTTTGAAGAATTAAAAAACCGATTCAATTCCGTTTCCGGACGGAAGTGAATTCTGTGACAAGACCGATAAAATAAGGTTTCTATCCAATTCTTAAAGGAAATTCTGCTGAAAACTTTGCTCCGCACATTAACACTTGAGCTACTTTCAACATCGCTTCTTACCAGCCAACACCAACAATGATATCATAATCAATCAAGCTTGATGTCAATATCCATCATAGCTGAAGGGAAGCATTACTTATAATAAAACATATAACTTAATAAAAATCATCATAATAAAATTTAATAGACCTTTATTAATAAATAAACTTCATCTTTCTAAACGTTCATGTGAAATATTTGCTAAACAAAATAATCCAGAAGAACATAAACCACAATTCAATATTGCGAATAAATTAAGTAGAGAGCTATTTGGTTATATACTCGTAGTTTGAAAAAGGCAACCTACTGGCTTCCTCGTCACGGTAGTGGCTGCATTAAACCTCATACACTCTCACCGTAAATCTAATTTTTTGGAGTGAAGAGGCTCACTTTCACTTAAATGGCTACGTCAACAAGCCAAACTGCCATTACAAGCCTCCAAGAACCCGCGACCCTCGATTGTAACATAAAACATCATTGTATTGCCTCAGGGTAACTGCTTGTGTGCCTTATACACGCATAAGATAATCGGACCCTTTTTCTTTTTTGAACATTCTCAGAACACCAGGTCTTGTTTTGAGCAAAGTGCTCAAAACACATTGTTTCGTGAGTATTTTTGTGTACCATGGAGCTGCAGTAATCGTCCAAATAATTTTGTTTTGTCGCTTCCGAATTTTTTCAATGTTTGATGCTGCGGCGCACAGTGGCACATTTTGTGAGTTGGCGGTCAAAATTCTATAACTTTTGACTGGGTTGAAATTTTAGAATAAATTTTTTTTTTGTTGCATAGAAGACATCTTAAGCTTTAATTTTATGTCTTAACTTTAAAATCGGGCCTTATTAAAGTACACTTATATATGATTGAAAAATTATTTTTAAAAATATGGGTATTATCGGCATTAAAAAAAAAATTATGAATGTAGTGATTTAACATTGCATTTTAAAAATAGTAACGTTAACTGAACTAAAAAATTACATACTTAATTAAGCCGTCCACCCGGCCCCACTTTAAATACGGGTTTGGAGCTCATAATTGATTTAAATATATTAATATTGACATAATATTTAGCAAAACTAATTTTATTTTAGTCGTTGATATCCCTGTGAAATTTCAGGGCAATCGGTCTACATTTACTCACTGGGCCCTTGTAAGTCAAATTTCGAAAAATAGCCTTGGTGATCATAATTCACTAACAAATGTAAGTTCGACAGCTTTAAATGTTATTATTATATGAACAATTTAAATATATTTCAAACTTGAATCCATGACAGATATGTCGGACATCCATATCCGAAAAAAGGTTTTACCATAAATTCTAAGAAAATATTTTTATTCCAAATAAAATAAAATTTCTTTTATAAATTTTCTATACTTATTGTTCTTTTTTGCTCTAATTTTTATGTTAATTCGCATAGAATACATTTTTCATTTAACTGTCTTACTGAAAATTACATCTAAGTATGCCTCCTGTCATTAATAAAATTTCTTCGAAAAAAAGAAACACATACACACAAGCACATGTAGATATACCGCACACCCATACCTAAAATATCCGACATGCAAGCAGTAAAATCATTGTAGTTCCTAGAGCCGCAAATATAAATTTAAGAAATGAGCATATAATAACAGCTCAAAGTACGTATTATAACACGTTATAAGTCATTTTACGAAGTTTTTCGCAGAAAAAAAGTTGCGTTCCACTGAACATCGAGATTTGGGTATATTTTAGACCTTTATTGCAATGCCCAAATCTGGGACTCGAGCGAAATAAGGCACGATTTTTTTAAACTATTTTTTAAGTTAAGAAATGATATTGTGTGAAGAAAAGAAATATTTTACAAAAATATATAAAACCAAAAAAGTTATGCCCACTTGAAGTTCAAAAATTTTATAAAATATTTCTCTTAAAAAAAGCAAGTTTTTGAACACCCTATTTGAAGAGAAATAATCGAAATAAAAACTTAAATTTCTGGATTTCGAGGTTCCTTTGTGTTTACTTTTATATAAAAAAAATTAAATCGGTGACACAAAAAAAATTTTTTTTGAAGAGTTTTGGCCGCCATCTCTTCAAATGTGCCACTGTGCGGCGGTGACCCATAATTGAATTACACAGCAGCATATAGGCTTTAGAATTGCATTATATAACACCATGTCATTGCTCATTTTTCATCCTCTAAAGTTTTTTTGCATTTGAAAATTAATATTAGAACAATTTTGTTTTCTAAATTCTCATTGTTTTATTTAAAATAATAAAATGTATAGTGAAATTTTTGAAAATGTTTTTCAAAGATTTCCAAGTCTACTGATGAATACCGTGACACCTATGAAACACAAAAGACAAGCTGTATATATTTTCTGTTTAGTATAAATATTAGTAGCTAATAAAGTAAATAATAATAACATTAATAAACTAGTTTATAAATATCAGGGTAAATCTAAATTGTTTTTACTCTAGTAAATTTAAATCGCTAACATTTTACAAGAAATCTAAAAAATTTATTGAATGACTTAACAATTTTTTTTTTAAATTAATTAAGGTGTATTGTAATGGAAGAAACTACGAAAACAAGATAATCTTCTACCGAACATGACATGACAAATTAAAAACAAAATTTTAAATAAAAATTAAATGAATCATTTTCCAATCCCCCAGAAATTATTAGATGGTAAACATACATATGCATAAAAAAAAAAACGTGAAACATATTAAGTGATTTGAAGTATAACAGAGAAAGTTGTGTTATAAAACAAAGGTTTTTACAAACACATATGTATGTTTGCATGTATGTGCGGCAAAAGATGTAAAAATTTTAAAGAATTAAACAACTTGAAGCGTTTTCGTTTTTATGCCCAGCAACTGGTTCAGTAACATAATAAATGTATTTTCTATTGCATTTCTGTTTGAGGAAGTTGCTACGAAGAGTTCAAGTATATACTCGTAAGAGAAAACTACACGTGTATGAGACTGTTCAATATAAAAGAATTTTGACATATCCCGGGCTACGTGGATTCAATTAGAGTTTTTTTTATGTAGAAGAGTGCCATCTCTTAGTTGAGTTAGAAGTTTCGCCCGTTTGGCGATTTTCTGTAATAATGCACCTTCTACTTGGCATTCTTATTCATAATTTTTTTCTGCAAAAATACTAGACTGACTTTCTGCGTATATTTTTCCTGTTCCCAAAATTAAAGACATGAAAGGATGGCGTTTTGCGACAATTGATGAAATAAAAGTAAAATCGATGAGAGAGTTCTAGGCCACATCAAAAAGTGCATGCAAAACTTCTTAAATACCTCTGGCATTAGGGGGTCACCAGTCCCCGAGCCGTTTGGGGCTCTACTGGTAGTAGCCCTTGGGCTACGAAGTCTGACCGGAGACTTAATCTGGTACCACGGGAACCGGGAGCCCCAGGAACTTGTTCCTGCCCGGTTATGGTGCGGCTCTTCGGGGAGTATCGTGGTGGTTGTGGTTTAAACCCAAATCGCGGGGAGTGTTCAATTGAGCTAGGTGTGGAGTTGCAACCGGGTGCCGTGACCCATAGATCGGAAGAAGTATTAGAAAGGCTCCGCTCCTAACCAAGGGGGAGATCATGTCCAAACAACATGTGATCGAATTGGTACTCATGCATGACAGTTTGTCATGTATGGGGGCGCTGGTAGACGCATTGTATTCACCCGGTGATTAGATCACCGTGGGGTAAGGCCATAATGGCAGGTACCCACGATAATCGTTTTCACAACCTATGGCATAAAAGAGTATGACATATAGGGGAAATACTTATGGAAAAAACAAAATAGAAATTGATAAATATACAAACATAATTTGAGAACAATAAAAATTCACTTTTTGTCGTGAACAGTACATATGTGCACGCAGAAAAAAGAAAAAAAAAAGTATTTGGTTGACATAAGAGCTCCAACGTGTTACTCGTTGAAGAGTTACTCCGTGTCTTAAAGCAATGCTATAAAATGTTACTACGCAACCTAAATTAGCACATAAGGGAAAATTCAAAAATTCTCTTCGCCCAGGGGAGGAGGTTTTGCCAGGGTACATGCCTATCCAAGGCAGCTGTCTTCCAGAGCATATAAAGCTCTAAGAAGACGCATGGCTTATCGTGTGTTGGATTTTCGAAACCTTTACCAAGGGTTAATGAGCAGATCAGCAAATCCTCTGGGAGGTACTGCGTGCATACCTTCCTCGCGCTGATTACGATTTAGGTGTCTTTAATATGAATAAAATAATTTGGCTGCTATTTAAAGCTAAATTGAAGGAAGGGGAATTAGTTTCTCTGATAACTATAGTGCAGAGCCCATTTAAAAATCATATAAGATATAACCATATTAATATGATTGAATGTAATATAGTATGGCTGTTCACAACAATAGTAAGGTTGGTTACTAATATACTATCCTTTTATTTGTACACGCAAGGGGCCAAAAGGAGAGATAGTGTTGGGGGTGGCGTTTACATAAAAGAATTTAACACTAAAATATCTCTCAGACTACCAGACGGAGGTAGTGTTCTTCAAGTTGAAATATCGGTTATAAACAAAGCAGCCAAATGGCTGACATTTCACAAGGACTGCAAGACCACCATCCACTCTCTGATTATAATATACACTAATTCCACTCTGGTTCAAGAATGCTGGACATCTTTAAAGAAGATAACGAGATATTCTAATCTTTTTTTTCAATTCATTTATTGAATCTTCAAAATATGAACTAACAATAAGTATTCAAATCTTAATACTAAATATAAAAGTTATTAAAGTCCAGCCGCTGCTAGACAAAAAAGTTTTATTTTGCGCGAATAATATCGGCAGAATCATCTATTTAACGTTCTGATGGTGGCAAGGGTATCCCTTCTTCTGAACCGAGAGTGGCCGCCAAAATTAAGTATGTTACGTGCAAGTGGATTTGGGTGAAGTTATATTCTAACCTAACCCTACAACGCGCACTTGGTCCAACTGTGGCAACAAGGCTGATGGCTTAGCCAGAAATAGCATAACCCTAGAGGATAAAAACATATATACCCTTTGTGGACAACCTTTATTAGTGTGCTGGAAAAGAATAAAACTCCACATGCTGAAACATGCCCAAGAAAATGCCTCACAAAGCCCACTTGCCTTATAACAAGAAATCTGTGACCACATATTAACTCCAACAGAACGTGGGAGCTATTAAAACCGCCCAGATCTCACCTGAGAGTCACTGTAGCAGTCATCACTGGACATTGCCCGTTTGGGAACCCTATACCTTACCTTAGCCTATAACGACTTCTGCAGAAGTGGCCAAGATGAAGAAGGAGACGATACTTCATATCCTCGGAATATGCCAGACACTGGAGCATGACCGTCTAAGATATTTAGGCGAGTGGAGCTTTAACAGCCTAACATGTCTGGCTGCGGTCAATCCAACCGTGCTAGTCTCTTTTATAATGAACAGCGGATGGCTAGTACAACATCATATAACGCGACACTAAGCGGTTCCCACCTTTCCATCCCTCTGCTCCACTTCCACTATATGCCACTAACTTCTATTCTTCAGTTTTACTCTCCTACTTTTCAGGCAATCACAAAGGGAAGGACTTTAAGATCCAAGTGAGCTGGGGAACCAGAGCTATTTCGGAGTACCCAGCGGCATCGATAACTTTTGATATGACGAGAAAAAATTCTACTACGACATAACAAAAAAATCATATCGGAAACGACATCAAAAAGTTTTGGTCTTTCCAAATTGACCCACCGTAATGTAACACACAACACACAAATTTAATTTAAGAGTTTAGTTTATATTGTTGTTTATAAATTGGAAAGTTTTTTACTATTCCAAAAGTGGTTGGGATATGCACCAATAAAATCATTTAAACATATTTGAACCATAGCATATATTAGAAAATTAGGTAAATTTATAAATATGTCGAAGTAGTTATTTAAAAGAGTTTGTTCTTTTACGGTTTAGAGGGGGGGGTTTTTTAGTCTTGATGTTAACTAAAACAAACCGGTTTTTGTGAAACGCTATAAAATCAAGGTATACAAAGTGGTCATTGACCTTTATTATATACGTTTATATAAACTTCAAGTCTGGGTTTTTTTATTTATATTTTTTCCTAATTTTGTACTTTTACAATGTTCACCACAAATTCTATATTTATTGACAATGGTAGAGTAATTAAAGAAAAAAGATATTCGGATATTTGCCAGTCTCGGTTTACGCTTTTCTAGCCACTCTAAATCCTCGGATTATGGTAAAACGATGATTGCCTTCTATCAATGCTGTAACAGATATATGGTAGGCATTGATCACACACATCAGGGATGGGGAATTCGATACCTTTTTTTTTAACTTTATTATATTATTTATTGAATCTACATAAGTAATGTAATGACAATAAGTATTCAATTCTTAATACTAAAAAAAAAAATGTGATTAAAGTCCTGCCAGTGCTGGACAAAAATTTATTTCTATGCGAATATTATTTCAGAATTCAGTCATCTGTTTTTCGATACCTTGTTCACATAAGGGAACAGAGTTAGTAACATCTTTGCGCTTATTTTATAAAAAAAAAAAAAAAAAAATACGCAATAAATAAACACAAAAGAACACAATAAAGTGAAGTTTTTGTCTGAAAAATAATTTATATGTTTTTAGTTTTGTTTGATGGCACGAATTTCTCTATAGGTCCGCATTCAAACAATTTATTAATTGATTCAGTGAATTTCGTTATTGAGCATGGAAAATAAATTTCTGTGAATTTTTGGCATATTGATTTTCTGCGAATGCAATTAAATCACTTCTTTGTTACAATATGTTAAAAAAAAACGTGTTAACGTTAACGGAACGAAACTTATAAAATATCTATTAAATACAATTTCCAGTATTTCAAACATTCGCATGCTTCTTCAGAGCTTTGGTTTACTACCAACTGTTGTTTTGCCGTTTAGTATCACTAAAAGGTAATAAAAATAGTTTTTAATTAAAATTGCATTTTAAAACTGACGTAACTTTTACATTAAATAATAGCAGTCATTATTTTTCCTTACCGCATTTTGTTTTATCATTTGGTACAATTTTACTCTTGAGGTGAATTTTTTTTCTACTTAACCACATAAGTATGTACATAAGTTTGTATATATGTTTAAGGTTTCCAGCTCATGATCGGCATGTTTGTCCATAAAAACATTTGTGACTTAATGTATCGGATACATATTGTTTGCAGAGCTGTGTGCCCCAACTACGAGTATTAATTTAAGTTTTTAAAGTTTATGTGTGCATGTATGTATGTCATTTTGATGTTTTATTTGTTAATAAATATTTACAGAAGAAGAAAAAAAAATGTTATTACACTTTTACCTGTCTTTTTTAGTCGGTATTTACAACCATTAAGTATCCACTTAATTACGATTATTTTATGTTATTTTTTCCTTTTTTTTTTTTTTTTTGCAAAAATAAAACTGAAAATAAATATGTACTCATATGTACATGACAACAAAATTATCACATTTCATATTCACACGCATACAAATCTTTTAACATGAACAGTCTGACATTTTTCTTTTTTTTTTTCCTGCACACAATGTCACTTTAACTGGTCACCGGCTAAATGACGCATGTAATAAAATTTAAATATTCTTTTATATTTTTCTACATATTCAGGTATGTTTGTTTGTATGTATTTGAACTAACAAAAGAAACTTATCTTTTTGCCAGTTCTTTTAAAAATGTGACCATAGTTGCCAGATAAATCTGGTTTAAATTCGTCGGCGAAAAAAATCGTCAAAATCGTCAATATGATAATTACAAATCGTCAAAAAATTATCAGCTGGTAAAATTAATTATTTTTAAATAAACGATATATTTCGACGGGGTAAGTTACAGAAAAACAAGTCGTAGTGACATTTAATACAAAAAACTACCGCTTTTAAAGCTATAACAATACATATCGCTCCTTCATTGCAACATAGTCATATCTCAAAAAATTTGCTTTTCGTGTTAACAATGCAGAATTGTTAACAGTACCACCTTTTATATTTAACCAAAATTTTATTCAAATTACTTTCAAACTGTTTCCTTTAGGAGATATTTTCTAAAAAAAAAAAACTTTCTCAGACTTGTATGGGAACTACAAATTTGAAATGTGTTTTTCTCGAAACAAGGTTTTTATATCCTTCACAAAAATCTAAAGGGTATACATAAGTTTGTGTTTCCGTTTGTAATTTCTACAGTTTTTATTTGCGACCTTATAAAGTATATATATTCTGATTCAGAATTAATGGAAAAGTCGATTAAGCGATGTCCGTCTGTCCGCTGTGTAAATACCGTTTCTGAGAAAACCATTAGACTTAGAAATTTTTTCTTTCACCATTCTTTTACCCCATCGATTCATGGGTTTGCTGTTGAAATTCAGTAATATTGGTTCACATATAGCTGAGATATATCCAAAATTCCGAAAAAAGCCATTATTTTGCAATTTTGTATGGAAATTTTTGAAAAAAAAATTTTTTTGTTTTGCTTCAAACTTCACACACTCATTAAGCATGGTGACTTAAAGCCAAAAAAAATCAGATATCGGTCCATATATACCCGAAATATAGCCCAAATCGGGTTTTTTATTAAAATGTCGCCTAAGCGAACTTAAACAACTTTTTTTCCTTAAAAAGCAGTTCTGGAAATAAAATCAGTGGTTGTGTTCTGTAACTCTCGCCACGAGAAACTTTTCGACTGAAACGTGTGAAATGAAACAAAGTTGCAACAAACAGCTGCTTTTCTCACTAAACTGTAGCTATAACTTTTTTTTTTTTTTGGGAGAAATAGCTGTCACCCGTTTTCAACTGTCATTATTTCCTCCAAATAAAAATTCTGTGAGATAGTATTTCATATAACAATAATCATCATTAAATGAATAATAATACTGAAAAATAAGTATTTTGCTATTAAATTAAATTTAATATATGTATTTACACAGTTTAGAATTATTGTTTTTTGTTTTTAACTTTTTAATTAATTTTTACACCCATCACACAACAAGTTTTGAGGGAATACTTACATATATAAGTTTGTAATTTTTACAATTTTACTTTCCAACCCAACAAAGTATATTGTAATACTTTTATAATGTTTTTTCAGAATTGCAATTGTTTTTTAATTTTACAAAATTTTGTATGTATGTAAGTATGTATTTGTAAATAAAATGTAAGCATTAGAGTCATAAACGCCGTCGAACAAAATTCCTTAACTTTAGTAATTTGGTCGGTGGCGGTACTAATTCTGGATGGCGCTTTCATTTTTAAAATGTCATGTCGGCATCGTTTTATATTTTCAGACATTTCTAACGTAACGACGTAATCGCTTTGGATAGTTTATGACATGAGTTACAGACGCAGTTTTTTCTCACTTTTCGAGAAACGATGGAATAATTTGTTTCACAAGTTTTCGACGCGAGAACTTCTCGCCAAAGTTACAGAACACAGCCACAGGTTATATAAATATGGAAAATGAAAATTTCCGATATCGGTCCATACATACCCGAGGTATAGCCTGAACCGATTTTTCCATTAAATTTTTTTTTTGCTGAAAATCAATTCTCGTTATAAAAGAAGATTACTAAAATACAGAAAATAGAAAATTCCGATATCGGTTCATATATAACCAACATATTTAATTCAAATTTTTAAATATACTATACATATACGTGACTATAATGAAGGGTATTTTAGATCCGACCCAGCCGAATATACCACACTCTTACTTGTTTTAGTTATGACTATCTTACAATAAAGAAGCGATATACAAACATGAAGTTAATTCATTCATTCATAAATTTTTTGTACATAACACATTTTATAAAATATAAGATTTCATTTAATAAAAGGTATTTTGAAATTTGCTTTTATAAAATATATTTAATAAATACCCAGCAAAAACTTGGTAATGTGTTTCACTTACCTAAGAATATATTTATTATTGTTTTCCGTTGGAAAACGAAATATTGAATAAGTTTATTAAACATTTTTATAAAAAAGTACCTCGAATATTGCAAATTATTATAAGAAGAAAATTCGAGATTATAAATGTGTTTGCTTGGAGCAAGTAATGAACCGCCGAAAAAAGAAGTCTAGTCGCTTATAAACTTAAATACAGATTACTTGTACGCTTAAAGACAGATTAATAGCGCATTTACACCAACTCAAAATCTAGTAGATTTGAATTGAAATCTACAACGAAGTCTATATCGTTTACACCACCGTTTTCTGACATCTAGCAAGATTTCATTTGCTCAAAAATAATTTATGCATGCGGGTTTGACAATACAATATTATCAGAGACTGAATACACCAGCATTAAAGTGTATATTTTTGTGCCCAGAGACTGCATACACCACATTATAGTTCAATTTTTGTTGCAGCGTAGTATTTTTAAGTACTTTTTGCAAGAAATCACAGTTGCATCGCTTAGTACTGAGCAGATTTCAGGAGATTTCGTCGAAATCTACTCATAAAGTAGATTTCATTTTGTATGGGAAATCTTCTCATAATCTACTAGATTTGGCTTGAAATCTCGAATGAGCAGATTTCGGTTTGGTGTAAATAGGCTATAACAAATTTTTGATTCTATTATACTTATTATATTGACATCCAGAAAAAGTTTTGTTTTGTTTAATTTCAAATTTTAATTCTAAGAAATTCAGTTTCTATAGATTTAAGTGATTACTTTCGTTTTATTTGAAATGGATGACTAAGCAACTAAAATAAGGTTTATCAATTTCTTTTTTTTTCCTTTTTTTACTATTCAAGGCCCACGGTTCGTGCAAACTTGGTAAAATGTTTCAAGCCAATTTAATATCCACACATGTACCACATGCGTGTACTCGTATGTGCAACAGCACACCACATCATACCGTATGGCTCCCATAACAGACATTAATTATGGATTTTTATTTTTAGTTGCTACTTGTTTTTAAATTTGGTCGCCCGTTTGTTGGGCTAAAATTGCTCAGCAATAAGTGAAGAAGAAAATGCAACAAAACAAAAAATCCACAACAAACAATTTAAATAAAAAATGTTGTTAACAAATTAAGCGTAATGCACAATATTCACACGCCACATTTCGTGTCGCAAAACAGAAACAAAAGGACGCAAATTCTGTGTTTGCATCGAGCGCTATGAGAAATGTGTGTTCGGTTAATAAATATTTATTGGCAAACAAGCAAAAGGGTGGAACGGATAAACAAACGATTTTTATATAATTTAAAAATGCGAAAACAAAATGACAAATTATATAATTTTGCATGTCTTAATATATGAAAATGTTCTGGTGATTACAGTGAAATCTCGCATAGCCGGACAATTATCAGTAAGTTATTTTTGCCCATTTCATGCAATTCACACGTTTTACTCTGTACTCAATGTTTGAGTATTTAATATATATTTGAATGAATATTGTGTTTCAAATGAATATTTTCATGCAGTCTACTAAATATTTAATGCATGCATACATACATACAGAAATGTATATGCATGTATTTATATATGTTTGCATGGATGTGTTGGGAGAGATAACACTAAGCAGTTGGACCTTAAATTTGGTTATGCAAATAGATTTTTTTTCCAAGAATTCAAAGACTTTGTTATCTTATTATGAATTGGAGTTTTTAAAACACCAACAATTGATACAAGTATGTTTATAAAAATTGATACACCTACTCAGACATATTGTTAAGAATATTTTGTCACATCTAGCCCAGTGTGCAGCTGTTGATCTGCTTGTTAAAAACGTAACAACTGGTGTCAGAGGTGAAATTGAAGTTTGAGATTTGACGAGATTAAGGTGGAGCAACTCAAAAAGGAGTTGGGCAAGCTAGATTTGCCTATAGCTGGTAATAAAGTGTAGTTACAGAAGAGGCTTATCGAATGGTTTAAGCATACTGGTATTCCTCACAAACAGCTTCGGCTACCTAATTGAGGAATCTCACATAGAACCTGGATACTTCTATGTTTACACGGATGGGTCCAAAAGGGGAGAAAGGGTTTGGGGATGGCGTTTACATAGAGGAATTTAACACTAAAATTTCCTTCAGACTATTAGACGGATGTACTGTACTTCAGGCCGAAATATCAGCTATAAATAAAGCGGCCAGATGGCTGATGTACCACAAGATATTCGGAAGGTATATCATGATAGCTACAGACATCAAGGCCGCCATCAACTCCCTGACTGGAATATATACTAATTCTAGTCTTGTCCGAGAATGCCGGATATCTTTAAATAAGATAACGAGACATTCTAACCAAACCCTAAAATGGGTACGTAGACATGGGTCCAATAATGACAACAACATTGCTGATGAATTAGCCAAAAAAGGGACAGCCCTAGAGGACAGGGATATAGACCCCTTTTGCGGACAACCTTTATCAGCGTGTTGGAAATGAATAAAACTCCACACACGCTAGAATATGGCCAAGAAAAGTGGCACACAGAGCCCACATGCCTTATATCAAGAAGCCTGTGGCCGCACATTAACTCTAAGAGAACAGGAGAGCTACTAAAACTTCCTAAATCTCTCCTAAGAATGACGGTAGCAGTCATCACTGGACATTGCCTGTTCGGAAACCATGCCAGGAGACTGGGTCTACCATATAATGACTTCTGTAGGAGTTGCCCAGACGAGGAGGAGGAGGAGACAATCCTTCACCTCCTCGGTACATGCCCGGCATTGAAGCATCATCGTCTAAGGTACTTAGGCGAGCGGAGCTTCAATAGCCTTTCATGTCTGGCCTCTGTCAAACCGACTGCGTTAGCTTCTTTCATTAGAAGCAGCGGATGACTAGTAAATCAGCAAGTAATGCCACACTAATAGTTTCCCACCTCCTTTCTCTCTTCTTCACACCTTCTATATCCCTATAACATTTTATTTTCTTTTTCCTTTACTAACTTTTTCAGGCAATCACAAAGGGAACGACCTAAGGACCCAAGTGAGTCCTGCTTACCTAACCTAACCTAAGCATACTGGTGTGGACATCGATTCTTATGAATTTGAGAAAAAAGAAGATCTGGAGATGCGTACACAGCCAGTTACAAGCAACATGTACTCAAACTATGTACGAGTATGTCTAGTGAGATGTTGAAAGTTCAGTGTTGGTGCCTAAGACGTGTTTGCGGGTTGTCCCAAAATCTTTACGTCGGCAAGTAGTGGAAGACTGTCACGACAAGAATGGTCATCTGGGGATTGGAAAAATTATAGACAAGTTGTTAAGCTATGTTTGGTTTCCAAGCATACGCAATTTTGTGAAGTCGTATATAAAGTCTTGTGTCAAATGTGCTTACAATAAAAATAAAAGTGGCCGTAAAGAGGGTGAGTACCACTTTGATGAAATGGAATCTGTACCATTCCATACGGTTCATATGGACCATTTGGGACCTTTTCCGAAAAGTAGTAAGCAGAATGAACATATACTGGTGATAGTCGACTCAATCACAAAATTTACACTTATAAGAGCTTTGAAAAGTACGGCGACAAGACATGTTATAAGAGTGTTAAGTGAATTTTCAAGTTACTTTGGAGTTCCAACGCGTATAGTTACCGGCAGAGAAACGTCATTCACATCAAATGAGTTCAATCGGTATTGTCAACACAATAGTATAAAACATGCGCTTAATGCAGTAAGAACACCGCGAGCTAACGGTCATGTGGAACGGGCAAATCGTACATTACTTTCGCTGTTGTTGCCTACTGCACAAAATGACAAACGATGGAATGAATATTTGCGAAATATCAAATGGTCTGTTAACACAATGAAGAACAAAACATCTGGCCGTAGTCCTCGTCAACTATTATTTTGCTTTAAACCACGTGATATCCTTCAGAACAAAATCCTCTTAACAGTGCACAGCAATTACAGTCTTTCCGAGGATGAAGTGAAAAAAACAGGCAAGACGCCTCGAATAATATTAATGAAAAGCGAAAACAAGCAAAAGAAAAGTTTGATAGAAAACCGTTTGTTCCTAGTAAATATGAAGTTGGCGATTTGGTACTGGTTGAGAACGAACCTGCCAGTAGCGATACTTCTCGCAAGTTGGAGCCGCGTTATAAAGGATCTTTTAAGATTGCAAATAACCTTGGCAATGACAGGTATATAATAGAAGATATTGAAAACTCTAGAAGGTCTTCACGTTATTACTCATCAGTCTCTCTTGGAGTCTACCACCAACTTTTGATGATGAAGCAAGCACCGAATATTCAGAAGATGAAAGCGAGGACGCTTTAAGTGCAGGATAGCCGATTGTTGGGAGCTCCTGTTCTACTATATTAACTAATAATCTAGCCATCTTTGGAAAATTAATGATTTTGTTTCTTTGCTCTGAGTTTGATGTCATGTAATTTTCGTTCTAGTCAAGGCAGCTTTATACAGGTAGTGGCAGAATTACAATAAATACAACACCAACAAACATCAACATCTATTTTGTTGGTAGAATTTACGAATAGTTGTCAAGATTTTGACAACTATTATGCCACTACCTGTATAAAGCTGCCTTGGTTCTAGTATTATATACAAATTAGTTTAGTTTTTCAACGACCACTAAATAATAAAGACGTTAACTTTTATTTAATTGAAAACTCCATCCTGAAATTTTAATATAAAAAGCTCTAGACGATTACAGGAGCTTTTATGTGTGTGAGTTACGAGTAGACGTACATAGTGTTGTGAAATACTTGTTTTGTAAACTATTGGTTGTTGTAGGCATAATTAAGGGTTGTTTTGTGGCATTGAAAATCTTGTAGGAGTGAATAAATTCATCCTGTGGAGAATGATTCCTATCGCGAATATTAAAATGACAACAAAATTTGCATTTAGCTTCAGTTGCAAAATTTCTGTTGCCATAATATTCTCGTACGCAAAATGCGCGTAGTGCTCCTCTAAGGGACGGCATGACACTAAATCCATAAAGGCCGGTCTCTGGTATCCTAGTCCCCCGCTCCCATCACCATGCTGATACTACGGTTTGTTCAAATGTTAAGACGCTTATGGTCCACCCTGTAAATGGTTGTAAAAATAACTTAATGACAACACAAATTAATTACTGTGAACATTGAATAAACGATAATTTTCCAGCGCTTATTTTAAAGCAATTTGATAATAAAGATCAAATGCCACTTCAGTGCATAAACAGGTAATAAACAAAAGGTCATAAGGCGTTTTCTGGCGTAATGAATTATCTACTTTATTTTTATTAGTTCGTATCGAAGTACAAAAATTGCCAATTCAGATAAGTGACATAAATAGTATAAGCCCAACCTTTAAAAGTACTCTTAAGCAATCAGTGATCGCACTTTTAAAACACCTGTCACAATCTTCACACCTATAAAATTTTAACAGAAAAACTATAGAAGTTAAATAAATAACTGCAATTTGACAAATGTTTAACAACAATTAACTAAAAATATGTAATAAAAATAAAATATATTACATCAAACAGACAACAATCTCTATAGACAACCGCATAAAAAGTATTTTTCAAGGTACGAGTACTTGAAGCTATTAACTTGGCCTGTATGCGAGTAAATACTGTGAACGGAAACACGAGCAAGTGGAATATGTTGGACACTGTTATTAAATGGCAAATTGGGGTTTTAACATGTTTAATTTTAGATAAGTAGATTTTTTTTTTATTTTGAAGTATTTTTTGTAGTTTTGAGTTTTATTTTTATAAATGCGGGCTTATTACATACACACACTCATAGTTGCGTGTGGCAATCATTATGTTAAACAAAATAATTTGTCAGAAAAATGTAAAAGAGTTAAATGATTATGAGTTTTTTAAGCTATTTTATATTTTCAGTTTTTAAAAAGTGCTATTCATAATTGTTTTTTCCAACTGGGAATCTTTTTTTTTTTTTGCTCTAGCCCATAAGCCAGTTGTGAAAAGTCTATCGGCCCAACCAGTAATACCACTGGGGACACTCAGCAATATACAGAGCACAGAATGTGACATTGATTTACATCGGCACCTGCCTTGACGTCCTTATCTGACTATGAACCAACTCCTTGGGGTGAATAATTTGCAATTCATCAATGCCGCCGCGTGTCTTGCATGGCTCACACAGGTCGCTTGCTCTGTAGTCATATGAAAAAACCCCTTGCTGAAGAGTTGGAAGACAATTTTTGTGATGGGCCGAAGCACACTAACACACTACTCATCCATTATTTCTGGTTCCTTACGTTATAGATGTCTGTTGCAAAACACCAGTGCATCGTGAGGTTACTAGCCTTCGAAAACCAGCATTACACCATAGTTATCAGGGAAACTAATTGCCCTTCCTGCGATTTTAGGTTTAAGCCACAGCCAGAACTTTTCAGTCTCAACCATGATCAGTACAGACTGATCTGAAAGGCTGATATACCTGGAACACTGAACAATATACAGAGCACCGGACCCTGCCTTGACGTCCTTATCTGATTATGAACCAACTCCTTGGGGTGAATTAAATACAATTCATCAGTGCCCACGCGTGTATTGCATGGCTCACACAGGTCACACCGATTGACATTGCTTTGTATGAAAAAATCTTTTGCTGAAGAGTTGGGGTCTACTAATCCCTCCTGTTTGCAATTTCCTAGACAGTCAATGGAAGATAATGTTTATGACTTGATGGGCCGAAGTGCACTAAGAGCATCAGCATTAACCTGACTCATCCAACTAACCATCATTTCTGGTTCCTTACGCTACCAGTACCTTGGAAGGTTACTGGCCTCCGAAAACCGGCATTACACCATAGTTATCATGAAAACTAATTCCCCTTACTACGACTTTAGGTTTAACTCTTTTCAGCCTTGGTAGACACTTCAACCATGATCAGCACAGAGGGATCTGCAAGGCTGAAATACCTGGGGGCTTTGTCGACCCCCATTCTTCTAATTTTAACCACTGGTACGGGTTTTGGAAGTCCAACACATCACAAGTTATGCGGCTTGCTGGAGTTTTGTTTGCTACAACAAACGCGCGACTTTTTCCCCTCTATGCAACAGAAAGCAGGTTGGAATGGTTTGGTCTACGCCAAGTCAAAAACTGTTCGCCAGGGGAATGTAGAGATACAGAGAGTGGAAAGATTAACATCAGCACCTGCCTTTACGGCCTTATCTCATTATGAACCAATTCAACAGAGTAAATTATTCATGGTTAACCAGCGCCCCCGTGTAGTTAGCTGGGAACAAACAAGTAGCAATTTTTGCAATAACGCTCCTTTATTGCCACATAGTCATAACTAAAAAAAAGCTTGTTTTAAGAAAAACATATTCAAATTCCTAGTTATCATACAAGTCTCAGAAATTTTTTAAAAAATATCTTCTAAAGGAAATAGTTTAAAAGGAATTTGAATATATTTTTGGCACAATATAAAAGGTAGTGCTGTTAACAATTTGGCATTGTTAACACGAAAAGCTAATTTTTTGAGATATGACTATGTTTCAGTAAAGGAGATATGTTTGTAGCAATATAGGCAGCACCTTGATGAGGAGTTTGGGCTTTCTAATCTCTCCTGTATGCAATATCCCAGCAATCAATGGAAGACAAGGCTTAATGGGATGGTAGGCCGAAGCCCACTAAGAGCACCAGCCCTTTAACCAACTCACCGGTCAACTTTCACCACCGGTTCCTTACAGTACAGGTATCAGTAGTAAAGGCAACAGAGGGAGGTTGTTGATGCCGAAAAAATGCCACGCAATAAATTATTATCAGGGATACTAACTCCCACTTCCTGCGTTTTAGGTTTAAAGAAAGAACGTTCCTGCCAAGGTAGACACCTCAACCGTCCAAGTTTATCTGCAAGCAGAAGCACTCATTCGGGTAATTTATATCTTTGGTAAGGGTTTCGGAAGCAAACACAACATTAGCCATGCGGCTGCCTAGGGTTTTACTTGCTACAAAAAACGAGGGACTCTTTCACCTCTTTACCCGAAAAACAGAGTGGAACTCGAAAAGGCAAAACCTGTTCCCCGGGGGAGATGTAGAGACACGGTAAAAAAAATAAAACTTTTTGAGCTATGCACGGTGCTGCAAGAATAACGAAATTAAATCATGGCAATTTTGAAGTTGCATTACCAGCCAGATTTATGCAACCAGATCCAACACTACCGAATCTATTCCACAAAATATTTTCTTTTTCAACAGAATAAATTGTTCGGCTAAATTGTGTTTTAACGGAACAGCTTTTTTTTCATTTGTTTAACAATTTTATACACAACTACCACCTGCAAAAATTTCCATTAACTATAATTATCATTCCATTGTTAAGTAACATTAGCGATATAAATATATACAGACAATTTCAAAGATGATATAATAATGAGAAAAACCCCAACAAAAGCACAAATATGTATATATAAACAGTAGAAGAATTGCATAAGTATGTGTTGGCTTATGAAAGAAGTTGACATTTGCTTTTGTCGCCCAAAAATGATTAGATAATTAGACTCAACTGTTAAATGATGATGTAACTCAACAATAACAGTACCCATATTTGAAAAAACTGTCCCTTCTAGGCCTCAAGGAAAATACAATAGCACAAGGGAGATAAATAAACATTTTAACAATGAATGACAAAAACTTACCAATCATTAGCAGAGCGGCTGTAAAATGTGAACTGGGAGGACCCGCCAAGCCAGTAGCCCCCAAAGCAGCACCACCCAAAGCACAAGCGACTCCACCCAAAGCAACAACAGCTATTAAGGCACGTAATGGAGGACCAGCAAACCATTGACCACAACAACCTTTGCCAGAACGTTCAGAAGGTGATCTGTAAGGAGACAAACAAGAAAAAGATTAACAAAATCAAAAAGAAAAAGAGGGAACTTAGCCATTCATATTAATTTGTAACATGCATTTTGTTAACAATGAAAGCCGACGGCTTTAAGAAGACAAAAACGAAAAAAAAAATGTTTGTGTTGCTGAAAAAGAAGAAAATTTATGATTTATGTTCGATTTAAAATTTGTTAACAATTGTTGTTGTGCCCCACGGTGTGCATTGTTTTTGAAAACAAAAATGAAAAGAAACACATCAAACACCTGTGTCACACATCTATTGTTTACCCTGTGCAGCAATTTAATTCTTTTGTGAAATATTTTTTTGAGATATTAATCCTTTGGGGAGCGTGAATTAGGGCTTGTTCTTAAAAAGAGTGTGACTAACCTCAAGTTCGGCAAATTTCTGCTAAAAGCAGAAAAAAATTCTCACAAAATATTTTCTCGATGATCATGTTACTAGTGAGCCCCTCCAGCTGTCTCGAGGTCGCAAGCAGATAACTTTCAAAGCCTCTTTCTCACTCAATGGAATAATTCTTACAGACCGAATAAATGTAATATTCAGCCATGTTCCGAGAACGCGCGTTCTGAAACCACAATGCGTTTTGAAAAACGCTTAATTGATTTTTAGGTGTTCTGAGGAACGTGCGTTTTACTGGCGTTTCGGAGTTTTTTCCGAAAAAATACAACATGTGTTTTACAAACGTGTATATGTATGTGGTAGTAATATAAAACGAAAAAAAAAATTTACAACAAATAGAAAACTTTTTCAATTTAGTTTTTTTAGTGAAAATGTGTAAAATTCTTTAAACTTTTTATTGAAATAAAAAAAAAAAACATTTAATTTTGATAGTGAATAATTTTATTGCCATTTGCAAGTTCAGTTTTAGCAAATTCCATCAGTTCACTTCAATATATACATGCGAGTTGAAGTCGCCAATTTTAAGCGATATGAGTTTTCCAGAACACCTATTTGGCGATTTCAAATCGTAAAACCTTATTTCTTGCGTTATACGTTTCTCAGAACACCTATTTGGCGTTTTCAAATCGAAAACGCTAAGCTTAAGCGATTTGCTTTTCTCAGAACATGCATGTTTAATAATGACATGAATTTAGATGTAAAATAATATTACGCTTTCTTACTTATATTGATATTTTTGGAACAATCAACAAAGTTATAGAAATCGTTATAACTTTTACATAATCTTCTTAATAAATCTGCATTTGCATGATTTGTTTGATGACATTCTAAATAAATTTGAATAAAGTTTCAAATTGATCTATATGGAACATTGAATTGAATGTTGCAAATAAGAAATGCAAAATGAATTTAATTCTGGAACCAATTCATTATAAACTTAATGTCATTGTTCTTCTGCTTTCCAGCGTGGGCAAGCTAACCAAGGCCAGTCTTGCTGCATAGGATGGAAGACTGACATCACGATTCCTAACTGTATTACCAGCAGAAAATAGAAAACTGTTTCTAAGCCAGTGGTGGTCAAATTTGTTTTGCACTTGTGTTAGTGAGATAATTTGAGAGTAATTTGAAGTATAGTAAAAAGCAAAACTAACATAAACATTTTCGCTTGAAGAATTAAATTGCGTATGTTAATGCTATTATGACAGTTTCGTAAGAGCTATAAATGTTTCAAAGATGTAGAACCAATTTATTACGTTGTTTACTACATATGAATTTTAAGTCCGAAAATTTTTTTTCACATAAGAATGTTATTATATTTATTCACATTAGAATGGAAGAAATCATAATACCTTCCAACAACATTTTCTTTACACATTTTAAATAATTGATGGCATAAAAGACATATACAAACGCATTTTTTATCATAAAAAAATTTTGCATGCCATTTATGTTATCTACTGTAAGTGGAAAAAAGCTCTAAGCTTCTAGCTGACATGTGCATTCGCCAACTTCTGTTGAACGACTAAACTAAAGAGCATAAGAAAAAGAAGGCGTTGCTTACAAAAAATTGTTTTACTAAATGTTCATCGCTGTTCTAAACAGATTCTGTACAGATCTTCTGATAAAAGTCTCACATCACGATTCCAAACTATATTTCCGGGACAAAATAGAAAATTGTTTCTAAGCCAGTGGTGGACAAATTTGTTTTGCACTTGTGTTAGTGCGATAATTTGAGAGTCATTGAAAGTACTGTGACAAGCAAAACTAACACAAAGATTTTCGTATGGAGAATTAAATCATCTACGTCATTGTTTTTATGACAGTTTTGTAAGAGCAATATATGTTTCAGAGATGGAGAACCAATTTTATTACGTTATTTACTTCAAATGAATTTTAAGCCCGAAAAACTTTTTTCACATAGGTATGTTGTTATATTTATTCATATTACAATAGAAGATATCATAATACCTTCTGATAAAATTTTATCTACATATATCATATGTTTGATGACATAAAAGACACATACAAACGCATTTTTTATCATAAAATAATTTTGCATTGTCATTTATGTTATCTACTGCAAGTGGAAAAAAAGCAGCTGTAAGTCGAAAAAATGTTCTAAGATTCTAGCTGGCATGTGCATTCGCCGACATCTGTTGAACGACTAAACTAAAGAGCATAAGAAAAAGAAGGCGTTGCTTATAAACAATTGTTTGACTAAATGTCCATCACTGTTCCAAACAGATTCTGTACAGTTCTTCTGATAAAATCTATATGGATTCGAAATTTTTCGAAATTGAAATAATTTTCGACGGAAATTTATTTCTGTGAATGAGGCCTGAAATTTTCGATCAACAATGTGTCAGTTGACATCTGCCAAATATGTTTTGAGACATGCGATATTGTATGTCAAAGCCAAAGCCGAATATCCAGAACACCGTGCCGTTTTGTATTATTAGCTGTTAAATTCGGAACAGATGATCACAAGGGATCTGTAGTGCAAGCAATGAAAAACGACCAGACAGGAGAACATAAACTTGCATCACGACAACGCTCGCAACATGTATCCGACTAGTCAAAAGCTATTTCTACAAGAGTAGATAGGAAGTTTTAGCTAATCTGCCTTTACAACAAAGATCTTGCACCTTCTAATTACTACTTGTTGCAATCGATGCAGAACGCCCTTACTGAAATACGCTTCACTTCAGAACATGGTATCAGGAATTGGATATGTTCATTCTTTACCTCGAAACCGGAGCAGTGCTGTTGGCGCAGAGTCCTTAAGCTATCAGAAAAACGGGCAAAAAGTAAAAGTTAACGATGGCTAATACAAAGGCGGTTTGCTATTGAAGCTATATAGCGCTAGATGGCAGCACAAACACAACTTTTTTTTTGTTTTTGTTTTTTGAATTTGCGATCTGTCAAACGTCTGCTGTTAAAATTTCACTCAAATTCATCGATTAGTTTATTTGTTGTAGTCCTTTGAAGTAAGCAACTTTTGTGCTTCTTGAAAAATGGAAAAGAGTGAATTTCGTATTGTGATTTAATACTATTATTTGAAAGGAAAAGCGGCAAAAGAGAGAAAAGGAAAGCTGGAACAGCATTACGGTAAGTCTGCTATGTCAGATTACAATATTAAAAAATATATGATTGCTGAATTTAAACGCGGCAGTGCTTGACTGCAAGAATACCATCAAAAGGAAGGCCAAAGGAGGAAATATCAAGAAAATCTTCGATATCATTATGAATATATTGAAATAGTAAACCTATCATATGAACGCGTGTATAACATTTGAATATGAAAAAGCTAGCGGCTAGATGGGAGCCACGTTTGCTTAGTATCGAACAAAAAAGAGTTCGGCAGACAACTTCAACGCGGTGTTTGGTCTTGATAAAGCATAATATTGTCGATTTTTGGCGTTGATTAATAACTATTAATGAAACGTGGATCCACTACCACTCACCTGATACCAAAAATCAATCGAAACAAGGGGTGGAAGCTGGTGGAAGTGCTCCCAAGAAGTCGAACACAGTGAAATCGGCTGACAAAGTTGTGGCTGACAAGCTTATGGCCACTTTGGGACGTACAAGGAATATTGCTCACCGATTATCTTGAAGAAGGATCCACAATCACAGGAAAGTATTATCCTGCATTATTGGATTAATTGATTGCTGCAATTAAGAAAAAACCACCACATTTAAAAAAGAAAAAAGTGCTCTTTCTTCAAGACAATGCACCGGTTCACACATCATTATAAACGATGCTAAAAGTATGTGAACTACACTTCGAATTTGTTGATCATCCATCTTACAGTCCAGAAAAATCCACTAAGAGTGTCTTTTTTCTGCTTCTAACTTTGAAAAAATGGCTCGCAGGAAAAAGATTCATCTAGAATGAAGAAGTGATTACCGAAATTAACGCGTATTTTCAGGGGTTCCCAAAATCTTATCATTCAAGTGTTTTGAGCTGTTGAGAAATAAATGTTGTTTGAAAAAAATGTTTTCTTTCCTACTTAAGTAGTTTCAATATCAATCCGCCCTCGTACTTTAGCTAGTGCATAAACTCATTTTGTTATTATAATAAATTGATTTATGAAGCAAAAAAAAAATCGACTTCCCTGCAGAAATCGAGACTACTCCTTACATGCGTGTAAAAAGTACTCTACAAGAGACCAGGACTAGTCCAAAAGTAATCCAAATATATGCGAAAAACATACTCCCTTGTACATTACAATGTCCAAGGAGAGGACCATGTAATCCAAAAAAACATTACATCAAACTAATTCAAAAATTAGTGCAAGTAACTACTCCACAAATTATTAACACAGGGTTAGTCTTGAAATTACTTCATGCCACTACTCCATAGATTACCGCAGAAAACTAGTTTGGAAACAATTTTTAAATTACTCTGATGTGAATGCTTCATGGAATACCACAAGAAACTACTTTGAAAACTATAATTTTGTAAAAGTTTTTAGAGCAATTTTGGGGTGTTTTTGCAAAAAAAAAAAAAAAAAAAAACAAAAAAAAACCAAATCAACTGAAATATAATCACAAAATTTTTTGTATACGTTTTTTTTTCTTCATTTGCTAAAAGACTATTATAAACAAAAACATAACATAAAGATATAAATAAATAGTTGAAAACATAACAATTATATTAATAGAATATACCTGGACTTACGAAATTCAACTTTGGGGACCTACTAGTAACTCAAACCTTGAAATTCTTTCAAGAATCCAGTCAAAAATATTAAGAACAATAACTAGGGTTCCATAGTTTGTGAATAATAATAATATTCGTCGTGACCTTAACATACCCATGGTTAAAGATGAAATTAACAAATCCTGTGATAGATATTTATTTATTAATAATAATAAAAAAATCATTCGGCTTGCCAGTAAACACACTAAACAAAACATGGCGTAAGAATATTACTATAGTAGTATATTTTTAATAATGTGTTGCGAGTATTGTACAATATATTTTTTTTAGTTATCATGGTCCATGTTTGCATTACATCGGACTATGTTGTAACTACTTCTTTTTATTTAAAACGGATCATGTACTCCAATAATTTCTGCAGGGTTCATTAACTTTTCTGTATACGCATGTGCTGAAAATCCTGATTAAGAGACAGGATTTCTGTTTTTTGAACAAATGCTTAAAATTATTTATTTAATTTGAAAAATTTTTGATATAAAAAAAAATATACAAATCGATATAACGAACACTTGAAAAAGGGGTTAAAGTCAAACACCAAAAATAAATTTATTATGCATCGCGCTCAGTCTATTGTGTGTACGAGTGTATTTGTATACGTTTTTATGCAAGGTGTGAATTCGTACAGAGCACTCAGCAACAAAAACAATAGTAAAAATAAAAAAAATCAACATCAGCAACAGCAACAACAAGAACAACAACATCAACTATGGCAGTGGCAACAATTGTAAACAATAATCTAAACTACTATATAGAACATGTTTTATATTTTTCTGCACCGTTAGTTTTTCTGTCAAGGATAAATGCATACATACACACACAATCCTACACACACAAACATACACACCCGCGCGCCACAAACACAGCCTTTCTTTGCCCACATTGCCAGGTTCACGTTTGCATTATGACTGTATTAGTTTTTTTTATTTTATAGCAAAAGTATACATACATATGTACGTACAAACATATTTCTACTATTTAGTCAGTCTAGAATTTCTTTCAGTTTCTTCTTCTTCAGTCCTGTCGCAAATGTTTTATTACAGTCTTTCGTAGTGGCATCCATTTTTGTACCTGCATAAACTAAACATCTGTGACAATGATTTTAAAGTTTTATGTGTTTTATTTTCGTCTCGGTTTTAGGATAGTCTGGCAAAATTATTTTCGTTTTTTGTCTTTCGAAAAGTTGGCCGTCTGCGAAAAAAAAGGCAGCCAAAACAAAAAAGTAAACAAAAAACAAAAATACCTCGTTTAAGAAAAACACCTTCAGACTGTCTGAAGTTGGATTAAAAAATAAAAATCTTTTGGAAAAAGCAACATTAAAATTCTTAGTTTTAAGTTTTATTTTTGTTTTTTGTAATTGGAAAGCCATTCTAGACTAAAAATTGTGAGAAAAAACAAATATTTGCTTTTCTGGGTTGGCCTTATTTATTCACAAATTATCTGAAATGGACAGAGCTGTGACATCAACGGCTCGCTAAGTGTTTTATTTTATATGAAAAATTGCACATGCCAAAATTTAATCGAAAGAAAAAGATAAAACTAGTTATTTTTCAGAATTGTCATAATTTCCCCATCTCTGGTAAGGATATATATAAGTTAAAAATATTATTAAAACCGATTGCTTGATTTCAAAAAGATAAAACTAAACTTTTGTGTTTAATTTTTCCTGGCTATACTTATGGAAATAGACAAGAAAATCGATTAATCTCAGAACTGCCAAACAGCACCTATAATTTTCCATTCCTGGTAACTAAATAGAGAAGTTAGAAATATCATTAAAATTAATTTGCAGATTTCAAGAGAATAAGAATTAAATTTATTGCTTTCTACTTGGCTCTACTTTTGGAAATAAACAAACAAAAAAAAAATCGCTTTACATCAGAGCTGCCATACATCAGCCATGATTACCCATCTCTGGTAAGCATATACATTAGTTAGAAGTATCATTAAAACCAACTTGACAATTTCGGTAGAATAGAAATTCACTTTTTTTGCTCTCTACTTGGCTCTACTCTTGGAAATAGACAAGAAAAACGATTTACATCAGCCATAATCTACTATCTCTCGTAATTAAATACATAAATAACTAAGTATGGTAATCCATTTACGTCAGGATGGAGGACCAACTCTATGGAGTGAACTAGTTAAGGTACCCCCACCGGCTTTTCTTGTAAATATGTTGCACTTAATCCTGTAATGAACCACTTGCTTATGACTTCAAGTTTCCTAAATATTTCTGTATACAAGTGCTTCGAAAGTTGAAGAAATTTATGACATCGAGGATGGTAGTGCGAAATTCATAAAGAACAATTCATAAAAACCTAACCCAGGTTCACCTTTATGTCTCCCGCCAATTAGTATTGAAAATTGGACATCGCACCTCAATTATCAGCTTCTACAAACGCTTCTTCTTGCGGTTTCAGGTTTAAGCTACAGTTATGAAATCGATTAACATCAGCAACTGCCTTTACGGCCTAATATGAGGATGAATCAGCTCCATGGCGTGAGTTATCCACGTTTCACCAGGTTGCAACTTTTTATTATAACTAGCCATATAGACAAATACCTTGCTTAAGCGTTCGGCCCTTCCTGTATATAATTTCTTAACAGTAAGTGGAAGACAAGGCTCAACGAGTTGGTAGGCCGAAGCCCATTAAGAGCATTAGCCCTTAACGAACTCATCCGTCTAACCATCGCTCTTCGTTCCATACAGACAGGTATCTGTCAACAGCACCTCGGGGGGTTATTAGCCCCCGAAAACCGGCATGAACCATAACTATCAGGGAAACTAATTCTCCTTCCTGCAATTTTGGGTTTAAATCACAGTCAGAACGTTTCAGCCAAGGCAGGCAACTCAACCATCAGCACCGAGAGTTCAGCAAAGTTCTCGGAGATTCCGCAGTTCTACCAATTTTTTTTCTGTGAAATTTAATTTTGCGACACCTTGCGTCTTATGCGGGTATCTCTACAGGTAGAAATAGGCACAATATGAAGATCTATGGAAATAAGGAGCAATATAGTATTCTTACTGGACTGGTTCTTAAGGAACTTGTTCCGCCCCCAACCCCTTACAAGGGATAAGATTTGCCGTGGTATACCCCTAAATAAAGCATTCTGCTTTCTTTTGTTTGTTGTAGCAAATAAAAGTGTAGAAAGCCGCATTACTTACATAGTATTCGACTTCCAAAACCCTCTCCCAGGGGCTAATTTTTAGAACGGGGTCAGCAAAGCCCACGGAAGATTCTGCTTGCATACCTTCTCGTGGCTGGTACTGAGTGAGTCTACCTTGGCTAAAACGTACTGGCTGTGGTATAAATCTAAATCCCAAAAAGGGGAATTGCTTTCTCTAATAACTATGGTACATGCCGGTTTTCAGGGGCTCCAAGCGCTGTTGTCTTGAAGCTGCTAGTGATGGTTAAAAAGGAAGCTGGGTAAGCGCTGATATTCCTAATGGTCTTTGGCCTACCAAAGCATAAGCCTTGCGTTAACAGTCTAGGACATTGTATATAGGAGAAATTAAAAAGTCGTAGGCCCATAAGGCTACAAACATATGTCATAAGTTGCCGCCTATGTGCGCTTTGTAATCCACATGGGGCTGCTGGGGAATCGTGAGTAATTTACCCTGTGCGGTTGGTCCATTATCAGATAAAGCCGTCAAGGTGCTGATGTAAATCAGGACACATTGCGCGTATGTTTTTCCAACACTAACGAGTGATTTTTTTGCTATTATCTTTTTGGCAACACTAGTTTTGACAGCTCACGCACGTTTTGTATCTTGTGTCACTGTCAAACATCTTCAGTTTGGTCTATAATTTAATCATGAATCGTCTTACAAACGAACAACGCTTGCAAATTATTGAATTTTATTACCAAAATGCGTGCTCTGTTAAGAAAGTTCATCGCGCGCTTCTTCCATTTTATGGTCAGTTTAATCGACCTACTGAGGCTTCTATTCGGGCTATTGTAAAAAATTTACATTGTTGGACATTATTAAACCACCAACACGCTTACGTAGAGTGAGAACTGAAGAAAATATCGCAGCCGTATCGGCCAGTGTTGGTGATGACCGTGAATTATCGATTAGGCGCCGTTCGCAGCAATTGGGCCTCTGTTACTCCACTACGTGGAAAATTTTGCGGAAGGATTTGGGTGTGAAGCCTTATAAGATACAGCTGGTGCAAGAATTGAAGCCAAACGACCTACCACAACGCCAAATTTTTGGTGAATGGGCTCTTGAAAAGTTAGATGAAGATCCACTTTTTTATCGAAGAATTGTGTTCAGCGACGAGGCTCATTTCTGGTTGAATGGATACGTGAACAAGCAAAACTGCCGTATTTGGAGTGAAGAGCAGCCAGAAGCATTGCAAGAGCTACCAATGCTGACTGGCGGCATCACTGGGCCGTATTTCTTCAAAGATGATGCGAATCACAACGTTACTGTGAATGGTGAGCGCTACCGTACGACGATAACAACTTTTTTTTGCCCAAAATGGAAGAGCTTGACTTGCATGACATGTGGTTTCAACAAGACGGTGCCACATGCCACACAGCACGCGAAATAATGGACCAATTGAGAGGCGAGTTCGGTGAACAGTTTATTTCACGCTTGGGACCAGTCAATTGGCCGCCCAGATCGTGCGATTTAACGCCTCTAGACTATTTTTTGTGCGGCTATGTTAAGGCTAATGTCTAAAGCGACAAGCCCGCTTCAATTGACGCACTGGAAGCCAACATTGCCAACATTATTCGTGAGATACCGGCCGAAATGTTGGAAAGAGTATGCCAAAATTGGACTAAGCGAATGGACCATTTGAGGCGCAGCCGGGGCCAACATTTGCATGAAATAATCTTCAAACATTAAATTATATCGACCCAACTATCGATCCAAATAAATATTTCATGAATTTTTTTGAATTTTATGTGTTTTTTTTTTTTTAATTTACGATAGTTCTTATAAAATCACCCATTAGTTGGTCTCTAAACTCTGTGTAGATAATCAACGATAACGCTAGCTGACGTCTGAACTGCGAGCAATAATGCTTTTTTAATGCTGTCCATCATACCAGATATTCACTTGTTAGAATAGGGCAAAGAATAATAATACTGGGACTAACGTGGTGTTTATGGGACACGAATGAGTAATACATCTAGAAAGTTTGTATGAAATACACTCAAAATATTGAGTATATTTTATACAAATTTTCTAGACGTACCACTCAATCGTGTCCCATAAACACCACATAAGTCCCGTTGTTTAAACAAGCTTCTTACGACAAGTGCAGTTGGCTACCGTTGGGCTTCTGACCCTGTATTGGGCATACAGGTTTCACGAGTGTTTAGCATCCGGGACCTCGTTCAGATATATTCGATAAGGGAATTTTGCAGATTCTTAACATCAGAACTCTTAAAGTAAGAATCTTTGTAGTGAATATTACCACATCCAGATCGCTACCTGTGGCCCAGTTGCTAAGTAAATCACACATTGCCAGAATTAAAATCATTACATCGGCCGCACAAATTTCATTCTTTTGCTGTCTAGCATATTAAGAATTGATTTAACAGCAATAATCTAAAGTAGTGATTATATAACCAAAGGAAAGAATGAAACTTTCTCGGTAGCAAACGAGGTAACTCTTACTTAAACAGGCCGCCTGCCCACTTGGGTCCAATTAGGTCCCTTTATATTATGTCTCACTTCCAAATATGTTCAAATATAAAGTACTTATTTTCAGCTTTGATTGAACCGAAAAAAGTTTATTGTTCTCCCCAGCGATCTGATTTCTCAATAACAGACACCAGACATTACGGATGCCAAAGGATGCTGTTTAGCATGAAAAACTATTAAAAAATGTATTTATGCTGCATGTGTATGTAAGTGTATGTCCCAAAGAAAACAACTAAAAGTTTAATGTAGTTGCTCCAGAAAAAAGCATAAAATAAAGTCTATAAAAGAATTATGATTAATTTATAAAAACAATTTTCTTTTCAGATTATTTTCAACAATATTTTCTGCCAAATCATAAATATTCAAATTATGTTTTATATTCTCAGAAGAGACAACAACAGCATTAAAATAAGTGAAAACAATTATATATTGTTTCCACGTCTTTCTTTCTACTCTAACAAAGTTTTCAACTTTTCTATTAAAAGCAAAAAAGCAAAAAAAGAAAATGTTAAAGAAAATAATATGAAAAGCATTTTCCACAGACAACACTCATTCTTGTTTCATAATTTTATGTCTTACACTTTTTTCTTTATCTTCTTCTTTTTAACAGTTTTGCCTTTGAAAAATGAAGACAACAAACGTCATTGTTGTTTACTGCTTTCGTTTGAAAAATGATAATTTTGCATTGAAGACAGAAAGAATCGGAAGAAGCCTTTTTTCTGGCTTTTGTATTTCTTCGTTCAGTTTTTCCTCACAGCTGACTTTTATGGTTGTTTGTTTGGCTTATTCGCTGTACTTGAATGGATTTCATCATTAATATTCTTTTTTGGCCAATGTTGACACTTGGGGCAGCAAGTGCACACACACACACTAACACATAAACAAACTTATTTCTTGTAGTCCAAAAAGTAATTAGAAACTATTTAGCAAATAATTTAAATTTACGAACACAAAAATATTTTTATTTAAATTATTGAAATTTGTGATGGCACACTTGCAAGCAAGGCGAATTCATAACAGGTGAAATTGACAGCGCAGCTGATAACTTATTTTAATTTTAATCTGTTTCAGATGTCAATAGTATAATTAAAACAAAATTGAAAAAAAATTAACAACTTTTTACATTATGTATTGTTTTTTGAGCGCCAGATATCGTTCAGAAACCTCCCCAATCTGGCTGTCCATTTTCATCTTTTCAAGATCTAAGATTTGAGACTTTAAGTTTCACAAAATAACTAAAAGTTTCACGAAATAATTAAGGTTTTCTTTTATTGTAATTTTTTTTAAGAAAATTGACAAAAAAAACATTTTTTAAATTATGTATTGTATCCAGAATCCTCCTTAATCTGGCTGGCCATTTTCACCTTCTAAGCTCTCTGATATGCGACTTTCATTTTCACGAAATGATTAAAAGTTTCACGAAATAATTAAAAGTTTGTCTTTTCTTGTAAATTTTTTTTATTATATTTTTTTGAACTCTTTTTTGTTTTTATATTTTTCTTTTGACATTTGAAAAAGATTTATTTTTTGTAGAGTTGTATTTATTGCTCTTGCATATACCTGATATGAATTCGCCTTGCAAGGCGAATTTATAACATACCAGTATGACATTGACAGCACAACTGATGCTGTCAATGTCAAGTTTGGATGTAAAAATTTCAAGATTAAGTATATTGTGACATTTTACAATGATTTTACAAAAAATATTAAGCACATATACATATATTCATAAAAAATATTTTTTGTTTATAATAAGTTTATTTGGCACATTTCTACACCAAATACATCTTTAAATTACATAAAATATTTTTTATGAATAGGGCCGTTAATGTTTTCGCCGTGTTGTATATTTCTACAAGCAATTTGACCTGTTGTGAATTACCTTGACTAAAACAATTTTATAAGTTTTCAAACGTATAACAATTCATTATTATACAGTGAAACTTTTGCATAACGAACATTGTTATGTCGCAAAACTCAATACCAGGAATATTTTATTCAGAGAAAAATGTACTCATCCGACATCGTTGCCAAGAGGCAAAATATGAATGACTAACTGAATACTGTTCTATAGGGTGTTTTTCTAAGCTAGATAGAACTTTAAATTGTAAAAAGTAACACAAAAAATTAAATTTTGATGAAACATTTTTTTTATTTGTTTCAGTATACTCTGACAAATCATCATGAATAGACTCACGCTTGAACAACGCTACGAAATTATCCAAATTTACTTTGAAAATCAGACCCGTTGTTTTATCGCAAAATTGTGTTCAGCGATGAGGCGCATTTTTGGCTTAACGGGTTTGTTAATAAGCAAAATTGCCGCATATGGAGTGAGACCAATCCACAAGAGACCCTACAGACTCCATTACATCCAGAAAAATGCACTGTTTGGTGCGGTTTTCATGCTGGTGGCATCATCGGACCTTATTTCTTCAAAAATGAGGCCGGAGCTCGCGTTACGGTCAATGGAGATCGTTACCGCACCATGATCAATGATTTTTTGTTTGAAAATATGGATGACATTGATCCGGAGGAGATGTGGTTTCAACAGGATGACGCTACGTGCCATACGGCGAACGCAACCATCGACTTACTGAAATCAAAATTTGGCGATAAGTTGATTTCGAGAAATGGACCTGTCAATTGGCCTCCAAGGTCGTGCGATTTGACACCTCTCGATTATTTCCTGTGGGGCTACGTGAAGTCACTGGTTTATGCTGATAAACCAGCAACAATTGACGCCTTGGAGGCCAGCATTGTTCGTGTTGTTCGTGCCATACGGCCAGCAGTGCTCGAAAAAGTGGCCCAAAATTGGACGTCCAGAATGCGCTTCGTCAAGAACAGCCGCGGTGCCCATATGCCCGAAATCATTTTCAAATGTTAATGTCACGTATTGATCTTTCGAATAAAAAAAAAATTTTGATTACAATTTAATTTTTTGTGTTATTTTTTACAATTTCAAGTTCTATCGGGCTTAAAAAAACACCCTATACTATTAATCTCCGAATGGGTTCGCTAAAACAGTGTTGTGTATTAACACGTCTTCATCTGTACTCATGCATGATATACATATTGAGGAATCAGATGTTCTTGGAATGAAAACAGAGTGTGATGTTCGCTGGAAGTGAACCCATTTTTCATTATTCATTATCATTATTGTCAAAAAATTTTAATGCATGGATATCAAGACAGACTGGCCATGCAGACATTGGAAGAATGCAGCGAATACGACAGGAAATGTTACACAGTTGGCAGTCCAGATGGAGTACTGACACTAGAGGTAGATGGACGGAGCGTCTAATTCCCAATATCGAGAAATGGTCAGGTCACGGCTATTACCGGAGCTACTTACACAAAATGGGACAAATGTAACACCGCGTTTTCTATATACGAAGAAGAAGAATAAGTCCTGGACGGAAAAATAAAATTGTCAAACCATCTTTCATATTAAAATTTTTTATTCATATATTGAATTTTTGTTGAACTTTATAATTTTTAAATTAAATGTTTGGTTTGTACATTTGTACGACGGGTTATAGTTCAATTTTTTTTTCCTTTTCTTAAGTTTCTTTTTTTTCTTAAGAAGGATTTTTTACAATACAAATCTGCTCTGATCAATACTTGACTGGCCATTATTAGACATGCATTCAAAGTAACTGATTGAATACGATTATATTGAAAAAAGTTACCACGTCTTTACCCTGTGTAGAGTATATCCCCTGGTAACTGAAAATACCAGCAAAAGTATATTACTTGACTGGCCATTATTAGACATGCATTCAAACCAACTGATTAAATACGATTATATTGAAAAAAGTTATTATGTTTTTACCCTGTATAGAGTATCTCCCCTGGTAACTTAATATACCAGCAAAAGTATATTACTTGACTGGCCATTATTCAAACTAACTGATTAAATACGATTACGTTGAAAAGTTGTTATTTTAAATATTTTTACCACGCCGCCTTTCCAAACATCAGATAGCCTCTGAACGTAGAATAACCCATATGCACTTGGCTACTGAATAGTAATTAAAAAAGAAAGACATATATTTGTGCAGGCACTCGTATAAAAATGACAGCAGAGAACAGCCATGACTATGTTATTTTGTAAATCCCCTAATAAATATTCATATGCACGCCATAAGGCAATCAAATGATGAGAGAAACTTGCTAAAATGTACGAGTGTGTTGGAGCATAAAAGCAACATAAAACCAAAAGAAGAAAAAAAAAACTTGATTAGTTAAAATTTATGACACACCGGGGGCCGCGTTTATTACTTTAATTAAAAGTAATTTTCAACACCTTTTGGTTAATTTGATTGTTAAATAAGAAAAAAAAAACTGACGAAAAGTTCTTAAAAAAATATATTTCATACGAGTATTCATTATTAACCACATGATAAACATTTACAAAATAATTGCGTTTATTTGTTGTGGTTGAAAATATGATTTCCTATTTACATTTAGCAATACAGTGAGCGCTAAAATAAAGCTACAGTTACACTAGTGAAAGTATGAATCTGAATAATAAAAACTTTTAATTTATTAAGAGAATTTAAAGATTTTTGAATTATTCAAAGCATAATTTAATTCTATTCTATTTAACTATACAGTTGCAAAGAAATTTTGCAAAGTAAAGGATGCTCAGCATGGGCGGGGTGACGGAGACCATATGCCCAAGATGGTATTAACAGTATATTTGTAACGTCGCTGTGACTAACTATAACGACCTATGCCTTCACATCGGAAGTTGGTTAACAGCAAAATACCTTTAAAAAAACTATAAACCAATACAGTTACCTGAGGCAAGCCGTTAACCAGTGCGAGTGAAACGCAAAACTCTCAAAGACCGAACAACATAAATGGTAGTACTATTAACAATTCTGCATTGTTAACTCGAAAAACTCATTTTTTGAGATATGACTATTTTGCAATAAAGGAGCGATATGCAGTCTATTGTACTGGAATTAACAAAATAGGTTATAAAAAGGAGAAAAGAGGAAATAGTTTTGTACCACTTGCCCGGCCGGCCAGCCAACCGTCCATCCATCCATCCCTCCATTCTAGTGTCCAGCTTTTCGTGTATTTGCTTAATAAATAACAACTTTTTCAATAAATTTTATAATGTTACATTGCATGTTGGATGGTTTCTTTCTCTGCGACTTTCTTGAATTATTATATTTGTGCAATTTTATTTTCCTCTTCTATTTGTAAGCAAAATAAAAACAAAAATTAAATAATTATTTTTTCATTTTATTTTGTTTCTTACGTTCGAGTGTTACGTAAACTGCGAATAAAATGAATTAAAAATTGTGTTTTTAGTCCATAGATAATGAAAACAAACATGAAATAGATACAATAAATTTTGAAAAATTATGAAAAACTCTGCAGCAAAAAAAAAAAAACGAACTAAAAATCGTAATAACTCATTTCTTATAGAAAACTTGCAATGAATCAAGTTTAACGCTGCAACTATATCGATGTAAAATGAAAATAATAATAAAATTAGAGAGAAAAAAAAAAAACAAAGTTGTATTCATTTGAATGTGAATAAATACGGATGTATAAATCATTGGTTATAATTTAAAATGATAATCCACATGAAAAGAGCGGAAAGATTTTATGGGGTCGAAACTGAAGAGTGAAATCTTAACTAAAAAAGTGCTGCCAGATATTGTCAAGATGAAAAAGAAATAGTGATTCTTGTGTTTGACGGGCCTTAAGCATTCCGGCACATTACGATTAAACAAATTTAACTATAAAGCAGTTATTGTTGTTTTTCGTACATATAAACAACAAAGGCAGATGTGAAAATTGTTACCGTAGACGAACGCCGTGATGACCTAATGTCACGGTATTCTCAATACAAGGCAAAATGTCAAGCATGAAACTGACTTCGATCACATGCTATTTTGAAACTGATTTTCTTGGTGAATCTGGACCTGATCAGCTCGGTGAATCTGATCTTCTCGGCTGAATCGGTGCTTTTTTCAAATTCCTGCCAATGGGTCTTGGTACCCGGTCGCAAAGCAACTCTTTACCGAGTTCAAATGAACATTCTCCACGATTTTTTTTAATACATACACCGCGGGGCCTTACTGTAGCCGGGCAGGTACAAAATTCCAATAGTAAAGCCACTG
Organism: Thecocarcelia acutangulata; assembly: GCA_914767995.1. Classification (NCBI taxonomy): domain Eukaryota; kingdom Metazoa; phylum Arthropoda; class Insecta; order Diptera; family Tachinidae; genus Thecocarcelia; species Thecocarcelia acutangulata. Next base: position 84,052,650 of record OU612098.1, on the reverse strand, counting down.
GTTAGACTTGATAGCCCCAAAAATACTATTATTAATATGAGTTCCAAATACTTTAAGGCAGCTACAAAATTTCTGTGGCTGGGTGCCGGCATCCATGATACTAGCAATAAAGCAACTGCTCAGTCCTCGTAGCCTCAAATGGACTATTACCTATGTTGCTGTATTTAGTGACCTTGTAGAATAAAACGTGCAGCAGATTTACATCAAAACCTACCATGACAGACTTATCTGATGAAGCACCACGGTGTGAATTACTCACGACTTATTGGGGCCATCGTATGGCTTGCAAGGCTCAAACAGGTCGCAACTTATGCTATAAGTTTGTAGCCATAGGACACGGGCCTTCCTAACGCTCCCGTATGTAATTTCCCAAAAGACCTTACAAACTTACCCACCTAACCATCAATACTGGTTTTTTACATTACAGGCATCCTCCGTTACAATATAAGAACACCTCAGGGGTTAGTAGTTCGCGAAAACCGATATGCACCATAGTTATCAGGGAAATGAAGTGCAGTTCGTTCGATTTGAGCCTTAAACCACAGCCAGAACGTTTCAGCCAAGATAGACACTTTTGCTATGATCAGCGCCAAGATGTTCTGCAAGCAGAAATTTTGAGCGCTTTGCTGATCCGCACTCCAACCCTTACTAAAGGTTTCGCAAGTCCAACACTACATAAGTCATCCGGCTTTTTAGAGTTTTATTTGCTAGAGAGAACGAGTAACTCTCATCCCTCTATGCTCCAAACAGCATAGCGCCTAATATGTCGTATATAAAGTACACATGGTAATACAATATATATATATGCCACAGCTTTCTTTGCGAGCTTATTGTTAGAATGAAAGAAAATAAACTGGGGAACTCCAAGCTTACCTTAAATAGGAATTTTAGCTCTCATAGCACTAATTCTTATAAGTACGATATACTTTTTCTTTCTTCAAGTAAAATGTCACGGCAAATATTGTGATTTTTTCGTATTTTACTTAGACTTTGGGGAAAGTTGGTATAAGGTTTTGATTGTTATTCTACGTACATATGTTTCGATTCACAGTATGAAAGTTTTATTTTTGAGAGTCTGAGCTTAGAGGTGAATTCGGAGTAACGAATAGATTGTGTACATCACAGTATATATGTACTAGAAAATTATATCGCTTTTTTGATATTTCATTTCACGTTAAAAAAAAAAAACGGAAAAAAATAACGAACAAACTATTTATTTCTTTTTTTTAATAATACAATTATTACAATAAATATATAGATATAAAGGCCATTATTACAACTGACGAATAGTTACCATTAGGATTTTATTTTACATATAGTTATTTTTTTAGTTATTACAAGTTAACATTAACTTGAAAATTTACTGATAACTTAACAGCAGGTTCATCCTCATGGTAAATTTCAAAATTAATTTTGAGCATTTGAAGCTGCCACCTTTTCAGCTGAAAGTATTGTAATTTTAGTGGTAAAATTAGGAAAAATTTAATGGTGAAATTAATTTTGAGCATTTGAAGCTGCCACCTTTTCAGCTGAAAGTATTGTAATTTTAGTGGTAAAATTGGGAAAAATTTAATGGTGACTTTATCGTTCACGTTAACTAATGTTAAGGCTAACTATCAAAAACTTTATCGTTATGCTTTAATAATGACCCTAAGAGTACTAGCTGCAATGGCTTTCGACTAGAATTTAAATTAATTATTTTAGATAAGATTTTAATATTTTATTTTTGAAATGTATTTAAATATAAATTTAATGTTTTGGACACATGGACCTTTAAGTAGATCACATGGTGTAGTGGACCCAAAGAATGGAGACCTTAAGTAATTGTAGCACAGGCATTCATCCAAAACATGCGACTTGCTTAATTGGCTGCGACAATTTGTGCACCAAGGTGTATCACTTTTTTCAAATATATTTTTATGGGCAAACTTACAGTGACCTATTCTCAGGCGCGTAAATATATTTGTTTCTATTCTTAAAGAAGTTTTAGAAAATGATGGTTTTATCCCTGGGGAATTGAAATTTTTGTAATTGTGTCGGTAATGAGACCATTGTATACTGATTACGTGTTGAGTGACAGCAAGAAGAATATTTGGTTTTTCGCAAGCTAGATATTTCAAAAGCTGTCTTCTTTTTGCCCCATCTGCAGCACGATCAGCTTTTTCATTACCGGGTATACCAGCATCTGATGGAATCTACATTATGTTTATTTGTTCGCCATATTGAACACAAAGATCTCTTATTTTGTGTGTAAGGTAAGAAAATAAAAATAATGTTAAAACAAACAAATATTGTAAAAAAAACTTGAATTTTAATAAAAAGCTCTCAGTGTATAGATAACAATGAAAGAAAGAGAATTAACATCAGTTGCACAAACAAAACGTTCATAGTGCAAACCAGTCGTAAATTTGTTTGGTAAATAAACATTTTAGTAACTGAAAAAGTACCCAGTTTATTTTTTTTGCGCGGACGGATATGAAATTAATTATGCCATTTTCTAGGGCCCCTTTAAAATGTCAGGTTAATATACTACCACCACCATCAATGGCTGTACTCGTATGTCAATCAGTTTTAAACAAATAAGTATTAAGAGATATAAAGAATATAGCTGCAATTATTCTTTTTATTTTTGTTTTTTATAGTTTTCTCTAAATCGACATTTCATAGGAGCTACCCTAATCATCAGTAAACTGGAAACCCTTAAAAAATATTTTCAAGTATTATATATTAAACACCAAAATATTCTAATAACACTTTTCAAACAAAAACAGATATTTTTGATTTTTACGTTTCTTACTTATCTCAACACATCACAACAAAATATATTTTTTGATTATAATATAATTCTTGGCTGTTTTAAATATTTCCGAAGGTTAACGTTCGTTGATTTACATTTCAAAGAAAGCTCCTTTATGGCAATAAAAGGTTCATTGAACCAGTGTTTCCTATCACTACAATTCATTTCACAAACATCATTCAATTAATATAAAAATATATTAAAATTTAAATTCAAAAGTTTTTTATCATTAAAAATCTTGGAAAATTAAATAAGAAACCAGTTGATAACAGGAAGTGGCAGGAAATCGGATACAATATTTAAGCTCTTGAGTGTTACAGCCATTTACAATGTTGTAAATGGAGAGAGAAAACACAAGCACTTATACATACATACACACATCAATTAATTTATTTATCGTTTATATTTCAATATGTATTTCTTGAAAACATTTATTTCTGTTTTTTTTTTTTGTTGTCAGCTCGTTATTTATTTGAACCAACAAACAAGACACTGTCTGTCGATTTTGTCATTGATTTCTAGTTTAACAATTTATCTTACAATTTACACATGAATGATTTCAAACATTTTTATATCAAGACAAATAAAAACTGCAGAAAAAAATATGAAAAAAGAAAACAACAATTTTAAGAAAACATATAATAAATTTATGCTTTACTATTTAATTTCTGTTAAAAGTTTTTGTTGGAGAAACATTAAGGCGGTCGGTCGGAGCGGTCTGTCGTATTTACACACAAAAATACTTAAAAGCATTTAACACATACTTACATACAAACACACACACACACACACACATGACACACATAAGAGTACACAAACAGACTTTCGTACATCTGTTAACATTTGTTTTCTCTTTGCATTTTTTTGTTGTTGCCTAAAACACTCGTATATCCCAGCAAACATATCGCTCCTTTATTGCAACATAGTCATAACGCAAAAAAGCTTATTTCGAGAAAAACACATTTCAAATTTTTGGTTTCCATACTAGTTTTAAAAATTTTTTTTAGAAAATATCTCCTAAAGGAAACAGTTTAAAGGTAATTTAAATAAAATTTTAACACAATATAAAAGGTAGTACTGTTAACAATTTTGCATTGTTAACTCGAAAAGCTCATTATTTGAGATATGACTATGTTGCAATAAAGCAGCGATATGGAGTTAAAAATTTGAATAGTTAATACGAGAAAGCTACTTTCTTAATACATAAATGTGCTATCACCAATTTAACAAAAACCAAATGGATATTATTCTCTTTTTGAACCATCAAAAATCATCGTTTTCGACTTGAAAAAGCCAAAATTGTGTTCTGACAAACGAAAACGCAAGTTATTGTTTTAAGAATGCTAGTATATAATGAAGTGATCTGGAATATTTTATGTAAACTGCACAGATAAATTTAATACTGTTACGAATTTGTACAATTTCTAACCCACTGTGCGAGGCATTGAGCTACTATAAATGTGCACACATACGAGTATCTACATATATAACAGAAATGTAAAAGCTACATGATTTAAACAAAATTCCAAATAACTCAACACCTAATGATTTTATTGTTATTGTTATTGCGTTCTTATTATTTTGCAATCACGTGTGTGTATATACATATATGCGTAGCAATTATATATGTCTGGAATGATCATTATCTAGATGTTTTATGAACGTTTTAGAGGTAGTAATGAAGTATAAAAAGCAGGCAGATGTTCGGCAGAGGCAGAGCTTAATTTTAAATGCTGTGCAAGACAGTCAGAAAATCAGAAAAGTAATCAAGTCTATTGCGTTAGTACACAGTATTACTGTGTAAAGGGCAGTGCTATTATTTCATTTGCACTTGAAGAATCCGCTAAAGGATTTTTAAAGGCAAAAGCGTAACAATACGTTTTCTTTTTATTTGAAAAAAAAAAAAATGATACAAAATGTACGGTTTTAATAATCAAAGGCAATTTTAAACTATCCATTGAATTTGTCAGTTATGTTTCATTTACTTTTAAGCCGGTAATTTGTGCAACTCCATTACCTTGTAGTGTGGACGGTGTTGGACTAAATTTTACTAATCTGAGCAGTGCCGAAGGTATATACACTGGACACTGATCAGGGCAAACTAATTTAATTCCAACATTTGAAATGCTGCAATACTCGTAGAGTTTCTTTAGTGTTGTTGTTGTTAAAGTTAAACCCCCGCAAACACTACTCCCTCTTTCCTACTCATCATAACCTATATTCCTAGTTCCAGTACAATGCACATCATATGTAGAGGTCCAAGATAAAAAAAAAAATATCTTCACGCTTTTTAATACGCTTATATTAGTTTCACTTGTTTGTTTGTATGTTTGCAACACCCGAAACCCGTGCCATATAAGTGATTATTACATATGTAGGTGTATACAACTGTATATACAGTATTGCCGCTTTAGTGCGAAAGTTGGAGTTGCTTTATCGCTTCCGTGGAAGTGAGGGGATTTTGGGGATTCACGAAGCCGATTTTGGGAATTCCCAAAAAAATTCAAAATCACTTCACTAACCGGTTCTGATCCAAAACAACCCGAAAGCCGGATAAAATAATCTGGTGCGTTCTCTCCGCATTACGAACTGTTTTTGTTAGTCTGAGCAGTGTCGAAGGTATATACACTGGGCACTGATCGGTTTCAACTAATTTAATTTCAACATTTTAAATGCTGTGATAACGTTTTTTTTTTTTTTCAAATATTTGTTAAGCCGTGCAGTATCGGTCCGCCTAGATACTATGTTCTCATATAACACAGAACCGGGCAGAACGACAGAGGATGTGCTCAACACTCTCAAGCTGATCCTTATAACTTTAACAGAAATCATTATAAGAAAGATGAAACCTCGTAGCATGCGTCCCTATGCCACAATTTCCTGTCAGAGCTGCCATCAAAGTACGCAACCTTATCTCAGGACTCTAGTGGTCCTACGATTATACACGGGCCATGTTGAACCTGTTACTCGGCAGGTAACAGCACAAGAACATCTGTACTATGCAGTCCCTACAAGTTGACGCTACACTTGGTTTTTACAGTTTTAAGCTGTACTCCACCATATGCATCAATGTCCCCTCTCTGTAGACGAGCTCTGGCTTTCGTCAGTTCGTTTGCCACAATATTCCCGGGCACTCCACTCTGCTTCGTTACCCAGAAAAGCTCCAGGTGTGAATGTCTCGCTATGCCATTAAGAGATATCCGGCATTCTTGGACCAAACTGGACGTCGTGTAGACACCCAGCAGCCTTACTATTAGTACAGAATCAGTTATTGGGTATGCCCCATAGAACCTCAACAAGTTAGCCACACTCCATATAGTCGTAATTTCAGCCTGTATTATGCCACACTCATCTTATAGCTTAAAACTGATACTTTTCTGATACTGGGAAATAAAGTTGCCCCATCACAAGTAAGCAACTTGCTAAAAACTTTATATGAAAAGCGTTCAATCTTTCGAGTGATTTCTATACAAATATTTCAAACAAGTCGTTTGCTTGTGTTGCCGTAACACATAGTAATTTTGCTCGTCTGTCGCCTCTTTCCAGTCTTAATTTTATTTAGCAAATGTTTGCTGGGGTATGTGCATATGTGTGTACATTAATGTGTTTCTCTGTGAACGTTTGTTTGTTAATTTGGTTGGTCGATTTGATTCGGTTGAATGGTCATGGTTTAACAAATGTTTATGCATTTTTTCGTCCCCACTTGAGCAGCGGCCATAAAATACGAATACTAAATTGAACCCTCTTTGGCGCTGGATTTTTAAGCTGTCTGTTTCTGTTTTTGTTTTCTTTTTTTTTCTTTTTCAAGTAAATAATGATGTTTCTTCACTGAACATTTTCAAATATGGATCTAAACAGCTTTGACTGGCTGCTCGCAAAATTGTATGTATGAATAAAACTAAATTGTGCATCTCAAAGTCACCGTTATATTCATTAAATTACATGTTAATACTCACTACATACATGGGCTTTTATTACATACAGTGGATAGCAAATATGTTTGAGTTTTAATGTTTTCAGCGGCCAAAGTATCATTTACAGAAGCGGTGCGCCGATACACACTTGTAGATCGGTAATGCACAGTATACATTTTCAAAGAGATTGTCGCAATTTTAAAGAGAACGCCCCTACCATCTGCACACAAGGTAAGCGATATAGTGAAGTATTCATCCAGCAAGCGCGCTATACATCCTAGCAGACATTGTTAGTTATCAGTACAATATCGCTTACTTTGTTAGCCAACAGTAGGCAGCTTGAATACAATATCGTTTACTTTGGAGGTCGGCAGTAACCAGCCCATATACAACCTCGCTTACTTTGTAAGTAGGTCGAAGGCGTATTGGGCACCTCCAACACAGTTTTTCGGGAATATTCCATTATATTAATTTGTTCTATTTTCTGTTTTTTTTCTGACCTTTTGACTCTTTTTCATTACTTAAAAAGGAAAAGTCTCGTGGACTTAATTTTTCATGACTATTGGTAAAGTCACTGGTCTGTACTCATA